>OZ020193.1:68274907-69512907 GCA_963971165.1 Philopedon plagiatum
ATTCGACATACTTTCGAGTATTATTGTGTTAGCAGCCAAACATTTTTGAGCAACACTGGGTGAACTAGTTGGCGCGAGCCACTACATTCTTACCCATGCTTTCCGAACATTTTGGATATAAGGACTATCTTTGATTCTGGTCAAATCGTGGTCTGTTCTTCAGCCACCCTGGGTGTAAGCCTGCCCGCTGATGGGTAAGGGCCCCAGAAATCGATAGCAGGAGGTCACCCAGACCAGAATCAAAGATAGTCCTCATTATTTTTATTTTTCATTCACGGCCTTTTCGCTGCACTAGCGAAGAAGTAAATCTTCGCATTTACATTTATTATATTACCTATAGGCCAAGAAATCTTCCATTTTTCTACTATTGTTGTACAATGGTGCATTTGTACCGTCGACGTCGCGAAAATCGACATTCGACATACTTTCGAGTATTATTGTGTTAGCAGCCAAACATTTTTGGAGCAACACTGGGTGAACTAGTTGGCGCGAGCCACTACATCTTACCCATCCTTTCGAACATTTTGGATATAAGGACTATCTTTGATTCTGGTCAAATCGTGGTCTGTTCTTCAGCCACCCTGGGTGTAAGCCTGCCCGCTGATGGGTAAGGGCCCAGAAATGGATAGCAGGAGGTCACCCAGACCAGAATCAAAGATAGTCCTCATTATTTTTATTTTTCATTCACGGCCTTTTCGCTGCACTAGCGAAGAAGTAAATCTTCGCATTTACATTTATTATATTACCTATAGGCCAAGAAATCTTCCATTTTTTTCTCTCTCTCTCTCTCTCTCTCTCTCTCTCTCTATATATATATATATATATATATATATATATATATATATATATATATATATATATATATATATATATATATATATATATATATATATATATATCTATATATATATATATATATATATATATATATATATATATATATATATATATATATATATATATATATACAGTGTGTGTATATATATATATATATATATATATATATATATATATATATATATATATATATATATATATATATATATATATATATACAGTGTGTGTATAAAGTCTGGAAACGGCTTAATAACATCACAATTTATTTGCCGATTTAAACCAAATTTGGTACGGTTGTGTAAGAGGATCTAACGCACCGAATGACGATATTGGCGTTGTTGCCAGCTTTTCAGTTTGTCTGGAATTCGAACGAATTTTATATTTTTAAATATAACACCCTGTATATTTTTTCATTTATAGTTTTTATTTTAAATTTGTTACACTTTTGGTATAACATACTTTGTTCCTAATATCAGTAGTTTTCGAAATAACGACGTGTTTTGAAAATACCAACAAATTGTGTTTTATTTATTAATAAATAAAACACCAGTTCAGTTTTGATGTAAAGTCATAAAAGCTGTCTTTTTACATGCAAAAATGTCATTAATCCCCTCTACCGATCCATCTATTCGGAAAAGTGTTGTTCAAAAATTCGCGCACGTTTCAACCAAAATGGGGAGGAGCTCCGTCCTGTTGGAAGAATGTACTTCCATAATTTGGACCCATCACATTTCGTATAGTAGGCACTATTTGCGTTTCCAATAGCTCAAGGTAAAGTTGTGATGTTAAGTTTCCATCAATAAAAAATGGACCGATCTTGTGGTTACCCAGAAGCCCAGCCCACACATTCAATTGTCCAGCGCGTTGTGTATGACCTTCTCTTATCCTGTGGGGATTTTCATTTGCCCAAAACCTACAATTGTGTCTATTGACTTTACCATTTAACATAAATGTTGCTTCATCCGAAAATACTATAAAATTGAAAAACTGGTTATTTTGGTCAAACCTTGACATCATAATATCACAAAATTCAATTCTTCGCTCAAAATCATCTTCTGATATCTCTTGAACTACATGTATTTTAAAAGGGTGATATTTATGTTTTATTAAAACATTATGGACGGATTTGAAGCAGACGTCACTTACTTGAGAAATTTTTCTCAATGAAGAAACAGGGGTTTCAAAAACGTGTTGTAAAATTTCTAAACTTTTCTCTTCATCTACTACTGCTGGTCGTCCTGATCGTCGCCTATCTCTACAATTTCCAGTTTCTTCAAACCGTCGGACAGTTTTTAGAACAGTTGCTTTTGAAATTGGATTTCGGTTTGGAAATGCGTCATTAAATAGATTTTTAACCTCTTCGAAAGTCCTGACCCTATCGCCATATCCTCTCATCATAAGAATTGTAATTCTTTCACTTTCAGTTAAAGACATTTTTGCATGTAAAAAGACAGCTTTTATGACTTTACATCAAAACTGAACTGGTGTTTTATTTATTAATAAATAAAACACAATTTGTTGGTATTTTCAAAACACGTCGTTATTTCGAAAACTACTGATATTAGGAACAAAGTATGTTATACCAAAAGTGTAACAAATTTAAAATAAAAACTATAAATGAAAAAATATACAGGGTGTTATATTTAAAAAAATAAAATTCGTTCGAATTCCAGACAAACTGAAAAGCTGGCAACAACGCCAATATCGTCATTCGATGCGTTAGATCCTCTTACAC
Organism: Philopedon plagiatum; assembly: GCA_963971165.1. Taxonomy (NCBI): domain Eukaryota; kingdom Metazoa; phylum Arthropoda; class Insecta; order Coleoptera; family Curculionidae; genus Philopedon; species Philopedon plagiatum. The sequence goes on from OZ020193.1 coordinate 68,277,480, forward strand.
AACCGTACCAAATTTGGTTTAAATCGGCCAATAAATTGTGATGTTATTAAGCCGTTTCCAGACTTTATACACACACTGTATATATATATATATATATATATATATATATATATATATATATATATATATATATATATATATATATATATATATATATATATATATATACATATATATATATATATATATATATATATATATATATATATATATATATATATATATATATATATATATATATATATATATATATACAGTGACCGGCAAAAAGTTCGCAACATATGGGAAAAACTTTTATTAGGAGAGTATCGGAAAAACTTTCCCAGGGGATCGGTTCTGCATGTCCGATAACCTAAAAATCGATTTTGACATACGTCACGTGACCACTGGTATAGCGTCAAATTAAAAAAAAAATTGTTAATTTACAAAAAGTGAGGTTAGTTGACGAGATATCAAAAAAAGTTATTTGAAAAAATTGCTTAGAATTAAATTCTAGGTCCTTGTGCAAAGTTTTAAGATTTTATTTAAAAAAATTGGAAAACTCAATTTTTTTGAAATATTTTTTTATCGATTTACAAATCTCCAGTTTTTTTCGTTTAGATAGCTTGGCTAATGTAAAGCCCATGTATCTGGATGAAAATAAACGAATGTAGTAGTTTTTTCTACAATTGACAGGACAAAATTAAAAAAAACAGGGTTTCGCCGGACGCTAGCTGTTGCAATGATTTGTATCTAGCAGCAGTGTCAAAATTTTAGAGACATTTCAATGAGATTACATTGAGAAAACCTTAATCGTCTTAAATATATCTGAAGTTCGACTTTTTGTAAAGTTAAGGGGAGTAAAATAGATAATAAACAAAAAATTACCTGTTTATTTAATCGAAATTTTATAAACGAAAACCAATGTAAGAAAAACTTAAAAGAATTCTGTACTAACAACACAAAAAATCATTGTTTTTCCTTGGGTGCACAAAATTTGAAACTCAGTATGACCACCATTTCTCTCCATACATACTGTTGTTCTCGAGCGCAACTCTCGATTAACATTTCGGAGCATTTTACGATTTATTTGCAATACACAATTTATAATGACATTCTCTAAATTTTGTATATTCCTAAAGGGTCGATGTTTGTACACAGGGTTCTTTAGGTATCCCCACATAAAAAAATCTAACGGAGTCAGATCTACAATTCTACAATTGACAGGACAAAATCGAAAAAATAGGTGTTCGCCGGACGCTCGCTGTTGCAATGGTTTGAATCTAATGAAATGACTGTATCAAGATTTTATTAAGATTTTTCGCACATAAATTTAACAACCAGGTCTATTTAGTTGTACTTAAAACTACCAAAGCAGGCTCTGAAATTAAAACAACCAAATAATCTAGTAGGTTAAAAACAACAGAAAAATGTCAAACAAATTATAATTTGTTTGATTTCAACCTATGTCATTGGTTTATGTCTCGCATCTTACTAAGTTTGATATTTTACATAAGTTTATTAATATTTTATTCCTTAAAATGGCACCCACACTACTTCTTCAGGAAAAGATAGAAATTATTTTAATTTCTGGAGATAATTACAAAAGCCATAGAGAAACAGCAGCAATTTTTAATGAGAGGCACCCCGATAAATCCCTCCATTATTCCACAGTATCTCGTCTAGTCAATAAATTTAAAGAAACGGGATCGGTAGAAAATCAGTATAAAGTTTCCCATGAAAAACCGGTAACAGGTGACGAAGGTTCTCTGGATGTGTGTTTGTCGATCACAGAAACACCCCAATTAGCAGTTAGTCAAATATTGGAGATCACTAACATTCACGAAAGATCTGTGCGGAGGATATTAAAAAGAAACAAATTTCATCCGTACAAACCTAAATTTGTACAAGTATTAAAAGATAGGGATTATGACGCCCGCTTCGATTTTTGTGCCTGGTTCCAGGGTATGATTGAGGAAGATTTTAATTTCCCAAAGAACGTTCTTTTCTCGGATGAAGCTACATTTACCTCTAACGGAACCGTCAGTTCACAAAACTGTAGATGGTGGGCCACCGAAAACCCAGACTTTGTAATTCAGAGTAAAGACCAATATAGTTTTAAGGTTAATGTGTGGTGCGGAATTTTCAACCTCAGAATGGTGGGACCTTTTTTCTTTAGAGACAATTTAAATTCAGAACGATATTTAGAATTTCTACAAACTGAGATATCTGACTTTTTAGACAATTTGTCATTAGCCGAAAGAAGAAATTTATACTTTCAACAAGACGGAGCTAGCATTCATTCCACAAATGAGGTGAAGAGATGGCTGGATCAAGAATTTGGAAACCAGTGGATAGGACGGTTTTCTGAAAATCCGTGGCCTGCGAGATCACCAGATCTGACTCCGTTAGATTTCTTTATGTGGGGATACCTAAAGAACTCTGTGTACAAACATCGACCCTTTAGGAATATACAAAATTTAGAGAATGTCATTAGAAATTGTGTATTGCAAATAAATCGTAAAATGCTCCGAAATGTTAATCGAGAGTTGCGCTCGAGAACAATAGTATGTATGGAGAGAAATGGTGGTCATACTGAGTTTTAAATTTTGTGCACCCAAGGAAAAACAATGATTTTTTATGTTGTTAGTACAGAATTTGACTACTTTTAAGTTTTTCTTACATTGGTTTTCGTTTATGAAATTTCGATTAAATAAACAGGTAATTTTTTGTTTATTATCTATTTTACTCCCCTTAACTTTACAAAAAGTCGAACTTCAGATATATTTAAGACGATTAAGGTTTTCTCAATGTAATCTCATTGAAATGTCTCTAAAATTTTGACACTGCTGCTAGATACAAATCATTGCAACAGCTAGCGTCCGGCGAAACCCTGTTTTTTTTAATTTTGTCCTGTCAATTGTAGAAAAAACTACTACATTCGTTTATTTTCATCCAGATACATGGGCTTTACATTAGCCAAGCTTTCTAAACGAAAAAAACTGGAAATTTGTAAATCGATAAAAAAATATTTAAAAAAAATTGAGTTTTCCAATTTTTTTAAATAAAATCTTAAAATTTTGCACAAGGACCTAGAATTTAATTCTAAGCAATTTTTTCAAATAACTTTTTTTGATATCTCGTCAACTAACCTCACTTTTTGTAAATTAACAATTTTTTTTTTAATTTGACGCTATACCAGTGGTCACGTGACGTATGTCAAAATCGATTTTTAGGTTATCGGACATGCAGAACCGATCCCCCGGAAAAGTTTTTCCAATACTCACCTAATAGAAATTTTTCCCATATGTTGCGAACTTTTTGCCGGTCACTGTATATATATATATATATATATATATATATATATATATATATATATATATATATATATATATATATATATATATATATATATATATATATATATATATATATATATATGTAGGTATTTATTTAGGTAAGACAATTTTTTTAAAAAGGGAAATGTCATGTGTTGCCTGTTACTAACAAGATACAGTACAATGTTGGCAACATTGTCATGACGTTTTGCTGTTTGTGTCTTTAATTGAGTGTTACGTCTTTTTAGAAAATAAAAGTAATTAGAGATGGAGGAACTTAATTTATTGGAAGTTTTTCTTCACACTGACGGCTCCGTTTTTGCTTTTTTATTAATCGGATAAATTCGTAGCCGTCATTCGGTTTGATACGTTTGCGTGTTGCAGGAACGGACGTACACGAACCTTAACGTCGGACGTATGTGCGCAATAAATTTGCCACTGGGCATGCGTAGCTGTCATTTTGTACGTTTGCGTCTACGTCTTTTGCATTGCTTTAAGTGTCTATTAATACATCGTTTTCGGCCGGCTAGTGGTTTTGTGTTCTAGTTGACATAAAAGCATATACTTACTATATAAATATACGGCGGGTTCCCCATTTACCATTTACCCAATGTGCGGTTTTTGATGGGAACAATGTGAAATGGAGATATATAATCTCGCATAAGTTTATCCTTTAGTCTGATATTTCGTAAACTGCGATTGCGCTAAATCTTGTGTTGCTATTGGCCATCTAACGGCGCCACGCTTCACACGTTTCTTGACAGGGCTGGTATTTTGTTATAATTGAACTAGTTTCCCAAACAGCACACAATATCCAATGGACGTCCATTATAAAGCCATTAGAGGGTCAGGACATCCATGGACCACTTACGGAAGTCATATGGATATCCATTTATGTAATGCCCATGGACATGTACATTTGTACGTCCATTGGTAATCCATAGTATCCATGGTCCTGTAACGGAGGTCATATGGATATCCATTTATGTAATGACAATGGACATGTAAATTTGTACGTCCATTGGTAATCCATAATATCCATGGTCCTGTAACGGAGGTCATATGGACATCCATTTATGTAATGACAATGGACATGTAAATTTGTACGTCCATTGGTAATCCAGAACATCCATGGTCCTATAACGGAGGTCATATGGATATACATTATTTATGTAATTCCAATGGACATGTAAATTTGTACGTCCATTGGTAATCCAGAATATCCATTGTCCTGTAACGGAGGTCACATGGATGTTCATTTCTGTACAGCCCTTGGATATATGATTTTAGATGTCCATTGGGAATCCAGAATATCCATTGTCCTGTAACGACGGTCACATAGATGTTAATTTTTGTAAAGCCATTGGTCATAGAGGTTTTTAGATCTCCATTGATAATCCAGAATATCCATGGCTTTGTAACGGAGGCACATGGATGTACATCTTTGTAAATCTATTGGACCGACGCGACGGTTTTAGGTGTCTATTTTGATAATTCACGTTGGCAATTTTCCATTGGATATCCATTCGGAACATTCAATGGACGTCATGTCCAGGATGTACTTGAACGTCCTACCCAGATAGCACAAGACGTACGCGTCAAAATTTGTCCATAATGTATCCAGTACGCCTATGGACATTTTTGAACGGTCCACTGGATATCCATTTATTCTAGTGCTTATGGATGTACAATTTTCGACATGTTTTGTACTTCGATATAGCGCCCTCACTCAGAAAATTGCAGTTATTACAAGAGGGCGCCGTGTTCCATTTATCTTATCGCTGTTTTCCGAACTGAAATAACTTCAAATACATTGTTACATATTCATAAACTATTACCATAAGGAATATAAGTCTCCCAGGAATGCTGCTTTTAGGGTGGATCGAAAAAATCTTTTTTTGGGTTTTCAGGTGACCTTACCTGGCGAAAGTTGTCAGTAGATATCATGATTGCTTTAGCCAAATCTCAGGATTTTCGAACATCATCTTCAGGTTCCCCGCGAGTGTCAAAGTTTAGGGAAAATGTCAATTTTTAACTTTACCAAAAAAATAACGGCATGTTTTTCTTTAATTATTTTACTTGGGCTGATATGCCCAATCAATGTTGTATTATTAAAAAAAAGCTCGGAATTTTTGACAAACATCTAGAGGTTCCACTGCTGTATACAAATTAAGAAAAAAATTAAAATAAAAAACTTTTTAAAAAAATATATTTTGTGTAATTTTTGTTAAGCAAATGATTTTTGTTTTGCTTGACAGACGAAACAAAATCATTTTTTGGTATTAAAATATGGAAGCTTGTTCCTAGAGTCTATTTTGGCCCTAATGAATCGGTCTCTAGCTTCTTGGCCTGAAACAGCTAGAGAAGCCTCTGTTACAAGCTTAATACTCCTCTCCACAGCTTGGGTGTGGCATAAATTTTAAAATATGCCTCTTCTTACATTTCCTTGCCACACCCAAGCTGTGGAGAGGAGTATTAAGCTTGTAACAGAGGCTTCTCTAGCTGTTTCAGGCCAAGAAGCTAGAGACGGATTCATTAGGGCCAAAATAGACTCTAGGAACAAGCTTCCATACTTTAATACCACAAAATGATTTTGTTTCGTCTGTCAAGCAAAACAAAAATCATTTGCTTAACAAAAATTACACAAAATATATTTTTTTAAAAAGTTTTTTATTTTAATTTTTTTCTTAATTTGTATACAGCAGGGGAACCTCTAGATGCTTATCAAAAATTCCGAGTTTTTTTTTAATAATACAACATTGATTGGGCATATCAGCCCAAGTCAAATAATTAAAGAAAAACATTCCGTTATTTTTTTGGTAAAGGTAAAAAATTGACATTTTCCCTAAATTTTGACACTCGCGGGGAACCTGAAGATGATGTTCGAAAATTCTGAGATTTGGCTAAAACAATCATGATATCTACTGACAACTTTCGCCAGGTAAGGTCAACTGAAAATCCAAAAAAAGATTTTTTCGATCCACCCTACAGTGCTTATGTATAAAAAAAAGTTCTCGTCCTGCCTTCATTGAGTACAGACGTGTGATATCAAATCAAAGTTTTTTGCAATTCGCAAGTTTTAACATAAAATTAACTTTCGGACTGTGTCGGTACGATAACCGGCACATATAAAAATTTCCCATTACTTAATTGTGCTAAAAGCGTACTAAATTAGTGGCAGTGCTTAATTAACGGACCGTGTCGTGCCGTAACACGGCACATATAAGACAACTAAGTGATAACTAAGTGCTAATCACCAAACAATGTGATAAAAACACGTGGTACTATAGTAAATACGGTAGTGACTAAACAGTGCTAAAACTCCACCAGCAGACAACACCGTATCGGAGAGCTTTTTCTAATCCTTAGAAAAAGCTCCCTTAATTAGAAAAAGCTCAAATACCTAAAAGCTCCCGATAACCTGAATAAACGCGGAGTGACTTTTCGCGTGACGTAAAAATTTAACGTTAACGTTAAAGACAAATTGTAAATATTGTGTACAAATTAGTAATTAGTGCCCATGTCCACTCGGGAGGGTGGACATGAAGACGATGACAATTTAAGTATAGCAAGCACCTCCAGTAGTGCAAGTGCTAAACTAACTAAATCAAGATTTGACAAAATAAAATCAGACAATAGTGCCAAACTTGCAGCGATTTTCAATCTCTTCAGTAAGACTTGCCGCGAATGTGAGAAGTTCGCGAAGTTAAATCGTAAAGCCACCCTTACAGGTGTCATCAAATCTGAAGCCATTAAACACGTAAACGTTAAACACGACATGAAGACAGTAAAGAAAACTCCTACTAAGGAATCTACGTCGCAGAAGGAATCTGCGAAAACACTACAAAAAGAGACCGCAAAAACTTCAGTTAGGAATGTAGAGGCCAACTCAAACATAAATGTGGATAAAGAATCCAGTGAAAACCCACAAAATTTCGTCAGCCAATATGAACTTCCTGGATTAACAGAAAACACGCCTATTCCATTTGTGCCACTCATTAACCCAGAAGTAGACTCAATAAATTTAAGCCAATATTTTGTCAAAAGGACATCTACGCCCCCGCAAGTAGAAGTCCAGATGGAGCAAGAAACTAGTAATGCGACTGAAACACAAGCACAAGTACCTACAAATTCGCAAACCCAGCCGCAGCTACTTGGTTCTAAAAGATCCGCAACCTCTGATACAACGCCGCCACGAACAACGAAGGCAATAAAAGTGAACACCTTCTTAAAACCAAGGACTTTTGTCCCAATAACGACGCAAAACAGATTTGCACCATTGCAAATAGAAAATGAGATGGAGCTAGAAAACATTGACACTGCTGAAACACACCAGCCAGAAAATAATGATACTGTGGAAACACACTCACAAACAACTACAGCAGGACAAGAAATAAGAAATAGAACTAAGCAAACAATTCCACCGACCAACACCACAAAAAATAACAAAAAGGACGCACCACCTCCAATAATCTTAGATGGAACGCTTAGTAGCAGTCAAGAATTCAAAATCATGAAGGAGAACTTAAACAAAACTATTAAATTAGGCTGTAAAATAAAATTCGCCAAGAATTCAACTATTATAAATATCTCTGATTTAGGAGAATACAACAGTTTTATGAGGCAATTGCAAGCAGATCCCGAAAATGCCTTTCACACATACGCAACCAGAGATGCAAAAACTCATGCATTTATCATAAAAGGTCTGGATCACCACCCCGAGCCGGAAGAGATTAAAATTGAGCTCAGGCAGGAGTATGGGCTCAATATTAAGGAAGTTTATGCACTAAAAACTAAGTTCAGACCAATGTACATGGTGGTGACGTACTCTGATCTAAAATTAACCCAGCTACAGACTAAAGTCAAATATTTAAGCGATGTACGTGTGACATGGGAAAGGAGGCGCCAATCCAAGGATATCATCCAATGTCGAAGGTGTCAAAAATGGGGGCACGCCACTACATATTGCTTCCGATCCCCAAAATGTTTAAATTGCGCTGGATCTCACCTCACAGCAAGCTGTCCCGGAAACCTACCGGAAAAATTCGCAAATTGCACCGGTGAACACAAGGCAAATAATACTGGTTGTCCTGTATACGAATATAAGCAAAATCAAATCCAAGACCTGCAAGCGCAGCAACGCCAGCGCTTTGTGCCAGCGTCGCAACCCAAAGAAAACGCATGGGATATAAGAAACCGTCAGCCACCCGTCAGGGCAAGTGGCGGCATCACCGTCAGGGCAAATGACGGCAGCTCTAACCGTCCATCCACCTCAGCCCAGCAGCCACCATATGAAGAAGAAGAAGCAGCTTACGAACAACATTATCCTCCTCTGCGTGGGACAACCGGCAGAGCCAGGCCAGCTCCTGAATCGTCCTCGGGACAAATAAGTGACTTTTTGCAGGTGGGTAAAGAGTTGCGAAATTATAACTTAGGTGAAGTTACACGAATATTCAGAGACTTAATTCAAATTCTAAAAATGACAGACAAACACGAAAAGACACTTGAGTTAATAGACTTCATGAAAAATGCCGATAAATACGATTACTAGAAGGTTTAAAAATAAATTTCAAACGCCTATGGCTTACACAAAAACCAGGCAAACTAATTAATTTTTGCTCTGAAACATAACGATTGGTATTGGGAAAAAGTTCACCCAAAACGTAAAATATCTGTTATTCTGGTATGTTACGTCGATAAGACGCATACAAAATCCTAGAACGCATACAAATATATCAAAGCACCGTGTAAATAACGTCATAAACATTTATAAATATTGTAAATCTACGAATGTAAATTGATTGCATATAAACAACACTGTAAATAAGTATAACTATTCAATCTCATTAAACATAATACTAATTAATAATGTAAATATAAAATTAAAACTCTAAACTAAAACAATGCAAGCAACATTGCACATATTTGTAACTATTGTAAATAAACTATATTAAATCAGTAGTAAATAAACCATAAATAAGTATAATAACTAATTATTCACAACTAAAACATATTTAAACTACCTAAACTAAAATAGTCAAATTTTAATAAAATATAAAACATTATATGGAAATAGCCGAAAATCTAACATACACTAGAAGGCAGAAGCTGCGTCATGGCGCACTGCGGACCGCCCAGTCCAGCGCGGGATTGGCCCGGTCGACGAACGACGAGACGTCTATCCTTGATCGGGCACACTCAGCCGCGTGCCACCTAATATCGGAACCCGAACTGAGAGCGGCACTACGTATGCGGTTTGAGTTGTCCTCTCAGCATAAAGCAACTTAGACCGAATATATACAAAATTTTACTATAAATATTCATTTGTACATAGTGTACATATATAAATATTAGAAACAAATGTAAATATCAGACTAGTCATGTAAATTGTATATACATATAATTAAGCTTGTACATATTCAAATTAACTAAAAGCAGGCAACGTAGATTCACAGGGTGAATTTACTAACGCCTGCCTATGCTAATTATTAATAATTGGACACGCGCCTGGCACGCGACCGCCACTTAATCAGTGGCGTGCCATCGCAAAAAATAAACTTTAATTAAAAATTTTGAACAGCGTTGCATTACGCAATAGCAATCATTATGTTCTAAAAATGTTCACACATGCTAATAAATCTGGCAACAGTGTCAGAGAAACCTTCTAGTCATCAACATCGAAGTGGTTTTTTCATCAATTTTTCCACGCTAAAACAGACAAACAACTCTACAAAAACAGACAACTAACATTTACATCAACAAATTTTACTTAAGCTTTCAAGCAATTCGCAACTCTTTATACACCGCAAGGGTAACCGGAAGGACTGTCGACTGATTCAGGAACTGCATTCACAAATGGTTTCCCCTGGGCCACCACCAGCCCCCGGCTCTGCCGGCTTTTTCACGTAGACAGGGATACTTGGTACCAAGTTCTATGTGCACTTTTTGTATATATATTGTACTTTATTGTACCTTGTACTGCGTACAAGTAATATATATTTTTTGTAAACCAATGTGAATTGTCAAATTACTATGAATAATAAATATGTTTAAAAGTAGTAAGTATGTATAAAAAAGGTAGGTAAGTAATATGGATTACGCAGGTACATACAAGGTAATTAGCAATTAATAATAAAAAACACGAATGTTCAGAGACTTAATTAAAATTTTAAAAATGACAGACAAACATGAAAAGACACTTGAATTAATAGACTTCATGAAAAATGCCGATAAATACGATTACTAGAAGGTTTAAAAATAAATTTCAAACGCCTATGGCTTACACAAAAAACCAGGCAAACTAATTAATCTTTGCTTTCAAACATAACGATTGGTATTGGGAAAAAGTTCACCCAAAACATAAAATATCTGTTATTCTGGTATGTTACGTCGATAAGACGCATACAAAATCCTTAGAACGCATATAAATATATTAAGGCACCGTGTAAATAACGTCATAAACATTTATAAATATTGTAAATCTACGAATGTAAATTGATTGCATATAAACAACACTGTAAATAAGTATAATTATTTAATCTCATTAAATATAATACTAATTAATAATGTAAATATAAAATTAAAACTCTAAAATTAAAACAATGCAAACAACATTGCACATATTTGTAACTATTGTAAATAAACTATATTAAATCAGTAGTAAATAAATCGTAAATAAGCATAATAACTAATTATTCACAACTAAAACATATTTAAACTACCTAAACTAAAATAGTCAAATTTTAATAAAATATAAAACATTATATGGAAATAGCCGAAAATCTAACATACACTAGAAGGCAGAAGCTGCGTCATGGCGCACTGCGGACCGCCCAGTCCAGCGCGGGATTGGCCCGGTCGACGAACGACGAGACGTCTATCCTTGATCGGGCACACTCAGCCGCGTGCCACCAAATATCGGAACCCGACCTGAGAGCGGCACTATGTATGCGGTTTGAGTTGTCCTCTCAGTATTAAACAACTTTGACCAAATATATACAAAATTTTACTGTAAATATTCATTTGTACATAGTGTACATATATAAATATTAGAAATAAATGTAAATATTAGACTAGTAACGTAAATTGTATATATAATTAAGCTTGTACATATTCAAATTAACTAAAAGCAGGCAACGTAGATTCACAAGATGAATTTACTGACGCCTGCCTATGCTAATTATTAATAATTGGACACGCGCTTGGCACGCGACCGCCACTTAATCAGTGGCGTGCCATCGCAAAAAATAAACTTTAATTAAAAAAAAAAAAAAAAAATTTTGAACAGCGTTGCATTACGCAATAGCAATCATTATGTTCTAAAAATGTTCACACATGCTAATAAATCTGGCAACAGTGTCAGAGAAACCTTCTAGTCATCAACATCGAAGTGGTTTTTTCATCAATTTTTCCACGTTAAAACAGACAGACAACTTTACAAAAACAGACAACTAACATTCACATCAACATATTTTACTTAAGCTTTAAGCAATTCGCAACTCTTTATACACCGCAAGGGTAACCGGAAGGACTGTCGACTGATTCAGGAACTGCATTCACAAATGGTTTCCCCTGGGCCACCACCAGCCCCCGGCTCTGCCGGCCTTTTCACGTAGACAAGGATACTCGCTATCAAGTTCTACGTGCACTTTTTTGTATATATTGTACTTTATGTACCTTGTACTGCGTACAAGTAATATATTATTTTGTAAACCAATGTGAATTGTGAACTTATTATGAATAATAAATATGTTTAAAAGTAAGTAATAATAAAATTTAAGTGATATTGTATAAAAGTAGAAAATGTGAAAGTGAAAGTATGTATAAAAAAGGTAAGTAATATCAACAGGATAATATAGTAAATGGATTATGCAGGTACATACAAGGTAATTTAGCAATTAATAATAAAATTTAAGTGATATTGTATAAAAGTAGAAAATGCGAAAACAGGTTTATAAGCAAAAGGAGTGTTAAATTGGTTTTTAAATCTTGTATTTTGGAAATCTAATTGTATATTCCAATGGACATCCTAAGGGACATCCTATGGATGTTGTGCTAGAGGATATTCATTGGACGTCCTAAATTGGACATCCCGCGCATGTCATAATTTGTGACATTTGTATCATCAATTGGACTTCTATTGGACCAAACATGGACCAAATTTGGACATCCTTTGGACGTGTTTTTGACAATTTTCGGACTTCCATAGGACTCGACATCGAACCGCCGTGAGCGACGGTCGTGTCTGTTTTTAAGAGCTTTAACCTATTTTTTCGATTAATTTCCTAAAAGCTCTCCGAGCAGCTAACGCGAAATCGTAATAAATTTCGTGAGTTTTTGATATAGCGTTACGTTAACCGTAACGCTAAAGTTTTTCCGGTGCTAATTAGTGTGAACCTAATTAAAACCGCAGTGTGGCATTTAATTTTCGGACTGTGCCGTGTCGCAACACGGCACATATAATATATTAAACACAAATAGTGTATTAGTGTCTTAAACGCTGTGACACGTGGTCGTGAATACGGTAGTGCTGTGCGAAAACACCTCAAACAGTTCAGCACCGTGTTGGGAGCTTTTTCTAATAACCTATCTAGAGCTTTTTCTAATCTGTTCTAATTTCCTAAAAGCTCCCGACAACATTTGACTAAACGCGGAGTGAGTCTTCGCGCGACCTTAATTTTTTTTAACGTTAGCGTTGAAGAAAAACGTTATTTTTACTGGATCTCTCGTAAGAGATGGCCACCCCTGTTGGTGCCTCGGGCACCCCAGATATTCCCCAAGAAGAAGAAAATGCTATGACAACCCCTGCAAACCAAGAGACATTTGAAATCGATGACGATAGCTCAAGTGTTAGCAGCGAAAAGCATGCTGCGACTATAGGCAAAACTTTCTTTAAAAGTAGAACTATCAGAAATGCAAATAAGGATCTACAAGAAATGTTGGAAACGTACAAATCTTATTGCCAGACATGCAATAAGTATTTTAAAAGATGCCAATCAAAAGTGGAACGAAATAAACTCCGCGAAGAAGTCACCGATCATCTCAGAGAGAAACATGCGATGAAGGGCAACCCCGCCGCAACTCCCCCAGCAAAACCAGCGTCAAAAGACGAATTTAAAAGCGCATACGAGTTTCCTCCTGCAACGCCCAAGAAAACGAATGCAGAAAAACTGCAAGAACAAAAACAAGCATATGAAGAAGAAGAGAAAAAGAAAAAAAGAAAAAGAGGCACAAGAACAACAAGAATTAGAAAGAGCTATTGAGAAGAGAAAAGCAGAGCGAGGGCCAAGAATATCTGAACAGTATCTGACGGAACGCGAACAAAGCCAAAGAGAAGCATTAGCGCTCCAAGAAAAAATGCAAAAAGAAAAAGAAGATGAAGACAGAAGAATCGCTGAGGCGCTTCAAAAGGAAATGAGATTCCAGTTACAGAAACAAATGGAACTGGACGAAGAAAAGAAAAGAAAACAAAGACAATTAGTGACAGACGAAGAAACAAGAAAAGAACAAGAAGAAGAAAAGAAACGCCAAGAAGAACAGAAGAAAGTCGCAGAGAAACGGGCGAGGAGCAGCCCAGACGACACTGACAATGCGCCGAAGATCGCTAAGTACTTTAAAACTAGGCCACAGATACCGCTCAAAAACCGTTTTCAAGTACTTAGCGACGAATCTGAAGACGAGGACATGGAACTTTCCGCCGATGAAGGTACGAGTACTCACATAAACACACGTACAAATACAAGACGCAAATACATAAAAAAGTATTTAATACACTACCACAAAAACAAACACAACAAGACGAACAAACGCAAGAACAAACACAACAGACGCAACAGACACAACAAAGCACACAAAACACGCAAAATACGCAAAAAGCCGTTAAGCCTCCACCAATAATAATGAAAGGGGTAATACTTGAACCCAATCAATTTAAGGAATTCGAAAAAGAACTAAAACAAAAAATAAAAAAGGGATTTAAGATGAAATTCACAAAAAATAATACAATAATTAACATAAACGACATGGACGAATACAAACAATACAAAGGACAATTAGAAAAAGCAAAAGACATTGAGTGGCACACGTATTGCACAAATGACGAAAAAACGCACGCTTTTGTCATAAAAGGTCTCGACCATGCACCTGACCCAGAAGAAATCAAAGAAGAACTGACACAAGAACATAAAATAAAAATAAAAACAGTATATAAAATGAACACACAATATAGGCAGTTGTACATGGTCGTGACTTCGTCAGATTATAAATTGACACACTTGCAGAAAATTCGTTATTTGTGCAATCTGGGTGTCACTTGGGAAAGACGCAAGGTCAACAAAGAAATTATACAATGTAGAAGGTGCTGCCAATGGGGGCATGCCACCAGCAATTGCTATAGAGCATTTCGCTGTGTGGACTGCGCTGGCAATCATCCTTCTACACAGTGTCCCGGAGGCTTACCGGTCAAGTGTGTAAATTGTGGCAAAAAACATAAAGCTAACGACGTAAACTGTGACGTATATACATATAAAACAAACATTTTACACGACATACAAACAAAAACAGTACAATACAGGGCTGCTAACCCCCCCCCCCCCCCCCCGACTACGAATGCATGGACCCAGAGGGCCCAAAACAACCGACCAGCAGCAAGACAAGAAGACAACAGCGAAGAAAATAATTTTCCACCATTGCCAGTGCGACAACACCACCAGGGTGCGGCCCGCCCACGGCGTGAGAATGAGGAGAGCGGAGGCGCAGGTATGACTAGTATTGTAGTCAGCGAGAAGCTTTAGAGATTTAGTAAATACCGCCGAGGTCAATCGCATCATAAACGATTTTATGAGCATCTTTAGGCGGATAAATGACAAAATGGAAAGGGGAATTGCTATTTTTCAATTCCTCACGGAAAAGTCTACAGTTACGATATTTATCCGCCTAAAGATAGTGTTATGGAATGCGAATGGGCTCGGCAACAAGTTGGGTGAAACCATTCACTTTTTAATTAATTTTAAAATTGATATGATCGTGACCGAAACCAAATTACTTGTAAACAATAAAATTAATATAAGAAATTATAAAATTTACAGAAAAGACCGAAATGTGCGTGGAGGAGGCGTGGCTATTATTGTTAAAAACACCATTCCTCATACATTACTTCCAGATTCTGGATCAGCTATGGAGAATATCTCCATAAAATTGAGGAATGGTGTCACAATCAATGGTAGTTACGCACCCCCAAATCTGCGCATGGCCGACAACGATCTAGACTTAATTTTTAATCAAAATAGGCAAGTAATGATCCTAGGTGACCTAAATGCGAGACATACTACGTGGCGTAATCGCAGAAATAATCGCAATGCCGAGTTTCTCTGTGATTACGTCACAAATAATAACATACAGCTATTAAGCACAATAACACCCACGCATTATCCCACAAATGGCACGACGACATCATACATAGATTTAATATTGAACGAAAATATATTAAATCTTCCTGACCCTATTATCTTGAACGAACTATCTTCCGATCATCTACCATTGCTGCTGGAATGGAAAACTGACATTTTACATGAGGAAGCACCCAAGTCATGGTTATATAAAGGAGCAAATTGGAGACTTTTTAGACAGATTGTCGACGAAAAAGTTGAAATAAACAACAATATAAATACCGTTGAAGAACTTGAGCGGGAAGTCGGCAAGCTGACTGAAAGTCTCCAGTTTGCCCGGGATAAAGTTGCAAGAAAGGTCAGCACCAAACCAGCAGAGGACCGCCTACCAGATGACATAATAAATCTAATAAAGTTCAAGAATAGGATCAGGAAGATGTGGCAACAATACCGAAGGCCCCAGGATAATACGCGGGTGAAATTATTACAAAACACAATACGGACAAGAATAAACAGACACAAAAACGAGACTTGGGCCAGGACCCCGAGTGGGCTGTCTGTTGCAGACAACTCACTCTGGAGACTGACCCGAAGACTTAAAAACAAATTCGCGAAAATTCCGACATTAGATTCCACGCAACCGCAAACCAATGCAGAGAAAGCCGAAGTGCTAGCACAGCACTTGGCCGGTTTCTGCAGAGGCAAGCCAAACTCGACAAACGAACAAAACGACATAACAGACATAGTAAATAAAACAATCCACCAAAAGCATCCTATCCCACCCCCCATGCTCCCCAAACTACTGGCAACACCTGGTGATTTAAAAAGAATCATCAGGGTGTTGCCCAACAATAAAGCACCGGGAGAGGACGGAATCTCTTACATAATGATCAAAAATCTGCCGAGAAAGGCTGTGGTGCAGCTGATGTATGTAATAAATGCAATGGTTGTGCTGCAGCATTTCCCGGCAGATTGGAAAAAAGCTATAATAATCCCTATATTAAAACCAGGGAAGGACTCGACAAAAGCGGAGTCCTATAGACCCATAGCACTCTTGAGTGGATTGTCCAGGGTTGCGGAGAGGGTTCTTCTGCAAAAAATGAATCAGCTGGACCTGGACAGGACAGTACCGAGCGAGCAGTTTGGCTTCCGGGGCGGGCATAGCACCACCTTGCTAATTGCCAAGGTGGTGCAAGATGCACTAAATAAGATCAGCATGCAGCAGAACACCATGCTGCTAGCCCTGGATGTCGGAAGGGCGTTCGATACTGTCTGGTTCAATGGTCTCCTGTACAAACTAATAACAGTGCACAATTTCCCACTGTACATGGTTAAGCTGATCCATTCGTATATTAATGGAAGAACCTTCAAAGTAAGGGCGGACAATTCGCTTTCACCAGCTAAACAGATCCACGCAGGGGTCCCCCAAGGCACCGTCCTCTCGCCGAAACTATTCAACCTTTACACCGCTGACATTCCTCATTATCCCTCTACAAACTTGGCCATGTTTGCGGACGACGTGCTGGTATACGCCAGTTCGTACTACGCAAACGTGGCCAAGTCTCACATCAAATACCATCTCCAACGCCTCATCCCCTGGTATGAGAAGTGGAAGATGGAAATCAACGAGGCCAAATGTGAGTGCCTAGTACTCACAAGAAAGTACACGAACAATTTAATCCATGATCCCATCCAGATAAACAACGTCCGGATACTGCCAGCTAAAAAGCTCAAGTATCTGGGCGTTGTCATCGACGAAAAACTCCGTTTCGTCACACACATTTCCTATATACTCCAAAAATCCTTTCTTGAAATGCAAGGCCTCTACTCCATCCTATCCCCTAAGTCTTCCCTATCCCAACATAATAAATTGACAGTCTATAACCAGATCATTAAGCCAGTCATGACTTATGCTGCGCCAGTCTGGTGCAGCATATCAGACTTCCAACTGGGTAGGTTATAGCGGTTCCAAAACGTCGCGCTAAGATGTGCTACATCGGCCAGACGAGCCACAGTGATCGGAGACCTTCACCGGCTCGCCGACACTGTCATGCTGAAAGAACAAATATATAGCACATCTGAAAAGTTCTATAGAACAAAAACGAATGTATCACCGCTCACTAGAGAGCTAACGCGAGTTAGACAAGTGGACGTTGTAACCCATAAACCTATATATTATAGACTGCCAATTTACACCGAAAATTACGCCCCTAACCCATAAAAAACAAGTTGTTCACGTATCACCATCTTCCACTTCTCGAACCCAACCCCAAATCCAAACTGCCTCCAATTTTTTTTTTTTTTTTTTTTTTTGGTTGGGGTAAGAGGAAGTGAATCTTGCATAAGATACCCATATGCGAAAAAACTGGGTTATGTCGGATTCCTACCGACTAAACACTCCCCCTAGAGTTAGTTGGTTTCGGACCTAGGGTCTATAAACCAAGTATCTCTCGAAAGATTATAAGCGCTCGCATGACCCGTGTCATGCCGAACCTTTATAACCCTCCCATATTTTCGCATACAAATATGGGGGATAATCTCTGACCTGAAAAGGAATATATTTTTTTGGTTTTTTACAATTTTTTATACAATATTGCCTTAAGGTAACTATAGTCCTACTTAAAACAATATTTATGTCTCTATCTTAAGATCTTTGTATGTTACATACGGTGTTAAGTAACTTATGTGTGAATGACATGCAATCTACTTACAATTTATACCTAAGCAATCTTAAGATATGGTAACTTAGGTATTTGACTCAAATCGGTATACAGGCCCGCTCGCACTAGCACTCGCGTTCGCGTTCGCGCCTGCGCTATTTCTAACACCCGCGCTACACTCACACTCGCACAAGCACTCACTTTTGCCTTCGTTATCCTAGTTGGTTTCTAGGCCTTCGTTTGTATCTCCTATACATCCTGGCCTGTTCTGCTGGGTTATAGTTGACGAGCTGTCTCAAATGTTCATTTGAGTGCTCCCCAGCTACTTGGAAGACCTTCTCTGCTTTATTCCTCATAAAGTCTTTAATGTTCTGCCAGTTCAGATCTCTTTGTATGTGCCGATTGCTGACGAACCAAGGTGCGTCAACTGCCATACGTACGTATAGATTCTCAGTTGACTGTATTTTATTAATGTGGGTTTTAGCCGCATAGCCCCACACAGTGGACCCATAGGTTAATTGTGATCTAGCTATAGCTCGAATCATCGTGAGCTTTGTCCTTCTGTTCATGGGGCTACGTCTACCAATGAGTGGGTAGAGCCGGCTCATAGCTGCTTTTGTCTTTGCTATTACATATCTAACATGTTTTTCCCATGTGAGTCCTCTATCTAGTATGACTCCAAGATATTTGGCCTGGTTAGACCATTCTATTTCTATGCCATCCACATTAATGTTTCTGACTGGTCTTAGTCTTCTCTTTTGGAGTAGTACTGCCTGACTTTTTTCCCCATTTATTTTGATCTTCCACCTAATACACCAGTTATGTATCGTGTCGAGGCTACTTTGTAACCTTCTGCATATTATGCCTGCATTCCTACTACGTGCCAAGATGGCAGTGTCGTCGGCATATAGAGCTAGCATACTAGGTGGGGTTCTAGGTATATCATGTATGTATATATTATACAGAAGCGGCCCCAGTACCGAACCTTGGGGCACTCCAGCTTCTATCTCTCTGGGATTTGAGAATTCTTCGTCGATTTTGACACTGAACGTTCTATCTCTTAGATAGTTTCTGATGATTCTGCTGATTTTTAAGGAGTATCCTGCAGAAATCATCTTGTAAGCTAGTCCTTCATGCCAAACTCTGTCGAAGGCCCGTTCTACGTCTAAAAAGACGGCTCCGGTTGCCTCCTTTTTTTGAAAGCCTTCAGTGGCATATTCAACTATCCTCAACAATTGATGTTCGGTTGAGTGGTTTCTCCTAAATCCAAATTGTTCGTTTGGCATGAGGTTCAGTGTCTCAGTTTCCTCGTTTAAGCGTCTCGCTATAATTCTCTCTGCTACTTTCCCAAGGCCTGCAAGCAAGCTAATGGGTCTGTAGTTTTGAGGAAACTTTTTCTCTTTTCCTGGTTTGTTGAACACTATCACTTGTGCATGTTTCCATGTCTGAGGATAGTGTTCTGTTCTCATGATCCCATTTATGATGTTGGTCAGGGCTACTATTCCTTTCCTGGGTAACTTTTTAATCATTTGGTTGGTAATCCCATCTCTGCCAGGTGCTTTCCTGATTTTTAGCCTTCTTATGATGGCTTTTACTTCTTCTGGTGCTGCGGGGTTAGGTATATTATCGTTTTGAGGTCTCACTAACATGAGTGCCTTATTTTCTTCAACGAGATCTTCTAGATCATCGTTGTCATCGTCTGGATGATCGTTTAACCTAGCCTCTCTTTCAATGGAATCAGCGAGTGCATTTGCCTTCTCGGCGTTGGTATAAGCCATCCCGTTTGCTCCGTGCAAAGGTGGTATAGTTGTTTTCTCGCGCCTTAGAGCTTTCTGCATTTTCCATGCAGAGTTATCTTCGAGTTTGAGACTCTGCACTCGCTCATCCCATTTACTAGCACGATGTTCTTTTAGCGCATTTCTTAGCACCTGGCTGCTTCTGTTTAGAGTTACCCTGTCTTCTTGCCGTTTACTCTGCCTGTATCTTTTCCTGAGCCTTCGATTCTCTGTAACTAGTGCTCTTATTTCCCTCGGGATTTCTCCGTAGGGATTTTTCGGTGGTAAATGTCTTTTAGTCACAGTACTTTCGTCATAGGCCTCCAGAATATGATTTTCCAGGGTTTCTACGGCTGTTTCAAGGTCATCAGCGCTTCTAATCGGTCTTATGATTATTTTTTCATGCACTTTTTCTGAGAAGGTCTCCCAGTTTGTGTACTTCTTATATATCACCTCAGCTTCGTTAATACCATGTCCGAGTACTAGTTCTATCGGATTATGATCCGATGTGTACTCTTCCAAAGTTTCCAGTGTAAAGTCCTGGATTACGTTTTTCATGACGACTATATCTAGTACGTCAGGTAATCCACGTCCTCCAATAAAAGTAGGGACTTCGGGGCCTATTACCACGGCGCCCTCTGCCTCAGTGTATCTTATTAATTGTCTACCGCCGATGTTTTCACATCTGCTATTCCATTCTTTCGATTTACAATTTAGATCTCCTATCATGATACTGGGATATCTACCGCTAATAATATCATGAAATTCTCTTTGTTGTAAATCGACTTGGGGTCTTTTATACACTGAGGCAATTTTTATTTTTCCTTGTTGGGTATTAACTATAATAGAGACAGCCTCTAGATCAGCATCTTCATTTCCTCCAATGAAGTGGTGATCTAGATTTTTCTTCACTAGTAGGGCTACGCCCCCCCCCCCCCATATTGTTGTCATTTCGATCGTTTCTATAGATCTCATAGTTCATAAATGAGATCCTCATGTCCTGACGTATCTTAGTCTCTTGCAAGGCTAAGATGTCTGGTTGTCTCTCGGCTATTTGTTCTATAATCTCGGCTTTCCGAGGTCGAATGCCGTTGACGTTCCATGAAACGATCTTTAATAGGGTTGGCTGTCTCTTGCCCGCCATTTAACGTCGCCAGAAATTCTCCATTTGTTTTGTGAAAGCCTGCATCATGTTCTGCATGACTTTCTCCATCGTCTCTGACATTATTTTTTCAAAGTCAATATTGGGTGACTTTGTCTCTATTTCCTCATTCTGAGGTTTAGTTTTCCTGTCAGAGGGCTTCGTCTGTGCAGTTTTTGCTGCAGGATTTTCTGGGGTTTTGGCAGTCTGCTGAGGCGATATAGGTTTTTTCGTTATTTTCCTATAAACTTCACACCCCTTGTAATTTGCAGGGTGTTTTCCCTTGCACAGGGCGCAGGTGGCATTACGTTCTTCGTTTGCTGTAGGCTTAATTAGCTTACAGTCTTTAGACTCATGATTTTCTGAGCATTTCACGCATCTGAACGTGAATGTACATTTGCTCTGTGCATGGCCATATCTTTGGCATCTATGGCACTGCCCTGGCCCTGGCACTCGTCGCTTCGGTTCAATTTGAACGCTCAAGTCATACAAGACGTTCACATCAAAAATTTCTTTCTTTTGTGTTTTAACAATGTAAAACGGAATCTCTTGTTTAGTTTTAAATGACTTCATCCTTGTGACTTGAGCGTCCAGGAACCCACGATTTTTAAGTTCGTCTGTCAACTCGTCAATGTCAGCGTTTAACGGGAGGTTTTTAATGACCGCATGGATCATTTTTTCCTCTTCCGTTTGATAAGTATAATACGCTATATCACTTTTATTTAGTAACTTTACTAAGTTTCTAAAATCTGCTATTGTCGTGGGGAACACTTTAACGCCGTCAGCCACAGTTTTGGCTTTGGTGAAATCTATCTTTAGGTTTTTTATCGCCTTAGACAGTTTCAGCCAGTTATCTGTGGCTACCGTAATTGGGGGAATTGTTGGGGCTTTTACAACCTCCATTTCAGTGACTTCCTCCCTTGTCTCTGGTCTTGTCTGTTTGTTAGTCTTGGCTGTTCCTGCCACTATAGCGTTAAACGCCGGCGTGGCTGTTTTGTCGTTTTCCAGTCTTTGTTTTTTGATTGTTTGTTGACTGTCTTGTTGTTTTTGTTCTTGTCTCTGTTCTTGTTGAATTTGTTTTATGTTTGGTTCATTTGTTTGTATTGTCACATTTGTAGGTTTTTCTGTTTGTATTTGTGGCGTCTGTGGCATTAGTTGTGCAATTTGTGCCATAACTGCATTATTTTGGTCCATTAGTGTCTGGTTTTGTTTTGTTACTTCAGTATGTCTAATTTTTTGGTCTTTTTCCATGCTTTCCATTTTCCTTTGCATGTCTTCGTTAAGTCGTTTTAAGTGTTCTATCTGAGCATACAGTTTAGCATTCTCTGCTACTGCGTTCTCATATAGATCCCTAAAACGCTTTGCCTCATTTTCGAGGTCTACGGAGGAGGCTCTTGACGAGCCTCTGCTCCGTGATCTGTCACGTGTGGGTGTCAGTTGGTCATTGTCAGAGACCACACTTCCCTCAGAATCTGTCTCCGATTTCTCATCGGATTCATTATCATCGGGAGGGGTGGTTTCCCTTTTGCGTCGTTTATTGTCTGTCATGTTTTGTCTGTTTTAATTTATAACACTTTTCTAAATTCACTTTTAAATCACAATTCACTTCACTTCTTATATCTAGTAAATGCAATACAATACAATCAAAAATAGGCAACGGAGACCGTTGCCTATAAACTTAAAATCTATCACTCACCCTTATATAGTTGTACTTATCAGCTAATCCTTAAATGCAAAACACCTCTCTCACTTCACTATATCACAACCGTTTCACTTTTAATCGCTTCGCTACGCTTTCGAATCGACCACTCTGCACGGCGCGTCGGTGAACACTGCGCGTCGGTGAACACTGTGCCTCCAAAATTCCATATTTTTCATTATATACCAATTTCAAGTCCCTAAACAAGCCCCGCCCACTTATCCTTTTCCCTTCCCCGGACATTGATTGGTACATTAAATTACTTAAATTAAATACCTGATACACCTAGGATCATTCTACATTAGAGAGTAAATGTGAACGTCATAAATGCGAAATATGTTTGTAAATACTGTAAATATCTAGAATGAATGGTATGTACAAAAAATAGTGTATATATATTGTAAATATTTAGCATGAATGGATGTATATACGAACGAAAGAGTGTACATATTGTAAATATCTCCAGTATGAATGGATGTATATAAGAATAAATGGAAAAGAATGAATGTAAGAATGAACGGATGAATAAATGGGATTGTAAATACATTATACCCAGTAGGAACTACGAACCGGTCACGGTCATACAATGTAAATATGTACATAAGCAACCTTTTAAGCTGGTTTTTTCGTTGCATTTTTCCAGCGATCAATAATTCTAAACCTTAATATTAATAAATTCCCAACAACGCTCTTCAAGCCTCACAGCAAAAAGGTCTTACTGACTCTGCAAGCTACCGCGGAAAGAGTCGTTCCCCCTCATTTGCACGTCGTTGAGTAACCAAGGGTTAACACCAACCCCGGCCGCACCCCGGCTGTGTTGTCGCGCTGGACTTCCCTATTGGGGTCGTAGCGTCGACTTCTGTAAATGCGTGCGCATTAGATGCGCACGCATTAATTAAGTTACTAGGTGACGTTATATGTTTTATTATTAAGTAATAAATATGTTTCAAAAGGAAAGGCTGCTTATGTATAAAAAAGGTAGGTAAGTACATTACGCAGGTACATACAAGGTAATTAGCAATTAATAATAAAATTTAAGTGATATTGTATAAAAGTAGAAAATGTGAAAGTGAAAGTATGTATAAAAAAGGTAAGTAATATCAACAGGATAATATAGTAAATGGATTATGCAGGTACATACAAGGTAATTTAGCAATTAATAATAAAATTTAAGTGATATTGTATAAAAGTAGAAAATGCGAAAACAGGTTTATAAGCAAAAGGAGTGTTAAATTGGTTTCTAAATCTTGTATTTTGGAAATCTAATTGTATATTCCAATGGACATCCTTAAGGGACATCCTATGGATGTTGTGCTAGAGGATATTCATTGGACGTCCTAAATTGGACATCCCGCGGATGTCATAATTTGTGACATTTGTATCATCAATTGGACTTCTATTGGACCAAACATGGACCAAATTTGGACATCCTTTGGACGTGATTTTGACAATTTTCGGACTTCCATAGGACGTACGGACAATTTTCGGACTTCCATAGAACAGTGTGCTGTTTGGGTTATTACTTTTTGTACATCCGGGCATAAGTTAGCACACTTCAAAATAAAAAAAAAACAGAATGCTGAAAGAAGCCGAAATATACGCACAACAGCCGATGATTAGTACAATTCACCATCTAATTCAGTACAATTTCTGACCAATGAAAAAATTCGCTTTGACGCCTGCGCTTATACAGAAATATCAGAAGAAAGGATAGACTTATGCGAGATTGTATACAGCGTCGGATTGTGAGCTCTGGGGCCCACCGGGCAAAAGATATATGGGGGCCCCACCACAGAAGATAAAAGTCTGAGGTTATACCCCAACGCTGCTGTGTAGATTTAATGAAATTATGTTTTTGGTGAAAAATAATATGTTTAGGTAAATAAAATTTAAAGTCGGTAGTGAAAAAATTATTTTTATTTCATTTAAAAACAAGGGTTTTGCAAAAAAAAGATGTATTTAATCAAAAATTTTAAAAATATATCTTTTAATAATGCAATACAATATATCAAGTAAAGACACTTTTATAGAACGATAAGGGCATTATAAGAAACAAGTACACTACACAAAACCAACACTATTCCATAAAAGCAAAAAGGCAATTCTACAAAAAACGGAACACAGATTACGGAACTTTTTTTAAATTAATAGAGTTGGAGAAAGCCTTTTTAGCTTTTTGGCTAAAGTATCGATTATTATATCATAATCTATATTTTCGATTAAATCCAACTCTACACTCATTATTAGAAATGCTTCTAGCTTTTCCTGTCCTAGTAGTGACCTTAATCTATTTAAAATAAATTTTAGTTTACTAAAAACTCTCTCACACGACACTTGGGTACAGGAGGGGGTAAGAAGATATTTATAAGCAATATATAAATTAGAATATGCTGTACAATGAAGATTATATTTTTCTAACACATTCAAACAACACACTAAACAGCCTGAACAAGTCTCATTTATATGCATGTGTTTTTTTAAATCAGTACATTCAGTTTCATTTTCATCATCGCTGCTAACAGGTTTCAAAGCATCTTCAGCATCACGTTTGCCATCGTGCTCTGGTGATGAACGATTTTTTAAAAGTTTTAAATTATCAAAGTTAGCTGCAAAGCTGACAAGCTCATAATTGATTGAAGACGCTTCAAGTCCCGTTAGCTTCGATATTGTCATGAAAGACTCGGACCTAAATATTTCTGGTGGTGCATTCTTAATTTCCTTAAAATTACGTGGGTCGAAATAATAAAATTGCTTATAGGTGTTTTGGTGGTTGAAAAATCTATTTTTGAGGCTTTGGGTAACCTGATTAATAATTAATTTATACACTTCAATTTCAAGTTTTTTGTCCGGTCCTTCTTTGTTAATCATGTCGATGTCGTCACACTGTTCACCTGGCATTTTTTTTGATTTCCTGATTCGATTTAAAGAAAATTCCGTTTCAATATAAATGTCTGTCGTGTCAAAGTCGATTTTTCTGTTTACTGAACTTATAAAACCATTTACTTTAGTTAAAATTTGTGGAAACATTTCATACAATTTTTCAACTTTTTGTGTTGCATCTTTGATTAAGTGGAAAGCACGATTAAAGTCAAGGCCTTTGGTTTGTAAGTAATTTGATGCCGGTGTAAGATGTTCAAAAATAGCCAAAAAAGTAACGGCCAGAACTAAAATCTCATAGCTAGCCCAAGCGTTTAATAAGCCTTTGGCTTCGGATAATGTTTTGGCATCAAACTCATTGCTTGTAGATATTTCATATAGGACAATTAAGAGATTTGAATAAACTTCATTTTCCTGGTCGTCAATTTTACCAAATAAAGACTAAAGCATTAGATTTACTCCACCAACGAGTGTTACAAACTTTCTTTAATCGACGTGTTTTATTTTCTAGAGAACTTTTCCATACCTTGTTTCTTTTATAGGACCCAGTCATAAAGACCCCAGTTCTATTTAACAACCCAAATAAATTTTTGCATTTTACACAACATTCTGTACTGTCACAAACTACTAAGTTTAGTACATGTGCGTAACAGCACGTATACACAGAAAATTCTGATATATTTTTTATTTTATGTAGGCCGTTATACTGCCCAGACATATTAGCGGCCCCATCAAAAGAACACCTAATGATGTCCGATACATCTAAAAGTTTATTTAGTTCGTCTGTCAGTGTTTTAAAGAGTTCTTCACCACTAGATTTTTGTAAATTGGTTAAGGAAAGTAATCTTTCTTTTATTTCACCTTTGTAGACGTACCTACCTGGCAATAATAGCACACTGTTCCCGGACACTCACATCTTGGGTAGAGTCAATTTGTACACTAAACTTTTTAGCCTGTTTAATCTCTTTCGCTATTTTATTCTTTACATAATTTTTTAGAATTTCACTTATTGCGTCAACCGTCGTTTTGCCAAGAAATGTAATTTGATAGCTGCGCTCCTGCCCTTTATCTATTTTTTTTTTGAAACAGAACAAATATTTTCCAAGTGAGTTTTCATAATATCGTCATACTTAGCTATAAGAAGGCACAATTCCAGAAAATTACCTCTTTTAATAAGTGAATTTGTTTGTGCCAAATAGTGACTACTCTCGTGCTTTCCTCTATTGGCTAAATTTTGTTTAGTTATAAACAATATTATGTCAATAATCCTCCTAACCAATAGTCTATTTCGAAGTATTTGATTTCGTTTTAGGTTTTCTAAATCAAAATTAATTTTGTTCTCAATATTTGCATTATTTTTTACATGAAAAAAGGCATCTACTGCTTGCGAGTGTGACTTTGAATTTTCGTGCTCTTGGACTCGTTGAATTATATGTCTAAAATCATTAACGCCATCCTGGCTAAAGGTGGACTTCACTTGCCCAAAAACCATACAAACTGAACAGAAAATCTTGTTTAAATGTGTTGAATAGGACAGCCAGTTTCTGGCAACATACTCCCCAATTGGTAGTTTTCTCTCATCTCATATATCATTGCACTAAAAGGCAGTTTTTCTCCCCTATCATTATATTTTGGCTGTATCGGATCCCTTTTTAAAAAATTTAGTTTTTCATTGATGCTGGCTAGTGCAGGCGGGGCAGCAAAAAAACTAACTTCGTCCAAACCGCTTCTGGCTATATCATAATTATAATCCTTAACTTTAGGACCCGAAACGTCGTCTTCGTCTTCAGACGAGGATCCCGATGACAAAATGTTTAGTTTATTAATTGTTTGCTTCTGCGAGGAAGATGCTTGAGGTTCAGCTTCACAGATTTCTGTTTCTTTCTCTTGGATTTTATTTTGATTATTTTCCTTTTCTAATAAATTGACTTTATCAGAGTTTTGGGTATTTTCAGCATGAAAAAAAGACGTTATTCTTGGTAATTTTGAATTTAAGGAAGCTGCAGTAAACTATTTCTTGCGTGCCTCTTCTCGTTTTTGATATCCAGATTTTTCTGCCCTCTTTTTTTTAACAGGATTAGTGTTAGATGCATTAGATTCTGACATCTAAAAAAACAATATTTTGAAATTATTTTAATGCCTAAAATTATTATTAATTTGTTGTTTTTTGGTTAATTATATATGTTTTTAAAAGCATGAAACACATAAAAAGGGTGTTTTTAAGGTTTCAGAGTAGTTACCTAATAAAATAAAGAACTAATAATTGTTTTTTTCAGGATTTTAAATATTTTAAGTAGAATTTAACAATAATAATTATTATTAATATAGAAATTTTCTTCAAGCGAAAATGTTAAAGGAAAAATGCTCCACATCGTATTTAAACGCACAAAGTTCCTACATCTACATTTTTTTTGTTTAAATAACCGAATGTCTTAGTTTGGAATAAATAGTAATATTAATAATAATCTAGAACTATGGTTGTCATTATTATATCTATATTATTACCTATGTAATTTTGCTTACCTTTCAACTTTTTTTAAAATAGGTACGCACACATTCACTTTCTTTAGCATCCAGTTCCAATACGAATAACAAAACAACTAAGTAAGAAATAAAATAGTTTTTCACTTTTTGCAGGGTGGACTCGTCCTATGTCGCAAAACAAAATATACATTTTTGTGTAATTATTTCAAAGGATTGCCGCGCCGACCTGCTAGTAAAGTCCATAATTTATTTAATTTAAAAATAAAAATACTCTCTTGAAAAATAAAATAATCCTGTTTTCCCATGGATTTATTAGGACTGGATACGGGATGATTTCACATTCTTTGAAGCCAAAACAAACCATTCTAAACGACACTGTAAACACAATTTGTAAACATTGGCCACATCTTATTTTACCTTGTATTTTTGTACAAAAATACGTTAGAATCATCACAAGATTTACTAAAAGTAATAAAAGCCCCAAAATATTTTATTTTTCTGCTAAATAGTATCTAATAAATTTAAGTTAAAAAGGTTTTATTATTTATAGGTTATGTTATGATAGGTTATTTATAAAGGCGTTTATTTAAAGTGGCTCTGAGTCATTTATATATCTATATAAATCTATACGTCGCACTTTTTCTTTTCTAGTTCATTGGACAAAGACGTACGTGTAACCGAGCGTTCGCAGACGTTTTTCCTAAGCACCCAGCAGACAGGAACACTTCTGAGCTCCGACACTCCAATGCTATTTTGGCTGTGTACCGTTGTCAAACCTGGTTAACCGCTCGGTTTCTTCGGTGACATTAATGACAGATATTGCGTTTCCAATCTGCCAACTTTTCAGATTACCGATACTTACGGGACACAAAACCGTAACCGAAGTTGACAACGGTACACGCCCTTTATCTCTTTCTACTACCATTCTTGATTCAATTACGTAGTAATTCGTAGTCTTGTCTATGTTCGTAGTTCGTAAACTGTACCTACAGACCTACACGGTAAGATGTTTTCATAACAAACAACAAAATATAAGGCTTCACGTTCGATACGCTGACAGTATACGGACATCGAATCCTTATTATAATAGATCCATGTGTTTTCCCTTATCAAAGTCAAAGGAGCCGCTGCGAGCCCGACGTTTCCCGATGCCGCGCCCTAATACGGTGGTCCGATATGTCAATATCAGGCCAAATTTTTGACAAAAGTCAAATTAATTTAGCTTTAAAATTATTATTTTATACGTTAGGCTAACCAAAGAACGCAAAGAAAAATAAAATTATGAGTTATTATTATTAAATATTTTTAAATATTAAGTTATACGTTAAAACGTACATAAATTTAATATTTAAAAATATTTATTAACTGATAATTTTATTTTTCTTTACGGTCTTTTGTTAGCCTTAACTCATATTAAAATAATAATTTTAAAATCAATTTCAATATTTAACTTTTGTCAAAAATTTTGCCTAATATTAATATTTTGGACCACCGTATTGGCGCGTACCATCGCCAACCGTCGGGCTGCTTTGACTCTGATCTGGGAAAGAAGGATTATTTTATTGAAGAGAGAATTTTTATTTCTGAATTAAATCAAAGAATAAAATATGGACCTTAAAAATATTTCTTTTTATTTAAATTTCAAGAACTTTATTTTAAAAAACCTATTGTAGATTGTAGCCACAAAAGTAGGTATGCTAGTGTTTAGTAAAATAAAAATAAAGTCGAAAAAATAAAACTTTTACAATATGTAATCCAATAAATTAAATTAAAGCCTGTAAGTATCAGAAAAGAAAAGAATCAATGGACCACATACGAAAAATATGAAAACTTTAAAACGACGAATAGATTCATTTAAGGAATTCTATGAATATCGCCAATTGGAGAAAAATAATATGTACCTATTATTATATTGGTGTACTGGCCTTAAAGGCCCCAAAGGCTAGGGCCCACCAGGCGTTTGCCCAGTTGCCCGGTGGCACAATCCGACGCTGATTGTATATCTCCATTTCACGAGTGGCGGCTCGTGACTTTTTTATTTGGGGGGCACAAATACAAATCAATAAATAATTACTTAAAAAATTGTAAAACAGTCTTTGTAATAAATATTGCACTGAGTTTATTTCTGCTTCCATTTTTTGGAAACGGCGGATCGGGAAAACCCAAAAGTAAGAACAAAACAAAATACACAGTACCTACTAGAATTACTAGTAATACTACGCACTAATGCACTACTAATAATTAATAAACTATTTAAATAAAAAAAGTATCCCTCAACTTATCACAAAAAAAAAATTATTGGGCCTTCACGTGTTAATATATCAAGAAAACTAAACATAAAATTGTGCAATAATCACTTCCGCCCGCCGCGCCAAGGACAACGCCGCGCCGCTCGAAATCCAAACAATAAACAAGTGCTAGGAGACACGAAATATTGTGCCCATCGAGATGCCGATAGCACGCGACTTTAACCCTAATTCTCCAATGCATAGACCGGCGCGGCGTCGCCACCAAAATTGATGATGAAATTGGGACAAATCTGCTGTGTCCCCGGAGATAAGTTTTGATCGCCAGCGGTCGCGTTCGCCGTGGTGTGACATGCAAGGAAAGAGGTATTGAGGCGCGGCGGTATATTATTTCTTTTTGACTTTTGATAAAAGATTTTTTATTTGTCGAAAATCTAGAGTGGGCACGTGCCCTTTAGGACCAGCCGCCACTGCATTGTTGGCATCACAAATTCGAGACAACCAGCGGTATATTTATTTAATACGTATATGGGTCAGGCATACCATGACCGCTGCCGAATGCGTTGGTCAGTCGGTTGTCAATTTGTATTGTGTATTGGTCGTCATTTATTTCTGATTTAATAAATACTTTTGGAACCCTTTAACTGGTTATCTGGCCTAGTAATTAAAATATTTTCAATATTTTGTGATTTAGTAACGTACGCCAATCTACGTGTATAGCTAGCTCTTGCAATATAGTTAATGGAAAATTAATCATATGAATGTATTTATGGCATTAAAATGTTGTTTTAAAAACATATGAGCAGTGGCGTGACGTGCTTTTAGGAGCGGAGGGGGCACAACGATTTGGGGGCGCCAAATTATTTTCCTTTTATTGGAGAGCATGAGGTCATAGTAGGCAGTGAATCTCCGTGGGGGCGCTAGGGCGCCGTTACACCGGGGGCGGGGGAAGGCTTACGCCCCCCCCCCCCCACCCACCCCGACGGTCCGCCCCTCTGCATATGAATATTATATGCACGGAGGCACAGTAGTTCAACTAAGATAATAGGAAGTAAATAGGCACTTTTTGATAAGAATAATTAGTGAAAATAGGCAAAACACTGTAACAACACTTTCACACTTGCTAACCAATAAATGTTCATACCTTTTAATAACTGGACGCATATATCTGTAGTTTCTTCAAAGTACACTGATTTGATATATTATAAAGTCTAATGTTTCAGCTATTGTAAACAATATCAAACCGCTATAGATGACCAGTAAACGAGGCCGGTTCTTAAAGTCATAAAGTGATAGACCAAAACGACGTCAGCGTCTTCCATCCGAAAACGATTGGTATTATTTTGGTCGGCCTTGACGATGAAGAGAGGCATATACATACTATATAAGTATATACTGCGGGTTGTCTGGAATTCTTGATGCCAACAATATGAAATGGAGATATACAATCTCGCATAAGTCTATCCTTTAGTCTGATATTTCTGTATATGCGCATGCGTTAATACGAATTTTTTCATTGGTCAGACATTGTACTGAATTAGATGGTGAATTGTACTAATCATCGGCTGTTGTGCGTATATTTCGACTTCTTTCTGTTTTTCTTGTTTACAGTTGGATCGCCATTCGCCATTTTTTCTTTGTGTCGTGTTGTATTTTGTATTCGGTGTTCTTGTGGTTTATTTTGAAGTGTGCTAACTTATGCCCTGATGTACAAAAAGTAATAAACTAGTTCAATTATACCAAAATACCAGCCCTGTCAAGAAACGTATGAAGCGTGGCGCCGTTAGATGGCCAATAGCAACACAAGATTTAGCGCAATCGCAGTTTACGAAATATCAGACTAAAGGATAGACTTATGCGAGATTATATATCTCCATTTCACATTGTTGGCATCAAAAACCGCACATTGCGTAAATGGGGAACCCGCAGTATATTATATAGTATGTATATGAAGAGTGGCCAGCACCTTCCATGTATCGCTCTTTCCGCTCTTAGATCGATCTGAAAGCATTCGAGCGACTACATGTGTTCCGTTTAAGCGAAATCGCTTGACGATTGACAGCTACGTCTTCCATTAAAAAATCGGACATTTTTGCTCGCTGTTGATCTGTGTCCATGAGGTACATCACTAATAAGATAAGAGCATGAAAATGCCACATGCCAGTATGTTTTTCGACGATAATTTTATTAGAAGTTGTTGTAATTTTTTCGAACTTACTTCGCCCTCTTCATCAGAAGAAAATGAAGTTATTGAAATAAGTAAAAACAGGACAATCCCAATTAAAAAATCCGAGGTTGCAAATTTATCTTTCGATCGTCGTATTTTAATAAATACGATGATCACAAGGTAAGATTTGTATTTATTTTTATTAGCAATATTTGTTATTAATTCATACATGTACAAGTCGTTAATAAATTTTAATATATTTTCAATAAATCACAAAACAAAACGACTATTTTTAACGAAGTGACTAACAGATAACAGCTAGTAATTCCAAAAATCCCAGTCACATTTTATTGTACAATTATTTATTTTTATACGTTTTCTTATTAGGACTCCATAATTTTTCAACAATGGCAACGAGCAATTGTAAACAAATGAATCGCACTGACGAAGCTCGAGGAGAGAAAACCATCAAAATTGTAAAAAAAAACTAATCAAAGATGGGGTAATATATTCATCCCTAACCAAAAATTAGCTAACTGTACAATCTTACTGCACTTACTTTTATACTTGAGTAAAAATTTTGTAATAAAGAATATAAAAAAATACATATTTTTTTATATTTGTGTTTTTTGTGATTCTGTATCGGAATAGTAAAAAGATATTATATCAGTAGAGTTCTATAGTTGTTTACTTATCGAGAAAAAAGATTTTTTGTGGCTAGAATGTTTAATACCTAACCTGTATTTTAAAAACCAAGCGTCGCTGGAACTACATACAGGCCGGGTGTTCCAATAAAGGTGACAACGTAGATTTAACTTCATATAAAAGTCGTTATTTGTTCTTCTAAGAAAATAAAATAAACTAATTTAAATAAAAATAGTTATCGCGCCCATAAGAATCCATGTATTTAAAACAACTTCGCACACCTGCGGCGCTTGCGGCGAAATCGTAAAATTACCGATGCAAATTAGAGACGTGGCCAATTTATTGCGATCGGTCTCCTCTCTTTCCCGTCTGAGTCTCCTCCGTTCAAGCCCTCCAAGCCGACGTACCCTGTTCTGTACGACGTACTGCGTCCGATTTCCGATGATCCTACGAAGCTCCTATTGGTCAAAATAATTTCGCGCCCTTTTTTATACGAATATTTTAACATTATGTACGACGTCGTCATCGGATAAAGTTAAAATTCATTTAACTTTTGTCCGATGTCGTGATATTTTTCACCTTACTTTGTATGTTTGTGGTTGTATGATCACTTATTTTAGGTGTTTTAGGTCAGTAGAATAAAAAAGTCAAAAATTAATAGTATTCAGGCACTGACAAATCGGCGTAAACTAAATAATGTTTTACTTTTATCCCTTTTACTGCTAATTAGGAGAAGAAAAAAGGAAAACATACAAGAAAATTTTGGGTACGAGATTTATTAAAACATCGTAAAACTAAGGAAGCCTATTACTACGGTTTATTCCAAGAAATGAGATTAAGAGTGGAATCAGGAAAAATTTGCCTTGCAGAGCCTCGTTTCAGAATGGCCTTTTTAAAAACTACGCAATTTTAGAACAATTTAGAGACATGTATTGAAAGCTAAAATGTTAAGCTCCGATCTAACATATTTTTTATTAGAAACTTTGGCCTCATTGTCATGTAATCAACAAACAAAAATAATAACAATTTAAAAACTTTTGGCACAGAATCTAACGAAAATGGGTTAGATCCGAGATTAAATTACGACAAGTGTTTTTAGAAAGTTTCAACCGAAAAAATGCCTTTATTCGGCCAATGTCCATTGAAAACTAAATATTATATCATATGGTCGATATTTTTCCGCCATATTTAATTTCACGGACTGGTGGTTACTTAGACAAGAACCAGGCAAAAGTTCAGCCCCTGTTATAAAGAGGGCGGGTCAATAGTTTGTTTACAGTTTTCTATAAGATTTTGGAGTAAGATGTATTTATGTTTATTATATTTAATATGAGTAATATACAGTGTACCAAATAAAATAGTTTCTGATTTCTGATGGTAAAGTTTATAAAATTGGAGTAAATTTTTTGATAACAGATATAAATTATGAATCTAAAGGGAATAATATATTTTCTGAAAAAATAATTCGTTCTATCAGTAGTACGTTAGGTATATATTGAAGTTAGAAGTAACTGAAAAAAAAATGGAAAACACATTGTTAGAAATATGTTCAGGCAAAATGGTGTGCTTCTTTAGGTTAGGAGTATTTGTATTGTATTTGTATGTATTGTTAAAGACGCCAGACGTACAAAACGGACATACCGAGAGTAAACAACTTTATCAGCCCGCGAAATTCAAATTTACATGCATCTCTTATGGGATGACGTCATATCGGTAAAACAGTCGCTTATCAGTGATGATGTGGGTGTGAGGGTGGAATGTCAGGAAGGCAGTCAGTGCGCTTTCGCCAAAGGGTGAAGATTTGAGTGTCAGAATGGTGGATGATGGATGTATAGAAATGTCTCCTTCCCAAAAAGAAGTAGAGTGTATGAGGGTGTGCCGAAGGGGCATTAAAGTGTGAGGGTGGAAACGTCGTAGGGGGAGGGGTGTGGGGTAGTGTCACAACGGCAGGGGTGAAAGTAAACCGCGTTGTCGCCAAAGGATTGGAAAGATATGAGTGGATTTTGGATGGTCTTTGGGAGAAAGGTGTCTTTAAAGGTCTTTTAGCATGCGGTGCATTACTTTTTTATAAATGAATCTGATGAGTAAAGCTTTGAAAACGGGGGTTATTCCAGGGACGGCTCTAACCTAGCTGTAAATACATTTAGGATCCGATTTGAAAATAAAATACAAATATTTATTTACCCACATTGTGTTATTTGAAAATGCGAAATACGAAATTACTTCGGTTACAGGGATATACCATACAGGGTGTCTGAAAAGCCTTAGCATGGGCAAATATCTTTTCTATTAATAAAGATAGAGACACCAAATTTTAGTTGTATCTTATTGATTAATAAATCTACTTTTTTATGTAATTTGACTTTTTCGACCCCCTTGGGGGGTTACGCTAGAGAGTTGAGGTCAAAAATTTTAAATGCAACCCTATGCCGTGTGGTACCTCATTTTAAAAGTCTTTTCGAGAATGGCAGATGTTACTTCTTTAATCGTACTACTTACTTCATTAAATCGTAGAAATATGGTAAATACGTAGTTGTAGTTTTACCAGAGAAAAACCAAGACACAGGGAATATTATCTCTCCTTCCCGTCTGCTCGACCACGCTATGGCCTTCACACCCCAACACCCCGAGATTGGCGCGTAGGATTCTCACAATACACCCCGACATTACCAGTGCCGTAGCAACACGGCAAGCAGAGAGAGGTTTCTGCGACGCGGCGCGTCGCAATACTCACTTTCACTGTGCGTTATACCCTTTATACGGACGGGCTATTCTATTTTTAACGCGTGACTACATTTTTTAGAATTTAAACTTTTGAGTGTTGTTTTCCATACGTGGTTCAATCATGACATCACAGTTGCTGTAGAGTCTTTCCTTTTGGGAGAACTTTAAATTACCCCCACGAAATCTTACCTATATCCGTGAATTTATACTCAGAAGCTCTCCTGAATAACGGAAATATACTGCATGGTCCTTTTAAAATAACTAAGGTTTTACATTGCTCATTTCGAGTATGGAGTAGTGTTGCAACATATATACAAAAGGTCAAAATGGCACCCAACTCAATGTACTCGTCCGGGCGAGGCATGCATAAGTCAACAAGCGATAGCCGACCTATGGTGCCATACAGTACCTGCCTGCGCAATTCATGTGCAGATTTTTGTTATGTTTGTGGGAAACTTTTTTTCGCAACGTTCTTGACATTGTTTTTATTTTATTGTTTTGTATATTTGTCGGTTGTTGACATCTGCGCAGTAGACCAAAATGCTAAACACGCGCAAACCGACCGTGCTAGACAATATTCGAATATTGGACTAGCGAATATTATTTCCCTTCAAAAGTAGTTATATGTTCGAAGTCTTTCAGTATTGGACTATTCAAATAATTGAGTTTTCGATTTTGTCAATATTCCGATATTTGATTAGTCAAATACCTATATGAAACGGGTAAAAATACGTATGCACTTTACTCAAGTGTCTCGGTAAGTTTATAAACAGCTTTCAGGTTCAAAAAAGAAGTAACAGTCAGTAATGAATGTCAATTCAAGTATTAGAATAAAGGCCGATTTCGAATTGTAATTATATTACAATATTCGAATAATCGAATCGACTATTCGTATAGTCGAACCGACTATTCGAATAGTTGAATTAACAATCCGAATATTCCAATCAGATATTCGAATATTCGAATCAAATATTCGAATATTCGAATCGAATAGTCCAATCGAATCTTCGAATCAAATATTCGAATATTGGAATCGAATATTCGAATCAAATATTCGAATATTGGAATCGAATATTTGAAGCAAATATTCGAATATTGGAATCGAATATTCGAATCAAATATTCGAATATTGGAATCCAATATTCGAATCGAATATTCCAAGCAAATATTCGAATATGGGATTCGAATATGCGATTCGAATATTCGATTCACATATTCGAACCGAATATTCGCATCACATATTCGAATATTAGAATCGAATATTCGAAACAAATATTACAAGAGTTTCCACGAATATTCGAATAGGCGAAGCGATTATTCGAATAGTGGAACCGACTATTCGAATAGTCGGATCACCTCTTCGAATCCCATATTGGAATAGTCTCCACCAATATTCGAATAGTCGATTCAACTATTCGAATAGTCGAACCACCTGTTCGAATAGTCGCATAAGCTAGTGGAATAGTAGATTCGAATAGGCGATTCGACTAGTCGAAACGTCTACAAGTCGCAGCGACTCTTCGAATATTCGTGGAGACTATTTCAACAGTGAATAATTCGAATATTTGAATAATAAATGAAGTAAATATTCCAATACTTCAATTCCAAAACTTCCGAGCCCTAGTCTACACTGGAACCCAGTCACGTTTAAGAATATATTATCGCCAGCAGGAAAGGTACAACTACGTATTTAACTTTTTAACTTTTCTCCCCAACTTTTTTCCAACTTTTTTTTGGACTTCTCTAGCTTTGTTTTTCCGTTCCTTACAAATAATTTTACTTTTGCCGTAAAAGTTTTGTATATTCCAATTGATAAAAGCTTTAGATTCGATGCAGAATATAAAGGATAACACCGTACATCAGAAATATTCGTAACAACGGACATATAATAAAGATACGAAATAGAGAATGATTGGTATTTTGTCCAAGACCTTCCACTTGGTCAAAACTATATTTCATTTAGGTAGGTATGTTTTGTTACGTAGTAGTATAAAGGGCTTACATTATTGTACAAAGCCTGTAGTTTTGTACTTTCATGCAATGCTTTTCATTTTTGCTAATTCACGAGTGAAAAGTATTCATATTTTTCTTTATTTTCCTCTACATGTTTTATAGTTTTTCTTGTAGACGTAAAATTGCTATAAATAAGGTACCTACTTACTTGTTCCTAGATTAGTTATTAAATATTTAATAATACATTTGTATTCTACTGTATTGTATTTTTTATTTTGCAGCATTTCTTTATTATAACCCAAAATCTGCATCGCACGCCCATGGCAGCTTATTTCGACTTCGGTTTGGAGGTCATAGAAAGCAAATCGTATTTATGAATGAAATCATTACGAGATAGTATACTCTCTGTCTTGGTTGTACTCTGGTTTTACTATTGGTAATTTATTCTTGAAAGTGGGTAGGTTTGAATGTCGACACCAACGTACATCCCTTGAAATTTCGTGCGCATGTCTAGCCCTCTTGGTTTGCGCGTGGTACGCATTTTGGTCTACTGCGCAGATGGCAAAAAAACGAAAAATAATGTCGAAAAAAACTTGAGAAAAAGGAATAAATTTAAATACATGGTGGTACCTTGCCTATTGGAGATAATATATTCTTAAAAGTGAATGGGTTCAAATGTAGACACCAAAGTCCATCTCCTGAAATTCCGTGCGCAGGTCTAGCATGCTCGGTTTGCGCGTGGTACGCATTTTGGTCTACTGCGCAGATGGCACAACACGAAAAATATAAAAAAGGCAAATGAAGTCGAAAAAGTCAGAAAAAAGTTAGAAAGAGTGCCCTACAAAACAAAAAATAAATGTGCGCGCGGACTGGTACTGTATGGCACAAGAGGTCGACTAACGGTCGACTATACGATTTACGATGTATAATTTTGTTAGGCTTGCCATTTAAAAATGAATTAAAATACGGGGTTTGCTGTAAAATATTTCTTTTTTGAAGTCTTTTAAAAGAAGGGACCACACGGCATAGGTTTGCATTCGAAATTTTTGACCTCAACTCCCTAGCGTCACCCCCCGCCCTCCCAAGGGGGTTGAAAAAGTAAAATTACGTAGAAAAGTAGATTTATTAACCAATAAGATACAACTAAAATTTAGAGTCTCTATCTTTATTAATAGAAAATATATTTACCCATACTAAGACTTTTTAGACACCCTGTATGTTGTATTGCTTTAACCAAAGTATTTTCGTATTTCGCATTTTCAAATTACACAATGTGAGTAAATAAATATTTGTATTTTATTTTCAAATCGGATCCTACATTTATTTATAGCTAGGTTAGAGCCGTCCATGGAATCCCCCTCGTTTGCAAAAGCTTTACTGATGAGTTCTGCTAAATATAAAAATTATTTATTTGGCGACATATTTAACGGCGGCCAAAATTAACCGATTATATGACCCCACAACACAAAATGTATTGTTTTGCTTGGAATAACCCTTATACCTACATAATGGATATTTCTTTTCGTGCACGAAATGAAATAATCTCAGAAGTATGAAATAATCTTAGAAATAATGCGTAAAAAAAGATAATCAGTAGTAAATGAACGATTCCTACCAAAATATTATTTGGACTTGTTTGAAAAAGCATAAAAAGTACACTTAAAGCTAATTTCTGATCATATTATTATAGTAAATGAAAACCTTGAATCACACTCGTATTGTATTTGGTACACGGTATAATATGATCCCAAATTTATTAATTTGCATGGATTTATTTTAATTTCCACGTCCAAGCCGAGCGCCATCTGTCAATCAGTAACCAAAGTAGCCATAAAATACCTGTAAAATTCAATTTCCAAATAATTTTATAAAATACTATTGTAGGTGCCATCTACAAAATATATAAGGGAGTAATTTTCACTTATTTTTGACGGTTAATTTTAGTCAGATTTTGAGCGATCAAATTCCCGTCTTAACAGATCAAGTTTTCAAAGAAGTATAATAAAAAATATCGTTCATTACACGTCCAGAAATGGATTTTCCGTGCTTGCTTGACTTCCCGTGTTCGGCTGCGCCTCACACGAGAATTTGTCAAGCGCGCACAGAAAAATCCTTTTTTCCGGACTGGTAATGAAATATACTATTACTTATCTGAGAATGACAAGTGTCTACGGATACGAATATCGGATGAATGAGACACGGAATTTTTTTTCGCTCAAAATTTCAAACTTTTTCGGATATCTGACATCAGAATCGTACGCATGGGACGTCGGCTTAATCTGGTCGATATTGATATCGACCTAATTCACCTAATCATCTCTAATACTCTAATGCAGGGCCCTGAAGCCGACGTCCCATGTGCGGAATTAAAGACGGATGCGGAACAGAAAAGGCGATTCTATTGGTCGCTGTGCGGTCATCTGACAATTTTTGACGTCAAAAATTGTCAGATGACCGCCCAGCGACCAATAGAAGCCGACGTCCCATGTGCGGAATTAAAGACGGAGGCGGAACGGAAAAGGCGATTCTATTCGTCGCTGTGCGGTCATCTGACACTTTTTGACGTCACAAATTGTCAGATGACCGCCCAGCGACCAATAGAAGCCGACGTCCCATGTGCGGAATTAAAGACGGAGACGGAACGGAAAAGGCGATTCTATTGGTCGCTGGGCGGTCATCTGACAATTTGTGACGTCAAAAAGTGTCAGATGACCGCCCAGCGACCAATAGAATCGCCTTTTCCGTTCCGCCTCCGTCTTTAATTCCGCACATGGGACGTCGGCTTGAATCTTTAAATACGTAAATCGCAGCTGCCACTTGTCACATTTATTTACCGACCTTGCCATAGAGGGCCTACTACCATTCGACAGACGACAGATTGTCAAAATTAGACCAATCAGGTTATTTTATTCTCGGCTGTCTGGCCTTTGTCTTGTCCGTCAGCCAGCCCATTTTATAATTTCATGAAAAGATGAACATTATTTTATATGTTATTTTAGTCACAATTCATCGGCTTAGAAAAGCAAATTAGGGCTTTATTACTTTACCAGGTAAGTGTTCTTTTGTATTAAAGAAAAATATAGCCAATTATCAACTTGAAACATGGTATTCTGTTACATACTCGTAGTTTAGTAAACAAACATTTTTCCAGGTATTTTTTTATTTTAAATTGTACATGTAGTTTGTTCTAAAGTATAGAGTTTTTTCATTTTTTGTTATTTAAAAGTGCAGTTATATAAAAGGCTTGATCAGCAAGTCTATCAGCAAAATATACTTTCTTCCTTCAAAAATAATACACTGCCAAATGTATTTCCAATACCAATATGTTCCGAAGAGTAGACTAATATTAATAATTTATTTCTTTATTATATGGTTTATTTAAGTGAACATAGTTTCGTAATAATAAATAAATGATAAAAGTTGGCAATAGTGAATTTGACC
Source organism: Philopedon plagiatum (assembly GCA_963971165.1). Lineage (NCBI taxonomy): Eukaryota > Metazoa > Arthropoda > Insecta > Coleoptera > Curculionidae > Philopedon > Philopedon plagiatum. The sequence goes on from OZ020193.1 coordinate 68,318,995, forward strand.
ATTTCTGTTTTGTGGTCTTTGTGTCATAAAGAATGATTTTAATGAACCTTTTTTTTTATTGTGGATGTAAATACACAAATCAGATATTGTAGTTTGGTAAGTACCATTTTCTTAATCATATTTAAAACATATTTCGTGCTAGGTCTAAGTATTTAGATGATTTTAATTCCAGAACATTCAATATAATTTATATTTTTTTATCATATTTTTCTGCTTGTACCTACATCTTACTGTCTCTGTATTTTATCTAACATGGCTGTAGTCATAGCAGCTTCTTCCTTTGGCAGAGTTAAGTACTCATGTAAATATTCATCATGTAAGAATTCCTATTACACTGATTTTCCAAAGGATTATAAAAACAAAGTTTTTTTTATTTTCCCTAAACTGTTGCAACATTAGAAGCTTGAAAAATAGCTTACTGAATACAAGTTCTCAATTGGTATACATACGTTTGTATGTAGCATCCCTGCGTTAAGCTTCGGAAATAAACATATACATCTTGACGAGTACACTGTGACTCTGGATTGCCCTACTGCTGGACACTATAGAAAGCACAACATTTTTACTGACAGAAAATAAATAGCAGTAATAAAATGGTGAAACTTAACCAGAGTTTTTTTATGTGCCATTCACTTATTGAGTAAAGTTAAATAGTGCACCTGATTTGTGTGATATAAATAACTATTAGGTACTTAGTGTATAACATGATTCTGCCGAAATTTTCGTTTTGTGTCATGTTAAATGCTCGATGGAATTGGACCTCCACACAAGCCCAACGTGATGTTAACGGAACTGAAGAAATCTGATTAGAACCTTCACCCGATTGTGACTTTTACCTTGCGTTAACATTCTCATGTGAGCCATGTCGTTATGAGATGACTTGATAAACATTTCGTTATGATTTATATTGATTAAATGAAGAAATTAGTAAAAATAGGACATTGTTGTTTTACTTTTAAATACAATACAATTCTGTATTACTTTTAAAGGTTAATTGATGTTTTGGTATTTAATGCTTTGTTGTATTTAAATACTTGTTTTAGCAAATATCCGCTATTGACATTTTTTTATATTTTCTCTGAAAATTCTTTTATAATAAAATATTTTTTAACTTTATACAACAAAGTTATAAAATGTCAAAACATTAATTTGACCTTTAACAGATCATATGGTGGTTTCTCTTCCGCACCCCGCTTCCGCCCTGAATACTTTGGACCCTACTACGGAGGGCGCCACCATTCACAAATGTTGCGACCAATTAGAACGCACTTAACGTTTCTTACCTGTTGTTCTGTGCTCTGTGCTCTAATTTGTGCAAACTGCAAACCTCTATTTGTATAAACCCTTTTATTTTCTTTGATTTGTATTTTTTGGTGCAAACAACGTGTATCGTGGGTTTTTGGCTTTGATGGAATCAAACTCTTTTATTTTCTTTGTTTGATGGTTTTGAATTTTGAATATTTTCTTTAGCCATTTTTAAATCAGCGATCAAGTCTTTGTTTTGAATCGCCAAAAAACGTCTCAACTGTCACAAGACGTCACGCTACGAGACTTCCAATTTTGCTTCCATGCTTCCAATCTTCCAAAATATCAAATTTTAATTAGGTGGGTAGTTATTTCTTTTTTAAAAATAAAATAAAAAGGAGGTAAGCTAGAGACTATATTCTCTTTTAATTGCCGAAATACACCACAAAATTTTCTTAAAGGCGATAAGCACCACATAAAAATAAAGGGTTTCTCAATGAGAGCCTTTGTATAAACCATCTAGGTAGAATCTACCTGGATGGTATAAACAATACATACATCAGCTGATATACAACAATGTAAACAAGAAGAGAAAAATATATTAAGAATGTTTAAATGTATCATTATATACGTATTTACTACATATGAATGTTTTTTTAGTATAATCGAGGATGTAAGTAAATGTATAGAAGATCTTGGTAAAAGAACAAGGTAATTATTTAGATTAGCGTAAACAGCGAATTTTTTCATGAAATTTTGCACAGACCCTAATTTTGGGTCGTAGAACACGAATCCGAAGTCAGCTTTTGGCGGTCTCGTAAATTTTTTTTTTAAACTTTTAGGTTAGCTTTTTCAAGGAATTTCTTTGTATTTGTTGGGTGAGCAAAAAGGTGGTCCGGTTTGCTCAGTTTTGATTGATATAGATACATATATATCTATATCAATCAAAACTGAGCAAACCTGACCACCTTTTTGCTCAGGTTGGGTGAGCAAAAAAAAATTTTTTTACGAGACCGCCAAAAACTGACTTCGGATTCGTGTTCTACGACCCAAAATTAGGGTCTGTGCAAAATTTCATGAAAAAATTCGCTGTTTACGCTAATCTAAATAATTACCAAGAAAAATAAAAAAAATAAATTATACTGCTGTACTGCTAGCCCACTAAAGGTAGACATGTGAATTTAATAATTTTGTCAGTGCTATTAACATACGTTGTAACTTCTTTCAGTAGGTATCACTGCCAAAACAATTAAGAAGTATACTTTCAAGTAAAGTATCGAACACATAATAGTACATACAGGAGCATATTAAACATATGTGGTGCCCCATGCTTCCAGTAAATGGTGCCCCCTTCACCAGGCCTCCCCTCCCCTGACAAAGGTGGCAAATCACAATTTATGAAATAAACATTTATAAACCAAATGCGATAAGAAATTTCCATTGCCCACTATGGCATCTCTGTAATTAGAGAGGAGCGAATCACGCTCGCGTCCTCTGTATTTTTTGAAATCAGTTTGATAGCAATACATGTGTATTTTGTTCTAATCATTAGGTATTTGTCATATGTAAAATAGGATTCTAGTTTCTTGCCTTGATATAAGCCTTGATTTAGCAACTTGTTTATTGAATTAGACTTGGGTGAAGTGGTGCCCAGACCAAAGCTTGGTGCAGTAAGGTTTCGTGTGGAAAAAAGTACACCTCTAAAGAGAAGGACAATACCTATATTGTTTTCAAAATGGAAAACAGCTAGCACAATTGAGTAGCAAGCAAAATGAATTAAAAAACACGTAGTTATCACCATTATACATATTATAAACTTACATAAGGTGTTTAACTTAAATTTTTAACTTTTTTGTATGCATTAAGAAATGTTTATATTTCTATTAAAGCCATTGACCACAATGCTTCTTTATTTGAACTACGGGATAATATAGATTTTGCAAAAATGGCTTTATCAAATTTAGTTGAAGATAATTAAAAAAATGATGCTGTAAAAAAGTGATTTTTGCACCACAGGCTAGAAAAGGGCAGAGGGCTGTCCCTGTAGGAGACTGTTACAATTGAGGTGTTTATTTAAAAACCAACACATGTCCAAACTGAACGTTTTTAAGAAAATCCAAAAACCTGCCTAGCTGGAGGTTAGGATTATATTTAATTAAAGGTTTTTTTTTGAAAGTGGATTAGAGAAGCGCTTTTTGTTAGATACAAAAGTCTTAAAAATATGATTGTATGAAAAATGTCTACATAAATTAGTATGAGTCAAGTTTTGACTAAGAGGGACATGGGTTGGTTTTTAAATAAACACTTTAAAGCTTCGGGAAATTAAATGGTTAAGAATGGATAAAAGGAGAGTGCTACATTCACTTGGTCTTTTTAATAAGATTATACTGAAGCAGCTCCCGATATATTTGATCCAGAAAATTAAATTTTGTAACAACTTTGATATATGACACAAGTTTATTATTACGAGGCCAGTACACACAAAGACCATTTTTGAGAGATCCTTTAGTTTTAACATAGCTAAACTTTATAATAAAGTGCCTGAGGGCATAAAATGTTTCACTGGCATAACATTTAATTCAGCGGTTAGGAAAATCAGAAATACTGTTTTGTAAACAGCCCTCCGGACGCAGTCTTTTTGGCCCGTTATTTTTATTTTTGTTAATATTTTTTAATGAATGTCTGTATAATTTTTACCTTTGCTTTTTAATGTTTTTTCATGTCATATTTAGATAACTTTACATTGTATATCAGTATGTACTGCATGTATATTTTAAGTAAATTATTGTTCTTATTATTTTTTTTTGCGGGTTAAATGAGGAACTCTAGCTTCAACTTCGCCTTTTGTCCATTGCAATAAAGTCATTTATTATTATAATTATTATCATTATCATTAATTACTAATATTATTAGTAATATTGTTACTATTATTACTATTCTTACCATTATTGCCACTACTACAGTTCTTTCAAATTATCATTCTGCTTTTGTTAGCTTCTGTTGAAGTTTAGTTATGATTGGCGATTCAAATTAAGCCAAACAGCATTATCACAGCTGCAAATAGCTGATTTTTAGTGGGCAATAAGGTCTTACTAGATGACAAAATTAATAAAGATGCCAAATAAAACAATAATGAAGAAAAAGACGGAACAAAAACATTGCCCACATGGTAGTTTGCAAATTGGCTGATGAGGGCGCAACCTTTTTAATTAAAATTACCAATTAATTATATTCTTCCTGAGTAAAATTCGACCAGTCTTTGTTATTTCTGATGTTGTTCAATTATGTTCAAGGTAGTAATTCTGTTATTGTTATGTTGTCTTGTAGCAGAAGTAAAAATGGAGCCCAAAGTTCTGTCGGAGGCTGCTATTATGGAAAACAATAGTATGAGTACCCCACTGATTAAAACAGAGTCAGAGTCGAAACTCTATGAAGTTGAACATGTTCCAAGCGATACAATTATGTATAAACAGACAAACAGACCCGCGCCTAAGTTAATTGCCCCAATGGAAAGGCTTGAAGTTATTAAGAAAAATGAAGAATGCTTTGTGGATTTTACAAATACAATTTTGGGAACCATACTATGTGGGTGAGCTGTTTATTTTCTGTCGGGATCATTAAAGAAATACACATACATTTTAGTATTTTACATTTTTTTTTGCCTAACCTACTTAGTTGTTTTAAAATAAAAGTGTATTTAAAGGTTTCAAGTTTATATTGTCACAACGGGGGTTGTTGCGACTGAGACTAAGTAATAGTCTCTGGGATCGTGTGGAGGGAATGAAGTTAAGACAGGTTATAAAAAATATAACATTTAATAATTAATCAACAATAATAGCAATAAAATAAAGTTTGGCATTAAATAAATGAAATGAGGCACTTACTTATACACTTCCCCTACATCTTATCTATAAGGGCGGCTCTTCTCCCGACCAACGGGCACATGTCTTATCTCGACATCTTCAGAACGACTGCCTATCACTCCATTATACAGTTATCGACGATCGGTGCATTGCTCAGTCAGCATACCTTGCCTTCCTCAATAAAATTAAACAAAACCAAGCTGACCTTCAATGTCGTCACCAAGTTCACCGAATAACAGAGTGTCTATTCATCGTTATTGTCAAAATAATCTTTATATAAATACAGTGTGATTTTAAAAATAATTGATAAAATAATCCATGATAACATAACTATGACAATATATTTAGATTTTTTAAAAATTACTTATACTTGTTAATAATTTATTAAGGATTTAGGTGTGAGTAAAACATAATTTTTAATAAAAACAAGCATTTATTAAAAAGCACTAAAAATAAAAAATATTTTTGTTAGCTGCTTCACGGTGCTCTCTATTTTCCAAAAATTTTCTAGCTCCAAAAATTAATACGCAACGAACTAAAAACCAAAATCTCAAATTTCTTTGTTTTTCAGATATATCCAATACTATTTGAAATATTTTTAATTTCTCATTTGCTCATGATTCGGCATCATTTTAAATACTTAACTATCTGTCATTTGTGGTTACCAAGATCCAAGGTGCCAATACTAACGTACCGAATTTGTAACACCCTGTATAGGTATTTGTATATACGTTGTTATCTTGGTCATTTATTTATATTGCAGATTTTTGTATACTGCAAAATGTCTGTCATACATATTCATGAGAAAGATGTTCCACAGCACAGGCGTTGCCACACATTGTAAATTAAATACTTATCCAATAGCATATAATTAAATGAACTTACTTCGCTTAATTTTAAATTTAGAAGTGGAAAGTGGAAAAATCCTAGGTGTAGCAACTTTCTAAATTATACATGTTAATTTATATTGCAATTATATATTTGACGACGCGCGACTAAGCCTGTTGAATCACCCTGTGAAACAGACATTTTTAGTATATGAACATTTGTAATACAACTATAAATATAATTCCCCTTTACAGACACTCAACTTGTTTCTTCTGTTTTTTCAACTTCTTTTTTATTTAAAGCTTTTAGTTTTTTGTATTGTTTAATTCAATGTTTCTATACATTGACATTTAAAACTTGTCATCCAAATGTTGAAGGGGGTAAATATCAAACATCTTTTAAAATGTCTCCCTACCCCCCTATTATCCTAAATAATTTTGATTAACATATTCTAAACCGTTTTTGAGATACCGCATTTTAACAGTTTTAAATCCTCACCCCGTATTTGTTGTTATTAAACACGTAATTTAAATACAAATATTTTTACATGTTTAAGTCGCGTCAGGCTGGGCAATATTTACTCCCCCCCCCCCAATACGTACGTATTTTATGGACAGCCTCTAAAATACAACAAGTGTTTCAGATAAATAGTTAATGGAACAAAAAGTAATTAGAGCAAAAATAGACCAAATTAAAAAAAAATGAAATTTATGTCAGTTTAGCCAAAATACTTGTTTTTGAGTTAGAGCAGCGAAAGTAGAAACTAATCTCTTAAGCTGCTCACCTTGTCTATGTATATTTCAAAGGAAATGTAGCCAGTTTTCAGGCAGGGCCATGCCTGATCTACAGGCAAATTTCATTCTGTTGGCTAAGGGTTTTTTAAAGTTTTCGTACCAACAAGCAGACCCACGGAAATGGGAAACTGTGTTTTTCATGAGCTAGGGACCTCAAAATATTTGAAAATATTCCGGGAAGTGATTTTTTCACGAATATAATACTTTCTTTAACGAGGGGGAAGTAAAAGGGGAAAAATAATTCTAATGTACCTATTGTATAAGGGTTTGAAAACAATAATTCCGGTCCATAACTGAAGAGGGCCAATTAGCCGGATACGATATATTTTGTAAAATCGTTTAATAAATTTAGTTTATTACTTTATAGTTATAAAGATTTAGTTTCTCTTGCTGTTTTATTACGTTAATCTCTAAAAATATAAAATGCAAAGTCCTGACTGAGCGACATATCAACGCCCAGGCTAAACCACTGGGCTCAAATTTGGCATGTACATTCCTCATCAACTTCCTTAGACACCCACAAAAATGCAATTTTTCCAAATTCAACGCCTAAGGGGGTGAAAAAGAGTACAGTAAATTGTTTACGGGGTACATACCCACATTGGCACGGTCTCGGTAACATGCGATACCTTTCAGCAGTGCTCCCGTGTACGGTCATCACCCACTTAAATACAAGCTTCAGCCCTAAATCGTGACGTAATTGTATGAAGGCCGACAGAACCAGGGATTGTCAGTAGTTTTATAAAATTAAATATTTAGTAGCATAAATAGTACTATAATATTAGATATTAAAAATGGGGGAGGGGGCGAAATAAAAACGAAAATAGCCCCTTGAATATTGAATAAATAACTACTAGTGGATTATGCTTAAATATTTAACGTAAAGTTTAGACCACATTTTGAAGTAGAATTGCTTTATTATTGACTAGCTTGCGTCCGCGACTTTGTCCGCGGTATAGCCAACTTTACCCCATTACAAACTTTGAACCCCCATTTTACCCCCTTAGGGGTTGATTTATTAAAAACTGTAAAACACGTGTTTGGACATTTATTTTTTAGATTACTTCTATGAAGTTTCGAGTTAATAGGACCTACTAATATTTTTTTTCCATACATAGTTTGAACCTCTGTTTCGCCCCATTGAGGTTGAATTTTGAAAACCTCTTAGTGCATGCCTATGTTATACAGCGTCTGCCCAGATTTGGTTACCAAATGGGAAACTTTTTTATTTTTGATTTTACGAGAAAATGTTATACAGGGCGTAAAGAAAATAAAGAAAATCGAGTAGTTAAGGAAAATAGAATGGAATTTTCACTAGTATTGTCATTCGTAAATGCAAATAAATACTTTTTTAATGAAACGTTTCATTAAACTTCTCTCTTAATACTTCTTTTATGACTTAAGAGCGTTTTTTTTTTGAAAAATCTAATAACTTATTTTTATTATCATACCTGTATGTGGTGCTGGTTTCATAATAGGTAATAGGCAAGAGTGACATTGACGAAGATGAGCTCGATGTATTGCTTCATGTTACAGAGGAACCCAAAAAAAGCCTTGATCAAAGATCCCATGAATTGGGTTAGGTAAATTTATACAAACTGTTTTGAAGAAAAACAAATAGAAATATTTTAAACCAAAATTTATTCACGCATTTCCTGGAGACATGGATATACGATTTGATTATTGTCACTGGATAATGGGGTATTATGAATATCATCCAAATTTCGGGTTTCAAATTTTGTTTTCCGTCGAAGCGACGTTTACCACCAACGGAATGTTTTCATCACAAAATTCGGGGTTTTGGAGTATAACTAATCCTTACTGGGTACTAGAATGTCGGAGTCAAGTGTCTCAGAAACTTAATGTTGGGTGTGGTGTTTTACAAAATTTTAGGACCAATTTTTTTCGATAATAACGAAGGACAAATATTTCTAACTTTTTTGCAAAATGACTTTTTGATATTATTGATGAGTTGCCCCTGCATGTAAGGTAAGATTTAATATTTAGTTAGATGGTGCCCCTTGTCATTTCTCAGCAGAAGTAAGAGCCTGGCTTAACTTCAATTTCAAAATTGGGCGAACTTCGAATCAAGATGATAATTTTGCGGATTGGCCGCCTAGGTCCCCCGACCTCACACCTCTTGATTTCTTCTTTTGGGGACGAATTAAGGAAATTGTTTACAAATACAGACCTGAAAATCTTATTCATTTAAAAAACAGGATACGAGAAGCATGTGAAGAAATCCCTGCCGATCATGTAAGACATGCTGTTTGCCGGTTTAAGAAAAATCTTATTAAGTGCGTTAAAAATAACGGTGGTTCTGTTGTGACCTAAAATTTGATTTTAGGATCTATTAGTTAAAATAAATAGTTTTCTAAATATTTTTCTTGATTTTCATTACGCCCTGTATAACATATCTTTTTTTTTCAATGCAAGTCTTACTTTTACAACAAGCAAAACTTTTTATCAAGAATAACTTTTTCTCGTAAAATCAAAAATAAAAAAGTTTCCCATTTGGTAACCAAATCTGGGCAGACGCTGTATAAGAAACCTCTGTAAAATTTCAAGTTTGATTGGGTATGAATTCAGACTGATTAAAAATATTCATAAATTACGCTTCAAGATAAAAAAAGCAGATGTCCCTCAAAATTTTTTTAAAAGTAATTACGCACCACTGGTAATAAACACAACATGGCCATATAAAAAACAACGAGCAATGTAAGTCTCTCTATAATATTCCTATGTAGCAGGTTTGAAACAATATTTTTGTTATTTTAAAGTAATAAATCCAACTAACTATTTCAAAAAAATAAATTTTAAAAAGTTAAAAGACTACAAAACAAAAAATAAAGAGAACAGCTTTTCAAACCAAGAGTAAAATTTTGTTCAAATACAAAGACAAGAAATTTTAGGAGGAAAAAGAGTACCTATACAAAAATTTTAGTTCAAAATTAGATTTACCAAAAAAAATCTTACACTTAAGCATGTATTTTTTTATTTGCCTATTTTTAATCAAACAAAGATTTGACTTTTATTAACAGGATTATTTGTATCGTCCTTAATTTTTAAGCGAAATTCCTTACAACAAATTAATACACTTTACCTTCATAACCTCTTTCAGTGTTGAAACAGTCATATTGAGCAGTAACAACAGAGTTCATTCATTAAAGAAAAAAGAGCACTCAACTCATAAATAAAATTAACAAAAGTTAAACACATAATCCAGGCTCTTTTATCACTATCCGCCATATTAAAAACAAAAACTAATGTTTTTGTTACTTTTAGAGTAAAACCTAAACAAACACTAACAAAACAGTAGGTAAGTATAGCCATTAATGTAAAAAACATTCCCCTATGTAACTAATCAAAACACGATGCTTAAAAGAACCCAAGGTATTTTTTTACTATCAACACCGAAAAACTAAAAAGTTAACTCTCTTGCCATTGACATTATAGGTATGTCATTGACCCTTAACAAAAGACAAGCAACCCAAAAATACTACAAATAGTAATGGTTGCATAAGAGTAGTTTTCTACTCTGTCTGGTTTTGGCTTATTCCAAAGTACTCTGCTACATAGGCAACAATACAAATACGCGTTATATTTTAAATTTTCGTGCCAAATCAGCGCCAGCTACTTCATCAAGACACTGAGACAGGAAGTGTCAAAGAGACATGATACATTTATCATGACAAAGAGAGATCGAAAAAGAAGAATTCTGAATGTCATTAGGCGCCGTGTGCCATATTTAAGTTTTTATTTACAGTCCATTTAACCTTCAACAACAGCATAAAAACCATACAATGAATGTTACCAATATTGTTTCTCTTAAAGTTAGTTTCAAATAATACCGTAATGTCGTTTCACTACCTAGAAAATGGTCTTCGACGATCCGTTGTTAACCAATATTTTGCTCAGTTGTATCTAGTTTGTGCTTTGAGTGTTTCTTAAGAAACTAAATTAAATTTAAAACAACAATAACATTTACGTATTATGGTAACGTTTGCGGGTGCAAAACACATTTAGGGGATCTTTTCAAAAAAATCGGTAAGTTACAATAATTTTCTTAACAAAAGCACGAACAGCAACTTTCTGAACGTGCTGCGTGAAACAGAATAATGTGTTTTTTTTTGACAAATATGCTGTAATGAAAGAATTTTGGTTATACTTTTAAAATACTATGTAGTTGTGCTCAATTAGTATTTTTCGATTTGATTTTTAACTTTTTCTTAGCAGAAAGTTTAAGCTAGTAGGAATAACGCTTATCTCATTTATAACTATAACCTAATATAGGATATCATAAAATATGTTAGTTAAACTGAGGCTACTGCCAAAAAGGATTGATTTCGCAGTGCCCTTTTACTGTTTTTTTTTATTTTTTCTTAGGAGAAGGTTTATAAATTCTCCTTAAAGATTTATATATCTGGCAACGTTACAACAAATTCAATTGTTCTAAGTTTTTCGCGCGCAATTTTCTGTCAAGCGCTATGTCGGGCCATATGTTCGCTCATCCAGATGCGTCGAACATGGACGGGTTTTAGGGTATTTTTGAGCAAACCCAAGCAGACAAATTTAATTATTTATTAAAGTGCTGTTTAATAAATTACCTGAATGTTGTCTGAATGTTCAGTTACGTGTGAGTTTTCGTTTGAACAGCTGATCTCTGGATTATTTTAGGTATTTTAACTTTTTAAAATTGAGCGTTTTGAGTTAGTTATAGTTAGTGTGAGTTAGTAATATCATTTTACCAGTTTAAAAAAGGCAGTATTTTTCGTGACATAGTATGATGTTTATTTCTTTACAATGCTTTTATTGTGATTTTAGTGTTTATTACTTTTTTTTAACTGTAACGAAATGTAGCGAGAGTGATATTAAGCTGATAAGAATAGATATTATCCTTTGATCCGTGTCAAAAGGTTAAGAAGTAGATTAATAAGGGTGATAAGTTGTTAACCTAATCTCTTTTTTATTTAGGTTCTGGTTACTTTCAGTTACTGAAAAGTACAAAAGTTAGTTTTTCCTCACTTTTTTGTATACGTTAGCTTCATACAATTCTTCTAAGTTATTTTTGTTAAACTGTTGCTAGTTTTTATTGCGCTAATGTGTTTAAGACCCGGATTTCTTTCTTTAAAGGTAACAAAAATATTATTTCTTCAAACTTGTTACATAGCATTATTGTTGAGAGGTTTGGCAACACAATAACCTAGCTCACTGGTTTTTTATATGGCCATTTATTTATTAGCAGTGGTGCACAGTTACTAAATAATTTTTTTTGAGGGCCGATATCTACCTTTTTTGTATCGTGAAGCGCCATTTATGAAAATTTTTGTTCAATCTGAATTCATACCAGGATTTACCGTTTTCAATATACTATGCAGTGAATTACATAACACCCTATATATATATATATATATATATATATATATATATATATATATATATATATATATATATATATATGTTGTGTGTGTGTTATATGATATATTTAACGTATATCCCGAGAAGAAATGTTGGTTTGTTCTTCTCGGGTATATCTTTAAAGTGTACTTTATACGTTATAAACGAAACATTATTCAAAGGTAACCTTGTGTATTTCTATATAGTTTTATTTTGAATGCATGGATACTTTATACAGGGTGAGTTTTTTAAAGTGTTACAAGGCGATATCTCGAAAACGGTTTAAAATATTTTCATGAAATTTTAGTGAGTTAATAGGGAGATGGAGAGACATATTAAAACGTATTTTTGACATTTACTGTACTTTGAGGGGTGGTGAGTAACTTTGGAATTTTAAATGGGTATCTGTACTTTTGTTTATAAAATTCGAATCTAAGTAAAGATCTATGTATGTATGTGTATAATTTTTTTTATTTTCTCTTTCGGTTACCGAATTATGATTTATTAGGTTAAAAAATAAAAAATTATTTACCATTTAATTTCAACTTATTTATCGCCTGTCATGCTTGAGAAGTTGTTCGGAATGTCTCCCTTCAACTTTCAAACACTGTCTCACCCTTTTTCTAAATGAATTTCGTACCCTCTGTAACATTTCAGGTGTCACTAGTAAGCAGGCTAAGCGGATTCGGTCTTTCATATCATCTAAAGTTATAGGTGCAGTCGCCATCACTTTGTCCTTTATGAAACCCCACAAGCCGAAGTCGAGGGGTGTCAAGTCCGGGGACCTAGCAGACCAGTTGACCGGGCCAGCTCGTCCAATTCACCTGTTTTCAAATATTTCATTCCTCCAAAATTAACAACATATTATCAACTTGCACATTAAAATTCGCTTCCATGTTTATTTTTTTTTTATCTAAGACATCCCACGTAGACTTCAAGCCTAAGTACTAACGTGCTGTGGGCGCCTGAAGAGAAGGAAAATGTAGTCTTAACACGGGATGTAAAGGATTGGAGGTTGGGACGGGAAGGGAAAACATCTGCAGGCAATTTGTTCCATAATCTGGAGACCCTAGGTATGAATGAGCGAGAGAAGTGGTCTGTTCTAGGCTTTTGTAGCTGGATAGTTTTATAGGATTTTTTTTTATCTTCTGACAGCCCACGAAGACCGAGGTCTAAGTACTGTGTACCGTGAGTGTACTGGGGAATCGACTCACACATCCAGAGCTGGAAACATCCGTTGGGATTTCACCAGCCCTTTAAGAGGATGTGTGGGGTGGTACCACCTCGGTCGAGGAAGAATTCCTCTACCACCTTCCAATGGCAATCACAAGATATCCATGGTCGAAGCGGGATTCGAACCCGCGCCTCTCGATTGCAAAGCTGGCGCCGTACCAACTCGGCCACCGGAGACCCAATGATGCATACATAACGCGCCTTTTGTTGTTCTGTTAGGAACAGTCAAGGGGGGAATAATACCGGCTAGTTCTTCAGAGCAAAATCCGTGGAAGTAGCGGTAGAAAAGGGGTAAATCCCCAACAGCGCAGCGATGAGCGAGAGAAGGGAGTTTTCTTGTGAGGACAGGATCATTGATGAGTCGAATGGCTCTTTTGGATAGAATCAATGATGTTAAGTGTCAAAGATGATGCCGCTCCCCAGATGTGGGAGCAGTACTCTAGGTTAGGTCTTATTTGGGAAACAGATAGAGTATAAGCTGGAAGGGAGAAGTATTTTCTGGCTCGAAAGAGAAAACCAAGCTTTTTAGCTGCCGATATGGCTACAGAAGTGTGCTGTGGCTGTGTTTGTGCCAGCTGAGATCATTTTCGAAAGCGATGCCAGCAAGATCGAGCGTTTCATTGTTCTATAGGGCTTGGCCATTCATGATTAGAGAGGAAGCTACCGATCCAGGTACATAGTTTAATAGGAAAACCGTAAGAAGGTAGTTTGTTATAGAGTGCGGCATGCCATACTTGGTCAAAGGCCTTGGAAATATCAAGAGCAACAATCTTAGCTTCGCCATGAAATTCGAGAGACTTGTTCCAGTTATGTGTGACAAAGCTAAGGAGAAGGAGCTGTGGATCTTTGGTGACGAAATCCGTACTGTCTGTCATGATCATGTGTTTTTCTAAGTATTTTAGAATTTTCGAGTTGATCGCTTTCTCCATAACTTTTCTGACAACAGAAAGAAGAGAGATATGTCTATAATTGGATGGAAGAGACTTGGAACCTTTCTTCGGGAGAGGCTGTACACAAGCTCTCTTCCATCTGGGAAGATGCCCTTGTCATAACAGACCTGGAAAAGACGAGTTAAGATGGGTGCAAGTTCTCGAGCGCATTTATCGCCTATCTCTATTTCGAGGGCTGGGGGAGGGGTAACTTTGGAATTTTAAGTGGGATGACGTACTTTTGTTCATAAAATTCGAATCTACATAAAAAACTACATATGTGTACAATTTTTTTTTTATTTGCTCTTTCGATTACGGAATTATGATTTATTAGGTTATAAAATGGAAAAAAACTATTTCAACTTATTTATCGTCCGTCGTGCTTGAGAAGTTGTTCGAAATATCCCCCTTCAACTACCCCACACTATATCATCCTTTTTCTAAATGAATTTTGTACCCGCTGTAACATTTCAGGGGTCACTAATAAGCAGGCAAAGCGGATTCGGTCTTTCATATCATCTAAAGTTGAAGGTGCAGTCGCCATCACCTTGTCCTTTATAAAACCCCACAAGACGAAGTCAAGGTGGGCCAAATCCGGGGACCTGGCAGGCCAGTTAACCCGGACCAGCTCGTCCAATCCACCTGTTTTCAAATATTTCATTCCTCCAAAATTAACAACATATCAACTGGTTTATTAGCTTGTTAGAGTTCTTTGCTGTCACGGAAACATTCATACAAAATTTTGAAATTAAGTCCATGACTACATATGTTGCAAACAATACCTATGAATGTAAAAACCACTTAGGTCATGAAAATTTGGATTTAAAAACTAGTAAATGGATTGTGAGTAAAAGTAGAAATTAACTTATATTCATAGGATAATAGATATTAAAAAAACAAAGTACATAAAGAAAAAGGTGACAAATACAATATTCCATAAGGATTAACGATAAAAATATCCCAAACAGATTTATTACTGCCTCTACATAATAGTAAATCGAAAAATCAATAAATATGCATTTTTTCTGCATTGCTCGTCAAGGCAAATATTATAATGAAAAAACATACACAGAAGTCTTATAAGACTTAAGCCGTAATTTTAAATATAATTACAACTTTGATCGGCTATAATATGAATTAAATGTAGCAATTATTGTTAAAAGTATGTATTATATTATTATTATTTATTTTGCGCTTATTTGTTTGTTTAATTTAATTCATTAAATTTTTTTACCTGTATTTTCGTTGAATGATTATGATGTAAAACAATTTTTTTAACCAGTTTGTATAGAAAATTGTTAAATGTAAATGCAAAATACATTGAAATTTTTGTAGATCTCAAGTGCCAGTTAAAACTGAACCAGAGGAAACTATAAATGATGTCTATCAGGAATCGAAATTAAAACACGAAGAAGTGGACATCAAAGATGAAGGATTAACTCAAAGCGCAATTGAGTAAGTATCTATTTTGCTAATTACATTCTCATAAATTGTTTAAGTTGTTTTTACTTAAATTTATAAAATTATCTAGATAACTTAGTTGTATGTATAAAGTACATATTAACCTAATTTTGATTGAACAGTTGATAAAATAAACCAGCTTTGAAAAACCTGAGCATAAATCATTTTAAAAATATCCTATCAATACGGAACACTTAAGGATAAGATATTGGGCGTGTAAACATTGCTGATGTTTTTAGACATCCTTTAAGCAAAAGCAACTAGTTCTTGTAAAAATGTTTTATTATTTTAAAACGTAGATCTTGTTCATTTATTCTTGAACTAGGCCGTATCCCCGTTTGCAAAAGGTATTTCGGAAATTAAATATAATGAAATGAGAAGCAACCAAGCAAAGCGCAGTAAATCCAAAACATGTGATTCTGAGTACAATGAGAAAAACTAATTCAAGTAAAAGCTATTAAAATTACGATTTTTATCCGTTGGCAAATGACCCAAATTTTTTTAAAGAAATTTTATTTTAAATATTAATTTGCAATAGTCACAACAATATATATTCTACTTGTCTTTAGTGGATTTTAATATGGATTTAAAAAGAAAATAGAAAAAAAAAACGCAGACGCCGACGCTAAATTAAGAACACTTTCTGTTATTTATAAAATCGACAAATATAACAGAAAAAAAATTAAAAATAAGCTTAATATTTGGTAATTTACTTTTTAGAACTTTAGAACTGCACAATGCTTTGGCATAGATAGGCAAGAGCCGGCATCGCTCCTTCGGGATAAAATACCATGCTTTCCTATACAGTTTCGTATAAGTCATTTAGCCTCTTAATATTTTGGGTTTTACGATGTCCGTTATATCCTTCCATACATATTTTATGGGATTCAGATCTGGACTGCATGCTGGCCGTTTTAAAACGTCACAAAATTTTGCTCAAACCATTTCTGGACAGACGTAGCTGCAGCGGTGTGGTTGGGATCATTGTCCTGCTGGAATTTCCAAACAGGCAACGCAATCTTTAGCATATGGCAGCATAACAGTCTCAAAAAAGTCTTTGTATTGGTATTGGTCCATTCGACCTTCAGCTTTATGAATGGGCCCATGCTATGACACGCACCCCAGACCTGTACACTTCCACCCGCATGTTTAACAGTTACTGTGTGTACCTAGGTTAGTAGGGTTGTATTCTTGTTTACGAGGACGACGTACATATTTTCCTCAGTCAGATCCTATTTGATTGATTTGGGTTTCATCAGACCATAGCACATTTTTACACTCCTGAACAGTCCATGGGCGGTGCAAATTTGCAAATTCAATCCGGCACTGACGGTTTTTTTTTCGGCGCCATGGGGTTTTTACAGGCAACTCATCCTCCAAGTTGTGCTTACGTTAGACGACGTCTAATGCTTCGAACTGATAATGACAACCGGTTTCCACCAAATATTTTCTTATGTATGCCACCGTCAACTGCAGTTAACGTTGGATTTTTTCGTGCCGAACGGATTATGCTGTTGTCAGTTTTTGGTGTGGTTTTTCGAGGTCGTTTTTTTCTTGGAACATTGTCACTTGTATTACGTGCTTTAAAATGACGAACAGCGTTAAACACTATTATGGCATTCGAACAGTGTAACATTTTACCAATATTTGCGTATAACCAGCCCGCTTTATAAAGATTTATAATGTCTTTACGCTTGTCTGGACTCCAGCTCTTCGATTTTTCCGTCTGATATTCTTGCTATGCTATCTCTTAAGTGTGTGTTCACTTCACAAAGCCTTAACTTCCAATTACTATTAGTTCTTATTAAAATTATTGCCTAATCTGTGACGTTCTTAATTAGATATCCGCTTGCTACACAGTCGTATATTGGAATTATGCCCGATACTTTTACAATAATATGGGGAGTCTTCTAAAGTCCCTTAGCAATGCTAATAGCATTAATCGTGTGCATTTCATAATATCGATAATTCCCCTACGTTTCACAGAATACTAGTAGTAAATATTTCTTCTCCCCGACAGATGTCGTTCTTAATTCTATATGTATAATATACACACACATACAGGGATATTTTTTTAAGAGCTGACATAGGCTAACTTTTTTATTTAAAGAGATATACCTATAGTTCCAATAGCTAAATTTTAGAGAATAATCCAACTTGGAAAAATACTAAAACAAATTTTCCCAGTTGCCAGTTTGTATTGTAAATTATTTCGGGAAAACATATTATCTTAAATGGCAACAAAGCATTTTTTTGGCAAATTTTGATATACCTCGTGATTCTAGAAAAACACAAGAAGTAAACATTTTTGATTAGAATAACAGTTTACAAGCTATTGGCGTTTAAATTTTAATTAAACCCATATTGCAGGAATTAATATAATAATTATTAAAACTAAATACATTTTATTTTTTAAGTATTTTCAGAACAGTTGTAGAAAAACTTGTTTATTTGCAGTTATTTTGTTTTTAGCCTAAGAAAAACGAAAAAAAAAAGGTATTCTTACAAACGCATTTTTAAATTTGGCCATTTTAGCATTACGCCAATAGCCCTTAATCTGGCTATTCTAATCAACAATTTTTACTCTTCGTGTTATTTTTAGAATCACGAAATGAATTAAAATTTGTCAAAAAATGCATTGTTGCCATTTAAGAAAAAGGGTTTTTCTGAAATAACTAACAAACTGGCAACACTGGGGAAAATTTGTTTTCGTATTTTTCTTAGTTGGACTATTCTCTACAATTTAGCTTCTGGAACAATATGTCTATCTCTTTAAATAAAAAAGTTAGCCTATGTGAGGTTTTACAAAAATAACCCTCTATATAAAGGGTGTTATGAAATTCACTGCATATATTGGAATGGGTGACTCCTGGGGTAGTCTTAAATCGAACATTTTAAAAATTTTCGAAAATACCGTAAAACCCGTCCATGTTCGACGCACCTGGCTGAGCGAATACATGGCACAATTGAATTTGTTGTATCGTTGCCAGACATATAAATCTTTAAGAATAATTTATTTTCTGTTTTAAGCGTAATTTAAAACACAGGTAAAAAAAGTCCCTAAGCTAAGAGAAAAAAATAGTAAAAAGACCACTGCGAAATCACTCCTTTTTGTCAGAAGCCTAGCCTTACTTTTAACCAATTTTTGCCTAACGTAATTTAAATATCAATACGTAAAACTAATAAATAAGTTTAAAAAAATGATACTTATCTAGTAGAAAATATGTTGAAAGTGTCCTCCATTATTTGCTTCGAAACAAGCGTGCACTCTTCGCAGCGTATTGGTGGGGGAGGGAGATATTCTTAGTTAAGAGGCCTTGCTCTGCAAGGCCCAACCACGTTCCAGGAATTCTCTGCAGAGGTTTTATGGGCGTGATAAATTATTATTCGAGATCGTAACCATAAATAAATAATTTAAATTAAACGGAGGGGTCCAAAAATATGCATTTGAAAGGTCCAAAAATATGCATTTTTTTACATGGCTCGCTAAGGTAAATATTATATGAAAAAACATACGCACAACTAAGACTTTAGTCGCAATTTTAAATATAATTACAACTTTGGTAGGCTATAATAAGAATTTAATGTAGCAATTATTGTCAAAAATATGTAATATATAATTATTATTTACATATTTTGCGCTTATTTGTTTGTTTAATTTAATTTAATAAATTTCTTTATCTGTATTTTCGTTGAATGATTATGATGTAAGACGATTTTTTTAAACAGTTAAACATTATTTTAGATCTCAAGTGCCAGTAAAAACTGAACCAGATAAAACTATAAATGATGTTTTCTATCAGGAATGGAAATTAAAAAATGAAGAAGTGGACATCAAAGATGAAGGATTAACTCAAAACGCAATTGAGTAAGTATTTATTCTGCTAATTACATTTTCTTAAATATTAACATAATTAATAAATATTTACATATAAACAATTTATTCTTGAATTACAGGCGGTATCCTCATTTGCAAAAGGTATTTCGGAAATTAAATATAATTATGAAATGAGAAGCAACCAAGCAAGGCGCAGTAAACCCAAAACATCTGATTTTGAGTACAATGGGACAAAACTAATCAAAGTAAAAGCGACTATTTTTATCCGTTGGCAAATGACCTAACAAGGGCTTCCTAAGAAATAATTTTATTTTAAATCCTAATTTGCAATGTTCACAACAATATATACTTGTCTTTAAGGGGTTACGCCACCCTGGCGCTCGGTCAAAAAAAATCTTTTTTTGACGCAGTATATAAAAAATTCTGTATTTCACACATATACATAGTAGTTTTATGAGCAATTTGCAATATTAACGATTTAAAAAAATTTAAAAATGGCGGAGATTTGAACCGATAAGTAGGACCCTCTTTTGAAAATCCTTTCTGGTGGTGTACATGATTTCTCAGTTAGGCATTGTCTCAAACGTAACAAAATATTTTTTTCTGATTTAAAAGGGTAATAGCTAAAATGTGACGTAGGGAAAACATTTTAATTTTTTTTAGAAATGACAGCTGTTTGAAAAATAAAACTTGAAATTCGCATCGAAATTTTGAGTTTCAAAAATTCATAACTTTTGAACAAGACATCCAATCGAAAAAATCCTACGTCACATCGTAGATAATATGATAAAGAAGAAGTGTTGTAAATTTGAGCCACATCGGTTGAGTAGATCTTGAGATATCGTGTACACCGTTTTGAAAAAAGTAGTTTCGAGACAAACGCAAAAGAAAAAAAAAAGTACGACGTCAGCGTCTGAAAATCAAATATTTCTTTTAATTCTCTGCAGTCTGCGATACCTGGACCGTGCATGGGGTCTTCTAATGTTAACGTATAAACAGTTTATCTAGCCAAAAAAAATTCAATTTTTTGAAAATTTCAGGGAGGCGTAACCCCTTAATGGATTTATGGCATTTGCATAACAGAAATGTGGGTTTATTTCGTTTTGCTCAATTTATTTTAGCTCGGTGCTTTTTTGTTAATTTGTACGCTTGTTATTTTTTATCCAGATAAAAGGGAAAATGTTAAAAAATATATAATTGGACATTTTATCAAATGCATTAGAAACCGCTTCCAGAAATCCTGACATCGCGCTCCGACAAGCAATCGGCTGGATTGCTTTGTTGCTATAAGTTGAGCGGTGCAAATGCTATTTTTATTTATTGGATTTATGCGTTTTGATAAAGCTGGATATTATAAATCAGAGGTCCCCAAATTTTTTTCCCTGTATACCACTTGCCGAATTTTTTTGGCCTAATATTAAATTTTCCTAAACTTTATAACGTCAAATGTGTTTTTTACAGCTCACTTGCTGCACGTGCTGCTCACTTTGATAGGTTTTTTTTTGTAAAGTGGACTATTGTAAAAAAAAACAAGTACTCACAATTTTTATTCAGACTTTTATTGAAACGATCAAATTGAAAATCTTAATTTTATCTTTATTACAAAAACTAGGGCACAATAACATGGTAAATATTTTTGTGGAATGAACCAGTGATGAGATTCTAATAAACTCAAACGTAAATAGATCAAAACTAACAAAAAAATAAATTTAATAAAATCATAAAATTTAAATTCTTCTTAAAATTCATTCAATTGGATTTTGGACGAAATAAATCAGAACTCTCGTGGAATATCTCGTGGACCCTCAATTTTGTTTGCTGTTGACATGGACCCCCTGCAAGTCGAAATCGACTCCTGGGGGTCGATATCGACCACTTTGGGAATCATCGTTCTAAATCATAGATTGAGCCAAGGACAATAGCTTTATGTTTTTTTTTCGAAAATTCTTAACGGGGGAATGTCTAAACGGCTAGTTGAGGTTTTCTGTCAGATGTCGCCTCGATGTCTTAAATGAGAAAATGATCATATATTCAAACCAAATTTGAAGTTGAATTATGTTGCTCTATTCCTACCAAGAGGGCACCGTGCGCCTTGTGCTTGCAGACTACAAAATCCAAAAATACGAAAATCCCTGTATAAACTGGCAACCACCAATCTCCTAATTTACCGATTACACGAAACACGAAACGCATTCTTACTTACCTCACTTCACCCCGCATGCTAAGCAGTCCATGTTCGCCGAAATTATATTATTTCAATCTTTCGATTTTCTTATTTAGCCCTCAGTATTACGAGGGTAATATAAAAAGTACATGAATGTGTATTAAAACTTTATTAAAATTATTTACAGTATGTATTATTACATGGGCAAATTAATGCTGTGCAAAATTGGAAAGGACCAGAAAATATATTCATATAGGTACTAATTACGTGCTGAATAATTATGTAGGGTATACCGATCTCTAGATGTAAAATAACAACACTTGCTCTTTCCAAACAGTTTTGAGTAGTAAAAGATTGCTGATTTATGTAATCTACATAATATGTTATGTTTTTCTTTACTGGCTAGCAAGAAGTAGGTATTGTAATTTGTAATCCATTAAAACATTCGTCTTGAGATTTGTTCAGATCTTTACGATTTGGAATCCCAAGGTTACAGAAAAATCATTTCTGTCGCGGTCAGTTTGACTATCTGTTACGCGAAAATAGTTTATTATTTATGGGATGAACCTATACAGAGTGAGTAACTTAAAGCAATTACGCTCAGATTGACTAAAAAGGGTTAAGATTTAGTACTGGTTTAATTAAGATCTTCTAGTGGATCAGTTAGATTTTGACAGGGCTTTGTCCTGTCATTGTTAATAAGTCGTTATTAAAAACTGATGAGTTATAATATTTAAGCGATTTGCTTTGTTTCTAAAATATTTTTATATTCAAACGTGTTGCTAGAATGAATTTAGTTCTATTTTTAGGGGCAAGCAAATACTAAAATTGTCCTTTTCATTATAGGTTCGCGCAAAAACTAAGAAACAAATTCATAGTATAAAACTTAGTTGTCTTATGTATACACACATTTGTCAGTTTAAAACTTATGGTTGCCAAATTAGACCATTCTAGCGTTGCACAAACTGACCGTTAAATTTCATCTATGTTTGCGTTAAGAATGACATGTTTTATAAAAATAACACTTTGTACCCTTGACTTTATTAAGCACAGTTTTGGATTTTGTATAAAATTTTTCAGCATTAAATTTAATAGAACATAATTTTTTATTTTTAAATATATGTTGTCAATGCAAGTTAGGAAGAATTAATGGACTGTATTTGAACGAAATGCACCGACATTTAAGGATTTTAGAAAACTAAGAAAAACGACAACATACAAAATCGGAATATATGAAATGGCACATACCTTGGTTAGGGGGGTTGAATTTCTCGATATAAAATGGAACGATTAGCACAAAACAGCCTCAAAACTGCCTCACCAGAACACGCATGGCGATTCTATTCTACTTCTCTCGATCTCCTGTTCTTCTCTCTCTTGTCTGGTTTCGTGCGCGACATTACTACGCGCACTCCCCGGTGTCAGTAGAAAAGATTCTGTATGCTTTTAGCGCGAAAATGAAGTACTTTGAATTTACAAGTAAGAGTTGCATTAACATTTTACGGCCGCCAAAACTCACTGTGTTTTCACTGTATTAAATTATACCGTAAGCGAAGAAGAAAAAGGAAACCAATTGAAACTATAGAAAAATTATAATATTCAAAAAATATGTACTTTTCATACAATTTACACCCATCACAAAGGACTGTAATCCACGTGAGAAAAAAAAACAGAAACAAAAAAATAGATTCTCTTAAACTAAAGTGACTAATTATGAATAATCGAAAATTAAAAAATTGTATATTATTCAATGAGCATATAATGGTGGCTGTTATTCACGCGGATGAAGTTTATGACACGAGCCGCAGGCGAGTGTCATAAATCATCCAAGTGAATAACAGCCATTATATGCGAGTAGAATACTACACTTTATCCAGGACTATCAAAAAAATTTAGATAATATTAATATATGTTTTTATTTTTAAATGTTGACGTTTTGAATTAAACTCGGAATTAAAGTAACCACAACAGCGCGACAACGCAACGTGACGAAGCTAATGTTTTCATAGCCACCTTTGTTTTTTATTTTGTGCGTACAATCGCATTCCAAGCCGGTTTGGATCGAGCACAGCTCTTGTTTGGAGTTTGGATCGAGATATCCATGGAAGCGGTGAATAATGAAACCATTATTCACTAGTGAATAATGAATATTATTATTATTTCATAAACTCATGTATAATAATCAAATTATAGACGAGTCGTGGATAAAAAGTATTATTTTAGGCAATTGGCAGAGGGCACAATTTAACCACAGGTTGACGAAACGTGCCTGTAGCCGTTTTAACAGTGACTACACGAACATGCCCATCCGAACCGGGATGTAGTTTTATAACTCTGCCTAATGACCACTGCATTGGTGGTTTAAGTTCATTTTTTAGAACGACAAGCGTATTTTCTTGAATTTTTGTGGAAGGTGCGGTCCACTTAGAACGCTGTTGTAGGGTGTTGAGGTACTCTAAATGCCACCTTTTCCAGAAATCACTCTGAAGCCTCTGCAACAACTGCCATCTGGTTAAGGAGTTTAACTTTAAATGCGATAATTCAGGTTCTGGAAGAGAGTTCAAAGGTTCTAACGTAAGAAAGTGGCCGGGAGTAAGGGGAAGAAAGTCATTAGGATCAAGACTCTGAGAATATAAAGGTCTGGAATTAAGAATTGACTCGATCTGACACAAGAACGTATTAAATTCCTCATAAGTTAACCTTTGCTCGCCAACTACACGTAATAGGTGAGTCTTTACAGAATTAACTCCAGCCTCAGTTAAGCCATTGAAATGAGGTGAGTAGAGGGATATGATGCTCCCCGAGTCTCCGCATGCGCAGTAGGGTCGACCTTGAACGCCCAGGTGTGCTATTGTTATTTGGCCTTGATATGCGCAGGTGTTATTCCAAGGTCAAGGTCAAGAACTTGGCCTTGAACGCGAGCAGATGTTTCTTTGTTTGGTGATGACCAGGTGTACGATGCTTATTTCAAGGTTACATTTGCGGTGCATATTTTCAATGAATGCGAGCAGCTGTTTCTTTGTTTGGTGATGACCAGGTGTACGACGCTTATTTCAAGGTTACATTTGCTTGGCCTTGAACGCGAGCAGATGTTTCTTTGTTTGGTGATGACCAGGTGGACGACGCTTATTTCAAGGTTACATTTGTTTTGTATTTTTCGAGGTCGTCGGATGTATTCCTCCCACCATAAATAAATACTTGACCTTGGATTACTTCCTAATAAATATGGCTCATTTCGAAAATAGCTTTCATTGTCACTCATACATCGTATGCGTTAACTGTTGCTTTGGCATATAAAGTATTGTGTTTGTGGTGTGTTCTA
Organism: Philopedon plagiatum; assembly: GCA_963971165.1. NCBI lineage: Eukaryota > Metazoa > Arthropoda > Insecta > Coleoptera > Curculionidae > Philopedon > Philopedon plagiatum. Next base: position 68,344,069 of record OZ020193.1, read on the forward strand.
CAAGTGTTTATTCAAGGTACTTGACAGTAATTGTTTTTATTGTATTTTAAATCATGAGCATTTCAAAGCAGACCATAGCCGAAATTAATAATATGATGAACCAAGATATTCAATTTCTGGAACGTAGAAAATTCTCTACATTAACGGTGGGCAAAATTTATATGATAAAAAAAATTAATTCTTTGACTTCACGTTTTGGAAAAGCCATTATCGTCACATTGTTTGATCCAACACATCAAGCAACATTTGAAACATTTTTACCATCACGCGTAGCTGAAATTCTGACAGAGGATACTATTGAAATGATGAATAACTCCGGTGATCAGTACACCTTAACTTATTTGGGGCAAAGCTCACATGTATTCTCTGGAGGTAATACTAGAGCGTTGTTAAATTTTGGTTGTTTGTAATATATTGTTGATTAGGCTAGTTTAATGTTGATTTAAAATGTAATAAAATAGTTCTTGTTAAGTATATATCGAAAAACACACACTCACACACAATCACATGTCCATTATTTTCTATTTAAGATGTGTGACTGCCCTACTGTCATTGAAAATCGAGATATGTACATTAATTGGTTATCATGTAAATTAAGAGAGCTGGCTGAAGAAATACTACACTTTGCAAATTATGGTAAATCCGATGTGGGTTTTAGTGAAAGTCAGTATAGGAAGTATATGAAAGACGCCGTAAATTTCACGGCTGGAGCACATACGTGCGAGAAATACCTATATGGAACCATTGATCTGGACGAATTTTGCGCTGGAATGATAAATGAAGAATTGGGAAGCTACCTATTCGAAGTGCCTCATTTACCCGATGAATTAGCTAGAAAATATGGTTTGGCTCCCGCAGATGATACCACTATTCTTGATGACCTTGGAAATAAAGCAGTCACCAATGAAGTTGATAGTAAAGCATTGGGTACTGTTAGCGATGACGAAATGGAGTGTGTTCAAGAAGATGAAGAAAATCTTTAATTCATTGTATAATATAATAACATGAGATGTTAAATAAATGATTTAGTACCTAAATTATTGTTTAATTTTTTTATAAATAGGCAACCTTCACAAAAATCACATCAGTTTAAGCTAAAAATGGGTCGTGTTAACAACACAATTGATAAATTTGGGAGCCAAAAATTTAATGACCAAAATCACATTGTTCTTGTTGGACAACCAGGAGTTGGATTTAGATTGACCGATGATGGTCAATATGATATACAAGGGAAATCTCTAACTAATGTAGCACCACCAAAGAATCCTGGGGATGCCGCTAATCAGGAATATGTTCTTGAACAAAGGCGTGAAATTATTAAACGACTTAGTGAATTAGTGAATAATGATGTTTTGGAATATGTTAGAAAAGAACTTAATGAAATGAATAAAAAGCTTGCTGAAGAGGCGAATGAAGATTTTTTGCAATCTGTTACAAAAAGACTTAAGGAAATCGATTCAAAATTGTTGAATCAAGAAAAAGCTATTCAGCGTATACGTATTACGCGCATGTAGATAAAGAAACAAGTCTATTCTGTGTATGGTGACCTCGATTTTACATGGGATATGAGAGTGGAGGGGTTTGAAGGTCACCTAACAGATACAAATAGAGGCACAAAACTTTCTTGTTTCAGTCTGCATTTCAGTACTTCCAGAATACTGCATAGTAATTTATTTCCTCAAAATGCAGTCACCAAAAAGTGAACGTCAAATTGCAGTTGTTCGCCCATTCTCTGTAAACGGTCGTCAGATGTGTGCCAATTGCGAAAATTGGGAATTTATTCGTGGAATAATGGGTTTCTGTGAATGGTGTCAAAATGAGTACCATAAGAAACATGGGATGAAATCACCGCAACAAATATCTCGTGAAAATTCTAGTGAATCTCTGCAAAGTCTCGCTGTCTCAGTGGGAGGTTCATCAGAACATAATAATCACGATACGCCGGAATTCAGTCAAGAAGGGCAGCGCTGGACTTCTTCAAGCAATTTTGAAGATCTCGAAATAATTAACGAATCACCGCAAAGTCCTGTTTTCTTAGAAGGAGGAGGAGGAGGAGGAGTAGGGGGAGGAGGTTCATCAGAACGTAATAATAGTGAGACCATGGAATTCGACCAAGAAGGGCAGCGCTGGTAATTCCGAAAAATAGAGACAATTTAGATATAGTGTAAAAGTTTCTTATGATAGTCATGTAATTTTAAATTTATGTGAATAAGTGCGTTTTTCTAATGATAGTGTGGATGTATTATTTAAATCTTAATAAAAATCTTTTTGTACTAAATATGTTTATTATTCACCATACATTTGAATTAACAAATCGCTCTTGATATATATTATTTCTGTGGTTCCGTTCTAAAATCCTCGCTAGCATTACATCCATTTTTGCAATTCTCCTTTGAAAACGATATCTATCAAGTATTAGTTGCTGAAAATTACTTTGTCTGGCTTGTCTATATGCAAAACACCAAACAGACATACGGTGGATAATATTTCTTTCTTCGTCAAATCTTACTTGCTTCATGGTGTATGGTAAAATGAATTTTTATTAGTTATGTCAATTATATATAGGCTGAACATAAAGAGAGTGAATTAGTTTTACTTTAAAATGGGTCGTGTTAACAACACAATTGATAAATTTGGTCGACAGAAAACTCCTGTTTGTAACAAGTTATCGCGAGGGTTGCCCGGAATCGGATTTAAACTTACTTCAGATGGACATTTTGATATAGAGGGAAAATTATTAAGGAATGTTGCCCAACCGATAAATGATAATGATGCTGCTACCAAAGAATATGTCCTTACGGAAGTTCATCAACTTGGTTCGCAGATAAATACCATACTTAGTAATGTGCTAGTACCGGTTTTTCAAAAAATGTTTGAAGATGATGAGACCAAAATTACGTACCTTAAGGAAAAAATGTATCAAATTCACTCACTTGCTGCACGGTATACTACAGCGAAGATAAAGGATCCAAAAAAACCAAAATGGAAACCAACCTAGATAAAGTTCTATTTAAAAACATAATTATACTGTTAAATTGAAAATAAAACGCATAATTATGAAAAGCAATATTTATTATTATCATTTATAATGCATACATACGTAACGTAAAACCTATTTGATAATATTTATACAATATCTGATTTGTCTATCCAAGAATTAAATTGATTTGGAAAACCTAACCATTTTACAAACAATTGATCGTTTTGATTGTTCTTGCGTTTTCTAAGAATTTTCTCAACTAAATAAACACCAGGGCTAGCTGTCTTTTGCAGTTCTGCTTCGTAAAAACATCCTTTAATAGGTTGACCTTCCAATGATTGTAGCAAGTAGGTAGGTGGATTTGTAATATTAACTTTTGCTATTTCAAACAGTTCCGTGGACCAGGAAGGCGTATATCCTTTGTCAAATACACCTTTGTACTTGCTAATGCGAACAATGTCACCCAAATGAAATTTTTTTTTCTTCGGAGCAATTTTCAAATAGTCATATGCTTTAATAGGGGTATCCTCTTTTACACTGTTAGGCTTCATTCCAATGGTGCGGTGTTTAGTGTTATTATAGGTCTTCGTTATAGCTGGTAATATTTGTAACCATCTGTAAGAACCTCTAGCCGAGAATTGTTTATATAACTTATTTTTCAAAGTTCTTATAACACGCTCCACAATTGCCGCTTTTTTCGTGCTATATGTGGAATAATGGTTTATATTATATTTTTTCATGAGTGCTTGAAAGGTGGTATTATAAAATTCCTTTCCTTGATCACTCTGTAAATTGTTTGGTGCATAGGATGCTTCTTCAATGATGCTTTTCATGGCATTCGTAACTTCAACACCGGTCTTATTCTTAACTGCTTTGGTGTACACGAATTTGGAGTAACAGTTTATACATACAACAATGTAACGGTATCCATCATTATCAGTAGCATATGGCTGCATTTCCGCCAAATCAATTTGCCACAAATCTCGATATCCTTTTATGACCGTACGTCTTCTAACAAAATTTTTTCTTGCTGTCCTATGTAATTCATTTACGACTTTAATTTTTTCTCGGCTAGGATCCATATTATAAGGTTGCACGTCTTATAAGACACTGAGGATGGCAACTACGTGCAAAACTTAATATATTATTCCTTCTTCTCGAAGCTCTTCCATAATAGACATAATCTCATTATCATGTCCGGTATGTCCAGCTACTTTTGACCCCCACAATAATCGTAATCTATCCACTAACTCCTTAGGTTTATTCCAATAAACATATTCAGATGATTTCGAAGATAGATGCTTTTTTACTGGTAGTTGGATTTTGTTGTTGACTTTTTTTCTTCGAACACCACCACCACCACCCAGTTTAGTTTCCGTAATTAGCGGTTTTATGATTCGTAAATATTTTCTCCATCGGGTTTCCCTTAAACCACGTTTCTTGTCATAACCGTCGTATGCCGCATCCGTCAATTTCAAAATGGTTTTGTATTTTTGAAGTACGTCTAGACTAATTTCATCTTCATTATCTAGGCATGCTGGATTTTTTAGAAAAATCAAATCGTAAAGCTCAGCTGTTCCATCGAATTCAGCAATGTTTGTTTTGTTCCTGTATAACACCATCTTTCCGTTTGTTAGAAAACGAACCACCAAGTTGCCAATATATTTTGTTGATTTATTTTCTTTTTTACCAAAGCGTACACCATACACGGTATCATAACGGGACGGTTCCAATTTTAATCCATTTAAATAATCTTGAATAGTTTTTGCGGCTGAACTACTACCACTTGATGTGTGTGGTGATGTGTAAGATGATGTTATCGTTGATGGGGAAGGGGTTTCGAACAGTGACTCACGATTTCCACGTTTTGGTGTAGGAATTTGTGTTTTTTGCGAAATCGGTGTAGATGTTTCAAAATCCGCTTCTGTTGGATGTTCTTCAAACAGTTTCGCCATTCCCACCGAGCTGCTGCTGCTGCTACTCCGACTTTGTGGTTTAGTCGTAGTACTTGATTTTTTAGTTGCGTACTGCTGCTGCTGCTGCTGCTTTACGGCTTTAGATATAGATTCTAGTGGTTTAGAAACTGGTTCATAAAACTTTTCCAAATCATGTTCATTCTGCACTTTAGCTGATTTAATTTGTTTAAATTTTTTTCTAACCGCATTTGTAGTTTCCAGTAGCTTTCGTTTTAATTCGATTTCTTCATTCATGATGCTTTCAAAGCACCGTTCAACGATGAAATGATTATCCAAGTTATTATTATAGGAATATATAACTATCGAATCCCTTGCGGTATCTGCCCGAATTTACATCACTATCCTTGTCAATAACTAAAAAACCATATTTATTATGACAACATTTAGCACACATCTCTTGAAATTGTGTAAACGTCAGGTCGGGTGAAACGTGATCGGAAAATATATGTTTCGTATTCATCTCATCTTGTTTAAACATAATAATGAAGTTGGCATTATCCCGGACGAGCTGCTTAGGAACACGAGAATACGTTTGCGCCAAGTAAAAGGCATCCACATTTTTGTGACGTCCCATGCTAAAATACGATCTTATAACGTCCTGTTTCTCACACATAACGTCATCAAAAATAAATATTGAATTAGGTTTAGCATCCGACGGTTCCACAATGTTATTTGCGTCGCTAAAAGCGTAGTAGCCAAGACCTTTGATTGGTGATAAAATTTTCTTTAAATATTCATATTTTGGTTGATAGAGCGACGTTGAGTAGATATAAACATTTTCGAAACGCAGTCCCGAGGGGTGAGTAAGCAGCGAAATCATAACATTTGTTTTTCCACAGTTTGAAGGTCCTATTAATAATCCACGAATAGATGACGGTAGCAAAGGACCATGTCTTTTAAATAATTTTTGTTCTAGTCCAGATCCGACCTTTACATCGAGATTATCGACGGGAAGTTTTTGTTTAAGATTGACGATACGCATCTTAACAAAATCTATATTTTATACTGAACTTTCACGTAAACTATCATTCAGATGTCGCTCGTCAGACGAAGTAGACGGTCTCGTTTATCAAGTAAGACTGGAAGCGGTATTGTTAATTCAGTAATTAATAGGCTACCGCTCGAGTTACACATTCCCGGCTATCAGTATTGCGGGCCCGGGACGAAAGTAGTAAAACGTGTGGCAAGAGGAGATCAAGGAATTAATTCTCTGGATGTCGCATGCAAAAAACACGATTTAGCCTATTTGCGTAATAGTGAAAATTTAAGTGCTCGCCACCAAGCAGATCAGGAACTCGAGCAAAGCGCGTGGAAAAGAGTAAAATCTAAAGACTCTAGCGCTGGTGAAAAAGCTGCAGCTTGGTTGGTAACCAACATTATGAAAGCGAAACAACGTTTTGGTATGGGTGTATCATCATCAAAATCGAGAAAAGCATCCACTAGAGGTAAACGTCGCTCCCAGCGCCGCCGCCGCCACACTAAAGGTAATGGCGTCGGTAAACATAAGCGAGTACACAAAGTAGCTTTTGGATCATCTATTAGACGACCCGTTCGATCAGAATTGTTAAAAGCTGGTGGGAAAAAACTTATCGAGAAAAATATCATGAAAGCATCGAAAATAGCTGCAGTAGCTGCACGTAAATCCCTAAGAATAGCCGGTGGCAAACGAAAAATTCGCACGCCTAAAATCATTCCAATTCCGAAGACTGGGGGGATATTACCGTTAATACCAATATTTGCAGGACTATCGGCCTTAGGTTCATTAGCAGGTGGTGCAGCAGGCATCGTGCGTGCCGTAAAAGCAGTAAAAAAGTCGACTGCAGAAAAAATAGGTACCGGCTTACATCTAAGTTCAAGAGGAAATGGATTATATTTGAAACCATATCGCACAGGTTTGGGATTATATATAAACAACGGCAAAAATAAGAAATCAAAAAACTAATAGAATCCCTACCTCAAAGACCACTATCCAATATTGATATAGAAAAGTACGCCTTAAAAATGAAAATACCACACTTTCGAGGCGTATATATGAGAGATTCATTACCTGTACGCGGTCCCAAACGTTATGAGGCCGCCATTATAAATTTGGATAGTATGTCGGGTGTAGGGACTCATTGGGTAGCATATAGAAAAAGCAATTCTGATGTAACATACTACGATAGTTTCGGTGATTTACCCCCACCTATGGAATTGGTACGATATCTGCAGATGGGTTCCGAAGCGACGAAGAAAATTTACTATACATACGACCGTCAACAAGAATTTGGAACAGTCTGGTGTGGACATTTGTGTTTGAAGTTTCTTTTACAATCGTAAAAAGTATGTCTTTGACACCCCAAATGGAACGTGACAACTACACCAAAATGTTGCTATCACTTAAAGCATATCGTGAAGTCGGAGGATTACAAAAAATGACAGCTGAACAGTTAGAAAATACGCCCAAAGAAGTGTTGATCGCATTAGCTCCAAATGAAATAGCACTAGTTTGGGATAGGTTACCTAATCACCTAAAAAGTGACGTCGATATATTGAAATATCAATACTGTTTCGAACATTATAATAGCAATAATTCAGATTCGGATGAGGGCGATGGACCGATACCAAAAAAAATATTTTGTTGTTATTGCAAAATTAACGATGTGAATATAAAGGCAGAAAACAGTTTAAAAACGCCCAAAGGAATAAAGCAACGCTTCAGTTTAAATCCATTTAACTGTTGCAAACAGCAATAAAATAGCTACACAAATAGTTTCGTCGTCAGTCATGTCTTACACATTCACTCTAACAGGACATACAAGTGTCTTAAGTGCGGATTTTTACCCACCCATCGAGTTAAATACAACAAGCAAATATGGAGTTGCACTACTGGGATTTTACACATATAATTCGATTTTTAATATCGACGAAAGCAATAATTCATTCAGCCATTTGAAAACAGTGATACCAAAGCATTTAAGGATTCCACCAGGAGCTTACGAAATTAATGAAATAGCAAAAGCCATGTACACCGCTTTAAAAGAGTCATGCAATGAAGTTGGTACCGATTTATTTTCATTAACAGCCAATAATAATACGTTAAAATGTGAGCTAAAGTCAAAATATAGCATCGATTTTCGAGGTAGCAACAGTATCGGCAAAGTGCTCGGATTTGGCTCTGTGTTGCTGCAAGGTGGACAAAGACACGAATCAAGTACCATCGTGGACATAATGAAAGTGCGCATCGTACGTGTGGATTGTAATATAATTTCCGGAGCATACCTGAATTCTTTGGAAAGTTATTTGAATTTGATATTGACGTCGAGCCCGGTTACAAAATCTCCAAAGAACCGCAAAATAATATTTATATGCCGATAATGCCGGATGGTCGTCAGTTTATCGACAACATTACTCTACGCATCTTGGACGATAGCGGTGATTTGATCGATTTTCGAGGTGAGAAAATTATAATTAAACTAGAGTTGAAAAAAATCGTATAATGGGTTTTTGCTTTAACCGTCAACTGCATAAGCTGTCAACAATTCAAGATTCAGTTAAACGACATAAAAGTAAGACAACACAGTCAAGGTTCATTCGCAAGTCAGACGGACGATCGAAAACACATCCGCACAGCAATCGGCAGCTCTCCGCGAAAGATTGCAAATTTCTACAATCGATCGGTTTGAAAGTGAGAAAAATTAGAAAATGATGGCCGCTAGCAGTGACAAAATCGAAGTTTTTACCGAACCCATTTTTGATAACTCCATTATTAGTTTTCAAGAACACACGTATAAACCTTACGGTTCTCCAACATTCCGCAATTCTGATGAAATTCGTATACCTGTACACTTTCAAGATATCATTTTGGATATATCGGATAGTTACATTTACATCGAAGGAACATTTAAACCCAAAGATGTTAGTAAAAAATGTTATCTATCAAATAATGCCATCGCCTTTCTATTCGACGAATGTCGTTATGAAATGGGAGGGGAGCAAGTTGCCGTCGTTCGGAAACCCGGAATTACTACAACGATGAAAACTATGGTGTCATTGGGTGCCGCACAAAATAGAGCTCTCATGGCATGCGGATGGGGTCTAGACGAAGCAAATCAAGGGATACTAGATTCCACAAGTAACGTGTTCTCCGGCAAGCTTCCTCTAAAATATCTCATGGGTTTCGCAGAGGATTATTCAAAGGGTATTTTTAACGTCAAGCAAGAGTTGATTTTAATTATCGCCCGCACTTTCAACAATTGCTATATCGGCGAAGTAGATGCAGACATTTCAATTGAAAAAATTGAATGGAAAATTCGTCACATTATCCCAGATGATCGACAGAAGTTAAAGATATTATCACGCATGAATAAAGATGGCAGTAACGCAAACGTTCCAATGGCTTACCGTAAATGGGATCTTTACGAGCTACCTTCTTTGAGAGAAACATCGTCAGACGTATGGGCCTTAAGAACTAGCACGAGTCTCGAAAAACCGAGATATTTGATTATCGGTTTTCAGACAACTAGCTTTACCGACAACAGAGCAAAAGATAGCACACAATTTACAACGGCCGATATAAGTGATATTAGGCTCTATCTGAACTCTGCCGTATTTCCGTACGAAAGATGGAATTTAGATTTTTCAAAGAAACTGTATGCCCAGCCTATTATAATTATGAAAATTTTCAAGCTAGCTACTACCAGCGAGAACTGAGCGATCCTATGATGAGTTTTGCCGACTATCTTAAAAATCCGTTATTCGTAATCGATTGCAGTCACCAACCAGAAGCCGTTAGGACGTCCACAGTGGACGTGAAATTGGAGTTCGAAACACGCAAGAGTAAATTTCCTAAAGACATTAAAGTGTACGCGTTAGTTATTCACGATGCATTTTTTAGCTACAATATACTTAATGGTTCTGTTACTAACAAATCAATACATTAGTTTGAAGTTGTGTAATTCTCCAAATTATGTACTCTAGTATTTAAAATAAACTTATAAACGACATATTTGAGTTTTATTTTTACTACATACGACAATTTCATAATTTTTTTAAGGCATTTCCCAACACTTTACGGAAAAAGTGTAAGTCACAAAAGATTTGGAGTCATTTAAACTATTTTTTGGCATTTTTTAAATTTCGAAAAAATAAGAAATAAAGATTTTCAATTTTTTTAGCATTTTCATAAATTTTTTTAAGGCATTTCCCGACATTTTATGGAAAACTTTTATAAGACTAAAACGTTCCTTTTACTGCCCTTAACCCATTTCCAAGGCTATTTTTTAAAAATTCCAAAAATAAGTAAAATCTTCCGACACGAGACGACTTAGTACGAGACTACACGAGACGCAGTAGATATTGGTGTAGAACAGACCGATATACTTATTTTTTGGAATTTTTAAAAAATAACCTCGGAAATGGGTTAAGGGCAGTAAAAGGGACGTTTTAGTCTTATAAAAGTTTTCCATAAAATGTCGGGAAATGCCTTAAAAAAATTTATGAAAATGCTAAAAAAATCGAAAATCTTTATTTCTAATTTTTTTCAAATTTAAAAAATGCCAAAAAATAGTTTAAATGAGTCCAAATCTTTTGTGATTTACACTTTTGCTGTAAAGTGTCGGGAAATGCCTTAAAAAAATTATGAAAGTATAGTAGTTATTATGTCGATTGGAACCGACATACTTATTTTTTGGAATTTTTAAAAAATAACCTCGGAAATGGGTTAAGGGCAGTAAAAGGAACGTTTTAGTCTTATAAAAGTTTTGCATAAAATGTCGGGAAATGCCTTAAAAAAATATATGAAAATGCTAAAAAAATTGAAAATCTTTATTTCTAATTTTTTTCAAATTTAAAAAATGCCAAAAAATAGTTGAAATGAGTCCAAATCTTTTGTGATTTACACTTTTTCCGTAAAGTGTTGGGAAATGCCTTAAAAAATTATGAACGTTTTTCATATTTTTTTTTCATAATTTTTTAAGGCATTGCCCAACACTTTACGGAAAAAGTGTAAATCACAAAAGATTTGGACTCATTTAAACTATTTTTTGGCATTTTTTAAATTTGAAAAAAATTAGAAATAAAGATTTTCAATTTTTTTAGCATTTTCATAAATTTTTTTAAGGCATTTCCCGACATTTTATGCAAAACTTTTATAAGACTAAAACGTTCCTTTTACTGCCCTTAACCCATTTCCGAGGTTATTTTTTAAAAATTCCAAAAATAAGTAAAAATTTCTTTTGGAAAATATTGTGTTACTCTATAAAGACATGTACGTTCTTACCATACGTTAGAACTAGCTAAATTTCTAGTAAGTTCTCTACGAAAATGCCGAGAGTTTGGTCTATTATCTTACTTGCAGTAAAATTCACATTTTATTACAAATAAGATGCATGTTCTCAGGCATTGTAACGGGTAGCCTCTCTTCACAGACATAACACTTTATCGCATACTTAAGTTGTGTGCATCTAATGATTACACACCTAAAGTTACGGCCCTACATTTTTTCGTCTATTCTTTTTTCTATTTTGCATTTTTATTTTATTTTGTGTAACTTTCGCATACTTATTTTAGAAATAAAAAATATTGTTTCATTTAACTTTTTTATTATCATATATACAAAAACATTTTATTTTACTTATATATACAACACTATTACAAAAATAACTTAACTCTATATTTACAATAAAATTCTAAAATTAATTATATGGAAAATTGTCCAATAACTTAAGTCTTTTTCTACACACTTCCCCTTCACTTTTACACTGTTCAATTTTCGCCTGCAGTTCCTTAATCTGTCTCTCGTATTGCGCCACATCACTATCATTCTTTTTTAGTTCATCCACTAGTTTTTGCCTCGCACTAAAAGCCACGGAGAAGGCACACTTCTGGCTTGGAGAAAACTCTTCCATCCAGTCCGGTATCGGCACTTCTGCAGAAGAAGCAGCAGCAGGTTGACGGGGTTGACTAACCGCCTCGAATAGCCGCTTGCACCGCTTCTTTAATGGTTTGCGGCACATTCCACGCCCAACTATTGGCGATATCGGCGCACTCGCGATCGGCGATTTTTCGTCAGCGTCGGCCACCAACACAATCGGAGGCATGGACTTCGGCGGCTCGGGCGTTGTCGAGTTTGGGCCTTCATTAATGATGACGACCGGTGACAGAGGCTTCGGTGGTTGTGACGTCTCCAAAAAATCGGGGTATTGAACTGGCACTGTTGGTCGCTTGAACACGAATTTCTTCTTCTTCTTCTGTTCACCCTCCATAGCTGCATAAAATTGACTTTTATTGCTGCCGGCTGTCTTTGGCAATTTCAGCAGCTTTTCCAACTTCGTAGTGGGTTGCCGCCTCGCCTTCTTTACCACCACATCACTTATGATATTGATGCGCCCGCCGTCCTTCTCCGTCCAGTTGTTGACGTAATCAACCGCCGAAGATACTTTTTTTTCACCCACATTCTCTTCTTCCACAAACGCAGTGTTTAGCACGTCGTCATTGTGCCACTCGTCAAACACACCCGGGGTCAGCAGGCCAATAACGTCCTGCCCCATCAACTCTGCTTGGATACTTCCATCCAAGTTAAACGCATTTAACAACGACTCACTACCGGAATTCATTTTTCTAACTAACTCACTGCACTTAACTGACGAATGTATTTACTTGGCGAACTGTTCTAGCGAACTATGAAATGCTCTGCCTAGCAAACCAAATTTATACTTATCACCCCACCATAAACTCCCCCACCCTATCTGACGGTTGATGCTTTAGAGGCCAAACAAGTTAATTCAACTTACAAGGTTGCGTTCTACGGCTAAACAGCGATTCAAGGACATATTTTCAAGGTAATCGTGTGTCCTTACTTCTGTTATTGTTTGTGCTCTCAAGGTTATATGACCCAGACAACCCATATTTATAGACACTCTCTTTCCTTCGATGCCTATTATCAGAAACTATAATGTTGCCCGCAGATCAAGATAACAGTCGTCCAGCTGAGACTTTTTCGGGAGCACAAATAATAATTTCTGCTGTTTGCTATAATTGTAAAAGAGAAGTATATATTTGGACTGACCACATGCAATCTTACAGTTACATTGAATTGTTGAGGATAAGGATTGTTAAGTGTCATTACTGTGGAACGCTGATGTGTCGACGAGGGCCGATTAGCAGATCTGATATGTTGAGAAGACAATGGATGCTACGAGAAGTTTACAAGCCAGACATTAATTAATTTTTATTTTTGTAACTTTATTACTATATTGTAAAATAAAACAACATATTATTGAAACAATTATCTATGTATTTTCCTATCCTGCGTTATAAAATTTCAACTATTGCTATTACTATAGTGGTTAATAAAACTACGTGACATTGGAGTTAATATTTTTTTATTTTTCTAAAACATAGACTTTCCAACATTTTTCTAATTATAACTAATATTTTCGGGTAAAAAACTTTGCATAGCTTGTATTAACATATTTAGGTTATCTTCAGGGTTTGTTTCGTAAAACTTTATGTCTGGGTGCCCCCAAGGTAGAGTTTTTGTTGTTGATGGTATAATATAACGTTTATCGTCGTGGTGACATAAAGCAACTTTATTAATTATTTCGGTATAAACGTCGTGTTTATAACTTCGAAAGGTTTTCATTTTTCGAAATATCTGACCACCACGTTCTACGATATTCCGATAATCTTCCAGGTGAAGCTGTTTTTCAATTACACGTTTTTTTATACCTTTCGCTTTTTTAATTTCGCTACTGATTGAGTTTATGTAATAAGCTTTGGCTCCGGTACCATAAAAACTTATTATTGGATCACCTGGAAATTCATCCTTCATTCTACCTACTACTGACTGACTTTTTTTTATGTTAAAAATATTTCCTTCGGTATAATTGGATGTATCGAATTTATCCGGATTTTCTGCAATTATACGATAAAAATTTTCGGTGTAAACTTTTAATATTAACGAATCTGTGTCGGTATACAGTAAAGAAGCATTTTTGCCAAATTTTGCTTTAATGAATGAGTAGAAAAAATCATAAATTACTGTTTTCGACATGTCCAGTATGGAAAATCCGATATAAATTGGTTTATTATAAGTTACCTTTAATCGATCCATATGAATGGCAACGAATTCTTTATTAAAAACCGTTGAACTTTTAAAATAAGGACGAGAAATTAATGCTCGTGCCCCAATTTTATTCCTGTCATTTTCCCATCGGGTGACTAGTTTTATATCATTACGATTCTCCACATTTTCCATGGTCTTGCCGAAAACAGCATTAATGATTAATTTAAAAGTGTCTTTACCAAACTTTGTTGTTGCCCTATTGCGCAAATCTGTATTTAAGTCGATATATTTCTTTAACCAGGGGGATTGATTAAATTTTAAAATTCTGTGTGTTTGCATTACCATTAGGCCGTTATTGATTGCTTGTTTTAATGTTCGGTAATGAATGATGTATTTCTTTTTATCGTTTAAATTCGGAATTAACTTTGAAAATTTTGCCGATTCCGTGGGTGGTACAATATTTTCAACTAAAAAGGGTAAGTCGGAATGATCATCATATAGCGTATCCGGATAATGAACGTCAACTTCCAAAACGTATCCTTCTGGACCATTATCGTCCACATCCATAATATTTAAATTTAAAATTTCATGCTCTGATAACCATCTAAAGCCGCCAAATGGTAATGCTTGCGACATACTATGACCGTACAGATTTGTTGCATCAAGATAAACAATGAAAGATGATGGCTCGTTAGGATCGTAGTTTGGTACATATATGTTGTTGGCAGCGTGCATCCTTTCTGAACACTGACTTATACCGCCTCGAATACCTTTTTTGAAAAAATGAACCGTGTCGATATCGGTCAATAGCTCTAACTCTACCTTAGAAATACGCAACATACAATCAAACGAATAACTTGGAAGGGTATGGTACTGTGCTGGATCCAGTTTATACGTTTCTAAACAAGTATCGCGAAACTGTTCAAAAACATCGGTTAATAATAAAACATCAGATTTCAAATATAAATCCGAATAGTCCCCCAAATTCTTACAATTAAATGTGTCCCACACCTTTTTAGCTCTATCATAATCTTCATCGCTAATGTGCTCCTCTGACAAACTATCATAAAACTGATTTTTTGTGGGTAAAGTTGGATGGTTCATTTTGTCTATTGAATCGACAAAACTATAGGGAAAAACACCTTTTTTACGCATTAAATTAAACTGCTCATTATCAGAAAAATATTTTCCTGTTTCCCTGAAACTACCCACAGCTAATCCATTACCCAAATTTTCCAGTGACGTTGATAGAAATTTAAAACTATCGATGAACCGCAATTTCAAATATTTTTTCTTTATTGTCCCACTTTTATTATCGACATAATCGTGAACGTAAATACTTTTCGTAAACGAAATATACTTTTCCTTGCTTTGAGCTAAAACATCGATCTTGTCTCCGTGACGACACAACTCTTTAATAAACATGTGGCAATCGTACCCGCTCAAGTTATGAAATATAATTGGAATAAAATTGGGTAACTTATAATTTAAATTGCAAATCGAATGAGCAGCACCAGGTCTTTTTTTCCCAGTTATGTGACAGTGGTCCTTTACTTTACAATTATTATTTTCAAAAGGTCGTTCACATATACCACATTTTGTGGCATTATTGAACTCCGCTATTTGGTCAGCCGTTAAAGTTTCCATTGCTTTTATATCTCTTAAGTATGTATTGTAAAGAGATCTTAAATCACTTTCAAGTCGAGAAACGAAAACCTGGGCTGCGTCGTTTCCCCGGTAGAGCTCAAATTTTGAAATCGAATCGTCAAAGGAGCACTTAATTAAATACGCAAAAGAATACGGTTCATGTTTGATGCTTTTGACTAAGTAAGAATTTGTGGGATTCGGTTCCACTGTATCCAGTGGTTTAAGCACCGATTCAAAATCCGCGTAAACGACAAACGGTACACGCATTTGCTTTTCTATGTTGTCAAATTTTAATATATTTTCACTTACACTCCTTCCAAATTTATCTATTTTTAAATTTAGTGATGGTGTTAATGAATATTTGTGGTTACAGTCATTTTTTTGGTGTGATATCAAAGATGATGGTGAACTAAAATATATCAAACAACCATCACAAAAATACATTTTATCTCTACGTGATGTAATTTGACTGGAACATAATTTCGATAAGTCTTTTATCCAACAATAATGACTTTTAGAACAACGCGTATCACAAATATGTTCATCATCATCTTTAATACTACAATCCTTTGTTATTAACAACAAGTTGACATGTCTGTTAAGTTTTCTACCCGAATACCTTAATGGACCGACAACTTCGTACTTTAACATATTATTTTCGAAATTTTTTTGCAAACCATAAACGTTAACTGAAATATTATTCATTTCTTCAAATTTTGATATATCACGCAACTTTACTGGAAAGTCTATACCTGTAAAATTCAGCACTCTTGAATAGTGTGGATAAGATTGAATCTGTGATGCCATTCTAGTGGTGGGGCACAAAGCAGACACGATTGACCACGCAAAACAACACTCATCTTGATTAAACACATTGATGATGGCTTTTTTCAATTCGATGAATCGGGGTAACTTTATATATGAAGATCCACCAAAAGGTTTATACTCGTTGACATTTACTTCCAGGTATAGAATTTTTTCCAGAGCCCAACCTACGAAAACAAAAAAGAATGACATAAGTATTTATTTTATTTTTAGTCGTTAATTTATAACATACCTGAATCTTTTTCCTGAAACTCGGTCGATTGAGTCTTCATGGCTTCCACTAATGATTGATATATTTCTTCCAAATCGCTTCCTGAAGTGACAATTTCATTGCGTGTATTAAATGACTTGTCACTGTACATAGTGTACATATTATCTTGTGTTGGTAAAAGATACCGACCAACAACCACCATATTAACTTTCAAAGCACAACGCACTCTTACTAGGTCACTTACTACCTCTAACACTCTTGCTTTAATTTCATCAAAAAATAATGAATAGTCAGTATGTTCATTATCACTTGATATACGGTATGTGGCAATCCTATTTCTAAAAGCACTGGACACTAGCTCAACACCAGCTGATATTGGTGAACATGCATTACTTTTATGGTGTATTGTTCTTTGATGACCTGCCATTCGATTTGCTGGTATGGTTATATTGCAGCAAGTGCAAGTACGCACCTCGGATGTTGATGCCCCATCGTCAACTTTTCGCTGTTTTCCACCATGCATATTTTCAAATCGTGCTACGCACGATTCTCGTTTATGTCGTAACATATTATAACTCCGAGTAAATGATTTACCACAATTTTCACACACGTACGCCATGACTTTCAAATTAACTTGCTTGAACCGTTTTACTCAACACAATGTTCTATACTAAAATTTAACCCCCCCTACCCTCATATATACCGATCCACATTTAGACCCAACCCACTCGACCGTCATACCAAAACATGTTACACCCCAGTAATAACTCAAGGTAAACTAACATCATAAATGTAACCTTGAAATAAGCGTCGTACACCTGGTCATCACCAAACAAAGAAACATCTGCTCGCGTTCAAGGCCAAGCAAATGTAACCTTGAAATAAGCGTCGTACACCTGGTCATCACCAAACAAAGAAACAACTGCTCGCATTCATTGAAAATATGCACCGCAAATGTAACCTTGAAATAAGCATCGTACACCTGGTCATCACCAAACAAAGAAACATCTGCTCGCGTCCAAGGCCAAGTTCTTGACCTTGACCTTGGAATAACACCTGCGCATATCAAGGCCAAATAACAATAGCACACCTGGGCGTTCAAGGTCGACCCTACTGCGCATGCGGAGACTCGGGGAGCATCATATCCCTCTACTGAGGTGCTGCTGGTGGTGAGAAATGCCAGTTTATACATAGATTTTCGCACGCATTTTGAGCGTACTCCGAGAGTAACCTGCTCGCTCCAACGAAATTAGTGCCACAGTCGGTATAAACGTCCGAAACTCTACCTCGTCTAGCCTCAAACCTCTTGAAACAAGCAAGAAACGTCTCCGATGATAAATCTGAAACCAATTCCAAGTGAATTGCCTTCGTTGCTGTACAAACGAAGACACAAATGTATGCTTTGGAAACTTTAGCACCTCTATACTTTCCCATCGTTGTGAAAAATGGCCCACAATAATCGATTGCGACATGTGAGAATGCCTTTAATTGAGATATTCTGTGAGAGGGTAAGTCTCCCATATACGGGACTAATATCTTGGGCCTAATACGAAAACAGCGAATACACCGTGATACAGTCTGCTGAATTACACGGCGCGCAGATAATATCCAGAACTGTTGCCTCAATAGATAGTGCAGAGTTTCTAGACATGGATGAGTATAATTTTTATGTGTAAACTCAACAATGAGCTCAGTTAAGCGATGTGAACGAGGGAGTAACAAGGGATGCTTAGCACTATATGACAACTCTGAGTGCTGAAGACGACCTCCAACCCTAATGCAGTTGTCTCCATCAAGAAATAAAGCCAGCTTGCGAAAGGGTTTGGGAACAAGTTGATTATTTTTCGCCTTCGAAGTAATATTTGAAAATGACGCATTCTGAACATGCCTAACAAGAACAATCATAGTTTTGCATCTCCTGATCCGAAACGACAACAGAACCCAACCCAATCAAACCCAATCAAACCCAACCTCAGCAGAAGGGATATAATGCCATAAATTTGACTGTAAAGATTCCTGGATATATGCTACCCTGTTTGCAACGAAAGTCTTCCACCTATGTGGTGACGAAGACAACCAAGCTAAAACTATTTGCGAATCTGACCAAGCCGAAATCTCATCAAACATATTCCCGAATAACCTTGTTTTACAAATGTAACTAAATCAGTTAAAAGCTTTGCTCCACAGAGCTCTAGCCTTGGTATTGCCAAAGTTTTCAAAGGTGCAACTCTAGCCTTTGCAAATACAAGAAAAGTTAATATTTCGCCAAGAGATGTCTCTATTCTGAAATAAATAGCCGCTGCGTAACCTATTTGCGACGCATCGCAAAAACCATGCTGTTCACAGCGACTAACATTGTCAGGTATGATGCGCCTGGGCAAGCTCAATTTTGAACGTTCAGGGAGCTCACTTTTGAATTGAGTCCATGAATGAAATACCGACTGTGGAGGAGCATCATTCCAATCTGTGTTAGAAGCCCAAAGCTGCTGCATCAGATGCTTGGCGAGGAGAAGAATTGGCGAACAATAACCCAAGGGATCAAAAATACGTGCTATTTGTGATAAAATAGTACGTTTCGTACATGGGTTTTCGTCAGGACTATAAAGGTATGAAAACGTATCCGAAATGGGATTCCACTGTAACCCCAACACTTTTACAAAATTTGGTTCAGTTCTGTCAAACGACAGCGGAATTTGAACATCCGATATTGGAAACAAACTCAATAAATCAGATTTGTTACTTGCCCATTTCTTAAGCTCAAACCCACCGCAATCAAGTAGTGAAATTAATTCATTTTGAAGTTTAAGAGCAGAATCAACGGAATTACTACCTGACAAAATACCATCCACATAGATGTCTTTCAATAATACCTTAGAAGCAATCGGAAATCGGTCCGATTCTAGACGCGTCAATTCTTGCAACGTTCGTATCGCAAGTTAGGGAGAAGATTTTAAACCATATGTAACAGTTGTTAGCGAATATGTTTCAATAGGATCATCTGCGGAAAACCGCCAAAGAATATTTTGAAAACGAGTTTGCGAAGGAGTGATAAGGATTTGTCTAAACATTTGTTTAATGTCTGCTATAAACACCACAGCATGGATACGAAAATTAAGAAGAACTGCCCGAATATCATTTTCAAGTTTTGGACCCGCCAACAAGGTATCATTTAAGGGCAGGCCTCTCGGACCTTTAGCCGAACCATCAAATACTACTCTCATCTTAGGCTTCAATACACGATGGTGTGGAATAAAATACGAAGAATCCAGATCCCATTTTGACTTGGGAGTAGGAATCAACGTCATATGATTACATTCCAAGTAATCTTTCATAAATTCTGAATAGGCCCGGTAATGGTCTGGATTTTTCAACAAACGAGATTCTAACAAATTGAAACGACGGATTGCCATAGGATAAGTATTACCTAAATTAGGTTCAGAATTTTTAAACGGAAGCGATACGATAAATCTACCAGACTCATCCCGAGAAACAGTTTCAGAGAAAATCTTTTCACACTTCATCATCAGGGCACTGCGGAGGCTCGGCAAAAACCTGTTCAGTTTCCCAAAACTTCTGTAAATAAACGTCAAGAGAAGGGTCTAAATACGTGCAGTAGGTACAAACTGAATCAGAAGCAGAGCTAGAATTTTTCCAAATCCAAAGATTGTGTTAACCGCACTAGCCTGGCCGGCTTCTCCATGAATAACACCCTCCCTCAGGATATGAGGAAACAATTCACCACCCAAAATAATATCCACGGGACTAGGAAGATTACATTTTTTATCAGAAAGTAGGTTTTTTATGTGTCTCCAACATTTGGCATCAATTTTTATGGAGGGCATATCTGAGCACAGTTTTGGCAACACTATAGCTTCAAAAGTGAGAAAGGGTTCTTCTTGACCTTGGGGCTTTATAACGCACTCTGTTAGTCCATTAGAAGAAGTAGAACACATTTGATTTAAACCAACAATGGGAATAGAAAGGCATTTTCTTGACAACCCCAGACGGTTGAGACATTTTTCTGAAATAAAATTAGCCTGACTTGCCGTGTCAATTAGAACTCGAACGGGTTGAAAATTTCCCCTACAATCCCGAATATCGACTACGGCCGTGGACAAAAGAACAGTAGTTTCTTGAAGAAGGGTTGTTGCCAATGATTCGGGGGGTGTAAGGCTAGAAGGAGGGTTACCTTCCGTATTACTATTAAGAATGTGTGAAGGATTAGCTTGACGCTTATCTGTGAAACTTGAAGAAGGACTATTAGAAAGAGATCCAGATTGACCTTTTGGTAGATGTAATAGCGTATGATGATTGTTATTACACGATTTACAGCGGAAATTAGAAGTACAATCCTTTAAAATGTGTCAACGGTAAAGGCAGTGTATGCACAAATTTTTTTGTTTAACATAGGAATATCGTTCAGAAGGATTTTTATTTTGGAAAACTGGACACTTCGACAGAACATGGTTTGCACTACATAGTTGGCATTTTATGTTAAAACTAGAAACCGTATTAACAAACGAGGAAGGGGATGTGTATTTATGACTGTTAGGTGGGTTTGTCCCACCAGGAGAAAAAGGAACAGGGGGTTTAGCAGGTTTATTAGATGGCAATAGCTGCAACGACTCCAAAGCCTTGCACTGGTTTTCCAAAAAAGAATAAAGTTCTTCATAAGTGGGAATTTCTTGATTGCTAACCGAGATCTCAAAATCAGTACGAGTTTTTGAATCTATTTTTTGTAACAGCTGGTTGAATAAAAGAAAATTCCATTCGTTAACTGGAAAATTTAACTCTCTTAAAATAGAAATATTTTCTGAAAATGTATCTAAAACTAGTCTAAGTTCTTTAGCAAAGCCTTATTTTATTGTTACGTTGTGCATAGAATTCAAAGCACTAGTGGCTAATAACCGCTTATTTTGATATCGTTTAACCAGTGTATCAACGGCAATTTTATAATTTACAGAAGTAATAGGAATTGATTTTAACAAAATGAGCGGTTCTTTATCAACAAATGAAAGTAAATACTGCAATTTTTCTATATCACTAAGTGAAGAATTGTCATGAATAAGGCTTTTAAATAAATCAATAAAGGTTTGCCATAATCTATAGTTACCACCAAATGTAGGTATGCTAATTTTAGGAAGTTTGACATTGTCTTTTTGACTATTACTATTTGGATTTAATACCAGATTGAAATTTGAACTATTGTTAAAAAGATCATAGTAAATGGCTTTGGTTGTGTAATAAAAATTATCAACTTCTTTACGAACCGCATCTTGCGCTTGAAAGTCACTATTGTCATCCAATTCACCAATAACTTTATTGTGAACAGATTCTAAATCACTATAAATATTATCTAAATCATCATACCTAGTTTTAAGTTGAGAATGGGAAGCCTGATTTGTTTTCACTTGAATTGCAATTGTATAAATTTCTGAAATTCTGTTTATTGGAATTTTCCTTCTTTCTTCAAGCCTTTTTACCTTGGACATAATGGGTATAAAACGAATTACTCAGTTAAATTACGAAAATCTCGATATAATTCGCTTTTAAAAAATAAATCGGCTTGTTTACAACTAACACTTTTGTTTAAACCACTCGCGAGAACTAGAAAATTGATAAATTTGGAAAAATGTACGATATTTTGTTTAATATCGATAATGTTTAATATCGATAACGGTAAACCATAAATAATTAAGTTTCATTAAACACAACGTTAAAAACTGTGAAAATTAACTGTTTTAGTCTATAAACAATATAAACACCAATCTGTCAAAGATTTAAAGTAAATAATGTAAATAAACATCTATCGACGACAAAAACGCGATCGAAATACGTGCTGCCAAACTAGAATTTTTTTTATTGTGGTCCGGCCGATTGAGTCGCAAAAAATCAATGGAATTTAGAATTTAATTACTTGAATATTCAACCCAAATGTGTTTGAAAGGAAAACGATTATTTTAATTTTAAGAATTAATTGAAATTAGCTGGAATGTATCCAGGCTCGTAGGAACCAAAAAATGTCAATGCAAGTTAGGAAGAATCAGTGGACTGTATTTGAACGAAATGCATCGACATTTAAGGATTTTAGAAAACTAGCTTTGTTTGCGGTAAAGATTCAGAACGGATTCGAGACTATTCGCATGCGCAGTTGAAATAATGACGTTCGCGGATCACAAAATTCCGGATTTCTAGTTACAGTTCCGTGTTTCGTTTTTCGAAACGAAAAAATTTAAAACACCTTCAGTACTCCTAGATTTTGATGTGTGTAGTTTGTTGCGTATTTACAACCTCGTAGATGCATGCTCTTTAACTTTATTGGCACTTTCGCCATCTAGTCAAGATTCTATGTGGAAATTAATTTGAGGATCGTTTATTTCCCGGGTGGAGAGGAGATCGTCAAGGTTTATTTGGTGCACTCCTTTGGGGTAAGCGTTACCTGCCTACTAAATTTAAGTTTTATTGGAGGCTTTGGGATATTTTTGATCGGAAATCGAATCCCACTAGTAATTAGGCCTGTTGTCGGGAGTATTATCCTTTAGCATTCAGTTGTAACCTCCAAATTCTAAAAAAAGCAAGTAATTGTTCAATCATAAGGCATAAGCTTCAATGACATCGCCAATTCGGTTTCATAACACTATCCGGACACCTTTAATTTTGGAATTTTAACACATTTTTTATTGATATAGATATTACTTGCTTTTATAAATCACCTTTAATGTGGAAAACACAATATTTTAACTCAGAAATTACTGTATTAGTAAAAAACGTGATTTTTATCAACATATTTGAGGTTATGGTAAAAATCAATTTTGGATGACGTTTTGAATTGTGGGAACACAGTGTTGCCACATTTACTTTTTTTGGTGTTTTAATTCTTTTTTGTGAAATTTTGGCATTAAAGCTGTTGTTAGAAATAATATAATTTCGTCTTGTGGCCATGGAGTGGTGAAAAACGTTCTCGGACATATTTGCTCAGTTTTAGGTTTAATCAGTTTTCTTTTTTAATTTTTTATCTTTGTTGAGTTTTTTACTGCCACTGTGCGATTCGTGGGAGTATAAAATTTTGGCAACACCGCATACAACTGACATTTTATTATGCAGTTTTTCAAATTTCAATATTTTTTTTAGGAAAAATACTGAATATTCCAAAAATTTTCTTGCAAAAAATACTATTTGAAATATTTATTTTTCGATGACATTAAAAAAATTCTTAATTCGGGTGTACCGAAAGCGTTCCGGACACGCCAATTCCAATATGCACAGTAGATGTGGATAAAGAATCACACATCTAATTCACACTCTGAATGTATTGTTCCGAATGGCCGAAATTCAGAACGCACTTTCGCTTCTCTAACCTTTATTTACTGACAATGTCAAATTAAACTCTTGACTGACGGATCAACGCGCTTCTTAGACTGCATACAAAACCAACAACATTTATCTACTTTTATATTTACAATTTTTTATTTTACTCTTTGTTATAGTGTATCTTCTGGTGGTAGCACTCAAGTAAAGCAAAGGTACAAATGTCATGTGTGGGATTGCCAGACAAATCAAAACCAACATTTAAAGAAGCACCAGTTGAAGCACGCGGACCCTGAAGAGAATGATTTCTTTCAATGCAATGAATGTGAATATCGAACAGTTAGAAAATATCATTTAAATAACCACATCTTAAAGCACCACAACCCACAAAAAGTTTGTTTGTTTGGATGTGACAAATGTGAATATCGAACAGTTAGAAAAGATCATTTAAAAAGCCACATCTTACAGCACCACAACCCACAAAAAGTGGGTTTGGTTGGATGTGACCAATGTGAATATCGAACAATTAGAAAAGATCTTTTAAAGAACCACATCTTACAACACCACAACCCACAAAAAGTCGGTTTGTTGGGATGTGACAAATGTGAATATCAAACACAATATAAGACTTGTTTAGAAAACCACTACTTGAAACATAAAACCCCCGAAGAAGTTAAATTATTTAGATGCGACAAATGTGATTTTCAAACACGTTATAGGGCTAATTTTAAAATCCACTACTTGAGACATAAAACCCCCGAAGAAGTTAAATTATTTAGATGCGACAAATGCGATTATCAAACACGCTATAAGCCTTATTTAAAGATACACTTCTTGAAACATAAAGCCCCCGAAGAAGTTAAATTATTTATATGCGACAAATGCAGTTATCAAACACGTTATAAGTCTGGTTTAAGGAGTCACCACTTGAGACACAAAATCCCCGAAGAAGTTAAATTATTTAGATGCGACAAATGCAATTATCAAACGCGTTATAAGTCTGGTTTAAAGAGTCACTACTTGAAACATAAAACCCTCGAAGAAGTTAAATTATTAGGATAGTAATTAAAGATGGCGGCCAACAGACACGCCGATTTTAATAGTACGAAAAATAGTAAAATTACTTGCAAATCATGCAAATTAGAAGTGGTTGACTACGCTACATATGTTAATTGTCGCGAACGCTTTCACCCCTCGTATTTGGTGCAAGTGGTGCTTGCAAAAAACGCTATTTGCAAACAACTGAAGAACCTAAATCTGAGGTTAGATCTCAAAATGTCGGCATTTCTGGTTCTGAAGCTAAGAAGAATCGTACTGAAATTGGAAGAAAAAAAATGCTCTCAAATAAAACTGTGAGTAAGCAGTATGCATAATTTTTTTTATTGCATAAATCGTTTAAGGACGTCATTACTAGTGTATTTAAAAATCGGGATTTTTCAATCTCGGAAAAAAACAAATAAAAAGCCGGTTCTTTTCCGAAAAAAAAGCGTTTTTTTTTTGGGGAAAATTAATTTTTTACTTTTATTTTCAGTAAAAGAGCATACAATTTTAATTTACAGTTGTATGGAAGGCCAGGGTTCTATTCAAGATCTGTTTTATGGGATATTGCATAACGAAATGATTGTGATCCGTTGGTATGTGGCAAGGTCTTTGTGCAAACCAACCCATTAAACCAGTGGCTACTCGTTTGTTACAGTTGATACCCACATCGGCAGGATCTAAGCATCTAAAAGAAATTGGTCATCATTTCAACATATTCTTTCTAAAAAAGAAATAGACTCCCAAACAAACGAGTGGAAATGCTTGTTGCAGTTCGCAGTTACCTTTATCTTAGGGGTGAACAACCACATGAAAAAAATAAAACCAAAAAAATACTGATTGTCAATACTATCGCCAAATACCAGCCACACCACTAGATGTTGGTTATGATCATGATGATCAGCTTCTTTGCCAATATGTAGTAGAAGTAGAAAGTGAAAAACAAAACTCATCAGATGATGAAGGTTACAATAACAAATATGATTCCTTTTTTAGAAATCTAAAGTGATGATTAATTGAACGTGTGCAGTCTCCAATTAACGATGGGGCTCCTCAAGAGATGCAAATAGTGTCTTCATAGCACAAAAACGAGTGGTCGGATGCATTCTGCCATTTTCGCCAAGGACTTCTTGTCGCGGTTATTGCAGGGAGATGGGAATTCTGGCAGTTCCTTTATATTACTTCTTGGCTCTCGTGATGTTAGTGAAGAGGCACCCAACAGTATTTGTTGCCAACTTAGAATTTTATTTTAATGATATGTTGATGGAGACTCGAGGCAGGTCTAACCTTCGAATTCCTCCGCACAGTTTAGCGTTCTATAAGAGAGGTCCCTATTATAGGGCAGTAAAAGCTTACAGATCTTATAGACCTTATGAAATAAGGAATATAGAAAGTGTTTATAAGTTTAAACGGGCAGTTATTTCATACCTACATGATGAATGCTTTTATTCATTTAATTGTTACTTTTAATTTGTCTGTTAAATTAAATCTTGTATTAGCGTACTTTATAGTATTTTACTGTATCTTGTTTTATTTTATTATTATTTCTGTTAAATATAGGGCATCAAAAGCCATATCTGTTGTGTGTGTGACGTTGCTTTGTCTATGTATAGATTAGGTTGGCAATAAAAGAGATTATTATTATTATTACTAGGTTTACCAGGTCGAGCCCTCCAGCTACGACACTCAGAGGGGCGAGCCGGTAATATTTAAACGAGTGCGAGCCTCCACACCGTAAAGTAAGACACGAGTTCCGTTATTCATGTGCCCTGAGTAGCCTTAATGATCTCAGCATGACTGCATCCGTGCAGCCAAGCTCTCAGCGACATGCCGGTATGGACTTGTGTCCCGAAAGGAGGGTATCCTTTATACCTCCGAGGCAACTGATTACCAAAACCAAAAGTCTCACGTAATGGCCAGGGTAAAGCCTCCGAAGCTCATAACATAAATCCCAATATTTTTTCCGTCTTTCCTCTTCCTTTAAATTAAGGTTAACTTCAGATGATGCCGAGAACTCGATGACTTACATTGACCTATTATTATCCACGCCGGACTCGATATCACTAGGAACATAGGGAAGCACTGGTGTTTCGTTTGTTGCATACGCGTGTCTTAGGTGGTAATAGAGCATATGTATGCTGATACTGCATATTTAGGACATGCTGATAATAAATGCATTAGCGCCTCTGGCGATTGGTGGCAGGGCCTGCAACTGATGTCGGGAATCTCCACACCCATTATGCAGCTTCGATAAGCAAGTGTATTAAAGGCATGCCAAAATGAAACCGCCATAAACATTTGATATATGTAGAGAATATAAAAAAATATATTACAGATTTATTTAGGTTACATGCATCATTCCCTGTTGTGGAAAAATAAGGCCTTACTCATGGAAGAAAAGCTAGGCGAAAAAAACAAGGTAAAGAAAGATGCTGGGAAAAAACAAATTTTGATTTAAAAACCAAACAATAATATCGAGAAGTCAGCAACAAATTCAACGATGCCAGCGGTGCTATAAAACCGACAGTCGGCAGAGTATCTCTTACTCTAAACAGAAAAACTCACTAACTTTTTGTTACACAACAATGCCATCCCTCAGTGGACGTTCGACATCCTCTAATGATCTGCAGTGTCTTAATTCATGGACTGCCTCTTTGGTCAAAAACGAACTAGTCGATAGATTGTACCTTAAATTGAAAAGTGCATTCGATCTAGTCCCCCATGATAAATTGGTACAAAAATCGGAATACTATGGCATCGGCGGAAACCTCTTAAGCTGGATCAAAGACTTATTAACAGACAGAACAAGTGTCGTGAGAATCGAAGGCGTGACATCTTACAGCTTCAAGGTCACCTCAGGCGTCCCCCAAGGATCTGTTCTGGCTCCGATCTTATTCAGTATATATACTTGCGACCTACCGAATGCACTGAACTCTGCAATATCTATGTTTGCAGACGACACAAAAATATTCAATAAACAGAGACCTAATAAAAATAGAACAGTGGTGCACCAAATGGAATTTACAACTTAACCAAAGTAAGTGTGCTGGTCTTCATGTCGGCTTCAATAACCCAATTAAGCCTTACACACTTAACGGAAAAGCGATTACACCAGTGGACTACCAAAAAGACTTAGGTGTGACTATAGCCAAAGACCTCAAATGGGCAGTTCACATAGGAGATACTATTAAAAAGCAAACTCGATTGGTATCAAGAACGTTCAAAAATCCCTCTC
Source organism: Philopedon plagiatum (assembly GCA_963971165.1). Classification (NCBI taxonomy): domain Eukaryota; kingdom Metazoa; phylum Arthropoda; class Insecta; order Coleoptera; family Curculionidae; genus Philopedon; species Philopedon plagiatum. The sequence goes on from OZ020193.1 coordinate 68,372,335, forward strand.
CAGAACACCTCGAGAAAATATATAAAATCTACATCAGATCCACCCTAGAATATGCAGCACCAGCGTGGAATCCTCATTTTGCCAAATACATACACGCCCTCGAGCAAACAAAGGAGAATTACAAAGTTATCACCCGCCATATCTCATCTTCCTTATGAAGAAAGAATGAAAAAACTCAATCTTACATCACTTGAGCAAAGGAGACTCCGGGGTGATGCCATAGAAACCTTCAATCCATGGCCACTACAAAGTAGAATTCTTTACTTTAAACTCAGATAGGAGACTAAGAGGTCGTAACTACAAATTAGTAAGAGAACGCTTTAAAAAACTTTGCCGTCAGCACTTTTTATGCAACAGAATCAATAGAGAATGCCCAACGACTGTGTTACTGCAGATCCAACCAATGACATCAAAAACCGTTACGTCATATAAGTATAAAAACCGATACCTTTAAAAGCAATAACTTAATTTAAACAGTGATAAACTATCAGTTAGATCGGCAGTGCCGCCTAAACTTGGCTAATAATAATAATAATAAACAAAATATATATGCAAAATGAATTACTGCCAAACATAAATCAAGAAGAAACAGAAAGTTTTGAACTTCGAACCTCTAAACGTCAAAGACGGCAAGAACAAAACCAAAATCGAAAGCCACAGGGTTGAAAAGATTTAAATCGGCGATTAAAATCTTGATTTTATTATTTCTATATTCTGTATTCTGTAAACTTTGCTTTGGCAGTGCTGTGGCTTGATTATTAAAATAGAAGGCATAGTTGATTATTAAAATAGAAGGCATAGTTTATTCTTCGTTCTGGGGAATTTTAGCGAATGTCTTAGAGTGTCCCCAGTGTCGTGTTTTTTCATATTGTTTTGTTGTTGATACCGTTGTTGTTGTTATTGCTGTTGTTATTTGATTTGTTGTTGTTATTTAAATATTTAATCAAGATGGCGTTGTGGAGACTTTTTGATGTTTCTGATAATGAAACGGACAATGTGGAAGCCGATTCCATGGCGGAGCCGTCGGAACTTTTTAATAAAAACTTACATGTTCAAACCCAGAGACTTATTTTAAATATTTACACTTGCTTAAAAAGTGAAAGTCGTGGGGTGGGGCCTCACAAAACGAAATTTTAAAAAGAATTTGTGAACTCACTAAACTTGCTCGTACTACAATTTACAATGTGATTAGAGCAGGAGATATCATCGACCATTCTGTAAAGCGAAAAAGAGCTAATCAGAAGCTAAAAAAAGTTGATAATGGTGACAAATGAAATCAAATCAAATCAATTTATTCCTGTTTTCAACATAGGTAAGTCTTACATTCGTCATAAGTCATAAAATACAAAAATAATTTTCACAATAAGTCATAGTTTACACAGAAACACTTTTAGTCAACATATTAAAAATTTAAAACGTTAAAATCTTTTCTATATATAACAGTTTTAAACAAAACCATCACAATGATCCTAATCAAAGCAATCACACCTGACTCAATGTCCACCCCAACCCCGAAGAAACATTGCCTCCAGACCAGAAAGTCCTATGCGACCTGAACATTGGAATTCAAAAATTCGTCTATGCTATAAAATGCCTGTCCCAGCAGATAACTTTTTACTGTTCTAGCAAACGAGTTTTCATCTTTATTTCTTATATGTACAGGGAGCCTATTAAAAAATTTAGGTCCATAATAATTTGTGCTAATGAATGATTTAGACAATCTTAGATAATCAACATTTATATCACAATTAAACCTAGTATCATGGCCGTGACGGTCATTGCGGAGGCTATATTCGTTGATATTTCTTTTAATGTAATTAAGACATGCCATAATATACAGAGAGGGCAAGGTCATTATCTCAAGCTGAACAAATCGTTGCCTAACCTCCGCTCTAAAATCCAAGCCAGCCAACACTCGGACCGCTCGCCTCTGGAGTTTAAAAATTCTAGTTGCCTGGGCAGCATGACCCCAGACTAACAGGGCATAGTTACAGTGAGACTGAAATAAAGCATGAAAGGCCATCAATAACACCTTTCCCTCAACCGTTTTTTAAAGGTTTTTTAGGAGAAATATTGTACTAGATAGTCTGCTAGCCAACTGGTCTATATGATTATTAAAGATAAGAGCTCCATCGAGATGAACTCCCAACAGCCTAACCGTGTCCGTTGACAGCAAGTCCCCGGCGCCCCCATCCCGACCCTCATCTCTAAGAGTAAAACATTTTCTCCGTTTTATTAATATTTAACGACAGTTTGTTGGCACTGAACCGTTCCTCCAGTCTTTGAATGGCGTCTCGCATTTGTATAGACAGAGAATCCAGACTCTTACTCTTCATAAGTGCTGTTGTATCATCAGCAAAAATTACAAGTTTATCATCCGTAGACATTCCCATGCCATTGATATAAATGAGGAACAGCAGAGGACCCAATATGGACCCCTGTGGTACCCCATGCCTCACCGGCAACGACCCAGAGAGCCGCCCCCAGCGAAGGTCCGCTGCACCCTGTCTGTCAGATAACTACAAAGCAATCCCACACTCTGATCACTCCGTCCGTAATACTTAAGTTTCAGAAAGAGCGTGTCGTGGCATATACAGTCAAAAGCCTTGGAGAGGTCACACAAGACCGCCCCCACGTGCTGACACTCCTCAAAGCCCCCAACCACATACTCCAATATAGCCAGTAAAGCAGTCGTCGTTGACTTAGTTTTCCTAAAACTGAACTGGTTAGCAGCAAATAGATTGTTATTTTCAAAATAGGCATATAGTTGAGCCTTCAAGAGATGTTCGAAGATTTTAGACAGGGCAGGCACAAGAGTAATTGGCCTATAGTTGTTCATGTCGTCAGTGTCACCCTTCTTATGAATTGGGACTACCTTGGACATTTTGAATGCATCAGGGTAGGTACCCTCCTTTATACATGAATTTATTAGGTGTGTTAGTGGACTAATTAAGTTATTTTTCAGTCTCTTCAAAAGGGTTGTGCTATAGTCATAGATATCTTTACTAGTTTTTGGTTTTATGCCATTTATTGCATCTCTAACTTCGATGAAAGTAACCTCTCTAAAAGAAAAGCCATCATTTGGTAAGTGAACTGTAAGTGAAGAAGTAAGAGACCGAAGGTACTGTTCAGGTTTTATCTGTGATGCCTGAGGCATGCTTTGAATAATTCGATTTGCAATGTTAGCAAAAAATGAGTTAAAGTCTTCTGCATCCAGATTAGTTGAAATTTGTCTTTTTTACCCCCCTACTATCATTTGTTATTTGCCATGCTGCCCTCACCTGACAAAGAAGTTATACGCCGAGTAGTATATCAATTTTACAAAGAAAACAAAGTCCCGACATTAGAAATGATTCAGGATAAGTTACGGGATTATCCCGATTATGAATATAAATCTCTGGACACCTTACGTAATATTTTGCTAGATTGTGGCTTCAAGTACAAAACATTGGACAAAAGAATGATTATAATGGAATCGCCTCATATCGTAGAATGGCGGCAAGAATATTTACGTAAAATTAAGGAATACCGCCAATCAAACAGGGAGATAGTGTATCTTGACGAAACTTGGTTCGACACACACGATCTTGTTAAATATGGTTGGGTGGATGATAGTAATAAGTGCACACTAAATGGACCTTGTTCTCGCGGTAAACGAGTAATCATACTACACGCAGGCAGTGATCAGGGTTTTGTTCCTAACGCTTTATTATTGTCGGCCAAAAATATAAAGCAATCGTCGGCTGACTACCATGAAGATATGACCGCCAGTCTATTCGAAAAGTGGTTTATTGAACAATTGCTGCCAAATATATCCCCAAATTCTGTCATTGCTATGGTTAATGCATCTTATCATTCACGTCTACAAAACAAAATTCCTAACAGCAGCACAAAGAAGGATGAAATTCTTAAATTCATGGAAAGTAAAAGCATGGAAATTCCTCAAAAGGCTACAAAAAAGGTGTTACTGGAAGCTATAAAAAAAAAGAACTTTAAAAAGGAACATGTAATCGACAAACTATGCGAAGCACATGGTAATACTATTTTACGCCTCCCCCCCTATTACTGCGTATTTAATCCGATCGAGATGATTTGGGCTGCAGTCAAGAATAAACTGAGGAAATATAATCAATCCCCAACTGACAGTGCTTTCGTACTAGGAAATATGACAGTTGTTGATGAAGTAAACAACAGCGGTATATGGATGAAATGTGTCCAGCATGTCATAAAGAAGGAGAGTGAATATTGCATTTTACCGGCCATTGACCCCATTATTATAACCCCAAATTCGAATTCAAGCTCTGAGAATTCGGATACTGAATTTTAATTTTTTATGAAATTCACGAGGAATAAAATAAACTAATAAACGGGTAAGTGTTTTTTAATCATTACCCTATATAGTACTGATTTTAGAAAAATAGGTTCGTGTAGGTATATGAAAATTACTGGGAATAAATTTTTATCCATATAAGGTAAATGCTGCGCCGCAATGCCGACCTTAACAGTTTTTATGCTGTTCCAATTGGTTTCGTGTACACAAAATAAAATTAATTCGTTAAAATATTTTTCCATTCCTAGCGTTGCACCCCGCCCATGCTTCATAAAGAAGACGCCGCCTGTAACCCGAGTTCCAGTTTTTATGGCTATTCCGATTTACTTCGTATAAACTTTACTTTCCTTGTTTGTGGAAGCGAAACTGACCAAGCATCAATATAACTTAATTAACGAATTTGTTAATTCGAAAATATCACCCAACGGGTTTCCTTCTTATCAGAAAATTCTTGAAGCAAAAAAGAAGTGTTATCCTTCGCAAGAAAAAGTCTTAGAGGCGTCTGCAGAAGTTGAAATGCAGTCCTTGTTAGATCATGCGGCCACTCGCATACTTGAATACCAATAAAATGTTCTTTCAAATATTCTACCCAAGTCCCTTGAAGATGATTTGATTTTAATTGGAAAATGGGGCTTTGATGGCAGTACAGGCCATAGTGAATATAAGCAAACTTTTTGTATTCAAGTATTGAGGATGCAAGTTTATTCCTTACATCCTATGTTCCTCTCCAGTTAGTTTTCAATTCAAAAATTTCAGAACCTGATCGTATTTTGTGGAAAAATCCGCGCCCTTCCTCTACGAGGTTTTGTAGAGTTATGCGTTTTCAATTCGCAAAGGAAACTAAAGAGCTCTCTCTGCAAGAAGAAGCATATTTTAATAACAAAATCAGTAATTTGCAACCAAACTACATTTAAGTACGAAAATGATCGGGAGTTAAAAGTGGGGCATTCCTTACAATTAACTATGGTTGACGGTAAGGTATGTTGTGTTCTTGCTGAAACTTCTTCAAGTAGGTGTTAGATCTGTAACGCAACACCGAAAGAAATGAATAATATTGAACTTTGTTTAAGCAAACCTCTAGATATTGATAATAATTTTCGGTTTGGTTTGTCACCACTTCATTCTTGGATTCGGTTTTTCGAATATTTTCTTCATCTTTCCTACAGATTAGATGTTAAAAAATGGCAGGTTAGGTCAGGTGAAGAAAAAGCTCTTCTTGCAGAAAGAAAAAAGGATATTCAAACAAAGTTTAGGGAAAAATTGGGCTTAATCGTTGATAAGCCTCGAAGTGGAACGTCACAAATTCAGCTATTTCAGCTGAAATTACAGGCATAAATAAAGACCTAGATGACCGATGTTGCGTTATTTTACAATGTATGGGATTAGGTTGGATTGGGTTCTGGTTATTAAATATGCTTTGTTATCTATTGGAGAATTTTCCGAGGAAGCTGCGGAATCCTCTAATAAAAACATAAAATTATTTAAGCGCGAAAATACTAGGAAAATATCTCGTGTTACGACTAATGAAGACCTATTGCACAGACTTCTTCTGTATTCAGATCCATTATATCTAGTTTGAGAAAATTGACACGAAAAAATAAATCCGTACTATCACCAGAGGTGTTTGATTTGTTAGAAACTTAAGACTAAAATTATTGTATTTACTTACACTATAATATACTTTATAATAAACATCTTTCTTAGTAAACGCCTTATTTTAATTTACTTATTTCCTAATTGTTTTAATCTCGTTAAATGTAAATACTTTATAATTTGGCTTCGATGAACAACCCAAAAATATCTTTGTCTAAAATTTTCTGATAAACAGAATTCGTTATCGCGAATGTTACATTCATTTAAAAAAGTTAGTTTGTGCACGAAAATCCTAAATTTGGAATTATCGTTTAGAGTTAAGCTCCTATGACCGCTTTCCCTGTATCGTGGGACCACTGTGCGCTATGCGGCCCGCCAGATTTATTGTAATTTAACAGTGGCCCTTGGACTAGTTCATACTGGACAGGCCTGGTGTAAGGGACAGAAGTTCCGGGGCTCATAATAAGCTTGTTTCTACAGGATATTAAGCGAGGTCAGCTATAAGTTAAGCTATCAGACAACCACCGAGGTGTAAGCCTTTAACGTGAGACAATCGCTTGACTAGCATGGGCTCAAGAGCATCTGTTATGGGAACAAAATCAGTGGAGTAACGTTTTATTTGCCAAAGATGAAACTCGGTTCCAATTACACCCTGATTCGAGAAGGGGGCGTGTTTGGAGATAGTGGTCGGATACTATCGATTGCACTATCGATAGTATTCCACTCTCGAAGAATATCGATACCGAAAAGACACTATCGATACTATCGAATATGCATATAATATTGGTATTTGTAACGTGATTTTAAAAAGTGACAAAATTCCAAAGTATTATTCGACAAAAAATAATTCGGCTGCATTAGGAAAACGTTTTTTCGGCAATATAAAATTACTGCGCCCGGGCCTGCTTTAATTTATAACTGTTTTCAATTGATAAAACTAGTGCACCACCAATGTATTTCCATCTCTCTTTATCAGTATCGAAGAAAAAAGGATAATGATACACTGGTGTTGCCCTGGTTCTATCAATCGAATACGTATAAGTATAAATTCAGTTTAACTAAATATCTAAACATCAATATTTTTCCATGTTAAATCTAAAATAAACGTTTTATTTCAGCGTTGTCGCGCTTAATTTCAATTATTTTTAAACAAACAGACTTAATCTTAACTATCGATAGTAACTAAGAACTATTGGAAACTATCGATAGGGATGACTATCGATAGTATCCGACCACTATTTGGAGAGCACCTGGCACCAGAGAACGGATTAAGTACAGAAAGTTCATAGCCACAGGGAAGGGACAGTCGTAATCTGGGATGAAATTTTGCTTGGGTATAGCCCAGCTTGTTACATCAAAAATTTCTGTGAATCTGTTGTTGTTCCCTACACTAATTTTATTGGCCCAGATTTTATTTTATTGAAATATAATACCCTTCTTACACAGCTAAGGTAACTATAGTATCTCTCCGAAAGAACAAAATATCCCAATTTTATACTGGCCTGACTGGCTCACTCAATCTTAAGATCGAACTCTTATTGAGCACGCTGGCAATATGCTTTAGAGATGTTTTCTTTGAAATCAAAACCATTTCCAGGACAATCTAAGTCTTAGTACGAAAAGACGCTGCAGAGTCCCACTGCCCGAGGAGGTCACATTCCATATTGATTTTTGTATAAAATTGTTTGTTTTTAAGTTTTTTTTCTGTTTTTATTGTTTTTGGGCAATGCTACTTTAAGTTTTGCGTAGTTAAACACAAATTTATTTTATTTTCCCATTTTCTGCAACAACACAAAAATATTTAAAACATTTTCAGGATCCCTAGATTTTGAGCGTGTGTGTAGTTTGTTACTTATTTACAACAACGTAGATTGGACACCAGTAATATTCATGTTATTTAACTTTATTTAAACATATCAGTGTCACTTGTAATATTTCTGTCGGTGGTTTTATTATGAGTTTATTAAAAACCTGTATTTTGAAAGTTGTCTTTACTTCACTGGTTATTAAAGTGTAGCTAGGTGATGACCCGCTGGAAAATCAACGTAAATTTGTTAACTTTTCCGTCTGGGTATAATCACGCAATTAGTAGTAGTAGTAGTAGATTTTACGGACTGAAGCCGACGCTTTCGCCATCTAGTCAGGATTCTATGTGAAAATTAATTTGAGGGTAGTTTAACCAGAGAAAAATAAGACAGAGAGATCTCTTCTTCCCGCCAGCTCGACAACGCGATGGCCTTCAAACGGCAACATCCCGAGATTGGCTGGTGTGATTCTGACAATACATCCCGACATAGCCAGTGCGGTAGCAACACGGCAAGCAGAGAGATTTTTCTCTGGCGCGTCTCAATCATAGACAAAATATATTTAGACCATCACAACGTATTCGCGACACCAGCTGAATCCGTCCAATGTATGGGCGAAAAAGTGCGTTTGTACGCATTGGGCGCCAATCAGATTTTTAAACGACGGTCCTCTCGATGCATGCGCACTCGGGACGTCTAGCAAAAGTGGTTGTTGAACTCAATGACGCAACTCGGCGATCAGAACCGCACCCAGTTGTAATCACTGAAGGAAGCACATGGAATACAGCTGTTGTAAATGCTGAAGTTGCTATTTCCATTTGCAAAAATACTTTTAAGTTTTGAGTTATTAAGATTAACTCTAACCAAATAAATTTTCTAACTTTTATCTTAAATGCACTCCGGTGTTGAAGTGAACCATAGAGAAAATATATAATAGAGAAATAATGTCATTTGCGAATGTGGCAAATTTACCAAGCTGAATCCGTAAACACAGACGGTCTTCTGCGGGCTTGCGCCTTGTCGAACGTTTGCCTTGTGATAGACAGGACCGTACTTCAAAATTTATTTCACATGACGAGACGTGAATCTTTTATCGAGTAATAAATGCTAAATATATTACTTGGAATTATTCTTTGTATTAATGATAAAAATGTAACCATTAGTGAGATTTTAACAAAAATTGTATAGTTTGTTGGCTTAAATCTGAGTTTTCTTGCTATACAAAACTGTCGATAATTCCTCGAAAATAGCTCAGTTTATACATATACAGTGCGCCTCTTTAATGTCCCCCCTCTTAATTTTTTAACCGTTACATTTACAAAATTGAAAGTTGAAATAAAATATAAACATAGTATTCTAAACAATAGAAATAAAATATGCAACTGTTTTAGGAAGTAAAATAGTAAATAAAAAAATTACCAAAACTATGTGTATATTTTATTGGATTGGCATCCCACCCTGTATAATTATTGAACAAACCAAGTTCTATGGTAAGATGTAAATATTTTTACACCTATTTACAGTGTGTGCATTTGATACTTTGGTGAAAGCGCTTCATGTCAATCTAATCCACTGATATCTTAGCGATCCTTTGGCGAAAGCGCTTTTTTCTTTCGCCATCCCTTTTAAAATACTCCCCTCTACCCTAATCCACTTGCTTTGACGAAAGCGCAAATATGCCTTTTGAACACTCACCCTTCTAATCCACTGATATCTTAGCGATCCTTGGGCGAAAGCGCTTTTTTCTTTCGCCATCCCTTTTAAAATACTCCCCTCTACCCTAATCTACTAGTATTTTTAGTGCCCCTTTGACGAAAGCGCAAATATGCCTTTTGAACACTCACCCTTCTAATCCACTGATATCTTACCGATCCTTGGGCTATAATTTAAATTTGGAATTAAACTATTTGTATTTATGCACTAATTGTAAGAAATAGACTACAAAATAATTCCTTATATTTAAAAGTTTGATACATAATTGGCGAAACATATGAAATGTCTTTAACACTTTGTAAAGAATATTTTTGTATCGAAATAACAAGCTTCAGAGGTTCGCTATATGCGCCACCCCAACCAAAAATACCATAACATAAAAATGACTGAGATTTTTTCGGCCCGGTTCTGATCGCCGAGTTGCGTCATCGAGTTCAACAACCACTTTTGCGAGACGTCCCGAGTGCGCATGCCTCGAGAGGACCGTCGTTTAAAAATCTGACTGGCGCCCAATGCGTACAAACGCACTTTTTCGCCCATACATCGGACGGATTCAGCGGTGTCGCGAATACGTTGTGATGTTGTCTATGAAGTGAACACACACACGGAGAAGTAGAAATATTTATCAATGACGTATATTGAGTGTGGTCAAGGTGTCAGAAAGGCACTGATGGGGTGTGTGTGTATTAGGGGCATTGTATAAGGGGTAAGATGGTGTAAGAAGGTCAATGCCTCCTTCCCCTATATTGCATAAGGGTAAGTGAGTATCCAAAAGGCATATTTGCGCTTTCGCCAAAGGGGCACTAAAAATACTAGTGGATTAGGGTAGAGGGGAGTATTTGAAAGGGGATGGCGAAAGAAAAAAGCTCTTTCGCCAAAGGATCGCTAAGATATCAGTGGATTAGAAGGGTGAGTGTCCAAAAGGCATATTTGCGCTTTCGCCAAAGGGGCACTAAAAATACTAGTGGATTAGGGTAGAGGGGAGTATTTGAAAAGGGATGGCGAAAGAAAAAAGCGCTTTCGCCAAAGGATCGCTAAGATATCAGTGGATTAGAAGGGTGAGGGTCCAAAAGGCATATTTGCGCTTTCGCCAAAGGGGCACTAAAAATACTAGTGGATTAGGGTAGAGGGGAGTATTTTAAAAGGGATGGCGAAAGAAAAAAGCGCTTTCGCCAAAGGATCGCTAAGATATCGGTGGATTAGAAGGGTGAGTGTCCAAAAGGCATATTTGCGCTTTCGCCAAAGGGGCACTAAAAATACTAGTGGATTAGGGTAGAGGGGAGTATTTTAAAAGGGATGGCGAAAGAAAAAAGCGCTTTCGCCAAAGGATCGCTAAGATATCGGTGGATTAGAAGGGTGAGTGTCCAAAAGGCATATTAGCGCTTTCGTCAAAGGGGCACTAAAAATACAAGTGGATTAGGGTAGAGGGGAGTATTTTAAAAGGGATGGCGAAAGAAAAAAGCGCTTTCGCCAAAGGATCGCTAAGATATCAGTGAATTAGATTGACATGGGGCCGTAAGTAAGTAGAGCTTTCACCAAAGTATCAAGTGCACACACTAAATAGGTGTAAAAATATTTACATCTTACCATAGAACTTGGTTTGTTCAATAATTATACAGGATGGGATGCCAATCCAATAAAATATACACATAGTTTTGGTAATTTTTTTATTTACTATTTTACTTCTTAAAACAGTTGCATATTTTATTTCTGTTGTTTAGAATACTATGTTTATATTTTATTTCAACTTTCAATTTTGTAAATGTAACGTTTAAAAAATTAAGAGGGGGGACATTAAAGAGACGCACTGTATATGTATAAACTGAGCTATTTTCGAGGAATTATCGACAGTTTTGTATAGCAAGAAAACTCAGATTTAAGCCAACAAACTATACAATTTTTGTTAAAATCTCACTAATGGTTACATTTTTTTCATTAATAAAAAGAATAATTACAAGTAATATATTTAGCATTTATTACTCGATAAAAGATTCACGTCATGCGAAATAAATTTTGAAGTACGGTTCTGTCTATCACAAGGCAAACGTTCGACAAGGCGCAAGCCCGCAGAAGACCGTCTGTGTTTACGGATTCAGCTTGGTAAATTTGCGACATTCGATGACATTATTTCTCTATTATATATTTTCTCTATGGTCTCAATACTCACTCTCACTGTGCTTTATAATAACCCAAAATCTGCAGTGCACGCCCGTGGCAGCTTATTTGAACGTCGGTTTGGAGGTCATCGAAAGCAAATCCTATTTATGAATGAAATCAGTACGAGATATTATTCTCTCTGTCTTATTTTTCTCTGGTTTAAGTCCCGGGTGGAGGTGAAGATCGTCAAGGTTTTTGTGATGCATTCCTTTGGGGTAAGGGCTACCTGCCTGTAAAATTTCAATTTTATTTTCATTTGAGTTTTTGAATTTTTTTTGATCGGTAATCGAATCCCACAGGTAGTTAGGCGTGTTGTCCGGAGTTTTATACTTTAGCATTCAGTTTTCACTATCAAATTCTAACAAAAGCAATTAATTTTTTAATCAAAGGCATAAGCTTTAATGACATCGCCGATTCCAATATGCACAGTAGATGTATCCAAAGAATCGCATATCTAATTCACAGTCTCAATGTATTGTTCCGGGCGGCCGAAATTCAGAACGCACTTTCACTTTTCGAACCTTTATTTACTAACAATGTCACAATAAACTACTGACGAGTCAACGCGCTCCTCAGACGAAATACAAAATCAACAACGTTTCTTATCTACATTTATATTTACAATTTTTTATTTTACTTTTTGTTTTAGTGTGTCGTCTGATGGAAGTAATCAAGAAAAACAAAGGTACAAATGCCATGTGCGGAATTGCCAGTCAAATCAGAACCAACATTTAAAGAGGCACCAGTTGAAACACGGACCCTGAAGAGAGTGATTTCTTTAGATGCAGTAAATATGAATATCGACCAGTTAGAAAAATAAATTTAAAGAACCACATCTTACAGCATCACAACCCACAAAAAGTCGGTTTGTTGGGATGTGACAAATGTGAATATCGAACACATAGAAAGTCTTTTTTAAAGAGTCACTACTTGAAACATAAAACATCCGACGAAGTTAAGTTATTTAGTTGCGACCAATGCGATTTTCAAACACGTTATAGAGCTAGTTTAAAAAACCATCACCACCTGAAACATAATAAAGCCCCGAAGAAGTTAAATTATATAGATGCGATGAATGTGAGTATCAAACACCCTATAAATCTTATTTAAAGAGCCACGAAGTGAAACATCAAACCCCCGAAGTTGAATTATTTAGATGTGAATATGAAACATGCTATAAGTCTCATTTGCAGAGGCACTACTTGAAACATGGAACCCCCGAAGTAGCCGAATTATTTAGTTGCGACAGATGTGAATATGAAACAATAGGAAAGATTATTTAAAGTACCACATCTTACAGCACCACAACCCACAAAAAGTTGGTTTGTTTGGATGTGACAAATGTGAATATCGAACAGTTAGAAAATCTGATTTAAAGAGCCACATTTTACGTCACCACAACTCACGAAAAGTCGGTTTGTTGGGATGTGACAAATGATAAGACTTAAAAACCAATACTTGAAGCATAAAATCCCCGAAGAAGTTTAATTATTTAGATGCGACAAATGCGATTATCAAACACGGTATAAGTCCTCTTTCAAAAAGTACTACTTTTATTATTATTATTATTTATTTATTGACGGCCAAGCCATTTTCATCATTACAAAAATTTTTAGCAGAAAACTAATAAATAATTACTAACTAATTACTAACTTACATACAATAAAAATAAAAATATATACATACATAGTATAAAAGTTAACTGATGTGTGGTCAATTAAATACATACATATAACATATTAGAGGTCATCAATGTCCACCCCCGATAGCTGCTTTAGAAATTTTTTAAGAGGGCAAAAGAAGCTAAGTGGCTGCAGTTGGTTAGCAAGGGACACAGACCTAGTAACAAAGGACTGACGACCATAGTTAGTGCGGTGATAAGGCTGATGAAACGTTATTATATTTCTAGTATTAACAGGTGATGCGCGCAAGCCAATGTTTGATGTAAGATAGGGGCAATCAACTAAAGAATTTATACTTTTGAAAAGGAGAAGAAGATCATGAAGATTTCTTCTTTTATATAGTGTGTCAAGATTGAGTCTTCCGCACAATGCTTCGTAGCTATATTCAGTGTCCCTGAAGAATTTATAGTGGACATAATGCATGAATTTCTTTTGTACGCGTTCAATTCTGTTAATGTGGCAGGTATACTGAGGATCCCACACAGAGGAAGCATATTCTAAATGACTTCTAACAAAACTACAAAAAAGGATTTTAAGAGAGCGAACTGTAACAAAATCATGTGAAATTCTGTTTATAAATCCCAACATCCTTAATGATTTACTGACTATTGTGTTTATTTGGTTAATGAATGACAACTTTTCATCAAGAAAAATTGAAAACTAAAACTCCCGAAGAAGTTAAATTATTCAGATGCAACAAGTGCGATTTTCAAACAAGTTATAATGCTTCTTTTACAAGACACTACTTAGAAAGTGGCCGATCCTGCGTCGCTTAGAGTCGTTTGCTGTCCCACTCAAAGAAATAAATAACTTAAGGGTATTGTAATAATTATTTCAGAATTTCATCCTTACATACATCGGACAGGAGCGTGCGTGCGGTCAACGGAAATGGGGGAAGCACCGCTTTCCTAAACTTTTTAGAGATAAAAAAATAAGTTTTATACATTATTATTGCATACTTTTTAACATTATACTATAATTTTGTAAAAATATGGATTTAATTTCTTATAATTTATCTAAAATCTAACGTAAGCGTAAACAAATTTATTGCGTAAACGCAAGCAATTTCTCCTGCGTCGCCGTCGTGACCTGGGCCTGAAAGCGCGTTTCGCAGTGACCGTAGTTCGCCTATTACGCCTTCATGTAGGTTGTTATCCCATCAAAAACATACATGTAAAAAAACAGGCCAAGTTCTCGTCAGGACTGTGTGATTTGTTATCTGAAAAAATATCAAATGTAAAAATTATGCCAAGTTCCTTTCCTACACGTTATTAGCAGTGTTTTGATAAGCACAGAAAAATATTGTCTGAACTGATAAATTTACAGACCAAACTTGGCAAGTTTTCAAGGGTTTCAATATTGCTCAGTTCTTTAATGAAAACTTGCCAAGTTAGGTCTGTAAATTTATCAATTCACACAATATTTTTCTATGCTTATCAAAACACTGCTAATAACGTGTAGGCAAGGAACTGGGCATAATTTTTACATTTCAGTTATTTTTTTCAGATTACAAAACACACAGTCCTGACGAGAACTTGGCCTGTTTTTACATTGTAGCATATGCGATGCTACATTGTTTACCAAATTAAAAATTGCATTTTACAATTTTGACAAAATGGTAAAGGTATTTTTTTTTTAAATTTGACTACCTTTAGACAAACACTAAATATCTCATAAAATCTTATTTTATTAAGTTATTAATTTCTCACACAAGTAACAAGCATTCATGTTTACAAGGATATAGGTTACGCATTTTGGCATCATTTTTTTTATTCTACACATTTCGACCCGTGGTACACAGTACTGTGCGGGTCCAGAATGTTTTTAATTTTATTTCTGCACTTGAGTTACTTCACCTTAAAAGATTGAACAATTTACAGTATTATATTCATTGTTTAATTTAGCATTTCTTAAGAATGTTACCTTTATCATTGCGTGTACTTTAAGAACTATATATCGACTGGTCCTGGTAAAAATTCCTTTTCTTGTAGCACGTTTCTCCCGTTTTTAGTTTTATACAGTAGGCTTTTGATTATTTTTGTGTTAAAATAAAATACTAATTAATAACTGATTACTAATTCTAATTAGCGATACCTTGATTTTCGAAGGCTACAGTGTCTGCAGGTACAGAGAATCTTCCATTTTCTTTTCTTTTCATTTTAATAATAATAATAATAAAGATGTTTATTTATGCCAATAAAACAATTAAAAATATAAATATAAAATTGATAAAAGTGAAAAAGAAAACCAAAAAATGACAGTAGTATACTAGTTGGCATAAATAGGTAGTATTTTGATTTATAAAAAATCATTCTTCCAATCCTACCCTTACTAAATAATTTTTTATATATATTTTTTTGAAAGCTATATAGCTTAAGCCCCTTAGACTAGAAGGAATATTATTATAAATTACAGAAGAGGTATATTTAAACGAAGACTTATATTTTTCAGTATGATGTTTAGGTATTTCTGTTGCGTTCTGATTTCTAGTATTAACATTATGAATATTATTCCTGAATTCAATTTTTTCAAATAAATATCTTGGTTTCTGAGTTAAAATTATTTTATATATAAAACAGGATATTTGGATTTCGCGTCTTTTTTCTAATTTAATTAAATTATGTTGGTTAAAAGTAGGTGATACGTGATCATATTTTTTTAGCCCTATTGAAAAACGAACACAGTTATTTTGAAGAATATGTAATTTCTGTTTATCTTCGTTACTGATATTTTTGTGATAAATGATATCACAGTAATCTAATCCACTTAGAATAATTGAATCAACCAGTCTAAGTTTAATATCGGTATTTAAGTAGTCCTTAAAGTTATATAAAATTCTTAGTTTGTAGTATGGTTTTTTATATCTCATAAAAAAGAAAACATAATTAAAATAGAACGAGTAGATTTAAACAGAAAAGAAAACTGCAGAAATAATGCTATAATCAAGGTCAATTTTAAAAATCAAGATATAAAAGAAGAAGTTCTGAAAAAGGCAAAAAATTACTTTAAGAAAAACGGAAAAATTACAAGTGCAGATTTTAATATATCAGGACCTATATCAGAAATTTATATTAATGAACATTTAACTTATAAAAACAAATATTTATTGGGAAAAACAAAAGAATTAAGAAAATATAATTACAAATTTATTTGGTGCAAAAATGGAAAAATCTTTGTAAGGAAAAATGAACAAGAAAACATTATACATATATCAAACGAGGAACAAATAGAATTTCTTAAGAACAGGGGGTACATCTTATAGCTTCTTACTTTTTCCTTCTATAATTTTTGAAAATTTAAATTATTTTTTTTAATAATACATTTTTATTTAAATATAATTTAAAACTGATGGTTTAAATCTGAAAATAGACAAATACATTAAGGATCTTAAAATAACAAATATTAAAACGCAAGTTGTGAATGATAAAATTGAGTTTAATAATTTTATGACAAGATCACCAAATAATATTTCAGTATATCATAATAATATTAGAAGTATTGCCAAAAATTTCGAAGAAACTAAATTATTATTATTATTATTAACCATGATTTTGACGTTATTATATTAACAGAAACTTGGAAGATATTTAATACTGATTTATTTCAATTAAATAATTACGAGTTGATTTACAATAATGGAAGTTTCAATAAAAATGACGGTGTTTTGGTGTAATGTTAAAAATAAGCATAATTATTTTTTTGATATTATCTCTTTAGGAGAAATCAAAATAATTTTTTGGAAAATATGTCTTAAAAATGAAAAAGTTAATATTATAAGTATATATAAACCTCCACCTATAAATGTCTTTGAATTTAATTTAAATTTAAAAAATTTCTTTGAAAATATTAAGTATAATTGTAAAAATGAAACAGTCATTGTAGTAGGAGACATTAATATTGATATTTATTCCAAATCTAGAGAAACTAATGAATATTTAAACTTATTGAGTGAATATGGTTATATATCATTAATAAATAAAACCACAAGAGAAATAAAAGACCACAATTCTTGTATTGATCATATATTTGTTAAAACAGGGGAAAAATTGGATAATTTTAAATCTTTAATTTTTAAATATCAAATCACTGATCATTACCCAATAATTTTACAAAAAGATATTATTAATAATAATAATAATAAGGAATATATATCAAATTATAAAAATTATATTAATTATTCAAAACTTAAAAAAAATATGACAAAAATCGATTGGTCAAACTACTACTCGTATTCAGAAACGAAGGAATTATCTAATAATTTAAGTAAAGAAATTCAAAATAATGTAGAAATATGTACAACTAAAATCAAAGTAAAAATTAAAAAAAGGAAAGAATAGATTACTAATGGATTATTAAATTCCATTAAAACAAAAAACGAACTTTACAAAAAATTACAAAAAAATAAAAATGATCGATTTTTATTGTATAAATATAAAATATACAAAAACAAATTAAATAAACTAATAAAAGAGACGAAAATTAATTTTTATAAATCTCAAATTGATAAATGTGAAAACAATAATAAAGATCTTTGGAGAACCATTAAAAAATTATGTAATAAAAATCAAAAACAAAAAAATATAAATGAGATTAGGGTTGAAAACAAATCAATAAACGATAAGAAGGTTATGGCTGATAGTTTTATTGATTATTTTTCTGAAGTGGGAGAAAACTTAGCGAAAAGATAAAAAACGGAAATAACAGTAATTCATTTCTAGATAAAAAAATCAACAACATAAATTCATTTAATTTAGAAAAAACTAATTGGCAAGAAGTTGAAGATATGATTGATAGTTTAAAAATAAAAAAGTCACCTGGTGCTGATGGCATAACTTCGGAAATTTTAAAATGTATTAAAACTAGTATTTCTAGACCACTTACTTTTCTTATAAATAATATTTTTAAAACAAGTATATATCCAGAAGCTTTCAAAATTGGTGTAATAAAACCTATTTTTAAAAGTGGAGATTCATGTAAAATTACTAATTATAGACCGATAACATTAATATCTTCATTAGCTAAAATTTTTGAAAAAATTTTAAAAATAAGAAGTGATAATTATTTAAAAAAATTAAATTTTATTTCTGAAAAACAATTAGGTTTTCAAAAAAATAAGTCAACACAACATGCTATTTGCTACTTAACAGAGAAAATATATGATGCATTCGATAATAAAAAACCTTTATTGCTATTTTTCTGGATTTAGCAAAGGCTTTTGATACTGTTAGCCATGATTTACTTATTAAAAAATTAGAAAATATTGGATTTAGAGGAATACCATTAGAGTTGATAAAAAACTATCTGGGATATAGGCCCAATCATGTTATGATAGATAAAGAAGAAAGTTATCCAAAAGTATTTAAATACGGTGTTCCCCAAGGAACAATTTTAGGACCTTTATTTTTTAATATTTACATTAATGATTTATTTAGTATAAATTGTGATGGAGAAATTCATAGTTTTGCAGACGATACTGTTATTTTTTATAGTGATACAAATTGGAACAACATACATAACAAAATTAAAAAAGATTTTAAAATAGTTAAAAATTGGTTTGATAATAACTTGTTAACAATTAATTTTGACAAAACAAATTATCTTAATTTTAGTCTAAATCAAAATAATAATACCTCAAATGTGGACAGTATTAAAATAGACAATGATATTCAAATTTTAAAGACTAACAGTGTTAAATACTTGGGAATAATTTTTGACAGTAAATTAAATTGGGATTTACATGTAGATTACTTAATTAAAAAATTAAGAAGTTTGCTACCAATATTCAGAAATGTTAAAACCGTTCTGAATACAAAACAATTAGAAACACTATATTATGCCTTAGTTAAAACTCATTTAAATTACGGAATTTTAGGTTGGGGAGGAATAAATAGAATTTTAGTAAAAAAAATAGAAGTATTACAAAAAAGATTTCTAAAAATTATATTTAATAAAGACTATTTTTATCCTTCAAAGGAATTATATTCAGAAACAAAAAAAAATGGACATTAGGCAAATATATATTTATAATATTTTAATATACATTTTTAAGAATAAAAATCTAATACAATTTAAAAAACATAACCATGACACGCGTCATAAAAATGAAATTTCCATTAAACCAAAAATACATAAGTTTATAGCACAAAAAGTTATAAATATTTATGTTTTTATTTAAAGGATTATTTACCAATAAATATTAAACGAATTATATCATTGAGAAAATTTAAAATTGAAATAAAAACTTGGATATTAACAACAAATGATTTAAAGAAATTTTTGGAATTACTCTGATACTATTTTGTATAATAAAAAAATATTTATTTGTTTTTCACTAAGGACCTAAAAAGAAATTTTATGTATGTATTTGAGTATGAATGTATATATGTATGTGTAGGGTACCGACGGGCAAAATGGGGTACTTAAGACTTAAAATACCATATAAAAAAAACTTTAAATTCTAAGAGACTCAAAATAAGGCACCCCCCTTATTGCAGTATTAACTATTTATTAATAATATTTTAACTTACAAAAAAATAAACATGAACCATAAAATAAGAAAAAAACAGAAATGTGTAACTTACCCCGTTTTGCCCGTCGTATAGGGCAAAATGGGGTAGTATAGTTAAGGCGAAAAAAAAATTACTGACAGAACTCACAAACAAGAACTGCTTCGTCGTCTTCCCTCCGTGGAACTTGAATAAAAGTCTCCACAGTACAAACAGCCAGTGTCACTAACTTCACCTTCCGAACCCGATTCTTCTTTTGTAACTTTGCTTAATTTGGATTTGATTGAGGAACAGCAAACGAAATAGATGCTCGATGGTAACCCATCTCACCACTTACTACAGCATACTTTCTGTTGACCAACTTTGTCTATCAGTCTTTCTTTTGTACTTGAACACCATCTAGAAACAAAACCAATAATATTTACCTACATATAAATAGGGTACCCCATTTTGCCCGATGAACAAATCTTGAGGTTAGTGCTTATTTTTGTAACTAAAAGTTAGTTTTTTTTCAACACAATTACAACGAAAAATATTTAAAAAGATACACTTCTAGTCGGTAATAATATTATTTTATAATAAATGGATTTACTACTACTTACTCTGAATTAAATCTGGAGAAATATTAAAACTTTGTATATTAAAAACGCACATGTGCTCTACAAAACAGTTGAGCAGCAACTGCAGATTCTCGCCGCATGGAAGAGAACGGACACAGGCGTGATGAGAAAATTCCGAAAGTGTATTTTAGATGGAGCGACTGGGTTAGAAAAAAAACAGGGTGCCCCGTTTTAGGCGCCTACCCCGTTTTGCCCGCCAGTCCCCTATATGTGTGTGTGTGTGTGTGTGTATGTATGTATGTATATGCATGTATGTGTGTAAGTAGGTGTGTGTGTATGTGTATATGTATGTATATACTCGTATGTATATATATATTTTTAAATTGAATAATTTATATAATAAAATAATATAATACTGAATATAAGATTTACCCCCAACAAGCACGTCTTCGGAGGTTTTAACAAGTTTATTTATAATATACATATGTGAAATCATGTTTAAATTGTAATTATTTTAAATAAACTTTATTATTATTATTATTAATTATATTTTTTATATGTTCATTAAAATTAAGATGCTGATCAAAAATTACGCCAAGATTTTTACCAAATTCGATTGAAGGTATCTTAAAACTATTGTTAAGAACAATTTTGAAATCAGAATTATTTTTTATTTTAGTGATTAGTGTTTTAGGGCCAGTTAAAATTAAGTTAGTTTTATTTTCATTTATTTTTAATCCGTGATCAGTTATAGTTTTTGAAATATTTGAAATATCCTTATTGATTAAGGAAATACTATTTTTCAAATCTGTGTACTTGATTGAGTGGTATATTGGAGTATCATCTGCAAAAGCTAAAAGATTGCCGTGTTTAATAGATAAATGAAAATCAAAAGTGTATATAATAAACAATAAAGGGCCTAATACTGATCCTTGTGGAACACCTCTAGAAATAGGCAGTGAATTTGAAATGTCACAAATGTATTCGTTTGCAATTTTTTTCACTTGTTTTCTGTCAGATAAATCATGTTTGAACCACTGGCAAGTTTTTAGACTAAAACCTATATATTTAAGCTTTGCTAATAACATTTCATGATTTAGAGAATCAAGAGCTTTAGCCAAATCGAGAAAGACTATATTAGTAACAAACCCTGAATCCCAATTTTCTAAAATATCATCTTTAAGTTTACAGAGTAAAGTAGTAGTACTAACATTTTCTCTAAAACCTGATTGATTTTCTGGTAAAATATCATATTTTTTAAAATACTCTATTATTTGGTCAAAAACTATACGTTCTAAAATTTTAGATATTATAGAAAGTAGAGAAATGGGTCTAAAATCATCTACATTTTCTGCGTTGTGAATTTTAGGAATCGGTATAACTAAACTAGTTTTCCAGATATTAGAAAAATTATTATTTAGAATAGAACAATTTATTATATGTTTAATGGTATTTAAAAAAATATTATTCATACACATATTTAACATGCGTAAAGTTCTCTGTTCCACATGATTCTGTCTTAATTTTTGATAATATTTTAACAATATCATAATTTGTAATTGGTTTTAAATTTAGAAACACATCTTTATCAATTTTAGAAAACTTATTATTCAAATAAAAAGATAGTAAGTTTTGATTTGGAGATCCATTTTTTACAGAATTTATAAAATGATTATTTAGTGCTTGTGCACAAGGATATTCATTTACTGATTTAGATTCTTTTAAATTAATATTAAATTTTTTCAAGTTTTTCCAAAAAAGTGTTGGATTATTTGGATTTATATTATTCTTTATAAATGTTTGCTTTTCTTTCTTTATAAATTTAGATAGAAAGTTTCTTATTTCTACATAATATTTCCAATTTGATTCAGATTTATTTTGACAATATTTTTGGAAAGCTTTTTTTTTTAATTTTGCAAAATTTTTTATATTTGAATTAATCCACGAATTTGTTTTTTTATTTTTATTTATTTGAACTGGTGCATGTTTGTTAAATAAATTTAGGATATTATTGTTAAATATTTCAATTTTAGTATCAAATTTATTAATGTTTTCAACTGCATTCCAATCAATTTGCGCTAAATCTTCATTAAATAAATCAAAATTAATATTTTTAAAATTTCTATAGTACCTTAATGAACAAGGAGTTTTATTTTCTAATAAAAGTTTACAAAATACCATTGAATGATCAGTTAGAGAAATTTCCGAAGAATTTTTTATTAATTGTGTTTTGAATATACCAGAATCTGTAATATTTATATTTTCATCTATATAAAGATGATCAATTATTTTTGGTGACGTTTCTTTTCTTGTAGGCTCTGAAATAATTTGTTTCAAACTGAAAGTGGCAAATAAATTTTCAAGAAGATAACCATCTTGATTTTTATTGTACAGATCAACATTAAAATCACCTGTTATGATCAGTCTATCAACCGATAAGTACACTTGTGGAATTACCTGGTTAAGAATAAAAAATGAAATGAAACTAATGTTTGGTGGTTTATAAATAATTCCAAAACCTACTTTGTTCTTATTAATTAAAATATTAAGCCAAAATGTTTCCAAAGGTCTAGTGTCAAGAACAGTTATTACTTTGACTTTTAAATAATTTTTAACGTAAACGCTAATTCCACCACCTTTAGTATTCCTATCCAATCTAAAACCAATCTAAAAAACTTATAGCCAAAAATATCAAAATTAGTAGATGAATCATTATGATTTAACCACGATTCAGTTACAGCTAAAATATCAGGATTTATATCTAAAACAAATTCTTTAAATTTAAAAAAGGAAGATTTTAATGATCGTATATCAACGTGTGCCACTAGTGTACTACCGTTATTATTTAGTTTTTTGTATTAGAATTAGCCCTGCTTGTTTCTTGAAAAAAAATTTTTGGAGGAAAATACTGGTTTACGTAAATGCCCATTGGCCAAACATCTTCACATAAGAATTCATTCTTCATTAGGATTGGTATACCAATTTTGTACGCATTTGAGATTGAATTCTTTGTAGAAACTCTTTCACAATTGTATTCAATGTTTTTGTGTTGTTTTAGATAATTAATGATAGGATTCCCAAGGAATTGGGAAGTTTGCCATTTCAAAACATCGTATTTACGTTTGGGAACGACAAAACATATGTCAAAGCCGAGTCTTGAACGGCGCACATTCGGACTGACGTCGAATGCTTTGATTAGTCAAACGTGACATGTGGCTTTTCATTCTGATTGGTCAAATGTGACACATGAAGTTCCAATTGTGATAGGTAAGAGCACTTGATGTCGCTGTCGGTGGGAGACTTTTGGGGTAAATTTAAGAAGAGAGGAGGTGGTTTTGAGGACAGTCTTGGCCAAACAGTCTTGGCAAGAGAGGGCTGTTTGCTATAAACCTCGTTTTTCGTAGATCATTGTACCTTTTAGTTCGTGATTGTGGCAAGAGTCGCAATATGGCCGATGGTCGTTTTTGTTTTGGTAACTCTCCAATGGTTATGACGTAAGCAAGCTTTTATTGTCCCTGGATTTCGTAGTGTGATTTGTAATTTTGTATTACAGAGTTTTTCCGACAGAGGAGTAGTTTCGACGAACCTTGAAGAGATATTTCGTGTGCCGGATATAATTCCCTGTATGTGTTTTTCCACCACGGGTTCTGAGTTCTGACGGATGTTTTGTGCCAGATATAATTCCCCGTATATGGTTTTCCGCCACGCATTCTGATGGATGTTTCCATTTGAGACTTCAACGAAGTCTTAGGGTTTGAGGGGGTACCTACTCCAGGTTGTCCAGCCGCATCACCTTGATCCAACTTTGGGACCACGCTGATCCACGTCTAGCCAAGCTGTAGATGTAGTCCCGGTAGGTGGCTGTTATGAGCTTGCCTTCCCTATCAGGATCGTCGTACTATGACTTAAGCACTCAATTTCGTGTGCTACGATGGTACTTACTGCTTCCTGTCTCTGGGTAAGACCAGTGGCGATCCGTGGTCAGTACAAGAGGTGAGGCCAAAACAAGTTATTATAGCTTATAGTTTTATTTTAAAAACACATAAAAACGTAAAAATAACATAAAACAAAAATCAAATGACAACCTTAAAAACGAACTTACGAAAAATTATGTTTTCTAGATTAAGTCTATCCTCCTGTTGCACCTAATCGCAAACGATCGTATTACTAAGTCATAAAATGAGTCAGAAGAGTACATTTTATTTAATAAGCCCTTTTCTATAGACATTACAGCCAAACCATTTAACCTTTCTTGTGCAATGGAATTTCTCAAATAAGTTTTTATATATTTTAAAGCTGAAAAGTTTCGTTCAACTGAAACCGAAGTTGCAGATAGTGTTGCTATTAAACATAACAGTTTGTACATTTCTGATAAAATCTCGTTTATACCATTTTTGTACATTTACCATTTTAATCGATCTTTTTGGAAAATACTTTTATAATTTTGAATTAAATTGTTAAATAACTGATTTGGAAATGATATGAACAATATATCAGTAAGATTAAAAATAACATTAAAGACGTTTAAAAGAATTAAAGAAAGAAAAAATCAAAGGTTTTGAAGTAAGAAAGAAAACCTTTAGCTTCACGTATTGAGTCAGCACTGGAAGTGTCCATATTAACAATAGTATGAAATACTCTATTAAACCAGCCCATTCGTTAAGTAACAAATTTATGATTTTGGATCTAGAATACCCTACAAGCTGCTGCGCACTTGTAGGGCTTGTGGACAGTTAAATTTAATAATTTACAGATACCAAATGATATTTATTTATTAGTATATGTGTATACACCGACTGGGTGTACTCCGTAACTTTCCAAGTCAGAAGCAGAAGTCGCTGTTTCGTGTCAGAATCCGCTATTTCGTGTCAGAATCCGCCATGTTGGATTTTTATTGATTTTTGATTTTTCTCGTAATTATCACCTTAAACACTAGATATCTATGTTCCAAATTTTAAAGCTCTACCTCGATTGGAAGTACCTTAGATTTATGATGATGTATCAGTCAGTGAGTCAGTGAATGCCCAAAATTCTGATTTTTGGACACTCTTATCTTGGAAACTATTCCACCTAGACGTATGAAATTTTTAATACTGCTTCTTTTTGGTAAAAATTCAGTCCTGTAACGTAAATAGCCTCGAAGATAGAGGGGGTCGAAGAGAGCTCGAAATGGTTCGTGTAAGTATTGCACAGTGACGCGCGGTCGGTTGGCCTGGCGCACTCTGTGCGTTTGATTGGGTTCATATGTATAAGATTCATGTTGTTTTTTCAGTTGATTAATAATGTTCCAGCAAGTTCTTTCTCGTCTCAAGACTAATACTCTTGCATTGAAAGTTACACTTACAAGTTACCTTAAAAGTTCATAAGTTATACAGTAAAACATTAAATTTGCAGTTTCAACTTACCTCGGTACGTGGCTCCTGTTTTGCTGCAATATTTCTATGGCTAGTAATTATTTCTGCTGCGATTTAAATAAGTAGGTAGGTAAGCCCAACCCGGAAAAAAATTACTCGGGTGGTATAATAATTTTCTGTCAATACTTTAAATAAACTGCCTGTGAAACAATGATGGGCAAAATATAGTTCATGTGGTCGGCATAATAAAACTTTAAGTAACAAATAACTATCCCGTTGGGCAGTCCGAAATCTATTCGAGCAGTAAAATTATTAATTGGGCGGTGAAATTATTAGTCGGCTGGTGACAAAATAAATTAGGCTGTGAATAAAATGTGCTCGGTATTTAAATATCGTTCAGCAGTTTTTAAGCAGCGTTTCGTTTTCTGCAAAATATTTACTTTAGAAGCCAGAAAGTCAAATGACCTGTATTTAATATTTTTAATTGGCAAGGGTTTGAAGATAGCGGCGAGATTCGTTAGTTCGATCGGTTTCTTTAATTCGTCTGTTGAACTTTTGATCATCACTTAGATTGGCCACTTTACCAGAGGCGTCGATGCCGAAAATTAAGTACGTATGTATATTCACGTGAAATAAAAAAAGACCGTCAGGTGCGAGTTCAACTCGCTCGTAGGGGGTACCGGACTACGTGCCGCGTGGCCCGGCGGCGTACCGTAATTTTAAAGAATTCCAAAAATTGAACTGCTGCTGCGGCCGAGTTCCCCGCGATGTAATGCTACTGGGGCGGCACTAACGGTGGGCAGCATGGGCGCCCACAGGAATTTTAAAGTTGTATATCTCTATTGCTACAGACGGGACCCATACCAAATTCAGGTGGGCCTACTAGGAATGTTTTGGTAAAGAAAAAAAATATTTTGTAATTTGCGAAAAAAAAGTTAAATTTTTGCTTGCCAAAACATTCCTAGTAGGCTCACCTGAATTTGGTATGGATCCCGTATGTAGCAACAGAGATATACAACTTTAAAATTCCTGTGGGCGCTCATGGTGGGCAGCCTTACTAATAATACCATGAAATGTATGTGCTTTTACATTAATCAATATTTGGAGTTTTCGAATTAAATGCTTTATTTTTTACGTAATTAATTACCCCTTATTACACGCTAAGTTAATTTTAGAGAAGTCAGAACAGTATTAGATTACCCATCAATTTGTAATGTTACAATATTTTTTCAGCAGTCAACTTGATTTTGGAGCAGAAAAAAAAATAAAATGTAATTTATTTCGCACAGACCAAATATTTATTTAGTTGCAACTTATTGTTTTTTACTGCTTAAAAGATTTTGAAGCTGCTTGTTCAAATCTAAAACGCAGACCAATTTTTGTTTTATTACCTGATCAAGCTTCACCGCCCAATCCATCATTTCGCATTTCGCCGGCCAATCGTATATTACGATGTGTCAAAATTGTAAAATTTCGCTGCCCGTTTAAATCACACCATATTTCTATTAGGTTAACATCTAATGCTTGTCCTGCAGGTTTAGCTTTCCTCTGTTCAGAGTCAAGTAAGCCTGTACCACTTTTACGCCGTTCTCGGTCCATTTTAAGTATAAAATATGTTTAAAAAAAGTCTTAAGAACAGGGGCAATAAACAATAGAAATGTCAAAAATGAGCACGAAATAAACAAACAGAGTAATACTTGAGATTATCTATGGCACTTGTAACACCCACCACTGATTCCTATCTCTCTATTCTCTAACTCCCAAACTTCCGACTTCCAGATTCCAGATTTTTGAACTTTCCCGTGGACAGAAACTTCGGACTGAATTTGGGCAGAGTAACGATCTTACATCTTCGAGTACGTACGCGATACTGATTTTCTAGCCGGAGCTTTTCCGCTTATATAGGGAAAATTCCCATAAATTTTTCCCGTTTTACAGCTTTTTCGCAAAATTAATGTGACAACATGCTATTTACAACCCTATAAATCGTGTCTCCACATGCGCTTTCTAAGAAAATCTACGTGGGCGACCCTATATTTTAGCCGGCAAATGAAGGAAAAGAGCGGTATTTATTGGTTGTTCCCGACGTTTTTATTGCTTTCTGCGTTATCTAGTGACATTTATTAGCGCGCGCCTTCATATCAGGGCTATAAAGTTATTTCGCTATATTTAATAACCCTTGTTTTCCCCCGGATGCATCTGCTCAAATGTCATCGCGTATCTGTCTTTTTGTTGGACCAATCAAATTAAACCGCGCATAATTTCACTGTTATAATAGAACAATTTGGGGAGGAGTCTTTCCGGATGGGGTGAATCTTCCCCGTTGAGAGTATCAGTGCCACCGGTCAGTTTACTTCGAGTTCTTGAAATGTTCGGCCGAATTAAGAGCAATACCCGCGTTCGGGACTTAGAAAAGTTTTCGCGGATATCGACGAAGTTAAGTGAAATGTTTTCTTCATACACAAGTGATAGTTTTCTTTACAATAAAGGATTAACTTTTCTAATTATGTGAGTTAACTTGTATAATTATTTAAATCATTTTTATTAATCAGTTTTATGGCCGCTTAGGTGTTTAAATATTTTTCAAATGAAGTATTTTCAAATAAACTTTTAACCCTTCCCTAATATTTCAAGTTCTTTATTAAATTTTCAATCCAACTACTTATTACTGTTTAAAAATTACTAATATTTTCCCGTCTCAATAAATCTTTTAAACATTCTTCAAACGCGAACGTAACTTATTTTAATTATTGCCCTTTTGTGTTGCGAATTCATTTTCGAGAATTTCTTTTCGTGTTTTTAAATTTAATTCCTTTTCAAATTAGTTTTCAAAATTTTTCTTTCCTTCATTTGTTTACACGGCTTTACACCCTTAAATAAAACTTATAGGCCGTGATGCCACACACTTACATCCACCGCCAGCTTTGTAACAATAGTTAAACCGTTCTAGCGACATTGGCACTTGGATCATTTTATAGGTTATTGCTGATGGCACATCGTTCGATTTAAAGGAAAAATACTGAAATTTTTGAAATTGCCACTGGTCTTAGCAATAGTCAGTCTGTACATTTTTAACGCTTTTGGGTACCTTGTCTAAAGAAATTTTTCTCAACATGAACGGTATTCTTTCCAAGCAAAAATTTTTAATAATGGCTTTTTGTCAATAAGGTTGCATGCATTCCTAGTATCTCTGTTTGTTGCGATTATCATAAAATAGTGGTATTTGAAAGTAAATCAGAAATTTAAAAAAAAATCTGTTTGCCGGTCGGGATCGAACCGGGAACCTTCCGCGTATTAGGCGGATGTGATAACCGTGACAACCACTACACTACGTTCACACGTAACTTTCTAAAGCAGAAGTTGCTACCTATTTCGTGTCAGAATCCACCATGTTGGATTTTCCGCCATGTTGGATTTTTATTGATTATTGATTTTTGTCGTAATTATCACCTTAAACACTATTTATGTTCCAAATTTCAAAGCTCGATTGGAAGTACCCTAGATTTATGATGATTTATCAGTAGGTCAGTTAGTCATAGTGAGTGTCCGAAATTGTGATTTTTGGACACTCGCATCTTGGGAACTATTCCACCTAGACGTATGAAATTTGGAATACTGCTTATTTTTGGTATCCTCCTCTGAAAAAATTCTGTCCTGTAACGCAACTGGCCTCGAAGATGGAGGGGGGGGGGGGGGTCAAAAAGTGCTCGAAATGTTTTGTGTAAATATTTCAGAGTGTGCGCGCGGTCGGTTTTGCGAGAAATTGGCCTGGCGCACTCTGTGCGCTTTGATTGACCCCTCTTTGACGCAACGTTACGCGAGAAACCTGCTCTGTTCGCCTTTACCGTCACCCCTTGGCTTATTTAAATTACGGAAATAACAAACTAGATTTGCCTTTGTCATTTTCAACAATATTCATTGATAAAATGTTAAAAACTAGACAATTATAAAATATGAAAAAAACGTTACGGCGGCGCCAGGTATGTATATAAATAAAGGCAAAAATCGATAAAAATACATTTTAATCAAGTTTTCTCTAAAACAAAAAACTTTTTGGCATCTTTGTCCTGTGTGCAAGAAACATGAACACATTCCGCGACGAAAAGTATATTTTTTATTTGTTAAAAAATTTTTATTTGTTAAGAAAATAATTAGTTAGGTACAAGGGCAAAAATAGACACAAAGTCACTATAATCAGGTCTTCTCCAAAATCAAAAACTTCTTTACAGCTTCGTCCCGTTTGCATGAAAGAAGGGCACCTTCCGCGGCGCCATGTGTATTTGTTATTTCCTAAAAAAATGATAATAATGCCCAATAGCCCTGAAATTCGTCATCAGGACTTATCCAAATCCAAAAACTTTTTTTCAGATTTGTCCCTGTGCATGAGCAAATGGATCCTTCCGCGGCGCCAGGTAAATTTTTTACTTTAAAAAAACGTCAAATAATTCCTAATAATCCGGCAATTCGTCTTGTTGCTGCTGCTCCAACGGCACCTTTTTGACATATCTAAAACATAACTTCAAGATAACTAATTCCTTTAAGACTCAGTAGCGTGCCGTCGAGGGGGCTAGACCCGCCCTCGTCGTAACGGCGCCCTTGCGCCCCCACGGAGATTCCCTGCCTACTATGACCACTTACTCTCCAATAAAAGGAAAATAATTTGGCGCCCCCAGATCATTGTGCCTCCTCCGCCTTTAAAGGCACGGCACGCCACTGTTAAGACTCTTTGATAACTTAATATCGTAGCGTGAGCAACAACTTTGAATAAATCTCAAAGTTATCAAAAATTGTGACAAGATAACTTTTCATAATACTTTTGGATGGCTTTTCGGTTCTCTTAAAATTGTCCATAACTCTTTATTTAAGGTAACTTAAAAAATATTTTTAGATATCAATGTGCTGGCTGAGGTAAAACAGAGTTAAGGAAAACGTTCAAGGAGCATCTTAACAAACAGAAAAGGGTAATTCGAAATGTAGAAATTTGCCTCGAGGTAAACTTCTACATACCAGGGCATCTTAAAGATATCTTTAAGGTAACCTTACACTTATCGACACTTTCAATACAACCGAAAAGTCATCCAAAAAGGTATGAGAAGTTTTACAATTTTAATAACTCTGAGAAGTATACAAAGTTGTCTCTCACACGGCGACATTAAATTGACAGTCATCATACAGAGCTTAGATCACTTAAAATTTTGTTTTAGATACGTCAAGAAGGTGCCTCTAGAGCAACAGCTACGAGAAGACGAATTACAGTGCTATTAGGAATTATTATTAGTTTTTATGAAATAAAAGATATACCTGACGCCGCGGAAGGTGTCCTTTCATGCACACGAGACAAAACTGCGAAAAAGATTTTGATTGTTGGAAAAGACCTGATTGTGTTTGTTTTAAATGTGGACTGTAGAAGGCGAACCAAATAGAAAGCATATTATAGTCTATAGATAAAACTGATATAAAAATCGTTTGATTGAAGTCATTTTTTACCAAGAAAATCGCAAACAAATTTTATGAAAATGGGTCACTTTCCAAATATTGCAACTCAAAAACCTTCACTAATATTATTACCGTCAGTGTTTAACAAATTAAAGTATTTACTGTCAATAACTGTTACAGACTGAAAAAATTGAAGCATTGATTAATTGAAAAAAAAAATTAAATCCACATGAATAAAAATACACTTGGCAATAGCGCCTAGTACAAGACACACGACAGCTGACGGAATTTTTTTACGAATCCGTCAAGTGGAACCAGTGTTGCCAGGTCTACCGTTTAAACGGTAGATCTACCGTTTTCGGCCTCGAACTACTACCCTATGGTTTTCGAACCTGATTCTCCAGTAATTCTTAATCTGAAAAATATATGTATAATTCTACCTCAAAAAAAATGGCAATATGTCCATAGAAGACAAGAGTTCCAATCAAATTGATATCAGACAAATTGAACACTCTTATTGAAGGTATGAAAAGTTTGATTACAATACATATGTGCGAGCCACCATCAAAAGTTGCAATTTAAAATAGGCTGCAACTTAAACATTTTCTTCAGTGGAACATCTAAGTTCAGAAATGGGAAAAAAGGTATAAAGAACAGCCTAAGTTTGAATTACGAGACATACAGATGCCAGGAAAGGTCAAAAAACGTGGACGTCCGAAGAGACTTGGAAATACAGTAATAAGGTTGAATCTCAAAAGGACTAAGAAAGCGAAGACTTAATTTTAGGAAAAGTTTGATGTTTATTTTTCTTATTTCTACCCTTAAATTCGCAGAATAATAACAATTGTTATATTTTTGTAGGAAGATTTAAGTTTCGTTAAAGTTTACACTATGATAAATTATTATTTTTTGATTGAATTAAGGTATTTTGATTCTCATCTTATTTTGATACTAATGCTGCCGGCTCCCAGCTCGGCTGCCGGCGCCGGCAGCGGAGTCACTTCCCCGGCACCCAGCTCGGCTGCCGGCGCCGGCATCCATGATGCCTGCCGGCGCCGCCGGCAGCGGAGTCACTTCCATTAATTTTAATCGAAGTTTTGCCAACGCTTGAAAATTTTAATAAAATAAGCTACAGGCTTTAAGAAATATACCAATATAATATATAGGATATATTATAGTCAAATGATAGGAAATTAAATGTTGCTTTATATAAAACATTTACATATAGGGTGTTCCATTTAAAAAAGTTGAGATATTGATGTTTAAAAATTGACAAATTTGGACTAATATATTTAACACCCTGTATGCTGCTTTTGGTTTAGTCTAGAAAAAAAGAATTGAGTGTCTAATAGGGAAGCTAATCTTAAATTATTTTAGAAATTGAGCAATATTAAACATAAATACATGATATTTTTCAAATGACTGATTTCGCTGTAAAAATTTTAAAAATTAAAATATCTCGAAAACTACTGAAAATTTTAATAAACATGTTATACTAAAATTTACCTAGAATCAACCGTAAAATCTGAATATGTGAAAAAATATAGGGTATTCCATTTAAAATAAGAAAGTTGGTACTTGGCCAGAGAAAACTTAACACCCTGTATACGTAAAAACTAAATACCTAAAAAATTAAAGTCAACTTTTGTCTTTAACTTTTTTTGTAACTCTTGCAGATTCTGAGATTAGCTAGTGGGTCATCTTATGTGGACCACCCTGTACCTACCTAGGTAAATCTAAAAATAAATATTTCTTTGGAAAATAAAAAATAATAATAGCACTTTACGAATACGGATACGATACGATATGGATTAGATCGCCGTGCCTTGCCGGGTCACTTCTCCGGACACCAGGCAAATAGGTTTCCACCGTCTATCGAATTTTATAGTGTGTTTTCGTGGATCCTTAAATTTTAATTCGAAATCGGATGATTATTCGAATATTACTTTCATCCAATTTCGTATGTTCCGAATATCAAAATCATCCGAATATTTACTTCACTATCCCAGGCTAAACCACTGGCTCTAGCAACACCAAATTTGGAATGTATATTTCTTATTGTGTAGATGATACATAGGCGGCGCCTCCCTAGCACCTACATATGCTAAAGCAAGCTCAAGCTCGGTCGGTTCTATTTTTTCAATCTCCAGGGTCAACTTATATGGATACAAACGGCACATGTCGATCAGACACCCTTACTACATCTGGAATATCCCTGGTTTTGGTCGCGATAGTCTGAAGAGCCCCTATTCTCGAAACCGGGGAATGCATTCGCCGGTGATGTTGCTAGGGATCAGCCAATCGTAGCTTCCATACCTTGGCAACATCACCGAGGAAACGTTCTCTTAAACTGGACATAGGGCTGCAGGCAACTGTTCCCAAAGGACATAAAAGGGTATGAGGAAAAACGGAACAGTGTATTTCCGTCGAAACACGAAATCAGCTGTTCTCAAGTGGGCCGAAATACAACACTATGGACCAAAATGACATCCTTTTGTCAAATTTTTAGTACTGCTGGCAAAACAGCTACCCTCTTTACCGACTGAGAAAACGTTGCGCGGGAAATCCATTCAAAAATTTAAAAAAATATACTAAAAGTAACGCTTAAGCAACGCACAAAAAACTAGTGTTGATCTCAAGATTTGTATTGTGCTCCAAAGACCTACTTAAACGTTCGACTTATTTACAGTAATCTATATAACAGGGATAATTAGCAAGTAATTTGACTTATCCGATAAAACAATTCCCTAAAGTTAAGAGAAAAATTTGTAATGTTGATTTTTGTCAATGTTTTACTACTTATAACTGTTATTCTGTAACATACAATGAGTAATACATTTTAAAGGCCTTTAGAACTCATTAAAAATTTCGAAAATCACAAAAAATTTCAGTACGATGCTTTAAGCATTACCTTACATGTAACTTAGGTATGATTAATCTTCTCAGCTAAACATCATGAACGATGTTTCAACACTAATTATTACATCTTAACGTTAATTAAACCTATGACTTGATTAAAAATATTGAGCTGTAACATATTCTTAAAATTTTTAATTCAGTAATAATATTGGTTTTTGATATCAAAATTTGAATTTGGCGCATTTATAACCAAGCTTCACACCAGGTCCCTCTGGTTGCAATTTTTTTTCCTCTAACGATTTAGCAACCTTGTTGTTCATGATCTTTTATCAAATCTTACACCATCAAAAATGTGACCGTTTAAGCCAAATTTGAAATTGTTTTGTAAAATGATTATTTGATTTTAATTGTGATTTAAAAATATTTTATTACGTTCTACTGTTGTTCGTTCAAATGGATTTCTGACTGGCATCCTGACAAGTGAGTAATAAACTATATGGTGCAAAACTATATACCTATAAAAATAAAAATAAATTCAAGTAAATTAAAATTTTAAAAAAATTTTCATCTCTAAATTTCAAAATAAAACTTAACTCTAAATTAAACTCTTAATCCGTATCTAAACCTGTTTATTCTTTACTTTCAGGAAGCACTGATGATGACCTATAAGGTCGAAAGCGCTCTGCTAATAAATTAAAAATTTTGCATTTAATACAAAGATTTGTTTCATTCATACTTAAAAAGTGCACACAGCCTTCACGCATTCCTCATATATTTAATTGGCGTTTAAGAAGTGACATCAACAGACTACTGTCACATTAGTTTAATTACTTTAACTCTTGATCAAATTGTCTGTGCAACTGAACTAAGACTCTTTAAATGGAGAAAGAGTAAATAAAATCCAAAAGTTATAAAAAAGTAAAATTTATTTAAAACATAAGTTAAAATTGAAAATGGTCAACAAGAATTCAATTGGATAATAATAATAAATGCCTTTATTTTTGGTAACAATTAACTACATACATACATGTTGTTTTCGATAAGCACCAAATATTAATATTATATCTACATGAGTACATATTTTGAGTAGCATCATCTTCAAGTGGCCTAAATAAGATACCTGAAAATATGACTCGAAACTGTAAGGTGTTATCGATACAAAATTTAACAACAAAATTCAAATATCTAAATTTTATACTAAAAATCTAATTTTTTTGTCTCATTATAGAACATGTAATTTTTCCATATTCTTCCTAAGTGAAAAAAAACAAGGAAATGAATACGACTGCCACAGAGATATAAATCTGCTTCAATACGATCAAAAGTGAAAATCTGCATACAAATCTGCATTAGTACATTTTCTATTGACATTATGCTCTAAAATAAAAATTAAGGGCATTTTTAAGCGGACAGAAGTGGCGCTGCATGGATAAACCCAATCCAGCATTGCAGCGCAGGTGCCGAAACTGTTCGCGGACAGTGTGGACAGCGAACAACGATGTGGGAACACCTCGGCGGCCTTTTTGGGCTGATCCAAGTTGTCCACAACCCCCGCGGATGTGGGGGGTTGCGATTCCGCCTCGCAATGCTCACCATCCTAACCGTCCACTTTATCAAACATCACGGGGTCCGCGGAGCTCGCGGTCCGGCTGGATTTTTTAAAGGACGACTGACTTGACAAGAATTTGAGACCAGCTGCAACGCGCTACACCTTCCACTAGTCCCGCGACAGCTCTCAGTCGTGTTCATGGAACTTGTTCACAACGTTTTGTCTGACTTCCTCCTTCGCGGTACCTTCAGTCTTCTCAATTTCCCTCTTTGCTCCTTCAACTCTAACTCAAACTTCTCCTTAAATCTTTTACTAAATGTATCTGTTGCATCTACCGCTCCTTGTCAGACAACTTCTAATGATAGAGAAGGAATCGCTAGGTTCCACAAGAACCGACCAAGAAGGCAGAGCGGCAGAAAACTTCGCAATCAGCAACTCGCTCACCAATTTAATCCGGGAGCCAACATCAAAACTTCAGGACTTGACAGTTTTATTTTTCATTCACCTCTATCTTTTACCCGTGTTACCTTTCAAGAGTAATAATTCAAGACATGCGTGATTGATTCCACGGCATACTTTGAGGACTTTTTTTTTATCTTACGATACTTTTCCTCTGTTCCTAGCCATAATCCAAACCCACTAGATATTTTTCGTACTACCCATCCTGAGCCATACTTAACATTTGTATGCGCTCATCTTGGTCGATCAGATCACAGTCTCATTACCGTCTCTTGTCCCATACATCGCGAGTTCGTTGAAAAAAAGCCGGAACGCACCATCTGGCACTACAATTTTACCGAATGGGATGATCTTCGAAACTTCTTCTCTGCTTTCCCCTGGATCCTTGTCTATTCTTCCACTTACGATCCCTCCGAAATCTGCTCTTATATGACAGATATCATTCAAGTAGGTATTGAAAGCTTCATTTCGCATACCCATCCATACCACTCCACCATCAAGAGCCCTGGTTCTCCAAGGTCTGTGATAAAGCCAGGCTCAAAAAGTCCAAGCTCACAAAAGGTTTCTTCGAAATCCCACACCCGAGACAAGAAATCTATCAATCAAACTATCAAGAACTGGAGACCAACAATGCTTTTAACAATCTCATAAAAGAAAAAGTGCAGCAAATCTTTCTGGTCACTTGGTAAAAAACATTAGTCAAAACTTCTGTTGAAGCACTTTTCCTCCCCTTACCTTTGACAACGAAATTATCTCCACCTCTAAAGGAAAAGCTGAACTATTTGCCCAACAATTCGCTGCCAATTCCACCCTAATTCCTCCTGCCAATTTCGCTCTTCCAACCCCTATATCTGTACCCCACAAAGTGTCCGACATAATACTTAGAGTCAAACAAGTTCAAAAAATTCTTCTTTCTCTTGACACTAAAAAGTCCTCCGGTGTGAATGGCATACCAGCAATTGTTTAATAAAAAATGTGTTCCAGAACTTGCACCCATCTTTACCCGTCTTTTTCAGATCTCCCATGACAAGGGTATTTTACCGGACAGCTGGAAGTCTGCTCGAGTGCAAAGGTTCCAAGTCCCTTCCATCCAATTATAGACCTATCTCTCTTCTCTCTGTTGGTAGCAAAGTTATGGAGAAAATCATCAACTTGCAAATTCTAAAATATCTAGGAAAATACAAAATCATCCATGACAAACAGCACGGATTTCGTCACCAAAAATCCACAGCTGATCTCCATACCATTGTCACACATAACTGAAACAAGTCTCTCGAATTTCATGGCGAATCCCAGATTGTTGCGTGCATCCGCAGCGTATTGTCCAGAACCAGTTGAAGGATATTTGTTAGGATAATTTTAATAAACACTGGAATCAAAGTACAAACGTATTTTTTATTGGTAATGAGCAAAAGTAAAAATTATCAGCTTAAAAAAAACTTTGTTGAACACGCTACACTAATTACTTAAAACTTTCTTCTCAAGTTAAACAAGAAAACAGTATTGATATCATGGATAAAAAGGAACTACTAAACTACGGGTATTACTATACGCAACCCATAATACACGCAAGCATGTGTGGTTGCTTATACAGTAAAGCATATTAGCTAGTACATAATAAAGTGTTTCAAATAGAGATATTTCAATAATATTCTCCATGTCCTTTTTCATGTTCGCTTTTTTTACAAATCAATTTTTTTGTTCCCGATAATAATCGGCGATTGAATTTTTTAGGCCTTTGATCACGTATGGCATGCAGCACTCCTCAACAAACTACCTTCTTACAGTCTTCCTCCCAAGCTATTCACCTGGATTCTTAGCTTCCTCTCTAATCGGCGCATATCTGTCGTGGTGGACGGTCAGTCATGTGACTTTCATCTTAGCAATGCTGGCTTACCCCAAGGTTCAGTACTGGCACCATCCCTATTTCTTCTACCCATTAATGACCTGCTCTCTTTAACTACCAGTCCAATCCTCAGTTACATTGACGATAGTACTCTTCACTCCAACATTAATTTTTCCAAACAAGTTGGCGAAATGCGGCGAACACGAACTTTTAATGACAATGTAATAAAGTAATAACAATAACTGTTTGGTAAATAAAGTCGAAAAGTACATATTTTGTGGTTTTATTATATAAGTTATATTTTACATATTATTCTGTGTAGGGTTTATAAGTATCAGTATTTTATTGTTAAAGATTATTATTGTTTTTTTTTGTTTATTTATAGGTAATTTCCTCTAAAATATAACTTAATCAGTAAAATCATTAATTTATAGCTGGTTTTACTGAATGCGTTATATTTTATTGTGTCATACGAAAAAAAAAACAAGTAAACAATCAAATGCTGGCTTAAAAATAAATTAATATATTAAACATATCACTTTTAAACTACCCTCCACGAGAAAACGAGCTAGAGCGACATCTGGTGATAGGGTGCGTGCTCTTTTATTGGCTATTTTAGTGTCTAGGTACAAAAGCCTAAAACATCCCTCTTCTCTCGCTCATTCGTACCTAGGGTCTCCAGATTAATGGAACACATTATCTGCAGATATTTTCCCCTTCCCTCCCAACCTCCAATCCTTTAAATTCCGAGGCAATATATTACATGTTCTCTTCAGACGCCCACGGTACGTTAGTTCTTAGGCTTGAAGTACACGTGAGCTATCTCAGCTAAAAAAAACTTTAAAGTTCTAGCGCTTGCCAAAATCTGTTGGCCCCTGAAATGAAGAACGTGGCGTCATCTTCAACCTATCTGCTAACTACTAGAACGGCAGATGTTTTCGTTTCGTCTTTGTCTTCATTATCGTGTTATTTGGCATCTTTGTGAATTTTGTCGTCTAGTGAGGCCTTCTTCCCCGTTAAAAATCATCTGATTGCAGCTGGCTTCCTAACTTGAGTCGCTAATTATGCGAAAATTAGTTGAAATATACAGGGTTGCTCAGAAAGGGTACAAAGTAAACAGTTTACTTTCTACGACCAGCGAGTAAGCACAAGAAGATGCCAAATATTTTGGCGAAGAAACGAACCAAACGAACGGATGTATTCCCGGATTAACCCCGACATATATTTCTCCATCCGCTACGTACTTCCAAATATATATACAGGGTGTTACGAAATTCTCTGCATATATTGAAATGAGTGATTCCTGAGGTAGTCTACAGACATACCCAATACTTTTTTGTTAAATTGAACATTTTAAAAAATTTCAAAGATACCCTAAAACCGGTCCATGTTCGACGCACCTGGCTGAGCGAACACATGGCCTGGCATAAAGCCTGGCAGAAAATTGTGCGCGAAAATCTTAAAACAATCGAATTTGTTGTAATGTTGCCACACATATAAATCTTTAGGGATAATTTATTTTCTGTTTTAAGCGTAATTTAAGACACAGGTAAAAAAAATTAAACCTCATCCTAAATCCTAAGCTCAGAGAAAAAAATTAGTAAAAAGGCCACTGCGAAATCACTCCTTTTTATCGGCAGCCCTAGTTTTAACCAATATTTGCCTAACATAATTGAAATATCATTAAGTAAAACAAAAAATAAGTTTCAAAGAATGATACTTATCTAGTAGAGAATAGGTATGTTGAAAATGTCTTCCATTATTTGCTTCCAAACAAGCGTGCATCCGCAGCGTATTGTCCAGAACCAGTTGAAGGATATTTGTTAGGATAGGTTTCATAACACTATCCGGACACCTTTAATTTTGGAATTTTAACACTTTTCTTTATTGATATTGATGCTACTTACGTTTATAAATCATCTTTAATGTGGAAAATGCAATATTTTAACTCAGAAATTACTTTATTAGTAAAAAAATATGATTTTTATCACCTATCTGATGGTTTTCCAACATATTTGAGATTATGATAAAAATCAATTTTGAATGACCTTTTGGATTTATGGGAACACAGTGTTGCCACATTTGTAATTTTTTTGGTGTATTAATTCTTTTTTGTAAAAATTTGGCATTAAAGCTGTTGTTAAAAATAATATAATTTCTTCTTGTGGCCAAGGAGTTGTGAAATACATTCTCGGACAGGTTTGCTCAGTTTTAGGTTTCATCAGTATATTTTTAATTTGTTTTATCTTTGTTGAGTTTTTACTGTGACTGCGTGATACGTGTGGGTATAAAATTTTGGCACCACCGCATAGAACTGACATTTTATTGTGCAATTTTTCAAATTTCAATAATTTTTTTTAAGAAAAATACTGAATATTCCGCAAATTTTTTTGCAGAAATATACTATTTGAAATCCTTATTTTTCGATGACATGTGAAAAGATTCTTAATTCGGGTGTCCGGAAAGCGTTCCGGACCCGTTAGGATAATTTTAATAAACACTGGAATCAAAGTACAAACGTATTTTTTATTGGTAATGAGCAAAAGTAAAAATTATCAGCTTAAAAAAAACTTTGTTAAACACGCTACACTAATTACTTAAAACTTTCTTCTCAAGTTAAACAAGAAAACAGTATTGATATCATGGATAAAAAGGAACTACTAAACTACGGGTATTACTATACGCAACCCATAATACACGCAGGCATGTGTGGTTGCTTATACAGTAAAGCATATTAGCTAGTACATAATAAAGTGTTTCAAATAGAGATATTTCAATAATATTCTCCATGTCCTTTTTCATGTTCGCTTTTTTTACAAATCAATTTTTTTGTTCCCGATAATAATCGGCGATTGAATTTTTTAAAATTTTAGAAGGCGACACGCTTTGATCATATGTTCGGACGCAATGCTCTCTCTTTTCCCGTTCTCATTTTTATCACTCTGCTCTCTCCATCTACTTGTTGCGCCGAGAGGAGCTAACGGCTACGACTTTCCCGCTTCGATTTTCGCCGGACGCGTAAGCGACGAAAGCTCACGCTGTGATTGGTTTAATATCTGGCAAAGCGACGCGTTAAGTGACTGCGCAACATCACGACGTCATGACAAGCTCGTGCAACGGGTCCGTTAGCTTCTCCGGCGCACTTTGAATGGTCGGTGTAATAATACTTATACCTGTTTGTTATTCCTTGATATTTATACCTGTTTGTTATTTCTATTCATTTGTTATTCATTATATTGTAAGTTCTAAAAAGTCAATAAAAGCCTAATTTTATAAAAGGTTTCTTTTACTACAATTTTATTGACTTTTTCTCTGTACAATGGATAAACTACTACGTCCAGAAAAGTTAGAAGCAGAACCCAACTCAAACAATGCCGCTCAACATTGGAATCATTTGTCAATTTTCTTGACGCTACTAAAGTCACAGAAGATAAAGATCAGTTAAAGCTTCTGGTAAATTACCTTTGCCCCGCAGTTTATGAATATAAGTGAATGTAGCACTTACAAGGATGCTATTAAAATATTAGAGAACTTATATATTAAACCTCAAAATGAAATATTTGCCCGACATTCCCTCTGGACTAGACGACAAGAAGTTGGAGAATCTAATGACCACTATTTACAAGTATTTAAGCAAATGAGTAAAGAATGCAGTTTTAAATCTGTTACTGAAGATCAAAACAGAGATGATTTTATAAGGGATTCATTTATTAGTGGACTAAACTCACCCCACATTCGTCAAAGACTTCTTGAAAATAATACTCTGAGTTTGGAGGAGGCCTTTAACAAAGCTAGATCTCTACAGATGGCTCAACATCACTCTGAATCTTATTCGTCTTCATTCGGTACTATTAATGCAGCTATGTCGAAATCTTTTGCTATGAACCAATCTCAGCCCAGGCAAGATGATCCAGATCCTTTAACCAGCGCATCCGTTACTCCCAAATGTTACTTCTGTGGATACGATCGTCACCCTCGTACAAAATGCCCAGCAAGAAATTCTGTGTGCCATTTTTGTAAGAAAAAGGGTAATTTTTCAAAGGTGTGTAAATCTTATGACAACTCAACAAAACAGACATCAGCTGCCCTCCTTGCAACAATATCTGCTGCATCACCTGGATGTTTGTCAAAAGCAATACTTCAAATTGA
This sequence comes from Philopedon plagiatum, assembly GCA_963971165.1. Classification (NCBI taxonomy): domain Eukaryota; kingdom Metazoa; phylum Arthropoda; class Insecta; order Coleoptera; family Curculionidae; genus Philopedon; species Philopedon plagiatum. Next base: position 68,414,333 of record OZ020193.1, read on the forward strand.
AGTTGACGGAATTATAACAGATCCTTTAATTGATACAGGAAGCTCCGACAGTTACATTTCCAACAAAATAGCTAAAGACCGAAAACTAAAAATATTTCCATTAAAAGCAGATGTAACCATGGCCTCAACATCCCTGTTTTCAAAAGTATTAGGATCCTGTACTGTTGATATCAAAATTTTACAGCACACTTACAAAAATGTAAAACTAATGGTCTTAGAAAATGTATGTGCTGATATGATTGTGGGTCATGATATATTAAGCCAGCATAACATAATTGAAGTGGTTTTTGGTGGGAACAGATCTCCGTTATCAATATGTAGTCTAGCTTTAGCCAATGTTGAACCTGCTTTATTATTTTCTAATTTATCTGGTGACTGTAAACCCATTGCGATTAAATCACGTAGATATGCGCAGGCAGATTCGAATTTTATTGAAGATGAAATTCAAAGACTCTTAAGTGAAAATGTAATTGAACCCAGTGATTCTCCATGGAGAGCTCAAGTATTGGTTACAACTAATGAAAACCATAAAAAGCGTATGGTAATTGATTATTCCCAGACAATTAATAAATTTACACAACTCGATGCTTATCCCCTACCTAGAATAGAAGATATAATAAATAAAGTGGCAAAATATGAAAATTTTAGTACGATTTAATTTACGCAGTGCTTATCATCAAATTCCAATCAAAGACAATGAGAAGATTTATACCGCTTTTGAAGCCTGTGGAGGTCTATATCAATTTCGAAAAATTCCATTTGACTAATGGAGTTGCCTGTTTTCAAAGAACAATAGATAATATAATCAAAAAAGAAGGTCTTAAAGACACTTACGCTTATTTAGACGATGTTACAGTGTGTGGAATCGATAACGCAGATCATGATCATAACTTACAACTATTTTTAAACACTGCTGCTAAGTATAACTTAACACTAAAGGAAGAAAAGTGCATGTTTTCATCAAACTCAATTAATATTTTGGGCTATAGCATCACTAAGAAGACCATCATGCCAGATCCAGAAAGACTTCGACCGTTGTTAGAACTTCCTGTTCCTTATGACTCTACCTCTCTAAGACGTATAATGGGTATGTTTGCACATTATTCTAAATTGGTGCCAAAGTTTTCTGAAAAAATTCAGCCGCTTGTCCAATGCAAAAAATTTCCAATGGGAGAAAACGTTGTTTCTGCTTTTGAAACTCTCAAGAAAGATATTGCTCGTGCTGTTGTGACCTCAATTGACGATAATGCTATGTTTACAGTCGAAACCGATGCCTCCGACTTTGCTATCGCTGCACAACTTTCGCAACTTGGAAGACCAGTGGCATTTTTTTCAAGAACTCTGTCCAAATCAGAGCAAAGACACTCCTCAGTAGAGAAAGAGGCTTATGCTATAGTTGAAGCTCTGAAAAAATGGAGACATTTTTTAATTGGTCGTCACTTCAAACTCATAACAGATCAAAGGTCAGTAGCTTTTATGTTTGACAATAAAAATCCTGGAAAAATTAAGAATGAAAAAATCATGAGATGGCGTATTGAGCTATCAACTTACAAGTACGATATTATATATAGACCAGGATCGCAAAATACTGTAGCAGATGCTTTTTCAAGAGTATGTTCTGCAACTGAAATTGACAGAACTTTGGACAATTTACATAATTCGTTATGTCATCCAGGAGTAACTCGTCTGTACCATTGGATTCGCTGCAAAAACATACCATTTTCAGTGGAAGATGTACGAAGAGTAACTTCTAAGTGTCCTGTTTGTTCAGAATTAAAACCAAGATATCATAAACATCAAGGCGCACTTATAAAAGCAACATCTCCTTTTGAAAGACTGAACATTGATTTTAAAGGACCTCTGCGGTCGTCCTCAAATAATCGATATATTCTGACAATAATTGATGAATACTCAAGATTTCCTTTCGCATTTGCCTGCTCAGATATGACATCAGCCACCGTCATAAAATGTCTTCGTCAAATATTTTCAATTTTTGGAACACCATACTTTGTTTGGTTGTGATACTTGTTTTAATTCCAATTTCTGTTAACTGCACTCCTAATAGGGCATTGTTCATAATGATTAATGCCATTCTTTATTATAACAGCAGTTCCCCCACGTGCCTGATTGTCGGGATGAATCGTTTGGTATATTTGGTAACCCTTTATTTTTAGGGAGGTCTCATTTGTTGAATGTGTTTCTAAGACCAGACACACATCAATACTTTGGGTGTTGAGAAATATTTCTCTTTCTTGCATTCTGTTTTGGATGTCATTGGCATTTCAAGTTGCTATTCTTAGATCTTGTTGATGCAATAATGTTTTTCAGGTGCTCCTGTGTTTTTGATTTCCAGTCTGTCTAACCTTTCTGAAAGTTTGTTCATAAGGTTCATCATATTTTGTAACATTAGCATCATGGACTGTTGCTCATTCGGGAGTGGTGCAGGTTGAGATTTAGGGCCCTGTGCTGCCTGTGCATAGGATACCTCTTTGCTAGTATTTTTAGATGTGAAATTTTTTGGTTGTCCATTTTGTGTTTTCCTTGCATTGTTTGCATTACTTAGTCTTTTCTGTAGTTCTTTTGCTACCACGCATCCACGGTAGTTTGCAGGATGTGCCTCTCCGCAGTTTGAACATTTAGGTGGTGTTTCCCTTGGCTTGGTGCACTCGGAGGACAGCTGATTCCCAGCGCATTTGACACAAGTGACTGCGTGTTTGCAGAATTTTTGGATATGCTCATATCTTTGGCATTTTTTGCACTGAGAGGTATCAACTTATTGCTCCTTATGGCTTCAATTTTAACTTTCATATGGCGTATATACTGAGTTTCGTATATTTTTTTGACATCTTCCGAGTTTTGGAAGGTTAGCGTAAATAGGGGTATGGGGATTATTTTAACTTCATCCTTAACTTTTGACTTTTTTATTTTGTTTACCACTTCAAGGATCTTAAAGCCTCTACTCAATAAATCATCCTTGATGTCTTGTGTATCACATTAAGGGTGTAGGTTTCTCACCCCTTAAAAAAATTTTAGTTATTATGTTAGCAACCAAAAGTTTTGGAGCAACATACGAAAAAGTAGTTTGTCGCGAGCCACTACATCTTACCTATCCTTTTCGAACGTTTTGGATATAAGGTATCTTGTTGATTCTGGTCAAAGTGTGGTCTGTTCGTCAGCCACTCTGGGTGTGAGCCTGCCTGATGAAGGGTAAGGGCCCAGAAATCGCGATAGCAGGAGGGCACCCGGACCAGAATCAAAAAGAATAATCATTCTACTTTATTTTGTCATTTTACGATCTTGTGTTTTGCACTAGCGAAAGAATTAAAGCTTTTGAATTTACTTACATAATATATTAAATATATCGACCGAAGAAAGTTCCCCATTTTCTATATATTTATATAGGAAATCTCCCTATATATATATATATATATATATATATATATATATATATATATATATATATATATATAAACATACCTTAATTTTGTCCATATGAAAAATAGAAATTTCATTTTTGGGTTGAGGCTTTAGTTGACAAAAACACATTTTTTGCCATAAAAAACAATTGATATCGATTGTGGTTTCTCTGGAGGTGAGTTTAAGTTTTTTATTTTAAATGGTAGCGTACCAATTTTTTTAGACCATTATTAGTTAGCTCTTTAAATTTCCTTTTCGGTGAGTTTTCGCGGTTCTCAGCGAACTTAAGTGAAACATTTTCTTCATACACAAGTGAAACTTTTCTTTACAATAAAAGATTAATTTTTCTATTTATGTGAGTTAACTTGTATAATTATTTTATAGATTATTTAAATCATTTTTATTAATCAATTATCTGGCCGCTTAGGTGTTTCAATATTTTTTAAATGAATTATTTTCAAATAAGTTTTAACCCTTCCCTAGTATTTCAAGTTCTTCAATGTATTTTTAAACCAACTATTTATTACTTATTTTGTTTTTTAAAATTGTTTTTCAAAATTTACTTTCCTTCATTTGTTTACACGGCTTTACACCATTAAACAAATACTTATAGGCCGCGTTGCCACACTTTGTCAGTAGGAGTATCTGTTTTGACGATAAAGCATATTTTGATTTGATTTGATTTGTTGTTTTTGTTTGCCGATCATTTGACAGCGAGCGTAAAACAGAGCGAAAAAATATCGCTCTGTCCCTACTAATAGAATTCTACGACCTCGCTGAGTCCCACTGCTGGACCTCCACACAAGTTCAGCGTGTGATGTTAACGGAACTGAAGATATCTGTTTAGAAGCTTCACCCGATTGTGATTTTTACCTTGATTTAACATTCTCATGTGAGCCATGTTGTTATGAGATGGCTTGATAAAAACTTTATTATGATTTATATTGATTCAATGAAGAAATTAGTAAAAACTGGTAAAAATAGGACATTGTTGTTTTACTTTTAAATACAATACAATTTTGTATTGCTTTTAAAGGTTAATTGATGTTTTAGTATTTTATGATTTGGTGTATTTAAATATTTCTCTTAGCAAATAGCCGCTATTGACATTTTTTTAATATTTTCTCTGAAAATTCTCTTACAAACGTCCAATAAAATATTTTTAACGTTATATAAATACAACAAGTTATAAAATGTCAAAACATTAATTTGACCTTTAACTGATCATATCGTCGCTGATCTGACTAAGGGGCGAAAGCGACACTCTCTTCGATTTTGAGTTAGGTTCATGAAGTGATTAGACTTAAAGGTATCTATGATCTGACAAACTGGCGAACGTCCAACTCTAGCAGTTTTCAGTATACAACAAATCGTTGATAGGCATAAGCGACACTAAATACATTATTAGGATCAGACCGTACGAAGGGGCGAATATCCACAAAATGAAGTTTCGTCTAATTCTTAGATCCCACAAGAACAATTTTGGCTGTTACGCCTAACAGCTAAAGGCTTTTAATATACATAGGCTTCGAAAATTACTATAATAACTAATAAAACTAATAAAATAAATGAATTTTTACTTTTTTGTTGGCAACTTTTAGTAGCTACTAGTAAAATTTGTGTGCTTGTACAAGTTTAAAAAATATGTTTTTTCTTTAATTTATAGAAGTTTTTGTTCTTTCTTTTTTTAATATCACTAAAACTACCTATAGTTGTTGTTTCCGTTATTAAAAACTTTATAGCTTTTTTAGTTTATAATTATTTAATACTTATTACCAGGTGCGGCCCGTGAAATTTTAAAATTGTATATCTCGGTTGCTTGCTACTTATGGGACCCATGCCAAGTTCGGGTCTTTTAATAGTGAGCCTCTAGGGATGTTTTGATAAAGAAAAAAATATTTTGTAATTTGCGAAAAAAAGTTGGATTTTTGAGAATTGACCCACCTGGGAAAAAAATTAACACGCTAAGGTATTTATTATTTTTTCTAAACAAATTTTACATCATTTTGTCGACAATTCGTAAATTTTAAGAGAAAAACTGTGTTAGTACAAAGTTATAGTCATTGGCACCCAGATTCTCCAACGCTAGTCCGGTCTAATGTGACAACCAAAAGTTTTAAACTGATAAGTGTAAGAATAAGACAACTACGTTTTATACTGTGAATTTATTTCTGACCTTTTTCGCAAATGTGTAAAGAAAAAGGCAATTTTAGTATGTACTTTCGACAATACTAGAACTTAATTCATTACAGCAACTCGTTCCAAGATCAAAATCATTTGAAAACCAAGCAAATCGCTGAAATATCAGAATAATTCATAAGATTTTAATGACGATGTATTAACAATGACGACAAAAACCTATCAAAACATAACTGATCGACTATAAGATTTTAACTTAAACCAGTACTAAATCTTAAACCTTCTTAGTGAATCTGAACGAATTTTTGTTTAAATTATGTTTTAGGTTTAAAAAAGTTCAAATGACTATAACTTTCTACTAACACATTTTTTTCTCTTACAGTTTAAGAATTGTCGGCAAACTGATGTAAAATTTGTTTAGGAGAAACAATAATTAAATGCCTAAGCTTGTTAATTTTTTTCCCAGGTGGGTCAATTCAAAAATTAAACTATTTTTGCAAATTACAAGATATTTTTTTCTTGACCAAAACATTCCTAGTAGGCCCACTATTAAAGAACCTGAACTTGGCATGGGTCCCATAAGTAGCAACAGAGATATACAACTTTAAAATTTCACGGGCCGCGCCTGCCTATTACTATTAATACTTGTGTTATAATTTAGCATTAATATTTTTTTTTTTTTGTAATTTTTGAGCAAAACGAGATTCTGTTTTATGTTTGTTTTTGCTAAAAATATACTTTTGATGGTGCTTGACAATAAGTTTTTGTTTCTCGACTTTTTATTACAAATAAAATGCCTAAAAGGCCACTTACACTTTTTGTTTAATTCAAAAGTTAATAGACAAAAGCAGGCGAATATCCAATATATTATTCAACAGAATCTGACCAACGGGCGAACCTCCATTTAGTACCTATTTCGGGGTGATAGCTCATGACTTTTCAAATTCTATACATGTCTTTCGTAAGCATGTATCTTGACCTACCTTATACCATATATAGTAAAATAATTAATAAACAACTTATAGAAGGAGAATGTGCCAAATAGGACCTATTTTCTTTAAAATGCTCTCCTGTAAAATTATCAAATTGGCGCTTTCGCCCCTTGGTAAGATCAGCGACGATATATGATAGTGGATTCTCTTCCGCACAGCGCTTCTGCTGTTAATACTTTTGACCCTATCACTGAGGGCGCCACCATTGAAATCTAACGTCACCGATATTATAACCAATTGCCACTCTTTTAACATTTGTAACCTGTTAGTTGTTTTGTGCTTTCTAACCATACATTTTTATCTATGATCACATGAAACCCAATCAAACAAACCCTTTTTATTTTCTTTGATGATCGCAGTCACACACACGGCTAAACTTTGTTAGCCTGTATTTAGTATTCGTTGTTTGTTAGCCTATGTCAATGATTGCATGGCTTTAACAGGTCTCTTATTTTTCTCTGTGACTGATTTTTCTGCGTTGGTCATTAAATTCGGAACACGGTTGTTTTGTGTTTGTTTTAAACTTTTATTTTCTTTGGTTTTAAATGTGGACTGTTGATGAAGGCGAACCGTTTTCCGTTTATACTTTATCCTAATGTTTTGTTTATAAAAAAATATTTTTTAACTTATTAACCAGAAAGGCTATCTTTTGAAATTTAAAACGAACGACAGCTTTAATGAAGAAAAGAAAAACATGGATTCAATGCTGAAAGTAACTCAAGGAGCTAGGAATATCAGTTGCATTACCAGACAAGAGTTATCAGCACCTCCCATTGTTAAAGAGAAGGAAATGGATAGATGTTGTCATGTAGCAAGAGAAAAAAAGGAACCCAGAGATCTGGCAGAGGCTGCTATTATGGAAAACAAAATTACGAGTTCCCCAATAATTAAAACCGAGTCAGAGTGGAATCTCTATGAAATTGAACATGTTCCAAGCAATACATTTATGTATAAACATACAAACAGACCTGTGCCGGAGTTAATTGTCCGATTGGAAAAGCTTCAGGTTATTAAGAAAAATGAAGAATGCTGTGTGGACATTTCAGATATAATTTTGGAAACCAGTTTATCTGGGTGAGTTGTTAATTTTCTATTGGCAGAGGCAGATGCAGAAATTTCAAAGTAGTACTTATATCTCTGTTCCTACCGAGGTTCCTACTTACAGGACCCGTACCAAATTTAGGGGTTTTAATAGTGAGCCCCTGGGAATATTTTGATAAAGAAAAAAAACATTTTGTAATTTGTGAAAGAAAGTTGAATTTTTGCTGGGTTCCCCTGGGAAAAACAAAATAAATGCGTTAAGACATTTTATTTATTATTTTTTCTAATTTACACATCATTGTGTCGAGAATTTTTAAATTTTAAGAGAAAAAAATGTGTTAGTAGAATGTTATAGTCATTTGAATGTTTTTAAATTATATTTTAGGTTTAGGTCTCTGTCTATTTGGATTATTAAAAAAATACATATTACTTGCTGTACTAAAATTTTACTATTTTTACATTTTTTAAGTACTTACCTTAATTATTAGTTTTAAATTACAAGGGTAATAAAGGTTTTAAATTTATATATTTCTGGAAAACTGTTTATAAGTAATGGTTCATTATTAATTTAATTATTTATAAAAACAATTTTTAAAAATAATAGTATATACGAGTGGAAAATTCCGAACGCGAGCGCTAGCGAGCGTGAGGAACCACGAGTATTGAGTTTTTTCATTCTAACTGAGTAACAGACTATATTTTCTCCACAACCAGAAAGTATAAATCAAATGAATGAATGTCAAATTCTATATCTGATTCATTCGATTTTTCACTCATTATTTCATTTAAATTGAAGCTTTTCTGACAAAACTTATGATGCCGCCACCATTTGCATCTGTCACTGACAATTTTGAAATCCACGGCAATCTATGTCGTTTGGTTCGATTACAGAATATTCATACCGTACCTTGTTATGGAATGAAAATACATGCGAAACACATAAGAAGTAAGTGTTTCAGAACAAATATTCTAACTCAAGAGTAAGAATGTATATGTTCTATTATTAAAAATGATTTCGGAATTTCTACATTCTTTAATGGTTGTGGAGAAAAATATTTTTTGCTAGGCGTTTGACAGTGCTTTTTGTTTCTGTGGAACTTCAAAAGTAAAATCACAAGGAGCTAAAAACGAAAATCTCAAATTACGTTTTTTTTCGGTATAACCGATATTATTCGAAATATTTTTAATTTCTCGGTGGCGCATGATTTGGCATCATTTTAACCAACTCTTTATTACACTCATTTATGGTTAACGGGTTTCCAATACTAACGTACAGAATGTGTAACACCTTGTATAGGTATTTGTGGGTAATTCTTACGAAATGTGCTTAAACCAGGCTAGGTTTTATGTCAAAAAATTTTATGTCAAAAAATTTTATGAGATATTGCGTTTCTGTTTGTGGTTTTAGTAGAAGACTGACCTTAGTTATTCAGTCATCTGACTGGTCACTCACTTCATTAAGCATTTTTGAAAAAACTTGACATTTTAGAATTGAATGTATAACGGAGATGAGAGGGCGTGCACGGATATGAGAATATATTTTTCAGGGACGATGAATTTCTATAATTTGCATCTATTTAAATTAGTTGTTAGCGGATACTTTCATAAATGATATATTTTTAAATGAAAAACGGAGTAGTAACTTTTTAAACATTTTATTCAAAGTTGAAAAATGATATAAAATGTAAACGAAGATGTACCAACGATAAAAACAAACCAGTAAGTAAACGTCAACTTAAAGAAATTAACTTAAATTCTTAAAGACAGTTAAATCAAAACTAAATATGAATTGTTCCCTATTATTTATGGTGGGAGTGGGAAGTACAGCTACTACATTCATATTAGTGTGCATTTGACACAGGCATGTATCCCTTTCATTTATTTTGGGGTGAACTACCCAAAACGGTTTCAACTTACAAAAAGTTGCGTAGCTAATTAAAACATTTTCAGAGGTTATAAATTTTAAGTGCAAATGCTGGAGAGTATCGTTTAGAAATCTTTTTTGTTTTTTTGATATCACCCTTTTTTACAAAATCTTTTTTTCCGAGGCAGAGCCTTCTGCATTCATCCCTTTCCAAAAATTGTGTTATCTGATTTTTTAACATATTACAAGCAATTTTTCTTTTGTTTCTATTTTTACTTCTATCTTTTAAAAATGCTGATGTAACCTTGTGTAAGTATGATTTCTTTTTATAATCTTTTACTACTTTTCCTGACACAAATTTCCAAAATTTTCTTTTATCACCGGATTTTTTTACTTTTTTATAATTTTCAGACAACTGTTTTATCATTACTTCGGAAAATATCAATTTTTCCTTTATTTCCTGAGAGACATTTTGCCCTTCAATAAGTCGTTCTACTTTGTCGTTTGCAGAATTGTCACTTTTGTTCTTATAAAGTTTTGCCTTCAACCGTTTAAGACGCATTTTGTATTTCTGTTTCATGTTTTTCTCTTTGTGAAGGTAGTATTCTAGCTTTCGAATTTTTTCCTTAAGAGCCCTGGTATGTCTTCTTGTGCGTGCTTTTCCTTGCCTTATTCTTCCATGCCACTTGTCATTTTGATGGTGCTGGCTTTCATCCTGGAAATCTTCAAGGGCCGGAGTTGTCGGGCGGGGGGGTATTTTCCCTTAACCTTCCCTCTAAAGCTGGAGCTTCTTTTTTACGATCATAATAAGTTTTGCTGCTATTTCTCCATGTCTTTCTTTTTGTTCTTTGTTCCCTTTCGGTCACCTGAACAATTGTTTTTATTTTTCCCGCTCTCTTTCGAGCATGATATCTTTCCCTTTCCTTTCTTTTTTCTTCCTCGTATTTTTTTTTTACTGATAAAGCCTGCGGCGTTTACTATTATTAAAACTGGTCTGCAAGACCAACCATTAAGTTTTCTCTAAATTCTAAAAAACTAAAATCCTTATATACTAAAGTTCACCCAATGGAGTCCTAAAGGTTTATCTGTTGTGACTCGTATATTTGAGGATTATTTTTTCTCCTTGCTTCACGCAGTTTTCTCATAGCTTCTGGTTGTTTTTGCTTTTGACTTTCATGATCACGTTTTCTTTTTCTTTTGGCTGTGGTGGGCGTGCCTGCCATATCTAAAAAATATTTACTTATGTCCTTTATATTGAAAAAAAAAAGAAACTACCCCAACTTCGTAAAATAACCTCAACTCCAAAAATCAGCCTCAGCTCCGTGAATAGCTGGGTTCACGGAATTGAGGTTCACGGAGATTAGGATTTTATATGTTTTTGGTAAATATATCCTTTGTAAAAAAAATATTACGAGATCTTTCTACACCAGTAACTAAAACTTTTTAAAATACTCACCTTGTTGAGTTTCCGACCCTGATAACAAAAAATAAATCTTATTCTGTTTTGACAACAAAAGCCAACTGTTTATAAATCCTTAATTTTATTTTCTTCGAAATGAGAACGCAAACTAAGTAGATTGTACGTAAGGCGCTGTCGCGCTGAATCTTTTCTTTTTAATAATCATTCCTGTAAGCTTATTGAAAGAGGAAGCAATAAAACAGTGTTTAAGGAATAAGAAGTATTTTATTTGTGATTAATCTGCCCATTCAATTATCAATAGGTTATGGGCCCAGGTCAACGCTGTGGTTTTAAGTGAAAAAGTGAAGTCTTATATCGTGAGTGACAATTGTGAAAATAAAGATACTTTGAAATCAACAAAGGAAAAACAATGAACACGGGGAGACAAGTGAAACGAGCCATCAGGCAATTTAATGGAGAGCATTATTCCATTTGGAAATTTAGGATCAAAGCCCTAATCGCAGAAGAAGGAGCTCTTCAAGTACTGAACGAGGAACCCCCTGTTGAGCTAACGGTCATTTGGAGAAAAATGGAAATGTTTGCAAAAGGTTGCATTATAGAATATATAAGTGATTCTATGATAGGAATGATTACAGAACAAGACACTGCTAGAGATGTTTTTAAAAAGTTTGATGAAATTTTTGAACGGAAAAGTTTGGCAACACAACTTTCAGTTCAAAAGAAACTTTTAAGCTTTAAACTTGGTGAAACTTCATTAACTGAGCACTTTATAAAATTTGAAGAAATGATAATCGAACTAGTAGCCGCTGGTGCTTCATTAACGGAAACAGGTAAAATTGCACATCTATTATTGACTTTACCAAAATCATATGATGGGATAGTAACTGCCATTCAGACATTATCTGAAGATAACCTCACTCTGGCATTTGTAAAAAATCGCCTTCTTGATCATGAAACTAAACTAAAAGAGAAGGCAAATGACACCACTTCACAAATACTCCAATCGGAAACCTATCCAGAGAAAACATCTTTAAAACAATCAGAAAAACAAAATAGAAATAATTTCACGAATAACTCAAGACATTTTCAAAGAAAAAAATATTTTAAAACAAACAAGAATTTTAATAAAAATAGAAATCAACGTCATTCTCACAAAAAATGTGATTTTTGTGGTAGATCTAATCATTTCAGAAGACATTGTTATTTTTACAAAAAGGCTCAAAATAATCAAAGAACTCTTCAAACAATCCAAACTGAACAGCATGAAAATAGTTTTGCCTTCATGGTCAGCAGTAGGGATCACCAAAATGAAAAGTCAAACACCCAACCAGAAGTTTGTTTTGTATTGGATTCGGGAGCTACTGATCACATTGTTAATAAAAAATCTTATTATTCAACAATGGAGGAGATGGAGACGCCTATCAAGATTTCAGTTGCGAAGAACAACACCTTCATAATAGCATCTGTAAGAGGAAATATTGAAGTTATGACCAACCATGGAGTCCAAGGGATTTTGGAGAACGTACTTTATGCCCCTGATGTACCTTACAATCTTCTATCTGTGCGGCGAATCCAGGAGGCCGGTATGTCAGTTCTTTTCAAAGAAAATGGAGAGGTATTAATAGAGAAAAATGGTAAGATGGTGATAAAGGGTAAGTGTCAAAACAATTTAGTAAAAATAGACTTTGAATTACTTAGAAACGTAAATAACTCTGAAAATCGCCAAGTAAATACTTCCATTCATTCTGCTACTGAAAATTTTAAACTTTGGCATGAACGATTAGGTCATATCGGAAAAACTAAATTTTTAGAAATTAAAAATAAAGAAATGGTACAGAATCATAGCCAATTAAATAATGTGAATCCAACAAATGAATTATGTGAAGCTTGTATTTATGGAAAGCAAGCGTGTTTACCTTTTTCCAAAAAGAAAGAAAAATCTCATGTTCAAAGACCATTATACATAATACATTCTGATATTTGTGGACCAATCACTCCTTCGACAAGAAATAATGAAAACTATCTTATAACATTCATTGGTGAATTCACGCATTATACTGTTACATATCTATTAGTGAATAAATCTGAAACGTTTAAATTTTTCAAAGATTATGTCACAAAAAGTGAAGTTCTTTTTAATTTAAAAGTTGCCAATTTATATTGCGACAATGGTCGAGAATATTTATCAAACGAAATGAAAACTTTTTGTTCCGAAAGGGGAATTACATATCATTTAACTGTACCATACACTCCACAACAAAATTCGGTAGCAGAAAGAATGAACAGAACTCTTACAGAGAAAGCAAGAGCAATGATACACGGTGCAGACTTAAATAAATGTTTTTGGGGTGAGGCTATTTTAACAGCTACATATCTTTTAAATTTATCTCCAACAAATGCACTTTCCCAAAACAAGACACCTTTTGAAATGTGGCATAACAAAAAACCAAAACTAGATCACCTAAAAATTTTTGGCTGCACCGTATATATTCTTAACAAAAACCGAAAAGATAAATTTGAACAAAAGTCTGTCAAAGGAATAATGATTGGGTACAAACCAAATGGCTATAAAATATTTAACGTTGAAACAAATAAATTTGTAAAAGCCCGTGACGTAATATTTGACGAAATTAATTTTAAAATTTCTAGACCTAAATTAGATATAGGCGATAATGTTGAACCTGACAATTCTAAAGGTGTTAAAACTGATAATAAATCGATACCTGAAATAGGTAAAAATAATAAACCTATTGAAATCGACAATACAAATCAGTTAAAACAAAAATCTGAGACTCCAGTATCGACTGAACTCAGAAGCAAAAATGCTAGATTTGAATCTGAGACTCCAGGTTTACCTGAACTCAGAAGTAAAAACACCGAAATTAAATCTGAGACTCCAGGTTTACCTGAACTCAGAAGTAAAAACACAATCAATAAATCAATCTGAGACTCCAGGTCCATCTGAACTCAGAAACAACAATAATATTCAATCTGAGACTCCAGTTTTAACTGAACTCAGACGTAGCGAAAGAAATAAAAATCGCCCTAAAATATCATACAATGAAAATGATATAGAAATCCTAACATGCGCTAAACAGGCTCTTTTAAAACTTCCCTTATGTTATCAAGAAATAATTGAACGGGATGATAAGGCTAAATGGGATGAGGCAATTAACAATGAAATTAATTCTCTAGTACAAAATAATACATGGTCTCTAGTACCTAAACCTATAAATAAAAATATTGTAAACTGTAAATGGGTATTTAATATTAAAAATGACGAATTTGGAAACCCAACAAAATATAAAGCGCGATTAGTCGCAAAAGGTTTCACTCAGCAATATTTAATTGATTATGACGAAACTTTTGCCCCAGTAGCGCGTATAACTACCTTACGAATAATTTTAGCCTTAGCCAACCAGTTCAATTTATTAATCCATCAAATGGATGTAAAAACCGCCTTCTTAAATGGCATTTTAAAAGAAGAGATATACATGTCCGTACCGGAAGGTATAAAAATTGATAACAATAAAAATGTTGTTTGTAAACTCAATAAATCCCTGTATGGTCTAAAACAGTCGGCAAACTGCTGGTTTCAGCGTTTTGACGAAGTGTTAAAACAACATAATTTTAAAAGCACAGCCGGCGACCGATGTTTATATTTTCTAGAAAAAGGTCACATTACTGAAAATATATATTTAATTTTGTACGTCGATGATTTAATTATTGTAACTGGTAACATGGATACAATGTCAAGCTTTAAAAACTATTTAATGAAGCAGTTTCAAATGATAGATTTAAAAGATATAAAATATTTTTTAGGAATCAGAATTCAAAGAAATGAAAACAATATATCTTTAGACCAAAGTGGTTATTTACAAACAGTTCTAAATAAATTCAATATGAGTGAATGTAATCCTGTAAATATACCACTTCAGCTAAAATTAAATTATAAAGAACTAAATTCCGATGAATATTACGAAGCCCCATGTCGTAATTTAATCGGTTCTTTACTATATGCTACTCTTTGTACTCGTCCCGATTTATGTACCGCTGTCAATTTATTAAGTCGTTACCAAAGTAAGAACAACAAAGAGTTATGGCAATGTCTTAAAAGAGTTTTACGCTATATAAAAGGCACAATTAATCTTAAATTAATTTATAAACGCAATTTAAATTATAATAATATATTAATTAGTTGCGTAGATGCCGATTGGGGCAGTAATGAATTAGATCGGAAAAGTACTACAGGATATTTATTCAAAATGTTTGATTGTTGTCTAATTTCTTGGAATACCAAAAGACAAAACTCTGTTGCCACTTCTTCAACTGAAGCCGAATATATGGCTGTTTTTGAAGGAGTAAAGGAGGCATTATGGTTGAAGTCTTTATTAACAAATATCAATTTAAAAATAATAAAACCAATAATAATATATGAAGACAACAATGGTTGTATATCGATAGCCAACAATCCTGTAGACCACAAACGATCAAAACATATTGACATTAAGTACCATTTTACCAGGGAACAAATTGCAAATAAATCAATTGAAGTAAGGTATGTATCTACAGGTAACCAATTAGCTGATATCTTCACCAAGCAGGTTCCCGCTCCGAAGTTCCAAGAACTTCGATTCAAGCTTGGAATGGAAGAAGAAGTCAATAAGATAAATAATAAGACTAGCTTAGGAAACTTGGTCTGATCAGGTTTTTCATAAGGGGTTTTTCCTGATTCTTTGCAACAAATGTTGGACCATGATTGTAAATCTTCCCCAATAATATAAATACTGTTTTGTCCTCTATAAGTAAGATTTAAATTAGTTATGTAAAAGTTGGTTAGGTTAATTAAGAATGAATTATTTTTTGAGGGGGAGTGTTGAGTTTCCGACCCTGATAACAAAAAATAAATCTTATTCTGTTTTGACAACAAAATCCAACTGTTTATAAATCCTTAATTTTATTTTCTTCGAAATGAGAACGCAAACTAAGTAGATTGTACGTAAGGCGCTGTCGCGCTGAATCTTTTATTTTTAATAATCATTCCTGTAAGCTTATTGAAAGAGGAAGCAATAAAACAGTGTTTAAGGAATAAGAAGTATTTTATTTGTGATTAATCTGCCCATTCAATTATCAATACACCTGAACAAAAAACAAGAATAAACAAATAGTTACTTACCTTAGAACTAAATTTCACGGAGCTGATATTTTGAAATTACCACACTATAAGGAACAACTTTAATACGCGCTAAAAACCAACCTGCTTCCCCCAAAGCAAGTCAATAACTGAGTTCTAGAGTTTACCTGCATTTTCCTTATTAAGGGCTGGGGTTTCCCCAACCGGAGTGGGTATTCAGAGCCATTTTTTACCTAGAAACTAAACCTTCGCTATGCTTCACGGAACTGAAGATAGTTTTTGGGAACAACTCTTTAAATGCAGGTAAACTTGGGAAATTATAGTATTTTTATTCTGTAATTTACTTGAATTTCTTTAGCAGAGAGTTCTTTTTTGTTATACAAGAGAGTTTAAGTAAAATTTTTTGAATTTAGCTAATACTAAGAACAAAAGGAAGAGCATATAGAACGGGGAACAGTCACGGAGGTGAGGATTTTCAACTTTGTCAATTTTTTGAAAACATGTGTTGCACTTTAGAATCTCATTTATTGCATTGAAGAAAACTACCCTTTTTTTAAAATCAAATGCGAACAATTTTTAAATATTATTTAATTTTTTTTTATGAATTAAGAGGTGTGAACAGCAGAAAAGCACTTTTCGTAAGAACAACCCTTGTGTATAGGTTATCATATTATGGTCATCTTTTCATTTATATTCATAGCTGTATTATAAATTTTTGTATACTGCAAAATGTCTCTTATTCATATTCTTGAGAAAGATGTTTCACAGAACAGGCGTTGCATCATTTAATGAACCTGCTTGAATTAACTTTAAATTTAAAAGTGGAAAGTGGAAAAAATCTTAGGTGGGACAACTTTCTAAATTATTATGTTAATTTGTATTGCAGTTAGGTATTTGATGTCGCGCGAATAAGCCTGTTAAAACAGCCTGTGGAACAGACATTTTTTGTGAACATAGATGATACAACTATGAATATAATTTCCCTTTACAGACACTCAACTTGTTCCCTCTGTATCCTACTTATTTTTATTTAAAACTTTTACTTTTGTGTATTATTTTAATCTAATGTTTCTATTCCTTCCCATTTGACATTTAAAACTTGCCATCCGCCCTTCAAAACGTGGAGAACTGGTAAATATCAAACATATTTTAAAATATGTCTCCCTGCAATTATTATCCTAAATAATTTTGATTAACATAAACCTTTTTTGAGATATCGCATTTTAACAGTTCAAAATCCTCACCCCGTATATGTTGTTATTAAACACATAATTTAAATAAAAATAGTTTTGCATGTTTTAGTCACGCCACGTTGGGCAATATTCACCGTCCTCTCTCCCCCTTTTTACAACGTATTTTATGGACAGCCCCCAAAATACAATCAGGGAATAAATAATATTTGTTTTAGAACTCGTTTCAGATAAATAGTTACCTAATGGAACAGAGAATAATTAGGGCTCGAATTAGGGCAAAATTAGACCAAATTAAAAAAAAGTCTTACTTAGATGAAATATATAAACTTAGTTTAGAGTAAAATTACTCGTTTTTGAGTTAGAGGTTAAAACAATTAAAATAAAAATTATTTTTTTAAGGTGCTCACCTTGTATATATTTTACAGAAAGTACAGCCAGTTTTGAGCCAGGTCGATTTCTAATTTACAGGCAAATTTCATTCTTTGGCCGAGTGTTTTTTAAGTTTTCGCACCAATAGGCAGACCGACGGAAATGGAAAACTATGTGTTTCTTGAGCTAGGGACCCCAAAATATGAAAAACTGAAAAAATCCCGGCAGGAGATTTTTCACCAATATAATACTTCCTTTAGTGAGGGAAGCAAAAAGGGAAGAAATAGTTTATTATGCAATGAGCATTTAATGATATGAGTATGAGAATTACGACACGAGCCGCAGGCGAGTATCGTAATAAATATGATTGTCTTATTAGCCATTAAATGTGAGTTGCATACACTATTTTTTCTACGACCAGTAACAATAATAAAAAATTCATTAAACTTATTTTTTCGTATGTTTTTGCTGATCTTACATATAATAAATCGTTTGCGGCTCTTCCTTCTACACTCCCACTATCGCACATTTTCACCGATTTTATTTGCAAAAAGAACAAATATTACTAATTTACCTCGTAATTTACTAAGAAAACAGTAACTATGAACTGTCAAAATTGATTAATTGTTAATCTGTCATGGTTATGACAATATTTGATATTGACCGAATATTGCTATGATGTTGCATTTCTAATAAATCAATTAAAGTATGGGAGTAGGAAAAAAAATAATTCTAATATATTGTTATAGTAGGGTTGGAAGAAAACTAAATCTCCTCTCCGTAACCCTAAAGGGGAGAGGGCCAACTAGCCGGAAACATAGACATATATATATATATATATATATATATATATATATATATATATATATATATATATATATATATATATATATTGACTCACTCTGTATTTTTTCCTATCTAATTTTTTCCGACAAATCCTATTTTTAAATTCCACACTATTTACCCTATTTAGTGATTCTTTTTGGGTTTATTTTATCCGTTAATTATCTAGGAATACCTCCCACTGTTTTAAATCGCTTATTTTTTCGGTAAAGTTATAAATAAATAGGTTTATTTGTATCGGGGACATCTAAAAATTGAAAATTTTTGAATTTTCGAAGATTGCCATGAAAATAAAGAATTGCAGTTTATTTACTCGGAATTATTAAGATGATATGTATGTCAAAATTTCGCAGAAATGCCAATTTTTGTTGCAAAATTGAAAGGTTCCTGGACCGATTTCGGCTTGAAGTATACATGAATAAGAATTTAAGAACCTTCTACTTTAAGTGCAGGAATATTTCATTGGATGAGTTACGCATTACATACCATTTTTATTGAGTTGTCGATGACTCTACAACACTGGAATTCGCCATATACTCATGATGAGTCATAAGTTCAGTTTTGACGACACAGCCAATGGGATCACGTTTTACAAGTTTCGAAATTCGCGCGAAAATTTGCAGTTTTAAATCCTTTTTTTGTTAATAAAGACCAAAATAAATGAATAACAGCAACCGCCATACACATTTAATTTATGTAGAGAATATAAAAAAAATATTTCAGATATATTTGGGTTATGCATACTTATTCCCTATTATCCTTTTTATTAATAATAAAAATGTAACCCACTAGTGGGATTTTAATAAATCTATATACTTTGTTGCCTTAAAACTGCGATTTTTCTTACCATACAAAATTGTCGTTAATGTCGTTAAATTTTTTTAGTTATCCACTTTTTTATTAAAAGTCTTCTTATTTAAAACATGGCCAGAGTCAATTCGACGACCAATCTTGTTAATTAGTAATTAGTTGTCGACTACCGGTAATTTAATTTTCCGAAAAGAAAGCAAGGGCTACTAATAAAAAAACTTGCAATAAGTACATCACACTTTCTTCCAAAGCTTTTTGCTGCTTTTGGCTCTTTCCTGCTATTGGCTTTTTAAACAAAGAAATTGCCAGTTACCCACACTTTTTCTTTAAGGAAATCAGAGGGTGGGCAACTAACTAAACTGGGTCTAGAAACCTGAAATTTTGTACAGAGGTTTCTTATATATAACAAAGGCATCCATTAAAGAAGTTTTTTTTGAAATTCAACCCCTAAAGGGGTTCAAACTTTGTGTGGAGAAAGAATATTAGATGGTCTTATGAAGTCGAAACTTCATAAAAGTACTCTAAAAAATAAGCGTTTAAACTTGTGTTTTACAGTTTTTAATAAAGCAACCCCTAAGGGGGTAAAATGGGGTTCAAAGTTTGTAATCGAGTAAAATTGTTATACCGCGAACGAAGTCGCGGGCGAAAGCTAATTTATATTTTAAATGAACTTGTTTCGGCCTATTTTTATAAAACATGGAATAAACCAGTACTAGTTAACAGCAAAGTTTTAGTAAGTTTTTGTTAAATGATGTATAAGAAAAATATTTTTAAATGATTAGCATGATGCTACTATCAGAAATTAAACTTTGTTGGGGTTTGGTAATTGGTATAATAAGAGGGGCATTCCATGTAAAAGAGGAAAATGACATACATTTTAAAATTCCTTTAATTATTTTAAATTTAGTACTAACTCATAGTTAAAAGTCTATATTTAAATAATTTGTAAAAAAAAATTGTTAAAATTAATAAAAAAACTCTTTTTTCTACATATAAACTTTTTAGTCGTATTGAGTTGTGTAGGGAGCAAATGTTCTTTAGGTTGGTAATGCCATTTTTAGTCATCTAAATAACTTCAGCAAACTGATGATTGTATTTCAGAAAAAGAGTTACAAAAACTAAGGAACCGCGTATAATTCAAGTGAAAAGGTATGTTAGTTTTTGTGTATTTCTTGTTTGGATATAAGCATATCGCATGTCCCACCAGTCACGCAAAAAGAGATAAAAGTTGATTTTCTATCCTCAAATATGACATTATCAATTCTGATTCTTTTTAGAAGTAACAATAAACATGTTACGAACTATTTAAGCTTCTTATAATAATTGTTAAAAACTCCATATTATAGTTTTGAGGCTATTTTAAAATATGTCCCACCAGTCACATGTGACTGGTGGGGCTCTGGCTCACAGTTAATATATCATGGAATTTTGTTTGATACTGCAGATTGTAGCTTTGTTTCTCTTTATGACCCTTAATTTAATGATTTTATATATTTTTTAGCGTAAAATAAATACAAATTTGGGTTGGGTTGGGTATGCTATAATGCTCTATATGACAAGAAAAGTAGTAATTACACGTAGCAAGGATTGCTACGAGTACTTATTATCAAAAAATATCAATGGATTGCATATTTTCCTGGTTGGTGTTAATGATATTAAATAACATCGAACAAATCTTGACAAAAGATGGCAAAACATCAAAGCAATTCCACAGATACAGAGACACCATCATTTTAAATCTCAAGAAAATAAATACATCATTTATGCTTTGACGGCAGCATCTTCTGGCTCCAGAAAGGTTTTAACAATTCAAGAAGAAAAGTTAAATTATTACTCTGAGTCGTATAACTCCAGTGACAGTGAATAGCAACTGGACGTGGACACCAGATAATGAACTAAAGCTTTTTGTCAAAAATGCTAATATTTTTAAAAAACTAAATTAATAGGTATAGATATTTTTAAACAAGGCATCGTAATTTTCTTTTATAGGAGTTTAAAAAACAAGTTTCTTTAATTTTTGTTATTAAAAACTAAAGTTTATTGAGATTTTGTTATTAGTATATTTAATTCTCTATTCGCGTTCTGTTTGTAGTTTCTCAATTATTTTAAATAATTTATAGTAAAAATTATGACTAATAGTGTTTGTAAGGCTTAAAAAGTCATAAAACTGATTTATTAAACAACTATGTTGACGTATTTCGTACTTGTCCCACCAGTCACAATTTAAAAGTTTTTTTATTATTTCTACATAAGCTATCATATAATTATTATTGATAAAAACGGAAGTACATAGTATACATTTTACATTAAGAACAACGTTTCACTTAAAATTTAAGTGGCCGAACTGAAATTCGTCTTCAAGTACACCGTGGTAAGAGAGGAGGATTTTTTGGTGTCCCACCAGTCACGTTCATTCAAGTAATAATTACAAAGAACTCAGAATGTATTCAGTTGTTTTTTTAAGGGAACTTGTGCATTAGTTATTTACCTATGTTTTAAGATATATTTCACCATTGGATAAGTTTCGATGGTATAATTATAGCGCAAAGTTAGTCGAATTCCGGAGTCAAATGTCCCACCAGTCACTATGGAATGCCCCAAGAGCTAAAAATGGACTGTATATAATTTTGGTTGGGGAGATGAGTACGAGAATCGTTTTTAAAAGTAGTTTGGCAAACGGCGATAGCATGACACAAATTCTAATATGGCATATCTTGACGTCGAAATCACTTTTAACTGTTTCTTGGTGGTGGCCACCTGGTTGATCCCATGTGCTGCTCTTCCAGAACCATGGATCGGGAACACCCGAGAAAGTAATTGGGCCATGCGGCCGAGTAGCGGCCAGTACAACTTGTCTGTTAGTACTCTCTCACTTAGCGTCAACGCGCTCTAGGGCCAGTAAATGTGTCATGTGAACACTACGCGTATTCTCGCGTATTTAAAATTTAGTAACCCAACATTAATTGGGGACTTTACCAAATGGGGACTTAAAATATATATAAAACCCAAACAAACTTGGTGTTAAAATATTTTCAACATACTTCAATAATATAAAGCATAATAATTTAAAAAGTACCTACCATTTTAGAAGAAAAAGGGAAAAACAAATTTTGGCAAAACAATTATAGATTTTACATATTCGTTGATCAGCCATTGTCTACACAAATAAGTTAACACGAGCACTAAAAAATTGTCACTCAACGAATGAATCTCTAAATAATATCAAAAGCTCACAGACACAACCAAACAATACCTCTTTTTTACCCAGAAATACAAAATGCAAATGGCGTCGGCCTTGTTCTGACCGCTTAGTTGCTGTCCGCCCACTTTTGCTAGACGTCTTGAGTGCGCGTGCCTCTACACCACGAACTTTTAAAAACCTGACTGGCTCCAAATGCGTACAAACGCACTTTTTCGCCCATCGTCCATGCTTTGGACGGATTCAGTTGGTGTAGGGAATACGCTATGCTGGTCTAATATGTAATGTCTATGGCCGGATACAGTATATTTTGTAAAATGATTTAAATAATTTTACAAAATATTTAAATTATTATATAGTTAAAAAGATTGAATTTATTTTTCCGTTTTATTGCTTTAATCTCTATAAATATAGAATGCAAAGCCCTGACTGACTGACATATCAACGCCCAGCCTAAACCTCTGGGCCTAAATACTAAATTTCAAATGTTCATTTCTCATACTTAGACACCCACTAAGACGCGGGTTTTCAAAATTTGGCACCAACATTGTCAAGAAATATTCTCAGTAGCATTGATACCTTTCAGCAATGCCCGTGTATGGTCAACACCCACTTAAACACAAGCTTCAGTGCTAAATCGTGACTTCATTGTATCAAGGCCGATAAAATCATTATTATCAGTAGTTTAAAGGGTTGTCATCTAGTATTATAATAATAAATATTCACAACAAAAATCAGGTGGACATTATTTTTATTTATATGGACTTCTCGAAGGCCTTCGGCAGGTTGGATCATAGCTTAATGTTGAATAGGATGCGGAAGATGGGCTTTGATACGGGCCTGTGTCTGTTTTTTGAATCATCTTTAGCAAATCGCGCGCAATTTGTTGAATTTTCTGAATATAGATCTAAACAGTTTATTGCTACAAGCAGAGCACCCCAAGGTAGCAACCTGGCACCACTTATTTTTTCAATCTTTATAAACGACATAACAACAGATATTACCAGCAATAAATTGTTTTTCGCGGATGACTTCAAAATTTATCGAGAGGTGTCGAGTCCCTCAGACTGCGTCGAACTCCGAAACGACCTAAATTTAATATGTAAATGGTGTAAACAAAATAAATTATCCCTTAACATTACCAAATGTAAACAAGTTACATATTCACTAAAATCAAACGATATTGACTTTACATACAAACCAAATGATGTTTATTTAGCGAGGTGTGAGAGTGTTAGAGACTTGCATGGATAAAAAATGTCGTTTTCTCAACACATACACATACAAGAAGCTGCTCAATCAGCTTTAAAAACATTAGGATTTATTATATGCACTAGCACCTCATTCCATGACGTTGGTTGCTTCAAGACTCTTTATGCTTCCTTGGTAAAATCAAAACTTGATTATGGCTCTCTTATATGATGTTTGTCCCCACAAAGAGTTCATGATCGGGTTTCGACCAGAAATAGAGTTACCCAAATAGATATAACATGTTGCACAGCGACAGGCTTTTAGTGTATGCAACTGACTGATTGTTTCTGACGGTCAAGAAACTGTACGCACTGGTTGTAGGGGCAGCCCTAAGGTCTCCAACCTATAATACTCGCATCGACAAACTGAGGTACGTTCAGAAGGGGTTTCTAAAGTTCCTAGCATTTAAAGTTGATCAATCATTGTATTCTACTAAACCGCTTTGGGTATGAGCTCTCTAGAAAATCATCGAGCATACTTTTCAATTTTATTTCTATATAAACTGCTAAATAACTCTGTAAACTGCTCTGAATTCCTTCAACAAATTACCTCATACGTTCCCCAATACCATTCCAGACAACACGGTGCTTTCTACTTAAGTGCGCCACACACTAACACTGAAAAAAAAAAGCTTCCCTATACCACCGAACAGAAACAAAGGCCCTATACCAAGCATGTAAAAACTATAATAGCATTGGAGATATTTTTGGTGACACCTTTATAAAATTTTTAAAAAAGTAGCACACCTTTCCTCGCTGCGGATAACTAATTAACAGATTGATTACTCTAAATTTTTATTTTGTTGTAATATTGAATATTCTATATCGACGACGATCTGACAAAAAAACGTAAGCGCCAAAAAATTGAAAATTGAGATTTCAGTGCTCCCGAGAATGCTCCGTATAGAAAAAAATGCAACGCATCGTTTGACGGTAAGCTCGTAACAGACAAATTAACCGCTACTGCGTACTTCCCATAGGCTAACAAAGTATATAGACAAGAAACTGAATACCACATCTCTTTCTAAACTGTTTTTGAGCGCCATCCTTGAACTGTTGTTGAGCGCCATCCTTGGACTGTACGCCCAAACTTGCTTTAATGATCGCTCGCATCAAACTTAAAAAACAAAGAAATCATTATTATTGGGAACACATTTTTGAAAACCTGCTTTACCAACAGAGTAAACGGCGCATTTTTATTGAAATATAAAGTGTGTCCACAGATGGAGTTGACAACAGGAAAAAATCTTATTAATTTTACGACCAATTCTTTATAAAAAAACTCTGCTTGTCGAAAAAATAAGTTTAAACATAAAAGTTTGAGATCAGATGTACAGTGTGTTAATAAATTAAGAAAAGTGAAAATGCTTTAGGAGGGAAGTACCATTATTTATTATTTTAAATAAAATGTTCGGAAAACAAAGTTGTTTGTAATCCAAAACAATGCCTAAATGCAAATTTTGAAATCAAAATTTTAATTTTTATATGTATTCTACATAGCTACCTCCCACCCCACCGTATTAAATAAAAATACGCTCTTCTTTTGTGAACATTTTGGAAACTACTGTCACGAAATCAAAATACTGACAGACGTAAAGATGCTGCTGATGTAACATTGACGTTAACTAAATCATCTTTTTAGATTTTTTGTCCAATGCTGCAAATAGTCGCAAAGAAACACTATTATTATTCTAAATTTAAAAGTTAGAATTTTGCTTACAAAATTTGTATTTATGCTTTATTTTGGATCATAAACAACTTTGTTTTATGAACATTTGGTTGAAAATACTAAATAATGGTACTTCTTTCGTAAATGATTTAAATTTTTCTTAATTTATTAACACCCTGTACATCTGATCTCAGATTTTTATATGGTATACTTATTTTTTGACAAGACAAAATTTTTTATGAATGAGTTTTAGTGGTAAAATTAACAATAAAGATTTTTTCCTCTTGTCAACTACATCCGTGGACACACTGTATGTATTAATACGTAAACTTACTTGCATAGAAATCGACAAACATCATATTTTTGAAATTGAATGCTTTTGTAAAAAAACATTCACCAGTTTAATTACAAAAAGTATACTTATCTTATGAAAGACCATGAAATTCCCTTTACAGTGGGTCTAGAGTCTAGATCAATCGAGATGTATTTTTTTTATTTAAAAGGTGACTGGTTTCTAAGAAAATGCATTCGATTTCAAAATTGTGTAGTTGGTTAATTTCTATGCATAGTGTATAATATTATGGTGGTTCCGATGGACGAAGTATGGCTTTTTGAAATGTAAAGCTTGCACATACAACCTATATGATATACAGCAGAAGGATACCATATGATTGATTAAAAGGTAAAAATTAAAAAAACATCCATAAAATATTTAGTAACATAATATTTTAATGAATTACATATACATTAAATAACCTACAAGACCAATGTAGAAAGCTAAGTCCAAATGAGCAGTAAAATAAATTTAATTAAATGAATGTGGAAAATACACACCTAGGTACTTAAATTATTATTACTTTTCATAAAATTGCAATAAATCTTAAAAAAAATTCTTAGTACAAACCTTACTTTTCTTATTTTTACACTTGTCAATTTAAATCCTTGATTTTTACAAGTTAAATAATTGGCTATTTTAAATCTCCTCTCTAACACACACTATTAAACTCGATGGAAAACAACAACGATGCGTAGCGCAAATCAAACATCAACCAAAATAGCGATTCTTCGGTTCTTCCCTTCCCCTTCGCCAAAAAAACAACACCCCTTTTGATACTTGCGGTGCCATCTTAATGATTAATGTTGAAAATATTAATATGGAAAAGTACAATTTCATTGTAGGTACCGATAGATGAGTTTCACGGTCAGTGCCCTCCGATGCCTGTATTTCTAAGCTAACAATTTTGAGATGGAAAGACAAACTTTCTTTAGTATAAATTCCATGTACTGTGGTTCATCCTGCTTGAATTTGCTTAAGCGACTGTTTTCATATACGTATTACTACTATATAGCGAACGACGAAAAAATGATGAAGCAAATACGTAGCCTTTGGAAACAATTGCTAACCAGTCGCATGCCGTACTGAACATCCCTCATAAACAACCACGTGATTTGCCCAGCCAGTGAACTCAATACTACGTACCGCCCACCTAATCAAAACACGAAATATGACAACATAGCCGCTCGCGCCTATCATTAAAAACTTCAAATTTGAATCTGACAAGCCTTCGATTTCGCGTAGCGTTATTTTTTTGAATATCTAATTTACAATAAAATATCAGAAAAACCAGTAAGTATAAATTATTATTATATACTTTATAGTCAAATATTGAAATAGAGTTAATAATATTTTAGATAGAAAATGAGATCTTGTTTCGCATGTCGACGGTCAGTTGAGAAAGACAAAGTGATTTTGCATAGGTAGGTAATTAATTATTTAAGAAGATTTTAATTCTAATTAGTTATAATGTATTATATAAAAATTAATAATTACAATAAATTAAACTTACCTATTTTGAGTTTTAATTCGAGCGAATAAGGTGTTTTTTTAAGATTTTCAAACGATGCCTCGCTTTATTTACATAATGTTCTTACCCGTTTTGCACCAAAATCTGAAATTGTTATTAAAATTGATGTATTCACTCTTCAGTTTACATTCTTATGAAGATTATCCACCGCTGAAACTACAAGTAATTTTTTCACTTCTTGCTGCTTAAAACTGGCATTATCGGTACATTAGCTATGTCATTATCGTAAATAGGATAATAATTAACTTAATCCACTTTTCACAAATAAAAACACATTTATCTTTACTTTTGAAAGGTAAAAAGATGAAAAGGAAACCGACAAGCTCACATTTTAAACTACTGTCAGAACTGACAGTGAGAGTTCCGTCAAAATTGCTGATACATCACGTGGTACAACATTATTTTATCTTTGCTTCAAATTTTAACAACGGGTAGATTGGATGCTAAGAATATAGTGGTAGTACGTATATGACTGTTTTGCGGTCATAACCTTAAAATTAATCGGTAACAGGTGCTCGTAAGTGACACTTGGCTTCCGAAGATTTTGCTTCGATTTCGGGTAAATTTCCACCTTTTTAAGCTTTTTCACAGTATAAGCAATTTACTAAGTGTTTTTAATAATTAGAGCGATAAATCTACAAGTGATATGTTATTGGAATTAAGAAAAATCATCTTAAACAGGTCACCTGTTACAGGTGTGTCGCTTAAGCAGTATGCATAATTAATAGTCAACTGCTTAAGTGTCATTATGCTGTGCAATCTTAAGGGGGAATATAAGAGATTTTCTGGTTTGCTGGCATAATTCAGGACATCTTTTCCTGTATGATAATGAAAATATGAGCTTGTAGTGTGTCATAATGCATAATAGATCGCTAAAATTTATAATTTTTTTACACTGTAATTTTAAGTTCCGTTCAAGTGTGTCGCTTACGCGAAACGTTTTGTATTAGAATAAATAAATCGTGTAAATTTTTTAAAAATATTTCCTTATTGGAAAGTAATGAAAACAATCAGGAAAATATAACAACTGATTACGAATATCTCATCGATGAAGCATTTGTTAATATTTTATTGTATATTTTTTATCTGTGGGATTTTTTCTCTTTTCTTAAGAGCGATAAAGTATTGTTTCGGGCGTACCGAAAGCACTACGTTGGGGAGGAAAAAGGTCTGAACTGTGAAAAACCATGAGAAGATAAGAATTCAGAGTTGTCGACCGTTTTTTTTTTGCAAAAATTCCCTCCGAGAAAAACTGTCGACTTTTTTTTTTATATAACTGATTGAACTTTTTTACATTCGCTGGGATAATTAAAATGTCGACCTTTTTGCAAATTTTCCCTAAACTCAACTGTCGACCTTTTTTTTTTTCATACGAGGTTCTAGTAGCCAACTCGTACTCTAATTAGCCAACTCGTGCATCCACGGGGTGGGGGGTGCTCCCTCATGAGTACACCCCTGAGTATTGCTCTTTTAATTTATTGACTTGTTTATAAAGCTCTGAACTATCAAAAGGGGATTGTCAATGTCAGTGTTGACTAAAGGGTCATTTTCGGGGTTATTGAAGTCAAAACAGCTAAGTTTATGTAACGGGTGTAGAACAATTACCGGGGGGGGGGGGGGGGGGGGTGCAAAAAGAACGGGCGGAAAATTCTTTCAAAATGTTAACTGTCATTTTCGGGATTACTGAGGTCTGAAAATCGAATATTGAACAAATTGAAGGGGGCGGGAGAATAGGTGAACTAAAAAGAAAGAATTTTTTTCAAAAACTAAGCCGACTTCACGAAAGGAAAAGCACTAATAAGTATGAAATAATATTTTTACGTGTTTATATCTGTGGTTAATGATAAACTTAATTTTGTTTAAAGTTAGGTCACTTGTACACCGAAGTTCTGAACGTTGAAGTCGGCGCAATTTCACAATATAAGGATTCGTAATGATAATTCATAAACAATTAATAAGAAGTTGCCCATACTGTAAAGTTCAGAACTTTGGTGTACAAATTACTAAAAGTCGGACGCAATTATGGTGACCATTAGGCTCAGTAATAAATAAGTAAAAATATTACCCTCTATTATTAATCTATTAATGTATTATCATTAACATTTCCCATTATGCTTTAAAATTGCGGAAATTTCAAAGTTCAGAACTTCGGTGTACAAGTTACCTAACTGTGAACAAAATTAAGTTGATTATTAACCACAGTTATAAATACGTAAAAATATTATTTCAACTTTTTAGTGTTTTCCTTTTGTGAAGTAGGTTCATTTAAAAAAAAATTATTGTATCTTTATTTTCGTTAAATGATTATGATGTCAGACAATTTTTTAACCAGTTTGTTTAGAAAATTGTTAAATTCAAATACAAAATACATTGCAATTGTTGTAGATCTCAAGTGCCAGTCAAAACTGATCCAGAGGAAACTGTCTATCAGGAATGGAAGTTAAAAAACGAAGAAGTGGACATCAAAGATGAAGGATTAACTCAAAGCGCAATTGAGTAAGTACTTATCTTGCTAATGCATTTTCTTAAATAGTTTTTTATTTAAGTTTATAAAATTATTTGTATAACTTAGTTGTATGTATAAAGTACATATTAACCTTATTGTGATGGAACAATTGATAGAATAAACCAGCTTTGAAAAACCTGGGTATACATCTTTTTAAAATATTAGTTTAATACGGAACACCTAAGGATAAGATATTGGGCGTGTCAACACTGATGAAGTTTTTAGATATTCTTTAAGCAAAAATAACTAGATCTTGCAAAAATTTATTACTACTTTAAAAAGTAGATCTTGTTCGTTTATTCTTGAATCACAGGTCGGATACCCGTTTGCAAAAGGTATTTCGGAAATTACCAAACCAAGCAAAGCCCAATAAATCCAAAACATCTGATTTTGAGTACAATGACACTAATTAAAGTAAAGCTATTAGAATGAACTGAGATGTCGATTTATTTTGTTTTGCTCAATTTATTTGAACTTTGAACTTTTTTACGGAGATAAAGGGGAAAAGGTCAAAAAATATAGAATCGGACATTTTATCAAATTAGATCCGAGAATATTGAGATCCTTGAAAACTTGCCAAGTTTGGTCTATAAATTTATCAATTCACACACTAGTTTTCGGTGCTTGTTAAAACACTGCAAATAACGTGTAGGCAAGGAACTTGGCATATTTTTTTCATTTCAGTTATGTTTTTCAGATAACAAAACACACAGTCCTAACGCGAACTTGGCCTGTTTTTTTACATGTATGTTTTTGGTGGGATTTCATAACATTTTGTTCAGATAGAAAATGATATTTATTTATTAGTATATGTGTATACACATGATCGGTATTTCAAAAAATTTTAAAAGCTTTTTGTCGATGAGGTTGCATGTATTCCTGGTATTTCTGTTTGTTGTGATTATCATAAAATGGAGGTATTTGAAAGTAAATTCCCAACTAGCAAAATAGATCTCCAAAAGGACAAAAGTATTATATAGGTATCCGTTAGTGCTCTTTAAAGAAGAAGTCAATTCTATAATGCCCGGAGTTAAAACCATTTTAGCGAACGAACCAAATTATCCCATAATATAGTTGTAAGAATTAATATACAACAAATATTAAAGTACAAAAGGCAATCAGATGTATCTCCGTTTTATTAGCGTTGTATAAATATTTATATCGCCTTTTATAAAGCCTTTTTAAAACAGTTATAAAAGATATATACAGGAGCTGTATAGATAGTATAGTAATTGCTAATAAAACTACTATAAAATAGTTTTATATACATTTTATAACAAGTTGTGTAGCTCACTTTAAAACCATTTAATAGAAGTGGTATATATTTAGAGAATACAACTCTTAAAGAACTACTTTACAACTATTTTATAACGTATTTATAATCTTGTCAAATTGTCACTATTATAAAATTCTTATAACATTAAAATGTAGTTTATTAGAATAAACCGTGTACTAACACTGCGTTATACAACTTAACCTCATTTTCGTTCATCCTTACATAAACATGAAGCCTACAGAAATTTCTCAGTGAAAAAAAATTAAACAAAGTGGACATTTTAAAAGAACCCTTAAAAAATATTTGAACGCATTAAAGGATCTAATACTCCTGTGCCTCAGCCTATAAATGCTGTATCTACTTGTAGTCGTATTGATAATCCCAGTAAGCAAGAATAAAAACAATAAAAACAAATGTATAAAACTTAATCAAAAATCAAATAACTTTAATGTATGTAGGTGTTTATATACCTAGATACATTCAAACCAAACAAACGTCGATTTGTTTCTAAAAATTACATCAATATTAAACAAATTTCATTTATATAGGTACTTACAGTGCAGGTGTTAGCTAGATTTGTGGCTAGAGTGTTAAAATTAGGGGCGAATATATTATTATTTGGTTTTCGTGGCAGTAAAACTCTAGATCGACTTTTATTTTGTGGCCTTTGAGAATTCTCTTCAATCTCAGTATTTTCTTCCACCAACATTTCGTTAAGTACTTGTTCAGCTATTTCATACGAACCCAAATAATTTCTTTTTAATTTGCAACTCATTGTGAACCAATTTGGTTCTGGAGTTGTATCCACTTTTTTTTTTAATTTGTATGCACATTTACGTGACCAAAATAATGTATTGTTAGTTTCCCACGATTCTGGAACAATTGTCAACTCCTTTGTGCCCCTTTCTATTGTCTGAACTATTTTAAACATGATTAAACAATTTAAAAACAAATATGTAATAATAATTGCACGACGTGAAAAGCTCAGGATTAAATCAAAACAAACGATACAAAATAATTTTTAGGTTAACTCCTTTAACTGTGCTGACCACAACAAAATTACGACTAAATACTTATTTAAAGCAGTTGTTTTTATGCGTTATACGGAAATTATGTTGTATAAAGTGGTCTATCGACGCGCTATACAATTGTTAAGGCACGAGGTCGAGGCTGAAAACAGGGTTGCCGAATTGTAAATATTTTTAAGATTATGTGTTTGGGTTCGACAAAAATACGAAACAGAAGTTAAGATTTACGTTGTGCAATTAATTAAATAAGTATTTGTTTTTAAATCGTTTAAATCATGTATAAAATAATGCAGATAATACAAGCAAAAAATGAATTATTGACAATAATTGTTCCAGCATCCTGGCAAAATAGGTAGGTCCTACATATATCAATACATTATTTTTTTGATCAAAAAATGCGCATACAAACTTTACTCGTTGGCTTACAAAGGTAACAATTAAAAAAAAAAAGAAACAACAAAAACGTTGGTATAGCCAGCCCGTTAAATGATGAAACTTTTTTTTATTACAATAAAAATATGGAGAGGTAAAAATCACGCCAAACAAATTCCTTTTGCTACATGACTTTTGACAGTAGTAATAAAAGTGTTTGGCTCAAGGTGGTCCCAAAATTTAAAAAGTTTCTCGACTTTTGTCTAGTAATACATTTGCCTACTTAAAAGTTGGCAACGCTTCAAAAATGGTAAAGATGGTATCTATGAACGGCACTTTTAGCGCATACTTAGACAACATTACTCAACCAAAGCCTCGTATAATGACTTAAAAAGAACTAACGACACTTGTAGCGCGTACTTAGACAACATTGCTCAACTAAAGCGTCGTATAATGACTCAAAAAGAACAAAAACATTGTATAAAAAATCCGCCATGTTTTTATAGTTATTTTCCTGTTTCGACTAACGCCATTGTAAAAAATTAAAGTTTTAAAAGCAAAATACCCATTAATTACTAAATTTTTTGGAGAAACACCATCATTATATAATTATTTTATCATTTACTTATTAAATCTTGCCCAAAATATTAAATATAAAATTTTTTATTTGTTTCTTGTTAAATTTAACTGAACCTAATACACTCAGTTTATGTTAAAGAGAAGGCGCTTGCATTTTTTACTGCAAAAGTATATATATTTTATCAGAAAAATTTGCCGCGCACCTAAAATTATCATATGATTTGAGGTTTATTCAAGATTCTATGATTACATGATTAACATATTTTTATATTAAAAAGGTAACATCGCCATTTTAAAATTACGAAATGTTATCCATATTGTACTTCCTTGCTGAACGTAGGCTATATATTATTCTTGCGATATTTTGGTGTAGCTCTTCAATATTATAAAATAAAAAAGTTTTTTAAGATTTACCAAATTTTCATAGATCTCTTTGCATTTGTATAACCCCTTATATGAGGTTCATACGATGAATTTGTAACACCTTAAACAACACTGTATAAATATTTTTAAATGCATTATATACTGTGTTATAGGATGCTTAAACAATATGTTTATAATGCAATTTTTATATCTATGCCTATTAAAATAAATGTGTTATATAAGGCAGCCCAAGGTATCTATCTATATAACAGTTTTATAATTGTTATTTAAGTATGCTTATATAAATTGTATAATGACCGTATAATGCCACAATACAGACACTACACTATTAAAATATTTTATAAAAATGGGCCTTTTTTGGTTCTGTAGCTATCGTATTACGGTTTAAAAACTGCTTTTAAAATAATTTGATTTTATCAACTTTCATTGTGTAGCTGTTTATACAAACATTATAAATATCATTTTGCTAGTTGGGTTAGAAATTAAAAAAAAAATTGTTTCCACCCGCAATCGAACAGAGGACCCTCCGCGTGTCGGACGGATGTGATAACTACCACCCTACGCACCCATATAATTTTCTAAAGCAGAAGTCATGTAACGCAACTAGCCTCAAAGATAGAGGGGGGTCGAAAAGTGCTCGAAATGGTTCGTGTAAATATAGCACAATGCACGCGGTCGGTTTCACGAGAACTTGGCGATAACGTACAGCATACCCCGTTTATTATACATCTTTCATATTTCAGTTTTCGATATGAGAAAACCCTGTATACACGCTAAAAAAGCACGTAAATTGTACATTTAAGTTTTTTCTACTATACGATTGCGCAGATGATGAAATTCATTTTGGATACTCTGTATAATATATGGCGTATTTGGTTAATCTTTTGAAAAATAAAAAATAAAGGTTCAGATTCAAACCTTTTTGTAAAAAATAATAATTTTCAAGAAAGAAAATGTATATTAAAGTGTAGAAAATTATTTTAGATTTCGAAGGGCAAGAATCCGTTAATACACAAAGTCCTTGGAAGTTGTATTCACACTTTTCAGTTGCATGTTATAATAGCTTTGTTCGCGGAGACGATCCGGAACTAGTCCGTGACAAGTGCGCGTGCGCTTTGCGATTATTTGCGTTCGCGGTGCAGAAAATCACTGATTTTGACAAGAAATTTGGCGTTCGCGGTGATGCGAGAACAAGTTCAGGACACATCCGTAACCAGTCAAAACGATCCGAGGATTACGGCATGAATTATTTGTCCGCGCAAGTGCAGTGTGAAATTTGTTTGAAAATTGTCGTTTAATTTTGGGCGGGCTGTATTTTGCGATAAAAATTTCATATGCTGTTAGTTGTATAAAGGTAGATATAAATTTGTATATAATAATATGCTCTAGTATATTCAATTATTCTTGTATTTAAAATTACTCATAACAGAACAAATATGTCTTTATGGTAATTTTAATCATTATATAATGTTAAATTAGGTTGTTCAGTCTAAAAATTTAATTCAAAATAATAAAATATGTTAAGGTTAAGTGATTCGCAGATGTTCCGGACAAGCACGTTCACCAAAAACGTTCGCGGAGATTTGTCAATTCCTGATCGGTTTCGAATCGCACATGCGCATAAATGTTTGGGATTATTTAACTTGTACAGGTTACGGACTGGTCGCGGATCGTCTCCGCGAACAAAGCTATTATTAGATTTAAGTAGGTACGCTTGGTAATAACTATCTACATGTCACAGTAGGCACCGACAAATATGCAGGGTAAGGCTACTTTCACACGGAACGGTTTTCTGTCGTGGTGGTGTACGGCAACGATATCGTATAGCATTGTTTTAAATGAAAGCTTTCACACCACACGATTTTAATCGGAACCGTACACGTGTAAATACAAGCACAGTTTTTTTTTCCACGACACGATCGCTGCACGACCACGACAGAAAACCGTCCGTGTGAAAGTAGCCTTAGGCTTCTTTCACACGGACGGTTTTCTGTCGTGGCCGTGCAGCGATCGTGTCGTGGAAAAAAAAACTGTGCTTGTATTTACACGTGTACGGTTCCGATTAAAATCGTGTGGTGTGAAAGCTTTCATTTAAAGCAATGCTATACGATATCGTTGCCGTACACGACCACGACAGAAAACCGTCCGTGTGAAAGTAGCCTTAGGCTACTTTCAGACGGTACGGTTTTTTGTCGTTGTCGTGTATGGCAACGATATCGTATATAATGGTTATGCATTGTTTTAAATGCAAGCTTTCACACCACACGATTTTAATCGGAGCCGTACACGTGGAAATACAAGCACATTTTTTTTTCACGACACGATCGCTGCACTACAACGACAAAAAACCGTACCGTCTGAAAGTAGCCTAATTCCTAAGTAAATACTTCTTTTTTAACTGTGTATAAATCAGATTTCCCAAATAATATTTTTTAAGTTACTCCATAATAAGGGAGATAATATTATAATATAAGCTATAATTGTTTTTTTACTATTTTATGTCCTACCCTATGCCACATTATTTATTGTGTAAGCCTAAAGGAAAAATTAAAAGTAAACACTTTCTAACCCGCTGAAAAATTTGTAATTCTTCGATTACTTTATTTATTTATTTATTTCTAGTACATGCATCAACAGTAAAAAAAATAAAGATGAACATTATTTAAACAGGACCGTATTGCACGAGCTTTCTAATGCCAAAAAATCAAGCCTGATTTTTAATTTTTAAAACACAAAATCTTATCTCATGTTACACA
The DNA here is from genome assembly GCA_963971165.1 of Philopedon plagiatum. Lineage (NCBI taxonomy): Eukaryota > Metazoa > Arthropoda > Insecta > Coleoptera > Curculionidae > Philopedon > Philopedon plagiatum. The sequence continues at coordinate 68,450,439 of OZ020193.1, forward strand.
GGAAAACCATATATTAAAAAAGTATCAACTTAGGAATCACCCTGCATACATAATATTCTAGTTTTTAGTTTATTTTGCCACGCTTACTTTTTTGTGTTTGCTACGCTTACTGTTTTATTGTGTCATTTGAATATCCTATTTTAATGTAAGTAAATTTTTTAAAGCGCTAGGTTTCAAGTAATAATTAAGATTTTTTTATTTTTGATAATATAAAACATAAGCACAATGTTATAATCATGAAACAAGATCTGCCAGAGTATTACTGTTCCTTGGACTTATAACAAATTATATTCAGTTAATTATCTACCCATCGTAAATTGTTTTTGTTATTTAACTTACCAGTGAAATCGAGAAAGTCGTCGATAATTTCTCGAAGAGACCTAATTAAGATTAATAAATAAATTAACAAAAACATTAACATTTAAAAATCACGGTCTCAGTAAATAAGTATTATATTGCTTATTATAAGGTGACATATGTCACCGCCCTGTTACTAGGGCATCCTTAGACCTTAAATTGTTATATTATCCTCTAAGTCAGAAGTACAATTACTTGCTACGGTATATATATATATATATATATATATATATATATATATATATATATATATATATATATAGTAATATTGGGTTGCGCAGCAAATGAAAGAATACTCTTTAAAGTTGTTCCAAGCTTTCGAAAATATTTATTTTCATCTTCAGGGAGACTATAAAGAATTGCTAGTATTAAACATGGTTCTTATATTAACCATTGTTTTAAGTGAGCTTATAAGCACATTTATTACTTACAACTTAGTTGAGGATGTTCATTAACGGTGTTAAAGTATTATCTAGGGAATCAGTGAAGTCCTCCAGAGTGGGATCGAAAACCAAGCGTCATTAATTATTTAATTATTCTAAATTTACATTTATTACACAATAGCACAGACAGATTAAAATTACATGAAAGTCATTAATTAAAAAAAAAGAAGAAAATTAAAAATCATTTCTTTCTCAGTTTTTTGAAATTCATTTTAGCCATGCGGCACGCGATGACAGACTGATTTGATTGAGCGGGAAACTCACTATGGACTGTCAGAAGTCAGTTATTAGCGACATCTGTGTATTATATCAAATTATATGCGAAACATGATTACAGAAGTCTGTAAAATTAGGTGTGTTATTTACCTTGTTGAGATAACTTGTTGGATTTATATTGCGGTCAGGAAGTACACCCTAGCGGATGCATTTAAAAGCTTATTTATGAGACATCTATGAATTTCAATTAGAATTATCTGTAATTTGATAAAAAGATTTTGTTATATGTAGGAAATGGGTAAGTATTCTTGAATTTGTTGTGAAGGAAAAAATAATTTTTATTATACAATCAATTGTCATTATACTTGAATCTCAGAGTCGTTCAAACGATAATCCTTGTCTAAAAATAATAGATATGAATAGTATAGGCGTTGCTTGAGCCAGACAGATGACTATGGCACAAACTGAAAAATAATGTTATTGAAAATGTGTCCTCAGGATTCGAACCTAGGACCTCTTCGAATGTGCTGAACCTTGGTGATGTTTGACAACCTAGACCGCACGGCTATCAAAGCCATGTACAGACTTTCATCGACTAACCCATAGGAAGGCTCTTGGAGACGCTACAATCAATAGCCAATCAATGAGAGGCATTTCGGGCATTAGCTACCGTAACAATATCGGCCCCCTCGCGTCCTTACCCTCGGAGCCCTACGAACCAGGGCCCCACAAACAAGCGCCTCATATTTGGGGTGAGCCGCCGTTTCGGGGAATCTTCGTATGAGATCATTGAACTTCGCTTAGAGGGAGATAGATGACACGGTTGAACGGTTGAGTGGTTGAGCGGTTGAGCGGTTGAGTGGTTGAGCGGTTGAGTGGTTCAGCGGTTGAGCGGTTTAGCGGTTGAGCGGTTGAGTGGTAGAGCGGTTGAGTGGTTGAGCGGTTGAGTGGTTGAGCGGTTGAGCGGTTGAGCGGTTGAGCGGTTGAGTGATTGAACGGTTGAGCGGTTGAGCGGTTTAGCGGTTGAGTGGTTGAGCGGTTGAGCGGTTGAGTGGTTGAGTGGTAGAGCGGTTGAGCGGTTGAGTGGTTAAGTGGTTGAGTGGTTAAGCGGTTGAGTGGTTGAGTGGTTAAGTGGTTGAGTGGTTAAGTGGTTGAGCGGTTAACGTCCGGTTGCTGCCCGGTTAGTGCCCGGTTGCTGCCCGGTTAGTGCCCGGTTGCTGCCCGGTTGCTGTCCGGTTGCTGCCCGGTTGCTGTCCGGTTAGTGCCCGGTTGCTGTCCGGTTGAGCAGTTAGACGTTTAAGTGGTTTCCTGAAACAGGGTCGGTTTTTTAGCTGTTTTTCCAGAACAGGGTCTGCTCTTTTGCTGCTTTTTCCAGAACAGGATATGTTTATTTAGCTGTTAAGAGTCTGCGGATTGTTCAAGTTTGGAATAATTTTGTGCCACAGGCAATAGAACATTTGTTGAGGTTAGATTTGACTGTTTAAGGTAATATAACATAATATAAAGGACATACTTTAATTCTTTATTAAAAAAAACAGTTAGATACATTTATATGGATAATTTTTCTAAGAGTTTTAAGTTTATCTGGAGCGTTGGAAAAGTATTGGCGTGTTGTGTTTGTTCTCTGGAACTGATTAAAAATATCCAACATGAATGCTGTCTCCATATCTGTGTCTATACTAGGCTCTTCTTTGTACACATACTTCGTAAGGTCCACGGATGGCATTATATGTTTTATAACTTTGCGGGAGGGATCGTAAATTTCTCCTTCAAAGACGTTCCAAAAATAAATGTTGTCTCCTATTTCATCATCATAGAAATCTTTCCGCATTTTGGTTCTATATCTACATTATATTATATTAGCAGGTTCCCAAACCATTAAAGTCGCGGGTAAACAGGACCCGTAATACTGGTTCCGACTGAATACTTCTTCAATGTTGGCGTGCTAATCGCTTGACTGTCGACAGTATACTAAAACATTCCTTACAAGCTATTCTACCTAAGTTACAAATTTCGTCTGCACCACTCCCTCCTTCGAGCCTCAGCAGACGTTTCCGCATAAGATCGAGAACCTTGTAGATTAATGTGTGCATTAAGATTTAGGAACCAAAGAGGTGTTTGGAATGTTTGAATTTTCGTAATTAACGCGTCGATGACAGTTTTGGTAAACCACTCCACTAAATCTCCTCGTTTAGGCAACACCATTTCCTGCGTTTTAAAGTTCTTTCGTTCTTTTCCGGAATTAAAACCAACGGAAAACTCTATCTTGACCACATCTGGTGTACCACTTAGGGCAAATGTTATCTGTTTTAATTCGGCTTGAAAACAGCCTAAAAGTGTTGCACGAATATCTTCCTCTGTCTGCGATTTAAAATATTTTTGCTCTGGCTGAACTGTATTCTCAACTATTGTCTTTAATAATTCATATCTTGCTTGTTCATATTGTCCGATATCTTCCTGATAACATTCAAAACAATAAGTTTTAAAGTCGTAGTATGCGATTCTCTTGCGATCTTTTCTTCGTATACCACCAACCTTATATCCATCCTTGTCTAAACATATTTCACATTTTTCCTGTAGCTCTGGTCGACACTTGCTACAATCGCAAGGCCTTCCCCAAAAGCACTCTTTAGGCATTGTGCTCGCTTCAACTGATCAACTAAGACTGAACGTTTAAATGTAATAAGATAGATTAATACTCAAAATAAGTGGTGGGGGTAATATCCTGGTAATTTTTTAAAATATTTTAGCTCTATACTTATCTTAAACTTTTACTGCATACTAAACCTTAAACTCTTTTTGCAGAACTTCAGTTGGTATTCGGAACGCACCCCTGTTTTCCGAACGCATCCTAAAATTCTGCTTTAACAAACATGCCAGAGGTTATAAATAGAGGTGCGTCAGAGCAGTCTAGTCATTTCGCATCAGCCTCTTGAAGTGTACGGACGTGTCTAGTTAAAATGGAAAAGTTTATTGTTATTAGGGACTCTATTCAAAAGGTGCGAAGTTACAATGTTACAGGTCGGGCGGTGGAATTTAAGTTAAAGCCTGTGCCAGAAGGAACTGAACCAGTTGGCTGGGTGAGAGACGCTATACAGCAAGTTATTCATAAGGCCACGGAAGGACTTCAACCGACGGATTACGTTAGTTTTAGTTTTTGTTCAAAAGACTTTAGTCGTGGTGAAGGATGGATTCGCTTTAAACCTGCCAAAGAAGTAAATTACGAGGATGTTTGGGATGTTATTAGCAATGTTTACCAGTCCAACTCAACAGGACTTAATACAGACACTTTTTGTCTTAAAGTAACAACTGCACGCTTACCGACAGGTCGGGGAAGAGGAAGTAAATACAACAGCTTTGAAGAGGAATGTGATATGCGACGAGGAATAATAAGTATTACGAATAAAGACAATTTATGCCTACCTCGCTCCTTGGTGGTTGCGATAGCCAACCTGGACAAAGACCCTGAATTTAACAAAGTAAGGAAAGATACGGGAAAAATACAGATTACAAGGATCAGAAAGTTATTAGAAGAAGCTGGTGTTGTAATTCCCGGGGAAGGGGCGGGTATTGTCGAGCTTCAACAATTTCAAGAACACCTCAGGGATTACAAAATTGTTGTATACAGTTACGGGACAAAGGGCCGAGATACCATTTTTGAAGGAACTACAGAAAGCAATAAAAGACTTAACTTGTTACATCATGATGGACATTTTAATGTAATTACTTCTACTACGGCTGCTTTTTGTTGCAGTTATTACTGCGAAGAATGTCACTCGCCATTTGATCACAAAGATAAGCACAGGTGCGGTAAAGTGTGTGCTGGTTGCCTTCAGTCTCCGAAATGTGCAATTCAAAAACTTAAAATTAAATGTACCAATTGCCGTCGGTACTTTAAAGGCCAAGCTTGTTACGAGAATCACTTACGAAATGGTTCTTGGGAGAAAAGCACAGTGTGTGCTGAAATTAGAAGTTGTGAGAATTGTTTTAAAACAGTGAGGGGTAAAAGACAACATGTATGTGGAGAAGTATTTTGTAAAATATGTAGAACATATGTACCTGAAAATCATCTATGTTTCATTCAAAGAGACACAGAAAAGCAGAAAACGAAAGATGTACTTTTCGTGTTTTACGACTTTGAGACCCGACAAGAAGAGGTGTTGACTAATGGTTCGCTTCTTCACCAAGTAAACCTCTGTGTTTTTAAACAATGTTGTGACGTGTGCATCAATACCGACGACAAAATATGCAGAAAATGTGGTGTTAGACTGCAAATACTTAAAACTTTTGATCCTGTTTTACTATTTACGCAACATTTGCTACAATTACGAAAAACCTTTAAAAATATTGTTGTAATAGCACACAACGGTCAAGCCTTTGATCATCAATTTATTTTGAATTATCTACTCACAAACACTACTCTAACGCCAGAACTAATTATGAGAGGAACCAAAATCATTATGATGTTGGTGGGAAATGTCAAATTTATAGACTCGCTAAATTATTTCCCAATGGCATTGTCGAAATTACCAAAGGCATTTGGTTTGGGTGATGACTTCAAAAAGGGATATTTTCCTCATTTATTCAACACAAAAGCAAACGAACATTACGTTGGTATCCTCCCTGCATTAGACTACTACTCTCCAGACACCATGAAGGAAGATGATCGAAAAAAGTTTTTACAGTGGTACGAGGAACACAAAAATGATCGATTCGAAATGCAAAAGGACTTGGTTGAATACTGTGTATCAGATGTAGAAATTCTAACACGGGCCTGTTTGAAATTTAGAGATCAACTGTTGTCAACCACTAATGTCTGTCCCTTTACAGAAGCCACAACAATTGCTTCCGCATGCAACAAAGTATTCCGCAGAAACTTTTTAAAACCCAACACCATTGGGGTTATTCCTAAAAACGGATACAGGTGGAAAGATCAACAAAGTAAAATTGCAATAGAGTGGTTAATTTGGGAGGAAAAACAAAGACAACTCAATATTTTACATGCTGCTAAAGGGAGAGAAATGGTTCTACATGGTGTAAAAGTTGATGGTTACTGTCTTGAAACCAATGAAATTTTTGAGTTTCAGGGCTGTTATTACCATGGATGCCCAAAATGTTATAAATTTGGAAGAGATGATCCTGTTTGTGGCGATCCTTCCACAACACTAAATTTAAGGTATGAATCATCTCAAGCAAAAAGTACAAAGTTAAAAGAAATGGGTTTTGTTGTTAATGAAATATGGGAGTGTGACTTTAGAAAGCAATTAAAAGATAATTTGGAAATTAAGGCCTACACCGAGACACATCCTCTTTTAACGCTTTTGCCTTTAAACCCGAGAGATGCTTTCTACGGAGGTCGTACGGGTAATACTCATACTTATTACAAGGCTAAAGAAGCAGAAAAGATTAACTACTTGGATGTTTGTTCCCTGTACCCCTGGGTGTGTAAGTACGGAAAATTTCCAGTTGCACATCCTCAAGTTTTCGTAGGGGAGGAATGTCACAGTTTGGATTTGAACAACATTAGCGGCTTAATTAAATGTAAAATTTTACCTCCTCAAGATCTCTACCACCCAGTTCTCCCCGTTAAGATGAATAGTAAATTGATGTTTGTTCTTTGTCGAACCTGCGGTGAAAACATGATTACTAGCGAGTGCAATCATACTGATGAAGAAAGAAAGTTAGAGGGGACATGGGTTCTAGACGAGATACTTAAAGCTGTTGCGAAAGGATACAATATAACCGAAATACAAGAAATATGGAAATATGATGTTCTGACATTTAATAAGGAGACTGGTGAAGATGGCCTGTTCACAGGAATGATGAACAAATTTATTAAAATAAAGCAGGAAGCATCCGGCTGGCCCAAAAGGTGTACAACCGAGGAAGAGATAAACAAATATATTGAAGAATTCTTTGCAAGGGAAGATGTTAAACTAGAATATTCTCAGATTCTTGAAAACCCTGGTCTAAGATCTCTAGCTAAACTTATTTTAAACTCTTTTTGGGGCAAATTTGGACAACGGGAAAATCAACCAAAGACAAAGATTGTAAATAAACCTGCTGAATTCTTTGCAATGCTAACAAATCCGTCAATTTATGTTAATTGTGTTCTCCCTGTCAACGACAACACTCTAATTGTTGGATATGAACATATAGAAGAATCCTTTGACCCGTTAGCTACTGTTAATGTGGTTATTGCTGCTTTCGTTACTGCCCAAGCACGCCTGAAACTTTATTCGTTTCTCGAACAATTAGAAGACAGAGTCCTTTATTACGATACTGACTCCGTTATTTACGTTACCAAACCTGGTGCGACTGATTTAACTACTGGACAATTCATTGGTGATCTAACCGATGAATTAGAAGTGTATGGTGATGGCAGCTACATTACAGAATTTGTTTCTGGGGGCCCCAAAAATTATTCTTATAAAGTAAATGCTACCAAGACTAATTCTGATGTGATGGTTTGTAAAGTTAAGGGAATATCCTTAAATTACGAGGCATCGCAGTTAATAAATTTCGACACTATTAAGGATATGGTTCTTACAGAGTCGGGACCAATATCGATCATCTCAAAAGATATTCGAAGAACCAAAGACCACTCTGTAACAACTTGCACTGGGACGAAACTCTACAGACCAAACTCCACAAAAAGAAAGTTTCTAGTTGATGGGAACTCTGAACCGTTTGGCTACAAGAAACAGAAAACCTGTTAATTAGAATGTATATTATAATATTTGTACAACATTTGTAATTAATAAATAGTTATTAAATATTTTTGTCATTTATTTTAACTTTTTTTAGCAGTCTAACAGTAGTTGACAACTTTGTTGTGAGCTATTATTTATGTATCTTTAAGTCGCGAAGTCTCAAATCGGTTCTAATTTAAAACTACTGGATAAAGTCTAAAGCAACAACACGTTCTATGTTTATTGGTAAAGAAAAACAAGTTTTAAGTAGAAGTCTATTAAGGGTGTAAGCCTATCACCTCTATCTTGATTCGTGGCTGTCAGATGTACACAGTTCTTAAAACATTGTTCAAGTTTACTACAAGAGTAGTAACACTGATCTTACATACACTTTGCAGTGATACTAAATTAGTTGTAGCATTGTTGCCATATTTAGAAAATTCTTAAAACTATGGTTAAGAAGGGTATTTTTACTGCAATGTCGCCCGGTCAGAGCTAATAATACTTAGCAACATCTAGATATGTTTTAATTCTGTCATTCAAACCCCAGAAATTTGTCGAAGTGGCACGAAGTTCAAAATCCTAAACGGTCTAAATATTACTCTAAGAAATGCACAAGCCTCTAATTTGTTCGTACTGCAGCTTTAATTTACCTTACAACATTAGAAATATTTTACTATTGTCTTGAGGTTTTAAACTTAACACATTTGTCTTTGAGTTGTTCCAACAGTATCTCTTTTTCTTTCTGTCTCGGTGACGTTCTTAGTTTAAAAGTATTGATAGGGTATGGCTACATTTTTTTTAGGTTAAGTAACGACTAAATATAGCACTTAAAAGTATTTATTAATTAACAGCCTTCATTAGGATGTGTGAATATTAAAGTTCCTCTGTGTAAAATTTCTATATTAATTTTCGAGCTCAGCGTTTTTTAGCTGATTTTAGTTGTTTTAGCTGTTTTAGATGTTTTAGCTGTTTTTAGCTGTTTTCGCTGATTTTAGCTGTTCTAGCTGTTTTCGCTGATTTTAGCTGTTTTTAGCTGTTTTCGCTGTTTTTACTGCCTGTTGGAATTTGATTTATTTTTTAATACATGTAACTTAAATATTTCATTTCTATGTCACTGAGATCTTCCGTACGGGTCTACAATCAACTTTGACATCACAGAGGCATTCTACAGACACTAGCCTACTTTTTCATCCTACACTCAATGAGAGACAACCTGGGATAGGCTCAGCAGCACTCAGCAACACTGTATTTTTACATATATGTAACTGAAATAGTTAATTTCTACGCCACTGAGAGCTTCCGTACGGGTCTACAATCAACTTTGACATTACAGGGGTATTCTACAGACTCTAGCCTACTTTTTCACCCTACACTCATTGAGAGACAACCTTGGATAGGCTCAGCAGCACTCAGCAACACTGTATTTTTGCATATATGTAACTGAAATATTTAATTTCTACGCCACTGAGAGCTTCCGTACGGGTCTACAATCAACTTTGACATTACAAGGGTATTCTACAGACTCTAGCCTACTTTTTCACCCTACACTCATTGAGAGACAACCTCGGATAGACTCAGCAACACTGTATTTTTTAATACATGTAACTGAAATATTTCATTTCTACGTCACTGAGATCTTCCGTACGGGTCTACAATCAACTTTGACATTACGTGTACATTCAACAGGCTCTAGCTCATGCTTTTCACCTACACTCATTGAGTGACAACCTCAGATTAACTCAGTAGCCTTCATTTTTCAATACATGTTACAGTAATATTTAATTTCTACGCCACTGAGATCTTCCGTAGTAGGTATGTTGTTTATATATTTTAGGTAAATAATAAAATAGTTTCTTTATAGTTAACACCCACACGTGCTCAGCGTGACGTAACAAGTCGTTTCGAGAAAAAAAAACGAAAAAGGTTAAATACTAAACATTAAAAATGATAAAAAACAGTAGTGATAGGTGATTCCTTCAACGCCAAGAGCTCCCAAGCAAAGTGTGCAAACCCAAGCGTCGATACCGAGCAAACGAGAGCAAACCCAAGCAAAGTATGCTCAAATCCATCAAACCCAACCCGATACCGAACGCACCTAATCAAACCCAACTGTCAACTGTCATATGTCAACTGTCATCTGTCAACTGTCATCTGTCATATGTCATACGTCATCTGTCACACTTTTGGGCGTTAGTTATTTTGGTCTTAACTACTTGGGCACTATCTATTTTGGGGACACTATCTATTCTTCTCCTTCTTCTTCTTCTTCTTCTTTCTGCCGTTTTTGTTCACGATGACGTCACAAACTTTTTCATTAATCCTAATTAAATGTATTTATTTCGTAAGTCGCATATGCACTGAAAAAAGTTTTCTGTCCAAGGCGCGGATCGAACCCGCACACACCATGTGTATAATTTCGTATTATATACGTTTCCCAGCTATAGAACCAAGTACGCCACTGCACAGCAACATCACTAGTACACAAAAAAAAGTGAGCGATTAATTTTTATATCGCACAAACGTGCCATGCGCACGACGCTTTATATGTATGTAGTAGCATAATACTATTATTTTTTCCGGAACCAAAGGGCCGATCAACGCCATTCTTTTTTTTAAACGCCTTCTGACAACGTCCCCGAACACGTGACGTATTTTTTAAATTTTTTTATCGCAAAAACGTGCCATGCGCACGACGCTTTATATGTATGTAGTAGCATAATACTATTATTTTCTCCGGAACCAAAGGGCCGATCAACGCCATTCTTTTTTTAAACGTCTTCTGACAACGCCCCCGAACACGTTACGTATTTTTTAATTTGTATATCGCAAAAAACACATAAAACATACCTACTACGTCACGTCCAAACTCCCGGAAGATATCATTTTCCCGGTTTATTTATTCAACTAGGTGCCGTGGCGTACTTGGTTCTATAGCTGGGAAACGTATATAATACGAAATTATACACATGGTGTGTGCGGGTTCGATCCGCGCCTTGGACAGAAAACTTTTTTCAGTGCATATGCGACTTACGAAATAAATACATTTAATTAGGATTAATGAAAAAGTTTGTGACGTCATCGTGAACAAAAACGGCAGAAAGAAGAAGAAGAAGAAGGAGAAGAATAGATAGTGTCCCCAAAATAGATAGTGCCCAAGTAGTTAAGACCAAAATAACTAACGCCCAAAAGTGTGACAGATGACGTATGACATATGACAGATGACAGTTGACAGATGACAGTTGACATATGACAGTTGACAGTTGGGTTTGATTAGGTGCGTTCGGTATCGGGTTGGGTTTGATGGATTTGAGCATACTTTGCTTGGGTTTGCTCTCGTTTGCTCGGTATCGACGCTTGGGTTTGCACACTTTGCTTGGGAGCTCTTGGCGTTGAAGGAATCACCTATCACTACTGTTTTTTATCATTTTTAATGTTTAGTATTTAACCTTTTTCGTTTTTTTTTCTCGAAACGACTTGTTACGTCACGCTGAGCACGTGTGGGTGTTAACTATAAAGAAACTATTTTATTATTTACCTAAAATATATAAACAACATACCTACTACGGAAGATCTCAGTGGCGTAGAAATTAAATATTACTGTAACATGTATTGAAAAATGAAGGCTACTGAGTTAATCTGAGGTTGTCACTCAATGAGTGTAGGTGAAAAGCATGAGCTAGAGCCTGTTGAATGTACACGTAATGTCAAAGTTGATTGTAGACCCGTACGGAAGATCTCAGTGACGTAGAAATGAAATATTTCAGTTACATGTATTAAAAAATACAGTGTTGCTGAGTCTATCCGAGGTTGTCTCTCAATGAGTGTAGGGTGAAAAAGTAGGCTAGAGTCTGTAGAATACCCTTGTAATGTCAAAGTTGATTGTAGACCCGTACGGAAGCTCTCAGTGGCGTAGAAATTAAATATTTCAGTTACATATATGCAAAAATACAGTGTTGCTGAGTGCTGCTGAGCCTATCCAAGGTTGTCTCTCAATGAGTGTAGGGTGAAAAAGTAGGCTAGAGTCTGTAGAATACCCCTGTAATGTCAAAGTTGATTGTAGACCCGTACGGAAGCTCTCAGTGGCGTAGAAATTAAATATTTCAGTTACATATATGTAAAAATACAGTGTTGCTGAGTGCTGCTGAGCCTATCCCAGGTTGTCTCTCATTGAGTGTAGGATGAAAAAGTAGGCTAGTGTCTGTAGAATGCCTCTGTGATGTCAAAGTTGATTGTAGACCCGTACGGAAGATCTCAGTGACATAGAAATGAAATATTTAAGTTACATGTATTAAAAAATAAATCAAATTCCAACAGGCAGTAAAAACAGCGAAAACAGCTAAAAACAGCTAAAATCAGCGAAAACAGCTAGAACAGCTAAAATCAGCGAAAACAGCTAAAAACAGCTAAAACATCTAAAACAGCTAAAACAACTAAAATCAGCTAAAAAACGCTGAGCTCGAAAATTAATATAGAAATTTTACACAGAGGAACTTTAATATTCACACATCCTAATGAAGGCTGTTAATTAATAAATACTTTTAAGTGCTATATTTAGTCGTTACTTAACCTAAAAAAAATGTAGCCATACCCTATCAATACTTTTAAACTAAGAACGTCACCGAGACAGAAAGAAAAAGAGATACTGTTGGAACAACTCAAAGACAAATGTGTTAAGTTTAAAACCTCAAGACAATAGTAAAATATTTGTAATGTTGTAAGGTAAATTAAAGCTGCAGTACGAACAAATTAGAGGCTTGTGCATTTCTTAGAGTAATATTTAGACCGTTTAGGATTTTGAACTTCGTGCCACTTCGACAAATTTCTGGGGTTTGAATGACAGAATTAAAACATATCTAGATGTTGCTAAGTATTATTAGCTCTGACCGGGCGACATTGCAGTAAAAATACCCTTCTTAACCATAGTTTTAAGAATTTTCTAAATATGGCAACAATGCTACAACTAATTTAGTATCACTGCAAAGTGTATGTAAGATCAGTGTTACTACTCTTGTAGTAAACTTGAACAATGTTTTAAGAACTGTGTACATCTGACAGCCACGAATCAAGATAGAGGTGATAGGCTTACACCCTTAATAGACTTCTACTTAAAACTTGTTTTTCTTTACCAATAAACATAGAACGTGTTGTTGCTTTAGACTTTATCCAGTAGTTTTAAATTAGAACCGATTTGAGACTTCGCGACTTAAAGATACATAAATAATAGCTCACAACAAAGTTGTCAACTACTGTTAGACTGCTAAAAAAAGTTAAAATAAATGACAAAAATATTTAATAACTATTTATTAATTACAAATGTTGTACAAATATTATAATATACATTCTAATTAACAGGTTTTCTGTTTCTTGTAGCCAAACGGTTCAGAGTTCCCATCAACTAGAAACTTTCTTTTTGTGGAGTTTGGTCTGTAGAGTTTCGTCCCAGTGCAAGTTGTTACAGAGTGGTCTTTGGTTCTTCGAATATCTTTTGAGATGATCGATATTGGTCCCGACTCTGTAAGAACCATATCCTTAATAGTGTCGAAATTTATTAACTGCGATGCCTCGTAATTTAAGGATATTCCCTTAACTTTACAAACCATCACATCAGAATTAGTCTTGGTAGCATTTACTTTATAAGAATAATTTTTGGGGCCCCCAGAAACAAATTCTGTAATGTAGCTGCCATCACCATACACTTCTAATTCATCGGTTAGATCACCAATGAATTGTCCAGTAGTTAAATCAGTCGCACCAGGTTTGGTAACGTAAATAACGGAGTCAGTATCGTAATAAAGGACTCTGTCTTCTAATTGTTCGAGAAACGAATAAAGTTTCAGGCGTGCTTGGGCAGTAACGAAAGCAGCAATAACCACATTAACAGTAGCTAACGGGTCAAAGGATTCTTCTATATGTTCATATCCAACAATTAGAGTGTTGTCGTTGACAGGGAGAACACAATTAACATAAATTGACGGATTTGTTAGCATTGCAAAGAATTCAGCAGGTTTATTTACAATCTTTGTCTTTGGTTGATTTTCCCGTTGTCCAAATTTGCCCCAAAAAGAGTTTAAAATAAGTTTAGCTAGAGATCTTAGACCAGGGTTTTCAAGAATCTGAGAATATTCTAGTTTAACATCTTCCCTTGCAAAGAATTCTTCAATATATTTGTTTATCTCTTCCTCGGTTGTACACCTTTTGGGCCAGCCGGATGCTTCCTGCTTTATTTTAATAAATTTGTTCATCATTCCTGTGAACAGGCCATCTTCACCAGTCTCCTTATTAAATGTCAGAACATCATATTTCCATATTTCTTGTATTTCGGTTATATTGTATCCTTTCGCAACAGCTTTAAGTATCTCGTCTAGAACCCATGTCCCCTCTAACTTTCTTTCTTCATCAGTATGATTGCACTCGCTAGTAATCATGTTTTCACCGCAGGTTCGACAAAGAACAAACATCAATTTACTATTCATTTTAACGGGGAGAACTGGGTGGTAGAGATCTTGAGGAGGTAAAATTTTACATTTAATTAAGCCGCTAATGTTGTTCAAATCCAAACTGTGACATTCCTCCCCTACGAAAACTTGAGGATGTGCAACTGGAAATTTTCCGTACTTACACACCCAGGGGTACAGGGAACAAACATCCAAGTAGTTAATCTTTTCTGCTTCTTTAGCCTTGTAATAAGTATGAGTATTACCCGTACGACCTCCGTAGAAAGCATCTCTCGGGTTTAAAGGCAAAAGCGTTAAAAGAGGATGTGTCTCGGTGTAGGCCTTAATTTCCAAATTATCTTTTAATTGCTTTCTAAAGTCACACTCCCATATTTCATTAACAACAAAACCCATTTCTTTTAACTTTGTACTTTTTGCTTGAGATGATTCATACCTTAAATTTAGTGTTGTGGAAGGATCGCCACAAACAGGATCATCTCTTCCAAATTTATAACATTTTGGGCATCCATGGTAATAACAGCCCTGAAACTCAAAAATTTCATTGGTTTCAAGACAGTAACCATCAACTTTTACACCATGTAGAACCATTTCTCTCCCTTTAGCAGCATGTAAAATATTGAGTTGTCTTTGTTTTTCCTCCCAAATTAACCACTCTATTGCAATTTTACTTTGTTGATCTTTCCACCTGTATCCGTTTTTAGGAATAACCCCAATGGTGTTGGGTTTTAAAAAGTTTCTGCGGAATACTTTGTTGCATGCGGAAGCAATTGTTGTGGCTTCTGTAAAGGGACAGACATTAGTGGTTGACAACAGTTGATCTCTAAATTTCAAACAGGCCCGTGTTAGAATTTCTACATCTGATACACAGTATTCAACCAAGTCCTTTTGCATTTCGAATCGATCATTTTTGTGTTCCTCGTACCACTGTAAAAACTTTTTTCGATCATCTTCCTTCATGGTGTCTGGAGAGTAGTAGTCTAATGCAGGGAGGATACCAACGTAATGTTCGTTTGCTTTTGTGTTGAATAAATGAGGAAAATATCCCTTTTTGAAGTCATCACCCAAACCAAATGCCTTTGGTAATTTCGACAATGCCATTGGGAAATAATTTAGCGAGTCTATAAATTTGACATTTCCCACCAACATCATAATGATTTTGGTTCCTCTCATAATTAGTTCTGGCGTTAGAGTAGTGTTTGTGAGTAGATAATTCAAAATAAATTGATGATCAAAGGCTTGACCGTTGTGTGCTATTACAACAATATTTTTAAAGGTTTTTCGTAATTGTAGCAAATGTTGCGTAAATAGTAAAACAGGATCAAAAGTTTTAAGTATTTGCAGTCTAACACCACATTTTCTGCATATTTTGTCGTCGGTATTGATGCACACGTCACAACATTGTTTAAAAACACAGAGGTTTACTTGGTGAAGAAGCGAACCATTAGTCAACACCTCTTCTTGTCGGGTCTCAAAGTCGTAAAACACGAAAAGTACATCTTTCGTTTTCTGCTTTTCTGTGTCTCTTTGAATGAAACATAGATGATTTTCAGGTACATATGTTCTACATATTTTACAAAATACTTCTCCACATACATGTTGTCTTTTACCCCTCACTGTTTTAAAACAATTCTCACAACTTCTAATTTCAGCACACACTGTGCTTTTCTCCCAAGAACCATTTCGTAAGTGATTCTCGTAACAAGCTTGGCCTTTAAAGTACCGACGGCAATTGGTACATTTAATTTTAAGTTTTTGAATTGCACATTTCGGAGACTGAAGGCAACCAGCACACACTTTACCGCACCTGTGCTTATCTTTGTGATCAAATGGCGAGTGACATTCTTCGCAGTAATAACTGCAACAAAAAGCAGCCGTAGTAGAAGTAATTACATTAAAATGTCCATCATGATGTAACAAGTTAAGTCTTTTATTGCTTTCTGTAGTTCCTTCAAAAATGGTATCTCGGCCCTTTGTCCCGTAACTGTATACAACAATTTTGTAATCCCTGAGGTGTTCT
This sequence comes from Philopedon plagiatum, assembly GCA_963971165.1. Lineage (NCBI taxonomy): Eukaryota > Metazoa > Arthropoda > Insecta > Coleoptera > Curculionidae > Philopedon > Philopedon plagiatum. Next base: position 68,466,622 of record OZ020193.1, read on the forward strand.
TGAAATTGTTGAAGCTCGACAATACCCGCCCCTTCCCCGGGAATTACAACACCAGCTTCTTCTAATAACTTTCTGATCCTTGTAATCTGTATTTTTCCCGTATCTTTCCTTACTTTGTTAAATTCAGGGTCTTTGTCCAGGTTGGCTATCGCAACCACCAAGGAGCGAGGTAGGCATAAATTGTCTTTATTCGTAATACTTATTATTCCTCGTCGCATATCACATTCCTCTTCAAAGCTGTTGTATTTACTTCCTCTTCCCCGACCTGTCGGTAAGCGTGCAGTTGTTACTTTAAGACAAAAAGTGTCTGTATTAAGTCCTGTTGAGTTGGACTGGTAAACATTGCTAATAACATCCCAAACATCCTCGTAATTTACTTCTTTGGCAGGTTTAAAGCGAATCCATCCTTCACCACGACTAAAGTCTTTTGAACAAAAACTAAAACTAACGTAATCCGTCGGTTGAAGTCCTTCCGTGGCCTTATGAATAACTTGCTGTATAGCGTCTCTCACCCAGCCAACTGGTTCAGTTCCTTCTGGCACAGGCTTTAACTTAAATTCCACCGCCCGACCTGTAACATTGTAACTTCGCACCTTTTGAATAGAGTCCCTAATAACAATAAACTTTTCCATTTTAACTAGACACGTCCGTACACTTCAAGAGGCTGATGCGAAATGACTAGACTGCTCTGACGCACCTCTATTTATAACCTCTGGCATGTTTGTTAAAGCAGAATTTTAGGATGCGTTCGGAAAACAGGGGTGCGTTCCGAATACCAACTGAAGTTCTGCAAAAAGAGTTTAAGGTTTAGTATGCAGTAAAAGTTTAAGATAAGTATAGAGCTAAAATATTTTAAAAAATTACCAGGATATTACCCCCACCACTTATTTTGAGTATTAATCTATCTTATTACATTTAAACGTTCAGTCTTAGTTGATCAGTTGAAGCGAGCACAATGCCTAAAGAGTGCTTTTGGGGAAGGCCTTGCGATTGTAGCGAGTGTCGACCAGAGCTACAGGAAAAATGTGAAATATGTTTAGACAAGGATGGATATAAGGTTGGTGGTATACGAAGGAAAGATCGCAAGAGAATCGCATACTACGACTTTAAAACTTATTGTTTTGAATGTTATCAGGAAGATATCGGACAATATGAACAAGCAAGATATGAATTATTAAAGACAATAGTTGAGAATACAGTTCAGCCAGAGCAAAAATATTTTAAATCGCAGACAGAGGAAGATATTCGTGCAACACTTTTAGGCTGTTTTCAAGCCGAATTAAAACAGATAACATTTGCCCTAAGTGGTACACCAGATGTGGTCAAGATAGAGTTTTCCGTTGGTTTTAATTCCGGAAAAGAACGAAAGAACTTTAAAACGCAGGAAATGGTGTTGCCTAAACGAGGAGATTTAGTGGAGTGGTTTACCAAAACTGTCATCGACGCGTTAATTACGAAAATTCAAACATTCCAAACACCTCTTTGGTTCCTAAATCTTAATGCACACATTAATCTACAAGGTTCTCGATCTTATGCGGAAACGTCTGCTGAGGCTCGAAGGAGGGAGTGGTGCAGACGAAATTTGTAACTTAGGTAGAATAGCTTGTAAGGAATGTTTTAGTATACTGTCGACAGTCAAGCGATTAGCACGCCAACATTGAAGAAGTATTCAGTCGGAACCAGTATTACGGGTCCTGTTTACCCGCGACTTTAATGGTTTGGGAACCTGCTAATATAATATAATGTAGATATAGAACCAAAATGCGGAAATATTTCTATGATGATGAAATAGGAGACAACATTCATTTTTGGAACGTCTTTGAAGGAGAAATTTACGATCCCTCCCGCAAAGTTATAAAACATATAATGCCATCCGTGGACCTTACGAAGTATGTGTACAAAGAAGAGCCTAGTATAGACACAGATATGGAGACAGCATTCATGTTGGATATTTTTAATCAGTTCCAGAGAACAAACACAACACGCCAATACTTTTCCAACGCTCCAGATAAACTTAAAACTCTTAGAAAAATTATCCATATAAATGTATCTAACTGTTTTTTTTTAATAAAGAATTAAAGTATGTCCTTTATATTATGTTATATTACCTTAAACAGTCAAATCTAACCTCAACAAATGTTCTATTGCCTGTGGCACAAAATTATTCCAAACTTGAACAATCCGCAGACTCTTAACAGCTAAATAAACATATCCTGTTCTGGAAAAAGCAGCAAAAGAGCAGACCCTGTTCTGGAAAAACAGCTAAAAAACCGACCCTGTTTCAGGAAACCACTTAAACGTCTAACTGCTCAACCGGACAGCAACCGGGCACTAACCGGACAGCAACCGGGCAGCAACCGGACAGCAACCGGGCAGCAACCGGGCAGCAACCGGGCACTAACCGGGCAGCAACCGGACGTTAACCGCTCAACCACTTAACCACTTAACCACTCAACCGCTCAACACTCAACCGCTTAACCACTCAACCACTTAACCACTCAACCGCTCAACCGCCCAACCGCTCAACCGCTCAACCGCTCTACCACTCAACCGCTCAACCACTCAACCGCTCAACCGCTAAACCGCTCAACCGCTCAACCGCTCAACCGTTCAATCACTCAACCGCTCAACCGCTCAACCGCTCAACCACTCAACCGCTAAACCGCTCAACCGCTCAACCGTTCAATCACTCAACCGCTAAACCGCTCAACCACTCAACCGCTCAACCGCTCAACCGCTCAACCGCTCAACCACTCAACCGCTCAACCGCTCAACCACTCAACCGCTCAACCGCTCAACCGCAAAACCACTCAACCGCTCAACCGTTCAACCGTGTCATCTATCTCCCTCTAAGCGAAGTTCAATGATCTCATACGAAGATTCCCCGAAACGGCGGCTCACCCCAAATATGAGGCGCTTGTTTGTGGGGCCCTGGTTCGTAGGGCTCCGAGGGTAAGGACGCGAGGGGGCCGATATTGTTACGGTAGCTAATGCCCGAAATGCCTCTCATTGATTGGCTATTGATTGTAGCGTCTCCAAGAGCCTTCCTATGGGTTAGTCGATGAAAGTCTGTACATGGCTTTGATAGCCGTGCGGTCTAGGTTGTCAAACATCACCAAGGTTCAGCACATTCGAAGAGGTCCTAGGTTCGAATCCTGAGGACACATTTTCAATAACATTATTTTTCAGTTTGTGCCATAGTCATCTGTCTGGCTCAAGCAACGCCTATACTACTATGAATATATTTCACTTAGGTGTTTTATATCGGTTTTTTTATTTATGCAATTAGGTTCTTGTGAAATAAAGGCCATTTCAAGAAAAGATCTTTTAGAGTTATTTTTTTGTGTAGCAAGTATCCTGGTTGCATTATAATCAAAGTTATGTAGTTAGTTATTAGCGTGTTCTGCCAGAGCACACCTCTCTGGATGCAGTCTACAATCACTCTTGTGTGCTGTGATTCTGTCGGCCAATGGTCTTGTAGTTTGGCCTATGTATATTTTTTCACAGTCTGTACAAGGAATGCTGTAAACCACATCTGTTCTTCGAGTAAGAGGGACCTTGTCTTTAAGCCTGGAGTGCACCGAAGAAATTGTGAGTACTGGTTTGTTCGCGATTTTGACATTGACTACCTGATTTATTATTCTGGACAGCGCCGGAGTTATCTCTCTAATGTAGGGAAGTGATATGAATTTAGTAGTTTGCGTCACTTCAGTTATATTATTGTTATTATTTATTAGGTTATGTTCATTTAATCTAGGTATGTTGATGGCAGGAGTGCTGAACAAAATTCTATTAATCAGCTTGGGCGGATATGAATTATCGATGAATAATTGAGCCAGGATATCTAAGTTTTTTTTATGTAGAGATGGATCTGAGATTTTTAGAATTCTTGATTTCATTTGTTTAACCAGATTCACTTTCATATTATGTTTATGATACGAGAAATAATTCAGGTATCGTCCTGAGCTGCAAGGTTTCCTGTACCAATCTATCACGATTTTGTTGCTGTGAGTTCGTGTGAATTTGGTATCTAGGAAAGGGACCGAGCATTTCTATTTCGGTTTCTATAGTGAACTGGATGTGTTGATCGAAATCATTTAAGGTTTCTAGTATCTCATTAATTCCATTTTGTGGTAGTGCTACAATCCACGTATTTTTTTTAAAAAAAGGGGATTAAAGGAGAGAACAGGAAGAACTGTTTCTAGTATCTCATTAATTCCATTTTGTGGTAGTGCTACAATCCACGTATTTTTTTTAAAAAAAGGGGATTAAAGGAGAGAACAGGAAGAACTGTGTCCAGCAATTCGTCCATCACATACGTTGCAAGTATAGGAGAGACAGAAGACCCCATTGGGGTACCAAAAGTTTGTTTATAGTATTTGTTGTCAAATGAGAAATATGTGTTATCAAAAAGAAATTCAATTAATCTAAGAAAGGAGTCTCTGTCTGTATTACAATAGTTACTAATGCGGTACCAACACTTATAGATGGCCCTGTGTGCAGCATCATAGTAAACATTGCTGAAAAGAGAGACAACATCGAGGCTTGCTACCACATCGCCATCAGGAAGCTGTAATTGGTTAAATTTTTCATAGACTTGGAAAGTGTCTTTAATATAATAATCATTGTCGAAGTCATATGCTTTTGTGAGGATTTCAGTTATAAAAATTACAATAAATTCCGTGGGTGCACCAATTGAAGCTACAATTGGCCTGACAGACAAGGTTGGTTTGTGGATTTTAGGTAATGAGTAAAATTTTGGAGATGTACTCTTGTAACTTGTAAGCTTTTTCTTTGTGGCCTCATCTATTTGTCCTGTATTATACAATTGTTTGATTAATTCATTGCACTTTCTTTGAATTGAAAGTGTGGGGTCTCGTGGTAAACTGATGTAAGATTCATCATTCTGGATTAATTCATTGGAGAGTTGTAAATATTGTTCTTTTTCCATGATAACAGTTACATTGCCCTTGTCGGATCTAGTTAATATAATGTTAGGGTTGTCCTTAAGGAACTTTTTTGATTTATAGAGTAAGTTATGGAAAAGAGATTTGTTATGTTTGTTTGAGTTTATATAATTTGTGAGGATGTTAGTAGTTCTTGAGATGGTGACATTTTTTATTGCGGAATCATTTATAGATGAGGTAACAAAGTCAAGATCTGCCAAGATGTTTTTTATAGGTATATCATTTCCCACAACCGGCTCAACACTAAACTTAGGGCCGAGAGACAAGAACTGGAGGATATCATTAGGAATCTCTATGTTGGTAAGATTTTTTATCCATTCCGGTTTAGTCTTAAGGCGGTTGTGAAGTTCGATAGATTTTAAGTTATTTAATTTGTTAATATTGTTTGTTCTAATTTTATGGAATAATCTATTGTAATTTCTTTGTTGTTTGCTAGAAAAGTTATTGAAGATGGCTTCATTAGTGCTTTCAATGATTGCTCGTTTGAACGATGTAAGTGAGGATTCTAGATTACTAATTAGTTTATGATTAGCAGAAATTTCAATATTAATAAGTTTATTTACTAACCTACGATTGAAGTCCATCGCCTGTTGAGAGTCCTGCCGGAGGAGAAGTTGTTCTATTGGCCCTGTTGTTGCTGTGATGTGTTGTGGCCGTATCCCCATTTGTCTGCATTGTAGTAGAAACGATTTTCTATTATATTCCTTAGCCAATTTAATTTTGGTTTTCGCGCAATCCTTTAAATTCTTCACTGCTTCGGTCCCATATGTAGCCTTGATGGTCTGGTAAAAACCCATACCTGTGGTGTATATATAGAGGGTAGTCGTTGCTGACTAGTTAGGAAGTGAACTAGTAATATTGGGTTGGGCAGCAAATGAAAGAATACTCTTTAAAGTTGTTACAAGCTTTCGAAAATATTTATTTTCATCTTCAGGGAGACTACAAAGAATTGCTAGTATTAAACATGGTTCTTATATTAACCATTGTTTTAAGTGAGCTTATAAGCAAATTTATTACTTACAACTTAGTTGAGGATGTTCATTAACGGTGTTAAAGTATTATCTAGGGAATCAGTGAAGTCCTCCAGAGTGGGATCGAAAACCAAGCGTCATTAATTATTTAATTATTCTAAATTTACATTTATTACACAATAGCACAGACAGATTAAAATTACATGAAAGTCATTAATTAAAAAAAAAAAAGAAGAAAATTAAAAATCATTTCTTTCTCAGTTTTTTGAAATTCATTTTAGCCATGCGGCACGCGATGACAGACTGATTTGATTGAGCGGGAAACTCACTATGGACTATCAGAAGTCAGTTATTAGCGACATCTGTGTATTATATCAAATTATATGCGAAACATGATTACAGAAGTCTGTAAAATTAGGTGTGTTATTTACCTTGTTGAGATAACTTGTTGGATTTATATTGCGGTCAGGAAGTACACCCTAGCGGATGCATTTAAAAGCTTATTTATGAGACATCTATGAATTTCAATTAGAATTATCTGTAATTTGATAAAAAGATTTTGTTATATGTAGGAAATGGGTAAGTATTCTTGAATTTGTTGTGAAGGAAAAAAATAATTTTTATTATACAATCAATTGTCATTATACTTGAATCTCAGGGTCGTTCAAACGATGATCCTTGTCTAAAAATAATAGATATGAATATATTTCACTTAGGTGTTTTATATCGGTTTTTTTATTTATGCAATTAGGTTCTTGTGAAATAAAGGCCATTTCAAGAAAAGATCTTTTAGAGTTATTTTTTTGTGTAGCAAGTATCCTGGTTGCATTATAATCAAAGTTATGTAGTAAGCTATTAGCGTGTTCTGCCAGAGCACACCTCTGGATGCAGTCTACAATCACTCTTGTGTGCTATGATTCTGTCGGCCAATGGTCTTGTAGTTTGGCCTATGTATATTTTTTCACAGTCTGTACAAGGAATGCTGTAAACCACATCTGTTCTTCGAGTAAGAGGGACCTTGTCTTTAAGCCTGGAGTGCATCACAATTTCTTCGGTGCACTCCAGGCTTAAAGACAAGGTCCCTCTTACTCGAAGAACAGATGTGGTTTACAGCATTCCTTGTACAGACTGTGAAAAAATATACATAGGCCAAACTACAAGACCATTGGCCGACAGAATCATAGCACACAAGAGTGATTGTAGACTGCATCCAGAGGTGTGCTCTGGCAGAGCACGCTAATAGCTTACTACATAACTTTGATTATAATGCAACCAGGATACTTGCTACACAAAAAAATAACTCTAAAAGATCTTTTCTTGAAATGGCCTTTATTTCACAAGAACCTAATTGGATAAATAAAAAAACCGATATAAAACACCTAAGTGAAATATATTCATATCTATTATTTTTAGACAAGGATCATCGTTTGAACGACTCTGAGATTCAAGTATAATGACAATTGATTGTATAATAAAAATTATTTTTTTCCTTCACAACAAATTCAAGAATACTTACCCATTTCCTACATATAACAAAATCTTTTTATCAAATTACAGATAATTCTAATTGAAATTCATAGATGTCTCATAAATAAGCTTTTAAATGCATCCGCTAGGGTGTACTTCCTGACCGCAATATAAATCCAACAAGTTATCTCAACAAGGTAAATAACACACCTAATTTTACAGACTTCTGTAATCATGTTTCGCATATAATTTGATATAATACACAGATGTCGCTAATAACTGACTTCTGACAGTCCATAGTGAGTTTCCCGCTCAATCAAATCAGTCTGTCATCGCGTGCCGCATGGCTAAAATGAATTTCAAAAAACTGAGAAAGAAATGATTTTTAATTTTCTTCTTTTTTTTTAATTAATGACTTTCATGTAATTTTAATCTGTCTGTGCTATTGTGTAATAAATGTAAATTTAAAATAATTAAATAATTAATGACGCTTGGTTTTCGATCCCACTCTGGAGGACTTCACTGATTCCCTAGATAATACTTTAACACCGTTAATGAACATCCTCAACTAAGTTGTAAGTAATAAATTTGCTTATAAGCTCACTTAAAACAATGGTTAATATAAGAACCATGTTTAATACTAGCAATTCTTTGTAGTCTCCCTGAAGATGAAAATAAATATTTTCGAAAGCTTGGAACAACTTTAAAGAGTATTCTTTCATTTGCTGCGCAACCCAATATTACTAGTTCACTTCCTAACTAGTCAGCAACGACTACCCTCTATATATACACCACAGGTATGGGTTTTTACCAGACCATCAAGGCTACATATGGGACCGAAGCAGTGAAGAATTTAAAGGATTGGGCGAAAACCAAAATTAAATTGGCTAAGGAATATAATAGAAAATCGTTTCTACTACAATGCAGACAAATGGGGATACGGCCACAACACATCACAGCAACAACAGGGCCAATAGAACAACTTCTCCTCCGGCAGGACTCTCAACAGGCGATGGACTTCAATCGTAGGTTAGGAAATAAACTTATTAATATTGAAATTTCTGCTAATCATAAACTAATTAGTAATCTAGAATCCTTACTTACATCGTTCAAACGAGCAATCATTGAAAGCACTAATGAAGCCATCTTCAATAACTTTTCTAGCAAACAACAAAGAAATTACAATAGATTATTCCATAAAATTAGAACAAACAATATTAACAAATTAAATAACTTAAAATCTATCGAACTTCACAACCGCCTTAAGACTAAACCGGAATGGATAAAAAATCCTACCAACATAGAGATTCCTAATGATATCCTCCAGTTCTTGTCTCTCGGCCCTAAGTTTAGTGTTGAGCCGGTTGTGGGAAATGATATACCTATAAAAAACATCTTGGCAGATCTTGACTTTGTTACCTCATCTATAAATGATTCCGCAATAAAAAAAATGTCACCATCTCAAGAACTACTAACATCCTCACAAATTATATAAACTCAAACAAACATAACAAATCACTTTTCCATAACTTACTCTATAAATCAAAAAAGTTCCTTAAGGACAACCCTAACATTATATTAACTAGATCCGACAAGGGCAATGTAACTGTTATCATGGAAAAAGAACAATATTTACAACTCTCCAATGAATTAATCCAGAATGATGAATCTTACATCAGTTTACCACGAGACCCCACACTTTCAATTCAAAGAAAGTGCAATGAATTAATCAAACAATTGTATAATACAGGACAAATAGATGAGGCCACAAAGAAAAAGCTTACAAGTTACAAGAGTACATCTCCAAAATTTTACTCATTACCTAAAATCCACAAACCAACCTTGTCTGTCAGGCCAATTGTAGCTTCAATTGGTGCACCCATGGAATTTATTGCAGTTTTTATAACTGAAATCCTCACAAAAGCATATGACGTCGACAATGATTATTATATTAAAGACTCTTTCCAAGTCTATGAAAAATTTAACCAATTACAGCTTCCTGATGGCTATGTGGTAGCAAGCCTCGATGTTGTCTCTCTTTTCAGCAATGTTTACTATGATGCTGCACACAGGGCCATCTATAAGTGTTGGTACCGCATTAGTAACTATTGTAATACAGACAGAGACTCCTTTCTTAGATTAATTGAATTTCTTTTTGATAACACATATTTCTCATTTGACAACAAATACTATAAACAAACTTTTGGTACCCCAATGGGGTCTTCTGTCTCTCCTATACTTGCAACGTATGTGATGGACGAATTGCTGGACACAGTTCTTCCTGTTCTCTCCTTTAATCCCCTTTTTTTTAAAAAATACGTGGATGATATAATTGTAGCACTACCACAAAATGGAATTAATGAGATACTAGAAACCTTTAATGATTTCGATCAACACATCCAGTTCACTATAGAAACCGAAGACCCTACCTGCTCGGTCCCTTTCCTAGATACCAAATTCCCACGAACTCACAACAACAAAATCGTGATAGATTGGTACAGGAAACCTTGCAGCTCAGGACGATACCTGAATTATTTCTCGTTTCATAAACATAATATGAAAGTGAATCTGGTTAAACAAATGAAATCAAGAATTCTAAAAATCTCAGATCCATCTCTACATAAAAAAAACTTAGATATCCTGGCTCAATTATTCATCGATAATTCATATCCGCCCAAGCTGATTAATAGAATTTTGTTCAGCACTCCTGCCATCAACATACCTAGATTAAATGAACATAACCTAATAAATAATAACAATAATATAACTGAAGTGACGCAAACTACTAAATTCATATCACTTCCCTACATTAGAGAGATAACTCCGGCGCTGTCCAGAATAATAAATCAGGTAGTCAATGTCAAAATCGCGAACAAACCAGTACTCACAATTTCTTCGGTGCACTCCAGGCTTAAAGACAAGGTCCCTCTTACTCGAAGAACATATGTGGTTTACAGCATTCCTTGTACAGACTGTGAAAAAATATACATAGGCCAAACTACAAGACCATTGGCCGACAGAATCACAGCACACAAGAGTGATTGTAGACTGCATCCAGAGAGGTGTGCTCTGGCAGAACACGCTAATATCTTACTACATAACTTTGATTATAATGCAACCAGGATACTTGCTACACAAAAAATAACTCTAAAAGATCTTTTCTTGAAATGGCCTTTATTTCACAAGAACCTAATTGCATAAATAAAAAAGCCGATATAAAACACCTAAGTGAAATATATTCATATCTATTATTTTTAGACAAGGATCATCGTTTGAACGACTCTGAGATTCAAGTATAATGACAATTGATTGTATAATAAAAATTATTTTTTTCCTTCACAACAAATTCAAGAATACTTACCCATTTCCTACATATAACAAAATCTTTTTATCAAATTACAGATAATTCTAATTGAAATTCATAGACGTCTCATAAATAAGCTTTTAAATGCATCCGCTAGGGTGTACTTCCTGACCGCAATATAAATCCAACAAGTTATCTCAACAAGGTAAATAACATACCTAATTTTACAGACTTCTGTAATCATGTTTCGCATATATTTTGATATAATACACAGATGTCGCTAATAACTGACTTCTGACAGTCCATAGTGAGTTTCCCGCTCGATCAAATCAGTCTGTCATCGCGTGCCGCATGGCTAAAATGAATTTCAAAAAACTGAGAAAGAAATGATTTTTAATTTTCTTCTTTTTTTTTTAATTAATGACTTTCATGTAATTTTAATCTGTCTGTGCTATTGTGTAATAAATGTAAATTTAGAATAATTAAATAATTAATGACGCTTGGTTTTCGATCCCACTCTGGAGGACTTCACTGATTCCCTAGATAATACTTTAACACCGTTAATGAACATCCTCAACTAAGTTGTAAGTAATAAATTTGCTTATAAGCTCACTTAAAACAATGGTTAATATAAGAACCATGTTTAATACTAGCAATTCTTTGTAGTCTCCCTGAAGATGAAAATAAATATTTTCGAAAGCTTGGAACAACTTTAAAGAGTATTCTTTCATTTGCTGCGCAACCCAATATTACTAGTTACTAGTATATATATATATATATATATATATATATATATATATATATATATATATATATATATATATATATATATATATATATATATATATATATGATAAAGGTAATGTCCGAATATCGTTAATGCTTACATAATTTAGGTAATGTGACGTTTGACGGTTTCAATACGTTAAAGTGTAAAACACAAATAATTTTGGACTTTGCCTTGGTAACGTCAGCCTTATGAGTCGATATCCGTTGAAGTACGAAAAACTGCTCAGATCATTAGAGTAAACACGGATTTTTCGAAAATAAAATATTCCCAAAATACAGTTTTTTGAAGGTTGAGTTTGAACTGTTATAAAAAAGTTAGCGAGAAAATTTCGTTAACGGCAGGGCTTCCTAATAAATATGCGTTGAAAGGAAAAATTAAGAAAAGATTATTTCAACTGGTAGCTACAATCACAGCTTTGGGATATCTCTAGCTAAAGAAGTTTGTTTATTCTATTATATTGTAATTTAAAATTGTTTTAATAAAAACAGTGTTTGTTTTTATTAAAACCCCTAAAATATTAGTGCATATTTTATTTCTCTCTTTTTAACAAATCAAAGTTTATCACCAGCCGTTTTAAAAAGCAACTTTACTTCACAGTTACATCTAAAAATACATTTGCCTAAAATTCAATATAAAAACAAACTAATATATAAAAAAAGTCGCGAAGAACACCCGTTTGGAATTACATTTGGACGACCGGCAAAGCTGCCGTTTTGCTATCAGCGTACTCAGGAAAAACTTGGTTTTGTTCTAATCTTACGATCAGAATCGTGTAAATATAAAGTTAAATAAGATAAATGTCCAACTATAAAAATTTAAATATGTTTTTCTTATGCTTGTGTTGAAATTGGAAGGCAAACAACTTGTTTTAGAATCTCTTTAAGAAAAAAACTATTAAATACAATAAATTATTCAGCATTTTTTCATGGAACTAATGACTAAGTAAAAGCTGCGGCAATACTGTCTCGAAATATGTCCGACGTTAGCGACCTCTGAAATGGGAAGCATCCATAAGAACTCTCTTTCCTTGTCTAAGATAAGAATGTTTATATTTACGTTTGTCTCCTAATGGCGGCCAAACCAACTCTAAGCGGGGTTGTCAATTTTTCTTCCTTATTGGGCGTTCTTTTCCTATATCTAAATTTAATGGTTACGTAGATGCATCGACCAAAAGTCTTCGTGACAAGCTGTAGAAATAAAATTTTAGTTAGAAATAAACATTACCTGCCACAGTTAAATATTCACGTTTGGCATACATGTCGTATGTTTCATAACGAATCTCATATATCAGTAATGACACAAAACTGAACATTGACAAACTAGAGTCGTTAATGCCATATTATAAAAGTTAAAACTAGGCTTATTTTTTATTAAAATTTTTGGTTTTGTTTAATACCCAAGACTTTTTTGCTCCATCACAACTGTGAGATTCCCCTCGAGTCTCTTCTGGACTGGAGACACAATAATTATTGTGATCCATATCTTAAAAAGTATTTATTCTTTATGAAATTTTATTAATTTTTAAACAAACTGACAACTTACCCAAAACAGGATGAATTATGTATAAAAAATAGTAGACAGACAAAAAAAAATAACAGAATCAAGTATAATAATACGAAAAACCAATTAAAACACTTAAAAACAAGAAAAACGACTGAAAAATACCCAAAATTTGGGAAATCACAGACAAAGGGTTTGTTTCAGAATGTCAAACAGTCCAACCATGGGCGACAAACGTCAATCAGCTGATGCTGGTAATTTTATTTTTTCAATATAGCAGATAATTCCGTTGATACTACAAAAGTGTTATATCACACTGAGTTTACCCACTAGGTTTCAAAAATGACACACGTATGCATGGACGGCTACATGGAGAACTAGCTTTTATTAGGTTTGTAACTAAGAAATTATGTTGGCAGCAGCCTCTAACTTCGTGAAATTTGATGGGCGGTAATTTTAAAAACAAAGGGATAAAATATAATTGTTAATATTTTATAATGTAAAATAACTCCAAATATTTTGCTACTTAAGGTTAGTGTTTTAGAGCTGTTTTGCAATCCAGTTACTTAATATAAACCCAAAAATATGTTGGGTAAAAAGCAGTGCGCAAATGCGAACGCACTTACGAGATAATCAACTTGGTCATATGTTTGTTGTTGACGTATTTTAAGAAACAAAGCTGCCAACGTGCCAGCATCTAAACTTAATCCCCCAACGGGTCTTATGGGAAGTATCTACATACTCTAAAATCTGTCTATATTCACATATTTCTAAAAAAAATTCTATCGAAGCTAGCATACATAGGACGTAGGTCAGAAGCTAACAATGCATTAGACTTTTTAGGAATTGTTACAACACGAGATACTTTTAGTGTTAAGGGTACTTCACCCTGTTCCAGCGAGGAACTAATTAAATCCAGTAGTGTTTTTTTAATACTGTCATAAATAGGTTTTTTTTTAATTCTGTATGTTGGGCAGAGAAAAATTTTGTTACATACGTACAACCATGTAGATTGGACACTTAGTAGTAACTTTAATGTTCTTTAACTTTATTTTCACAAAGCAATGTCCCTCATATTTTATCTGTAGTTTATTTTGATTTTATTAAAGCCCACATTTTGAAAGTTGTTATTCTACTGGTTATTAACGTATAGCTAGCTTATGACCATGACCCGCTGAGAAGTTAACGTTAAATCTTTTTAACCCTTATGCCCTGATGTATAACGCAAGTATGCACGACACACATCTGGTCAGATCGAAGTTAAGTAGGTTTCACGGATTGAAGCCGGCGTTTTCGCCATCTAGTCAGGATCCTACGTGGAAATTAATTTGAAGGTGGTTTATCTACCGGGTGGAGGAGGAGGTCGTTAAGGTTTATGTGGTGCACTTCTTTGGGGGTAATGGTTACTTGCTTGCAATATTTCAGCTTTATAGGCCTTAGAGTTTTTGAAATATTTTTGGTCGGAAATCGAATCCCACCGGTAATAAAATTAGGCCTATTATCTGGACTTTATCCATTAACATTCAATTTTCACGATTAAATTCTCAAAAAAGTAATTAGTTTTTCAATTATAAGGCAGTTGACATCGCCGGATCCAATATGCATAGTAGACGTGGCCAAAGAATCGCACATCTAATTGACAGTCTAAATGTATTGGTCCGGACGGCCGAAATTCAGAACACGCTTTCGCTTTTCTAACGTTAATTACTAAAAATATCACAGACAACTCTTTACTGACGAGTCAACGCGCTCCTCAAATTAAACACAATATCAACAAGGTTTTTTTTATCTACTTTTATATTTACAATTTTTTGTTTTACTCTTTGTTGTAGGGTGTCGACTGGTGGAAGATATCAAGAAAAACAAAGGTACAAATGTCGTATGTGGGATTGCCAGACAACGCAGATCCATCATTTAAAGAGGCGCCAGTTGAAACACACGGACCCTAAAGAGAACGATTTCTTTAGATGCTATAAATGTGAATATCGAACAATTAGGAAAGGTTATTTAAGGAACCACATTTTACAGCACCACAACCCACAGAAAGTCGGTTTGTTTGGATGTGACAAATGCGAATATCGAACATATTGTAAGTCTTCTTTAAAGAGTCACTCCTTGAAACATAAATCCTCTGCAGAAGTTAAATTATTTAGATGCAACAAATGCGATTATGAAACACGTTACAAGTCTGGTTTAAATAGACACTACTTGAAACATAAAACCCTTGCAGAAGTTAAATTATTTAGATGCAACAAATGCAATTATCAGACACGTTATCAGAGTGATTTCAAAAGACACTGCTTGAAACATAAAAACCCCGAAGAAGTCGAATTATTTAGATGCGACAGATGTGAATATCAAACAGCTAAGAAATACAGTTTAAGGAACCACATTTTACGGCACCACAACCCACAGAAAGTAGGTTTGTTCGAATGTGACAAATGTGAATATCTAACATATGATAAGTCTTCTTTAAAGAGTCACTCCTTGAAACATAAATCCTCTGCAAAAGTTAAATTATTTGGATGCAACAAATGCGATTATCAAACACGTTATAAGTCTAGTTTAAATAGACACTACTTGAAACATAAAACCCTTGCAGAAGTTAAATTATTTAGATGCAACAAATGCAATTATCAAACACGTTATCAAAGTAATTTCAAAAAACACTGCTTGAAACATAAAAAACCTGAAGAAGTCGAATTACTTAGATGCGCCAGATGTGAATATCAAACAGTTAAGAAATACAGTTTAAGGAACCACATTTTACGACACCACATCCCACAGAAAGTAGGTTTGTTCGAATGTGACAAATGTGAATATCTAACATATGATAAGTCTTCTTTAAAGAGCCACTCCTTGAAACATAAATCATCTGCAGAAGTTAAATTATTTAGATGCAACAAATGCGATTATCAAACACGTTATAAGTCTAGTTTAAATAGACACTACTTGAAACATAAAACCCTTGCAGAAGTTAAATTATTTAGATGCAACGAATGCAATTATCAAACACGTTATCAAAGCGATTTCAAAAAACACTGCTTGAAACATAAAATACCCGAAGAAGTCGAATTACTTAGATGCGATAGATGTGAATATCAAACAATTAATAAAGACAATTTAAGGAACCACATCTTACAGCACCACAACGCACAGGAAGTAGGTTTGTTTGTATGTGACAAATGTGAATATCGAACATATTATAAGTCTTCTTTAAAGAGTCACTACTTGAAACATAAAACCCCTGCAGAAGTTAAATTATTTGGATGCAACGAATGCGATTATCAAACACGTTATAAGTCTAGTTTAAATAGACACTACTTGAAACATAAAACCCTTGCAGAACTTAAATTATTTAGATGCAACAAATGCAATTATCAAACACGTTTTCAAAGTAATTTCAAAAAACATTGCTTGAAACATAAAAACCCCGAAGAAGTCGAATTACTTAGATGCGCCAGATGTGAATATCAAACAGCTAAGAAATACAATTTAAGGAACCACATTTTACGGCACCACAACCCACAGAAAGTAGGTTTGTTCGAATGTGATAAATGTGAATATCTAACATATGATAAGTCTTCTTTAAAGAGTCACTCCTTGAAACATAAATCCTCTGCAGAAGTTAAATTATTTGGATGCAACAAATGCGATTATCAAACACGTTATAAGTCTAGTTTAAATAGACACTACTTGAAACATAAAACCCTTGCAGAAGTTAAATTATTTAGATGCAACAAATGCAATTATCAAACACGTTATCGGAGTGATTTAAAAAGACACTGCTTGAAACATAAAAACCCCGAAGAAGTCGAATTATT
This sequence comes from Philopedon plagiatum, assembly GCA_963971165.1. Taxonomy (NCBI): domain Eukaryota; kingdom Metazoa; phylum Arthropoda; class Insecta; order Coleoptera; family Curculionidae; genus Philopedon; species Philopedon plagiatum. The sequence continues at coordinate 68,483,445 of OZ020193.1, forward strand.
TAGATGCGACAGATGTAAATATCAAACAATTAGGAAAGACAAGTTAAAGAACCACATCTTACAACACCACAACCCACAGAAAGTCGGTTTGTTTGGATGTAACAAATGTGAATATCGAACATGTTATAAGTCCTATTTAAAGATTCATGACTTGAAACATAAAACCCCTGCAGAATATATTTAGGCGACGATTAACTTTGGTGGTCGAGCCACTGCGTTCGATTACCGAAGTTAAGCGACGCTTGGCACGTTTATTACTTGGATGGATGACCACCTGGGAATGCCATGTCTCGCACTAAATAAGGAAGGTGGTAGAGGATTCTTCCTCGTCCGAGGCGGCACCACCACCACACATCTGCTAAAGGGCTGGTGAAATCCATGCGGATGTTTCCAGCTCTGGATGTGTGATACGGATACCCGTAGTACACCCACGGTACCTAGAGTACTTAGGTTTAGACCTTTGTGGACTGTCCAAAGATAAAAAAAGAGAAGTTAAATTATTTAGATGCAACAAATGCCATTATCAAACACGTTATAAGCGTTTTTGCAAAAGACACTACTTGAGACACAGTATAAATGTGATTTAAAAAATAAGTTCTGGAATCATAAATAGCTCGGAACGTTGAATTATTTAATTGCGACAGATTTGTCGCATGATCGAAAAAGTAAGTTGAAGAGGCACATCCTAAAACATGTAAATCCATGAAAAGTAAGTTTGTTTGGATGTGACGGATACGTTATAATAGTTAAGGAGCTGGTGGCAGTAATTTTTAAATGATTTCATCATTTAGCAGATGTTGATTAAAGCAAATAACTGAGTAAAATAAACAATATGAGCAATGCGTTTAATTTATTGTCGCCATATCAAATAAGAGCTTGTGAAAAATGTAAAAAATAGGTGCTGTAGACAATATTATCGCGTCTGCCTCAGGTTGTAATAAAATTGCCCTAATTAAAAAAAAAGAAATGCAACCAGCGGACGTTTTTCTTACTGCGTTTAAGAATAATAAAATTGATTTTTTTTCAGTAATTATAATATATAAAAAAATTATTCCATCGTCAGACAGATGGCGTTGATTATTAAAATTATTTTATAAAAACCATGGAAAGTTACTTCTGCCACTTAGAGCATTGCATTAGAAAACTGCAATATCGCAAATTAAAAAAAAACTGAATTCATTTTATCATGTCTGCCTTTAAGCCTAATCTTTTTATTAATTATAAAAAACATAAAAATAGAACAGGTAGACAATTTTAATGCTGATTATTCGAAGGTAGACAGATAATGAGATATTGCCTTTTTTAGCCAAAACAATTTTTTTACAAAATTTATTCGTATATTTTCTTAAATAATTGCTAGATTTTTCTCTCCTCTTGTGACTCTGTATACCTGTGTATACCTCGAATACAATATTATATTGGAATAATACCTTAGAAAATAGAAGATATGAATATTTATTTTTAGAATTGTAGTATTGATCAAAAACCTATACAGGGTGGTGCAACGAAGATGGGGTGGACGATTGTGAGTAAATGGTGAGGAATTTCGAAAAAAAAATTTTTTGGATATTATCGATAGTCAAACACGCTATGTTTTAAAATTATAGCCATAATACAGGGTGGTCCGAAAAACTCGTGGCGAACCAAACTTGTATTTTTTTAAATGGGACACCCTGTATATAATTGTTCCAATTGATTCTCCTGTTCGTTACGATCATTTTGATATATGATTTATTGGGTCTAAAGTTATAGTAAGGGAATGGGACGCGGTTAAAGTTGAACAAATGCTCACAGTTCGGCCATTTAAAAAAAAAAATCAAACAGGTATGGAAAAAACAAATATTCCATAAAACATTACATATCCTTGAATACATTAATCGCTTACAATTTGTTTAAAATTATTCACTGTTATACAGGGTGGTCAAGTTGTGCAAATACGCCCTGGCCTCATTTTTTTAAATGGAACACCCTATATGTTTTATTTTCATGTTAAAGATAACATTACTAGCTTTCAAAAAATACCATACGTGATGCCTTTCTGACCAACAGTTTTTTAGTAAACTAGCCGTGAAACCAAGGTTTCTTCATTCTAATACGATTATACTGAATTTACGTTGTTTATTATTAAATATCTAATATTAGGAGGCCATGACACTAGGATAAATGAAACAAAAGATTGACGAACTTGTCAAAGCTACTGCCGCAAAATCCATTATTTACAAGTTAAGTGTAGGTGGCCCAATAATTATGAGGTAAGAAAACTGAGACCCGAAATTTTTACATGTTTATTGGAGATATTTCACAAAACAGAAAATATTGTTTTTAGGAAATGTAAAGTAATTAATAAACCTGTTATAAACAAATTTTTTGCGAAACGAGTTGCCAGTATTGCTTGAAGATTTACGTTGAATAGTCAGGGGATCCTTATGTTTTCAACATGATATAGCGCCCCCGCATTACCATAGGAATGTAAGATATTTTGTCGATAATTGGAAGATAGATCGTTGGATTGGGCGAGGTGGACCAGTTAAGTGGCCAGCCAGATCACCCGACTTAACACCACTAGATTTTTTTCTATGGGGGCATGTTAAAGAAGAAGTCTATAAAGAGGTTCCAACCACAGTGAAAGATATGAAGACGAGAATAAGAAACAATTTTCGCAACATTTCAGAACAGACTTTGAGAAAAGTGAAACTTTCATTTATGGATAGACTCGAAATGTGCCTTCAACAAAATGGTGGTTTAGTTAGACACCTTATATGAGCTTTGTTAATTGTTTATATTAAATTAGGTTTACAAGTAAGGACATACCTACCTAAGTAATTTTAAAAGATTTTCTGTTTTTGCTTAATTAAGTTTTTTACACTATTAATAATACTGATAACTGATTATCTTTGTTTATAACTGGTTTATTAATTACTTTACATTTCCTAAAAACAATATTTTCTGTTTTTTGAAATATCTCTCATAAACATGTAAAAGTTTCGGGTCTCAGTTTTCTTACCTCATAATTATTGGGCCACCTACACTTAACTTGTAAATAAAGGATCTTGCGGCAGTAGCTTTGACAATTTCGTCAATCTTTTGTTTCATTTATGATAGTGTCATGGCCTCCTAATATTAGATATTTAATAATAAACAACGTAGATTCAGTACAGTCGTATTAGAATGATAACGGCTAGTTTACTAAAAAACTGTTGGTCAGAAAGGCATCATGTATGGTATTTTTTGGAAGCTAGCAATGTTATCTTTAACATGAAAATAAAATATACTGGGTGTTCCATTTAAAAAAAATGAGTCCAGGGCGTATTTGCAAAACTTGACCACCCTGTATAACAGTAAATAATTTTAAACAAATTCCAACGATTAATGTATTCAAGGATATGTAACGTTTTATGGAATATTTGGTCTTTCCATCCCTGTTTCAAATTAAAAAAAAATGGCCGAACTCTGAGCATTTTTTCAACTGTAACCGCGTCCCATTCCCTTACTATAAGTTTTAGACCCAATAAACCCTATATCAAAATGATCGTAACGAACAGGACAATCAATTGGAATAATTATATACAGGGTGTCCCATTTAAAAAAATACAAGTTTGGTTCGCCACGAGTTTTTCGGACCACCCTGTATTACGGCTATAATTTTAAAACATAGCGTGTTTGACTATCGATAATATCCAAAAAAAAAATTTCGAAATTCCTCACCGTTTACTCACAATCGTCCACCCCATCTTGGTTTCTCCACCCTGTATGTCTGCCTCCTTTTTTATATCATTGTAGAAACGCTGCAAAAGTCAGAAATAGCAATAAAAAGACGATGAAATTATTTAGTAAAGTCTTTTTTCATATTTTTAATTATTATAAAAAATTCAACAATCTGGACGTCTGCCTTTCGTAAATTTACTATGTGTATGGCGCCCCTATTACAATATATCAATGGCAGACACGATAAAATAATTTATGACAGTTTAATTTTTTTTTTAATTTTAAAATTTATTTTCACAAAGAATCAGCCCCACCTAAGCTCAGCTCTATTTTTGTTCTAACCCACATGGTTGTAAACTATATTACATATTACTATGAACGACGCGACGATGAAATCATATACCGAAATTGCCACTAGCTCCCTAACTATAAGATCAATTTGATTTAAAGACTTACTACTTGAGAACTAAAAACCGTGAACAAGTTGATTTACTCACATGCGACAACTACGACGATTATCGAACACGTTACAAGGACTGTTTCAAGAACCACACGTGACAAATGTAATCAGCGAGCAACTGGGAAGTTTCCATTTAATTAGGGTAATGTTGACATCACACAATGGTACAAAGGATAGTCTTTAAATTTGACGAACTTGTGCAATTCTTTGTGAGTTGGACCGCAGACGATTCTGCGCGACGCTGGATCGGCCATTATGACGTCACGCGACACTAACCCAAAAACAGTTGGGTATACAAATTATAATTTTTGGCATCGGCAATTCTGGGTCATAAAATTAAAAACATGTTAAATGTCCAAGCGCCCTGTATTGATTGAGTTACGCAATATATTAGTTATTTAACTTCCCATGGAGGTGTAAGCTAGTACAGGACATGTCACAATGATTTTTATTCCCTTTTTAAATTTACCTATTTATGGTATTGGGTAAAATTAGAGATGTGCCATGAGAATGCTCTCATGGGAATATTTCCGGAGAACGGTAAATTACCGAGAATATTTCCCACCATAAATTCTCGAGAATTTATGATTTTAGAAAAAAAATATAAATTACTGGAAAATTATCGAGAATATTTCCGAGAACGAGAATGTTCTCGGGAAAATTCTCGGAGAATTTACGGAAATTTATGGTAATTTACTTTAATGCCGCTATTGTATCATAGATGGAGCTTGGAGCATCTTTATTTCTTTTCTGTGTTGTTTTAAACAACTTGTCTAGACATGTTATTTTATACAATGCGTTTCTAAGTTGTGTTTTATTTATAAATAAAGTTACTCGAAAATAATGGAAATAAAAATTTAATGTGTCTTTATTCGGACTAAGATGCGTAATCACGTTGATTTACGATTTAAATATTTTCTAATTGAGGAGCCCCATTCAATAAGGGGACATGCGCTCGGCCCGGCCCGGCCCAACCCTGAATGTATGCAATCCAACCTTTGTGCGTAGCGTTTTAGAAACAATTAAAAAACAATACCTTAAAGTTGATTCTCAGCAAACTTCCAGTGGGAAAGTTGTTCCTTATAGTCTAAAGAACAATCGTGCGAAGGCACGAGATATTTTGACAAAAAATAAACAAATTAGAGCAGGTTAAATCCAGCGTTGCGCGCCGAGCGTACGTTTCGATGCGTGCGTAGCAGTAGTTTGAACATTACAGAAGATAATTTGACGTTTAAAATATGACACAATAATTGTAAAAAAGTGTTACAAGAATAAAAATTGTTTTATTAAAATTATATTATCGAATATAAATTTTTGTTAACACAACGCATTTTAATACAAAGGATTTTTTAATATGAAACATTATAGCATTCATTTTTAAAACGTAGGAAAAGCATGCATCATAATCATTTCACTTTTTTGGGCTTACTGCCTGTAACAGCTGTGTTTTGAAAAAGGTTTTCATAAAATTTGCAACCTTCAGGACTAAGATATTTAACCAAAGTTTTCAAATCATTCAGTTTTTCGCGAGAAATTCCGACATCTTTAGCAAGCGACGATTTTTCTAAATTTTCTAAAGTGATTACTTTCTCGAGAATAAGAGTCGTTGGCTTTTCATTATAACTGTAAAAGACGTCAATGTCTCAAAGTGCAAAATAATTAATTTTCACCACTTTTTACAATTTAGAAAAATCGTCGCTTGCTAAAGATATCGGAATTTCTCGCGAAAAACTGAATGATTTGAAAACTTTGGTTAAATATCTTAGTCCTGAAGATTGCAAATTTTATGAAAACCTTTTTCAAAACACAGCTGTTAAAGGCAGTAAGCCCAAAAAAGTGAAATGATTATGATGCAGGCTTTTCCTACGTTTTAAAAATTAATGCTATAATGTTTCATATTAAAAAATCCTTTGTATTAAAATTCTTTGTGTTAACAAAAATTTATATTTGATAATATAATTTTAATAAAACAATTTTTACTCTTGTAACCCTCTTTTACAATTATTGTGTCATATTTTAAACGTCAAATTATCTTCTGTAATGTTCAAACTACTACTACGCACGCATCGAAATATACGCGCGGCGCGCAACGCTGGGTTAAACCAGCTCTAATTTGTTTATTTTTTGTCAAAATATCTGGTGCCTTCGCACGATTGTTCTTTAGACTATAAGGAACAACTTTCCCACTGGAAATTTGCTGAGAATCAACGTTAAGGTATTGTTTTTTAATTGTTTCTAAAACGCTACGCACAAAGGTTGGATTGCATACATTCAGGGTTGGGTTGGGTCCGACCGGGCCGGGCCGAGCGCATGTCCCCTTATTGCATGGGGCTCCCCAATTATTGTGTACGTCAAATTATCTTCTGTAATGTTCAAACTACTACTACGCACGCACCGAAATATACGCGCGGCGCGCAACGCTGGATTAAACCTGCTCTAATTTGTTTATTTTTTGTCAAAATATCTCGTGCCTTCGCACGATTGTTCTTTAGACTATAAGGAACAACTTTCCCGCTGGAAGTTTGCTGAGAATCAACGTTAAGGTATTGTTTTTTAATTGTTTCTAAAACTCTACGCACAAAGGTTGAATTGCATACATTCAGGGTTGGGTTGGGCCGGGCCGAGCGCATGTCCCCTTATTGAATGGGTCTCCTCAATTTAGGTATTGTGCAGTGCTATCTCTTTATTTTTTCAGATAAAATTATTGTAAAAACTACTTTGGATAAAAAAATATGTTCTAATTTATGCAGTCAAACAAAACATAAAATTCTCCAACATATAAAATAAATTCTCCAAAATTTTCGATAAATTCTCATTTTTCTCAGAGAATATTTCCCAATAATAAATTATCGAGAATTATCCATCTCTACATCTCTTTATTTTTTCAGATAAAATTATTGTAAAAACTACTTTTGGTAAAAAAATATGTTCTTTCAGTTTATGCAGTCAAAACATAAAATTCTCCGACATATAAATTAATTCTCCAAAATTTCCGATAAATTCTCATTGTCCTTGGAGAATATTTCCCAAAAATAAATTCTCGAGAATGTTCCATCTCTAGGTAAAATACAGTTGGCGTAGGAATTGCTTCAAAGTGTTGCGTGTTATGTTTTGGTTAGACAATTTGAACAAATTATGTTACATCTCACGAAATTCGGAAATAATTTGATCGTAGTATACTAGTTCATTGCGTTGTGATTGTTTTACTTATGTTTCTTCTGTTCTAGAAATGGCTGTCTGTGCATTTTTTATTCGACTGTTTACTTTGATTGGTTTCAGTCTTATTGGTCGGACAGAAATCAGGTTGTTCGCACGGCCGACGGTTTATCCGATGAGATGAATGTACTGTTCCTCAGGGTTCAGTTCTTGGACCTATTCTTTTTTTACTGTATCTGAATGACCTTGCTTCTCTTAATATTCATGGCAAATTTGCCCTGTTAGCTGACGATACTACCATTTTATGGACTGGAGAAGATTCCGAGGTCCCGAAGGTCATTATTTCTGAGGACCTTCAACATGTAACGGGGTAGATTCATTTTGCGAGATATTGACGTTGGAAATCATTTTATAGTAAATAAGAATACTATTAAGTTTTTGGGTCTTTATATCGACTGAATTAAAATTTAAAGAACATATTTTATGTCTAAAGCAGAAAATAGGCTCGGGAAGTTATGCTGTTCGCATAGTGAGTAACGAATTAGGGGTATCCGTGCGAAAAACAGCATATTATTCACTCATTTAGTCTCATTTGAGATACGGGATTGCTTTTTGAAGGTTTTGTTGAAAAAGGCTCTTCCAATCTGTTTTTTTGATACAAAAAAGGGCACTGAGGTACTTGTAAGGCAAAGACTAGGGACCATTGTAGACCCTTATTTATACGACAAGGGATTCTAACGCTATCTAGTCTTTTTATTCTGGAAAGCAGGCGCGGCCCGTGAGTTTTTTTACAGGTAGGTCAAAATTTTGTGGGCAACTAGTGATATCAACGCAACAAGCAAAATACACTTTTTTAATTAAGAAAGGTTTTTTAATAATGTGTCAAGAAATTGTTTACCTACAAATAAACACTGCAAAAATCATAAAATAGGTACTGCAGAATATTGAACATTACTACTCTTGATGTTTATGACTTTTAGTATCACTTTTCAGTTTATGGCTTTTTTCTGTGTGTTTTAATACTCTAAATTAGTAGATTTTAGCGGTTTCCGTTGTGAAAAGTTTAGCTTCTCCTCAATAGGTGTCGCGCCTTGTACTAAAAGCCCAGAATATAAACAGAAAAAAATTCTGACCTAAAAGTATGATTATTCGTAAAATAAAATTAGGAACGCTGCCGAAACTCCGTTTTCTTTAATAAATACAATGCTGGCGACTAGACATAGTAATACGATATTTGTCTACGCACGTGCAGGCTGCAAGCTGTGGTAAATATGAGATTGCCAAGAATTTTAAAAATATTTTATCGAGGAAGAACTTGTTGCCAATACACCTTTTAGAGTCGATCTAGTTTTTTAAATAACAAAAAATTTTAAAAAAAGTTATTGTCCCAACACAGATTCGAACCCGCGAGCGGCGGATTACCTCGCTCTCTTTCTTTCTTTTTAAAGAATTTTATTATTTCTGATTTTTTCTCAATTCGCCTAGGTTACAATGTATGTATATAAATATATAAACAAAAAGAGTATATAAGTATATAAACAAAATAAATAAAAGTGCGCGTCGTCTTGTGATGCCATGCATCCAGCGACACGGGAGACCAGCGGAGCTGGGAGCTGATGTTAGCTCAGGGTAACCACAGGCGAACGCAGCATCTGATAGCTTAGCAGCTGTCCGAACGAGTTCCTGCAGCGCATGGGTGATTTGACATTGCGTGAGCTTAAAGATTTGTGAATTCCGGTTATCGGTTTAGTATTTTAAGAAATGCCGTAATAAAGAGGTTCTAATGGAAAAAGAATTTTAAAAAACCATTTTGATCTAAGGACTAGAAAGAACGTGTACTATTTTGCATAGGTTATAGTGTATCATGATCGTGACCGAAACAATCTGTATTTATAGCGTCCTGCGTCTTTATTGGTGCACATACACGGTCAGTGTAGCATGTGCAGCAGTGTTGTGCATGGGTTGGAGCGCGAACCCCCCAGCCATTCCGCTGCCAGCAGCAGATGACTGAACGATCCGCGCACCAATCCGGTGCTAGAAAATTCTCACCCTCTTACCTCGCTCCGATCATACCCCTTGGACTACGCCGGTTATGTAGGAAAATCGGTCCGATACCGTTAAATTTGATGCCTAGCGCTGGCTTCACAGAAATCGTATTTATAATTTTTTATGTTTAACCACTAATTAATATTATTAATACGATGCAAATACAATGCGCATATTAGGTACCTAATTAGTTTTTCTTTTTCCGAACCAAATGTTTTGAAATAATATATTTTAGGGGGCGGTTTGAGAGTATTTCCATAGTGGGAGTGGCCAGATATTATGGGTGGGCCGTCGACCAATTGTGTCTCTTTTTAAGTTCCTAAAGCGCGTATGTCTGTTTCTCTCTTGCTTTTAATGAATTTATATCGTCCATATAAACCTATAAGATCAATTTACAATACGACCCATCCCGGAACAAGCTTGGATATCCTTTGAGGATGGCTTGACTTGATTCTTCCTTGGGGAGTTTTCGCATGGAACTTTGAAACAAAAGATTCTTTTTTGGTTTTAAAAAATTAAAAAATAATTTATTAGGTAGATCACTGAAAATTTTAGGTGGGTCATTGACCAAATGACCTTATGGACGGGCCGCGCCTGCTGGAAAGCCGTTTTATTGGGTTCAGAAAAGACACGGTAATTCAGTGCAGCCTAGCTCATTTTATTATTTTATACACGTAATGAAATGAATTTACTATTACCCATTCCAAGAAGTGAAACCACAAAAAGGTCGGTAATGTACGAGAGTATTAAAATGTACAATTATTTACCGCCCCAACTTAAGAGTGGAATCCGGAAAAATCTGCCTTGCAGAGCCTCGTTTCAGGATGCCGTTTTTAAAAACTACGCAATTTTAGAACAATTTAGAGACATTTATCGAAAGCTAAAATGTTAAGCTCCGATCTAACATATTTTTTATTAGAAACTTTGGCCTCATTGTCACGTAATCAACAAACAAAAATAATGACAATTTAAAAACTTTTGGCACAAAATCTAACAAAAATGGGTTAGATCCGAGATTAAATTACGAGAATTGTTTTTAGAAAGTTTCAACCGAAAAAATGCCTTTATTCGGCCAATGTCCATTCAAAACTAAATATTATATCATATGGTCGATATTTTTCCGCCATATTTAATTTCACGGACTCGTGGTTACTTAGACAAGAACCAGGCAAAAGTTCAGCCCCTGTTATAAAGAGGGCGGGTCAATAGTTTGTTTACAGGTTTCTATAAGATTTGGGAGAAAGATGTATTTATGTTTAATATATTTAATATGAGTAATATACAGTGTACCAAATAAAATAATTTCTGATTTATGATGGTAACGTTTATAAAATTGGAGTAAATTTTTTGATAACAGATATAAATTATGAATCTAAAGGGAATAATATATTTTCTGAAAAAAATAATTCGTTCTGGCAGTAGTACGTTAGGTATATATTGAAGAAGTCAGAAGTAACTGAAAAAAAAATGGAAAACACATTGTTGGAAATATGTTACGGCAAAATGGTGTGCTTCTTTAGGTTAGGAGTATTTGTATTCTATTTGTATGTATTGTTAAAGACGCCAGACGTACAAAACGGACATATCGATAGTAAACAACTTTATCAGCCCGCGAAATTCAAATTTACATGCATCTCTTATGGGATGACGTCGTGTAGGTAAAACAGTGCTCTGCTGCCTATCAACGTATGTACATAGCAACCGTGTGTAATGTGTATGAGAGAGACTGTTTAGAGTGAGATGCAGATGATCGAGTGGCTCGGAGGAGGAATTGAGGAGCACCGGTGCCAAAGGAACAGCGACAAGATGAGAAAATCGCTTATCAGTGATGATGTGGGTGTGAGGGTGGAATGTCAGGAAGGCAGTAAGTGCGCTTTCGCCAAAGGGTGAAGATTTGAGTGTCAGAATGGTGGATGATGGATGTATAGAAATGTCTCCTTCCCAAAAAGAAGTAGAGTGTATGAGGGTGTGCCGAAGGGGCATTAAAGTGTGGGGGTGGAAACGTCGTAGGGTGAGGGGTGTGGAGTAGTGTCACAACGGCAGGGGTGAAAGAAAACAGCGTTTTCGCCAAAGGATTGGAAAGATATGAGTAGATTTTGGATGGACTTTGGGAGAAAGGTGTCTTTAAAGGTCTTTTAGCATGCGGTGCATTACTTTTTTATAAATGAATATGATGAGTAAAGCTTTGCAAACTGGGGTTATTCCAGGGACGGCTGTAACCTAGCTGTAAATACATGTAGGATCGGATTTGAAAATAAAATACAAATATTTATTTACCCACATTGTGTTATTTGAAAATGCGAAATACGAAAATACTTCGGTTACAGGGATATACCATACAGGGTGTCTGAAAAGCCTTAGCAGGGGCAAATATCTTTACTATTAATAAAGAGAGAGACACCAAATTTTCGTTGTATCTTATTGGTTAATAAATCTACTTTTTTATGTAATTTTACTTTTTCAACCCCCTTGGGGGTTGCGCTAGGGAGTTGAGGTCAAAAATTTTGAATGCAAACCTATGCCGGGTGGCCTCTTGTTTTAAAAGTCTTCAAAAAAGAAACATTTTACCGCAACTCCCGTATTTTAATTAATTTTTAAATAGCAAGCCTACAAAAATTATAAATCGTAAATCGTCTAATCGGGCGGGGCACAAGTCGACCATTAGTCGATCTCTTGTGCCATACAGTACCAGTCTGCGCTGCTCTTTTGTGTTTTGTGGGGCACTTTTTTTCTAACTTTTTTCCAACTTTACTTCTTCATTTGTCGTTTTTATATTTTTGGTTTTTTGACATCTGCGCAGTAGACCAAAATGCGTACCACGCGCAAACCGAGCGTGCTAGACATGTGTACGCACTTTCAGGAGATGTACTTGGGTGTCTACATTCGAACCCATTCACTTTTAAGAATATATCCCCAATAGTCAAGGTACCACTACGTCGTTAACTTTATAACTTTTTTCCCAAGTTTTTTTCCACTTTATTTTTCGTTATTTGCCATCTGCGCAGTGGACTAAAATGCGTACCACGCGCAAACTAAGAGGGCGAGACATGCGCACGAAATTTCAGGGGATGTACTTTGGTGTCTACATTCAAACCTACCCACTTTCAAGAATATATCTCCAATAGTAAAACTACAACTACGTATTTAACATATTTTTACGATTTTATGACGTCTTACTTTTTTGAACATTCTTAACTATGTGACATTGTGACCAACCGTGCCAGCCTTACTAATCAGTTATATTACGCACTGACTTATTTCCGGCATGGCCGCCTCTTCTTATTTATTCAAGCATTAGCCTTACCATAGTTATTGAGACTTTTGCGTCCTGTGAGAAATTCACAATATTGTATGTCTCACGGAACCCTCTATGCGCGAGTCGAACTTGCACTCAGCCGTTTTTTTTTCACACAATCACGGCAACGCCCATGAATTAAATTCTTTCTGTCAAATACCGTACACTGAAAAAAATCTTGATCTAATTTGAAAATTAGAGTATTCTTGGAAAATTAGCCTTACATGAAGCGCTACTATTCTTGTGTCAAGCGAAAATTCTTAGTGCAAGTAAAGGCTAATCTTGAGTCTACAAACGTTCTATTCTTGGCATCCAAGACAATAGTAATATTGGTTTAAGGACTGCTACTGTTCAGTCAAGAAGAAGGGTTAGTTTAAGATGACAGTTATTTTAATTGGTAATTTACATTGTCTCAAGAATAACTAAAGTTATGGCATATGTATTGACATAAATATTGCTTACTCTTGAACAAAGAGATACACTTTTCTAGCACAAGAACTTAGTCTTCGTGGAAATACGTAATCCACTGATATCTTAGCGATCCTTTGGCGAAAGCGTTTTTTTCTTTCGCCAACCCTTTTAAAATACTCCCCTCTACCCTAATCCACTAGTATTTTTAGTGCCCTTTGACGAAAGCGCAAATATGCCTTTTGGACACTCACCCTTCTAATCCACTGATATCTTAGCGATCCTTTGGCGAAAGCGCAAATATGCCTTTTGGACACTCACTCACCCTTATGCAATATAGGGGAAGGAGGCATTGACACTATATATGACCTTCTTACACCACCTTACACAATTCCCTTAATACACACACACCCCATCAGTGCCTTTCTGACACCTTGACCACACTCAATATACGTCACTGATAAATAGTTCTACTTCTCCGTGTGTGTATTCACTTCAACACCGGAGTTAAGTTAAGAAAAAGTTGAAATAAGGATTACTATACTTGGGTTGAGGTTACCTACTTTTACATTACGACCGTATTGCAGTTCGTTTAAGAATTGCTATACTGATTTCAAGTTTATTTGCTGTTCTCTCAAGCTAAGAAAGTTCTTGTTTCAAACATTACAATACTTAGTTTACTCGTATTTAGTATTGAAAGAAGTATAGATGTGCGTATTGTTTTAAGAATAACATACCTTTTGGAAGGACTATACTTGCTCTTGCGGATATACAAGACTACGCTATCCTTCACTGAAGACTGTTACTCTTGACTCTAGTATAGCTTTTTTTCAGTGTATGTACTTATTTTCGGCATCGACGCCTCTGGTAACAGACCAACAGTGACTGCCTTACTTATTACGTTAAAAGTTGCTTAGAATGGCCACCATGAACTTCTTGGCAGTAATAAAGTCCGTTTTGGAACTCTGCCAAGAAGTAACATCTGAGAAAAGACCTATAAAATGAGGTACCTACCACACGGCATAGGGTTGCATTTCAAATTTTTGACCGCAACTCCCTAGCGTAACCCCCCAAGGGGATTGTAAAAGTCAAATTACATAAACAAGTAGATGTATTAACCAGTAAGATAAAACTAAAATTTGGTGTCTCTATCTTTATTAATAGTAAAGATATTTGCCCATGCTAAGACTTTTCAGACACCCTGTATAGTATTTTCGTATTTCGCACTTTCAAATAACACAATGTGGGTAAATAAATATTTGTATTTTATTTTCACATCGAATCCTAATTTTATTCCCAACTAGGTTAGAGCCGTCTCTGGAATTACCCCCATTTGCAAAACTTTACTGATGAGTTCTGCTAAATTTAAAAATTATTTATTTGGCGACTTAATTAACGGCGGCCAAAATTAACCGATTATATGACCCCACAACACAAAATTTATTGTTTTGCTTGGAATAACCCTTATTTCGTGCACGAAATGAAGTAATTCAGAAATAATGCGTAAAAAAAGATAATCAGTAGTAAATGAACGATTCCTACCAAAATATTATTTGGACTTGGTTGAAAAAGCATAAAAAGTAGGTACACTTAAAACTAATTTCTGATCATATTATTATTTATAGTAAATGAAAACCTTGAATCACACTCGTATTTTATTTGGTACACGGTATAATATGATCCCAAATTTATTAATTTGCATGTACAAGCCGAGCGCCATCTGTCAATGAATAAACAAAGTAGCCATAAAATACAAACTTACGTCTTTGTGGGTTAGTTGTACCACAGATCCATATGGATCCATATATGGATCTGTGGTTGTACACCTGTAAAATTCATTTTCCAAATAATTTTATAAAATAATATTGTAGGTGCCATCTACAAAATATATAAGGGGAGTAATTTTCACTTATTTTTGACGGTTAATTCTAGTCAGATTTTGAGCGACCAAATTCCCGTCTTAAGGCTATCAGTTAATTGTTTTGTCCGTGATTTAAATTTTTAACATTAAAATGTTTTATGATGTGTGTGTTATTTAGGTTTTAAGTTTTAGAATCTTAATTTGACGTTGTGTTTTTTAGAAAAATTATATTTGCATATCTGTTTATGTTGAATATTTTATTTTATTATAGTATTATTCTAATGTTTTTAAGCTTTACATGTGAATGTCCTTGTACACTTTTGTTTGTTTTGAATTTATACATGTATATGATGTTTTATCTACTGTAGGAGAGCTTTACAAATTAGGATTCTGTTCTTTGTACAATAAAGCATGATTTGATTTGATGTGTTTTAATTCCGACCAATCAGAAGTGGAATTTTCATGTCGGCAATGATTTTTAAACGAAACAATTGTTTGACAGCTCCGGTGACTCATTCGATTTTGCATGCATTTCATAAGTGCATCTAGTTTTTCCATAAAAATTGTTGTTAGGCAATTTTGTTGAAACATGGCATAACCCTAACAGCACACAGTCTTAAAGACGTCATATTAAGATCCACTTTATGTCTGAACGTCTTAAGATATAGAAAGGACGTCCTATGGATATCTATTTAAAGGTGTCTTTATGACATCCCTTTATTACATCCAAGAGATGTCTTTTAAATGTCAAAACATAGTATGTTTGTGGTTTCATGCAGCCGAACTCTATAACAAAAAAAGCGACGATGATCGCTTTCCACCAAAGAAAATAAAACGGTATGAGAAAAGACGGAACACTGTATTTCCGTTGCAACACTGTTTATTGACAAAACAGCTAACCTCTTTACCGACTGAGAAGACTTGGCGCTGGAAATCCAGTCATAAATTTTTAAAAATTTCTGAATGCGTTTCCCGCGCGAAGTTTTCTCAGTCGGTAAAGAGGCTAGCTGTTTTGTCAATAAACAGTGTTGCAACAGAAATACACTGTTCCGTCTTTTCTCATACCGTTTTATTTTCTTTGGTGAAAGCGATCATCGTCGCTTTTTTTGTTACAGAGTTCGGCTGATGCTGTCTTACTGAACTAAGAAAATCCAATGTTAGTTCACCCAAAACGAGAGTTGGTCAAACGCCATTCCTCGTCGAATCTTAAATTTTTGGGACAAAGCGCGAGTTTGAAATGATTGTCAGCCAAAAATCTACCGAAACTTGCAGTATTCTCCCTAATTACTCTGAGCCTGAAATCACATGCATCCGTGAGCACGCATCCGTTGTGATCATGTGACCCTTGACCTATAGGCACACTAAAGAGACAGCCTCTGCCTACCGACACTATTGGCTTGTTAACGCTAGTGGCTATAAGAATTCGACTCGAAACGAGGATTTTTGCCACTTAAACGAATGCCATTTGTTAATAAAGCTGCTTAGCGGCGTATTTCTTGGATTTTTTTACAGGAAAAATTAGATGCAGGCTATTTTCTGAACAATCGCTTACAAATATTTTTGTCCCAGGTAATATTACTTTATTGTAATTCTTTTTGACACCTGCAGTGGCACTCTGTAAGAAAAATAGCGATAGCGACCTAACAGCAAATTCTTACTATGTATCACCGTTCGGTATGTTTCGAAGAGACCCCGGTCGCTATCGCTATTTTTCTTACAGAGTGCCGCTGCTGTTTGTCAAATCAGTCTCTGACGGGAGCTGTCAAACAATGCGTTTGTTTAATAATCATTTTTGACATGAAAATTCTCACTTCCGATTGGTCCGAATTAAAACGAAAGAAATAGTCGAAGAAAAATGCATAGAAATAGTCATTTTTGGAACAGTAGTCAAACACACACAATGAAATGAACTAGTGGGCGCTTGCCGGCTCGTACCGCGTAACGTCACAATGACCGATTTGCGGTCCAACTGACAAAGAATTAAATAGTGTCAAACTCAAAGATATTGAAATAAATATTTCAGCATTTTCAAAGTTATGCTTTATATCACTGACCTTCAGCAAGAGGAGACATCATTTATTTAACTAGACTTTTGTTTGATTCATACATTGTGCGTATGTTGGACAAAGACCAACCGCTATAATTCCGTCTCGGCGCGCCACCATAATGGCTGTCCTGTATTCTGTATTCCATCAAGCAAACCTCTGAAAAGACGGTTCCGGATGAAAAGAATACATTTTTCCACACGGTTGACACTGATGCATCATTCCGCAAAGTTTATGGATAAAGTTCTGCCAGGAAAAATCAATAATCACGTAAATATCACTACTCACGTATATTCCGACCTGCCTAAAGAGTGCAAACAAAATTACGCTATTCACATTTCGCAATGAAGCAAACAACGTGACGACCCGTCAAACGATGTTGCCACTCTCACTCTAAATTTCGTTTTATTAATGGGAATAATTACTAAAAATTTATTACGATGAAAAATAATGATATATTTTATTAATCCTTAATGATATGTTTTAGCCTTTGGTATTTATGATTGCAGATAAGTATTAACTCGCAGTAATTGCGTTATTTTAGTAGAGTCTATGTGCAAATATTCTACGTAACGGAAAGCCTGGCAACAGCCATTCTCGAGAAATAGGTGGGGGGCCATAATATCGTTTGGCGGGATTTAAAATTACTCGGGAGTCCCTGATTGCTCTAAAATGTAAATAACGGTATTCATTTGATTCAACATCAATGCTTTATACATACCATTCTGTAACGTTGACACTACGAGTACCTGTCTTCGTCAAATGGAAACTTCCTAATTATAATATACTAACTTTCTCCCGCAACCGCCCGCAGTCATTTTACCCCCTTAGGGGTTGGTTTATTAAAAACTGTAAAACACGTGTTTAAATATTTATTTTTTAGAGTACCCACTTCTGCGAAGTTTCGAGTTATTGAGACCATTACCGCAAGAAACCTAAACTCCACCATCAAGAGCCATGGGTCTCCAAGGCCAGTGATAAAGCCAGGCTCAAAAAAGTCCAAGATCACAAAAGGTATCTTCAAAATCCTACACCCGAAAATCGTCAAATTTTCACCGAAGCCTAAAAGAGTGGAGAAGAAGTGCTTTCCTGTCCCAACGGCAGCAAATCTTTCTGGTCACTTAATAAAAACATTAGTCAAAACTTCCGTAGAAGCACTTTTCCCCTTTACCACTGACAACGAAGTTATCTATACCTCTAAAGGGAAAGCTGAACTATTTGCCCAACAACTCGCTGCCAATTCCACCCTAATCCCTCCCGCCAATTTCGCTCTTCGAACCGCTACGTCTGTACCCCACAAAATGCCCGATATAATACTTAAGGGCACACAAGTTCAAAAAATTCTTCTATTCCTTTACACCTCCGATCTGGATGGCATACCAGCAATTGTTCTAAAAAAATGCGCTCCAAGACTTGCACCCATCTTAACTCGCCTTTTCCAGATCTCCTATGACAAGGGTATCTTCCCAGATAGCTGGAAGACTGCTCGTGTGCATCCTGACCCGAAGAAAGGTTCCAAGTCCCTTCCATCCAATTATATACCTATTTCTCTTCTCTTTGCTGCCAGCAAAGTTATGGAGAAAGCGATCAACTTGTAAATTCTAAAAGATTTAGAAAACCACAAAATCATCCATGACAGACAGTACGGATTTCGTCACCAAAGATCGACGCTGATCTCCTTAGCTTTGTCACACATAACTGGAACAAGTCTCACGAATTTCAAGGCAAATCTCAGATTGTTGCTCTTTATATGTCCAAGGCCTTTGACCAAGTATGGCATGCCGCCCTCCTCAACAAACTACCTTCTTACGGTCTTCCTACCGAACTAAATATATACCTGGATTGGTAGCTTCCTCTCTAATCGGCGCATATCTGTTTTGGTTGACGGTCACTCATCTAACTTCCATCCTATCAATGCTGGCGTCCCCCAGGGTTTAGTCCTGGCACTAACCCTATTTATTCTTCACATTAATGACCTGCTCCCTTCAACTACCAATCCCATCCACAGTTATGCTGTTGCTGACGATAGTACTCTTCACTACAATATTCATTTTTCCAGACAAGTCTCGAATGAAGAGCTGAATAATAGACGCAGATCTATGCATCTATCCCTTTCCCAAGATCTTCAATTAATCTTAGACTGGGGTGCAAAGAACCTTCTTCAGTTCAACGCCTCCAAAATCCAGTCTTGCTCCCTGTCACGAGAAAAATCTGGCAAGCTTACCCCATCCACATTAACGGCCAAGTCCTACAGAACAATGAAACGTTCGATCTTGTTGGCATCGCTTTCGAACATGATCTCAGCTTGGTTTTCTCTTTCGAGCCAGAAAATACTTTTCCCCTTCCAACTTATACACTCTCTGTGTTTCCAAAATAAAACCTAACCTAGAGTGCTGCTTTCACATCTGGGGAGCGGCATCACCTTCGACACTTAGCATCCTTGATCCAAAATAAAGCCATTCGACTCATCAATGACTCGGTGCTCACGAGAAAACTCCCTTCTCTCGCTCATCGCCGCGCTGTTGATGATTTAAGTATCCCTTTTCTACCGGTACTTCCACGGATTTTGCTCTAAAGAACTAACCGGTATTATTCCCCCCTTGACTGTTCCTAACAGAACAACAAGAGGCGCGTTACATATGCATCCCTTTACTGTCCAGCTACAAAAACCTAGAACAGACCACTTCTCTCGCTCATTGATGCCTATGGTCTCCAGATTATGGAACAAATTGCCTGCAGATGTTTTCCTTCCCGTCTCCAATCCTTTAAATCCCGCGTCAAGACTACATTTCCCTTCTCTTCAGACGCCCACGGTATGTTAGTACTTAGGTTTGAGGTCTACGTGGGATGTCTTAGATAGAAAAAAATTAAACATGGAAGCGAATTTTAATGTAAAAATTGATAAGTTGTTAATTTTGGGGGAGTGAAATAGTTAACACCGGTGGATTGGACGAGCTGGTCCGGTCAACTGGCCTGCTATGTCCCCGGATTTGACCCTCTCGACTTCGTCTTGTGGGGTTTCATGAAGGACAAAGTGATGGCGACTGCACCTATAACTTTAGATGATATGAAAGACCGAATCCGCTTAGCCTGCTTATTAGTGACACCTGAAATGTTACAGAGGGTACGAAATTCATTTAGAAAAAGAGTGAGACAGTGTTTGGAAGTTGAAGGGAGACATTCCGAACAACTTCTCAAGCATGACAGGCGATAAATAAGTTAAAAGTAAATGGTAAATAATTTTTTATTTTATGACCTAATAAATCATAATTCATAATTCCGTAACCGAAAGAGAAAATAAAAAAAAAAATTGTACACATACCTACATAGTTCTTTACGTAGATTCGAATTTTATAAACAAAAGTACATAGTCCCATTTAAAATTCCAAAGTTACTCCCCCCTTGACTGTTCCTAACAGAACAACAAGAGGCGCGTTACGTATGTATCCCTTTACTGTTCAGCTACAAAAGCCTAGAACAGACCACTTCTCTCGCTCATTCATACCTAGGGTCTCCAGATTATGGAACAAATTGCCTGCAGATGTTTTCCCTTCCCGTCCCAACCTCCAATCCTTTAAATCCCGTGTCAATAGACTGCATTTCCCTTCTCTTCAGACGCCCACGGTACGTTAGTACTTAGGCTTGAAGTCTACGTGGGACGTCTTAGATAAAAAAAACATTCTCCATTGAAAGTTTGAAGTCCTGTTTCACACCCATAAGGGTTGAATTTTGAAAAATCCTTCACGAGTGTATGTCTACGTTATATAAAAAATCTTTGTGAAAAATTTCAAGAGTTCCTAGACCGAACGGTGTGGGCTGTGCGTTGATATGTCAGCCAATCAGTCAGTCAGTTTCTTTTATATAAAGTACTAGCTTGCGCCCGCGACTTCGTCCGCGGTATAACAATTTTACTCCATTGCAAACTTTGAACCCCTCATTTTACCCCCTCAGGGGTTGATTTATTAAAAATTGTAAACACGTGTTTAATAATTAATTTCTTGGAGTACTTCTATGAAGTTTCAAGTTAATAGGACCAGCTAATATTCTTTCTCCCTACAAACTTTCAACCCCCTTATGACCCCTTTAGGGGTTGAATTTTGAAAAATTCCTTCTTAGTGAGTCTCTGCATTATAAAATAAAACTTCTTACCAAATTTCTTATTTATAGCTTCAGTGGTTTCGGCTCGGCGAAGAAGAATCAGTCAGCCAGTCAGTCAGGGCATGTTATTTTATATACAGGGTGGCAACTATTTTATTTGCCACTATTGGTATCTTGTAAACGGTAATTTCTACAAAGTTGATTAAATTAGAGAATATGTGCCATTTTTAAAGCATTTTTAAAATAAGATTTTTTACTAGTTTCTATTTTGTTTAAATTCTAGCTAGATCAAATGAAAATAATATTTGAAAAAATCATAGCCGTACTGACAATATTTTCCAACATATTTTCCTGAATATGTATAATTTGTGCCGAAATGTAAGTAAATAAGGTTGAGTGATACACCATTGCATTTGGGGTAAAACCTATATACTCTGAAAAAACCAATAAAAAAAAACAGGTACGTATTTTAAAAAATTAAGTTGACGATGATTACTTAGTTATAACAAATTAAATAAAAGAAACTGAAAACGCCATTTTGTAGAGAAGAAAAAAATACGAAGTTTTTATTTAAAGAGCGTTTTTCTAAAATTAAAACCGAGTTATTAAAGAAATTAATTTTATACGTTTTTAACAAATCACGCTGTTATCTCATGAATCAAAAACAATTCGGTAACGCAGTTACTGGATCTTAAAAAAGCTTTAAAAATGGTACATTTTCTCTAATTTAATTAACTCGTAGAAATTAACGTTTACAAGATACATTACAAGTGGTCAATTAATTAGTTGCCACCCTATATATAGATCTCCACGGATGGGGTAGACAAGAGGACAAACGGACCAAAAAGTGAAAATACTAAAGGCCATTCTTTATAAAAGTTTTTGCTAAGATCCACGATGCCAGAAATTTGTTTTTTGTACATGGTATGCAAAGAATACAATTTTGTACATGGTATGCAAAAAATACAAAAACGTAAAATTTGGTTAAGAGGAACGTTGCTTTTTTTAAAATTTTAGTGCAAAACGTTAACTGAAACATTTGTTGTAAATAAAAGAATTCTTATTCCAGATTTTCAAGTAAAAATTTAAAATTTCTTAATTACGCTTTTAATATCAAAATTCAAAAGAAACTTTTTTGTCACTTTTTTTAATTTGATTACACCTTTGATAACTTCGATGTATTTGTGAAAATATTAAAGATGTTGTCTTTAGGTCAAAAAATATTTATAATCCAACATTACAGAAATGGCGAGAATGATTATTATCCCTACCTTATTGAGAAGTTTCAAAAAAGATTTTCAAATGTACAATTATGCAAAAGTTCAGTACGTAAACTATAGTAATGAAATTTTAAAAAACTGGATCCGTTACTGATTTAAAGGAGACCTAGAAAAGATAGGATGAAAACGATGCTTCTACTGTATTAACTGTATTAATTTTGCATTCTGTTGATGAATATACTAGTGTCTTTAAGAAAACGAGCACGAAGTTTACAGTTGTGTAAAAAAAGCCATATTCAAAATGTATTTCAGGAAAATAAAATTCGCCCTTTTAAACCATTTTTTAACCAAACTTCGGACGATGGGAACAGTTACAAACGCTTGGATTTTTGTTTGTGCGTCGGCGACGAAATTCTAAGTATCAAGTGCATTTTCATAAGCTGATAATGTCCTCAGATGAGTCAACCTTCAGTACAAACGGCACTTTAGCTTCTCAGCATGTGGGACATAGGCGTTTCTAGGTGGGGGCTTGGGGGGCTAAGCCCCCCAAATCTCGAATTAGCCCCCCAAATCCAACTGAGTGGCCTAGCCGCCTATATACAAACCAGGGACTTAAGCCCCCCCAAATATATAAACCGGGGTTTAAGCCCCCCCCAAAAATAGAAGTCTAGAACCGCCTATGATGTGGGATAATCGGGTAGGGAAAATCCAGAGTTTAGAATTGCAGTAGCGGGTCGTGGTTTTTGAATATGGGGGGTGCAAAGCAGTTGTTAGGGGGAGGGTTAAATGTGAGTAGTGAAAAGCGCCGAATGCTGGCTTGCACTATTTTTTTTTCAAAACGTCACAAACACCGTTGATTTTATTTCTAAATCGGGTGTTGGACGACACAACTTTTTGATTGCAACTTTTTCTTCAAATGGAACAGGTCTGTTTTCTAAAATATACTTTACAGAATTCATATTGACAATGAAAATACCGAAAAAAACAGAAAACAAAACAAACTATTTAACGGCAAAGGCAGAAAGGCTGCAGAAATTTTGAGACCGGAGCACGTGTAGGTACTATGCCGACCGTTGTCATAGCAACCACATATTTATTCGCAATCTGATTGGTCATCGAGCATCGCGTTTTTCGTGACACCATCTCGCGGTTGTTCTCAAGCTGAGACCGTGCGGAAGTAAGGATTAGGTTCGCGCTTGATCCACCGTTCAGATTCTAACGTGGACTTTTGCCAAGGTACACCAAACTACCTTCCAAGCAAAAATTCTGCATTATTTATTGGAAGTGACTCCGCTGCCGGCGCTAGCAGCGGTCATGGATGCCGGCGCCGGCAGGCGAGCTGGTTGCCGGGGAAGTGGCTCCGCTGCCGGCGCCGGCAGCCATCATGGATGCCGGCCCCGGCAGCCATCATGGATGCCGACAGCATTAGAAAATTAGTGTCAAAATAAGATGGGAATCAAAATACCTTAATTCAATCAAAAAATAATATAATTTATTATAGTGTAAACTTTCACGAAACTTAAATCTTCCTACAAAAATATAACAATTGTTATTATTCTGCGAATTTAAGGGTAGAAATAAGAAAAATAAACCCATATAATATGCCTTCAATAAGAGTGTTCAATTTGTCTGATATCAGTTTGATTGGAATTCTTGTCTTCTATGGACATATTGCCATTTTTTGAGGTAGAAATAACTAGCAGAGCATATGGATCTGTAACTATGTGTCTCTGTTTTGCTAGACAATTGAAATAAGCTTTGGATGAAGTATGATTGTGATTTCGTTCAATCCCCAGGATGCATAGAAATTGTTTACACTCACTTACTTTCAAGAAAATGCTAGCCTGGCAGCCTTTCTTACACGTGGAACACATCCTTGTTGACTTTTTATTTTTTGTCTTGAATGGTCTTCCACCTTTAACACAGGCTAACCGCAGATAATAGTATTTCTGCTATCACGCAACCAAAACTCATTGTGGCTTTCTTGTATTCCACCAAAACACAATTAAAATTTTCATATGAAGAAAACTTATCACACACTCGTATTTTATAGTTTTTACGCAAAATTAAAACAACACAATGTTTACATATCATTTAAAATACGTAACTATAATTATTTTAGGTTAGAATTGCCGGCATTCCGTTTTGGCCGTATCTGAACCGGCGCCGGCATCCGAGAAATTGTACCCAGGTGCCGGCGCCGGTATCCACGCATCAAAATTTTGGGAACCGGCGCCGGCTGCGGAGTCACTTCCTTATTTATTTGTGCTTTCGCTGGCTCTGTAATTTACGTTACGAGGATAATTTGAACAGTTTTTTTGGTGCTGTGAGTTGCTTTAATGAAATAAATATTTTATATATTTATTTTATTTTATTATTTTAGTTGGTAATTTAATGGGGGGGTGCGAGACCCTGCGCCCCCTGGCAGTAGCCGCCCCTGTAGAATTGCGAACCGCCGTTAGTATTTTAAAAAAGTAAATGTTTGGTGAGCCATTTCCTATTATAGGATTATAACATATTTTTTGATAATGCATGTAACAGACATTGTTATTTACATAGGGCCGGATTTACCTTTTTTCCGCCCCTAGGCTAAAAAAATTCTCCCGCCTTTTTATATTAAATATTGCAGGCTATATGCCAAAGAGCGAATACAAGTGATTGGCCATGTTATTATATGGTAAAAAAAGTAAAAATTTTGTGAAAAAACTTACTAATAGAATTTATTGAAAAGAACTCTAAAGGAATTAGAAATACAATACCTGAAAACATTTCAAGTAAAATAGATTAAGCATAAAGTGAGAACTTACCTATTCTAAAAACATCAATACTATATACATATGTCCAAATTTCAGAAATTAGATTCATTAACATGGGTAGGTACAGTACAATTATTTTAAACCAAAGCTTTTTTCGTGCCTTTTGTTCGCCAAAGTCATTAATAATGTCATCAAAGTTCAAAAACATAGTCAAGCTTGACTCTATATTTAGAATTGCCATAAGCTTCTAACCGGTCTTGCTTCGTAGCGGATCTTAAGTAATTAAGAATTCGTTTTAAAACAGAAAAACTACGCTCTACAGAACAGTTTGATACCGGTAAACTTAGACACAAGCGGAAAATAATATCAATATTCGGGTAAATGTTTTTTAAATTCATTTTTGTGAACCATTTAAAAAAATCCAAAATATTGCTGCCAACTTCCTTCTCTGTAAAAGAGCAGTGTTGTACAAAATGTGCAAGTTCATCTTCTAAATTTTCATCTATATCATCTGGATAATTACCTCGTAAACGTTGAGCTGCCTCTCTAATACCCTCATTTTCAAGATCATACTTCAAAATTTTCAGAAAAGTAACATCTAGAAAACCAAAAGATTTCCTGAGTTCTTCATAACAAGTTCGCCTTTTGCGAACGTGAAGCAATATATCAACGATAACATAAAATATTTTTCTTTATTTTTAACTGCTGCAATTCTTCGTCTAAAAGTCACAATTTTGCCGCCCCTTCAATTTTGCCGCCCTAGGCTTCAGCCTACCCTGCCTATTCGGAAATCCAGCTCTGTTTACATATGCTGTAATCATTTGTGTCAGACAGGTTAGAAGAATTGCCTCTCCAATATCGCCGAAATATGTATTTTCAGCACGATGGGTCTCCTGCACATTATGCTGCAATGAGGCTCAGTCGCAAATTTGGAAATCGATGGCTGGCCGAATTGTTTCAATTTTTTGGCCTCCTAGGAGTCCCGATTTGACAATTTACGATATGTTTTTCTGGGGACGCATTAAACAACTAACATATGAAAGACCATTGAAAACGAGGAAATTTTAAACAGAGAATTTAAACAGCGATAGAATCGATTTTCCTGAAAGAAATAAGAAGAAGCTTTAGCCATTTTCGACGTCAGTTAGAAAAATGCGTAGAATATGGAGATGTTTTTGAACAATAAATATGATGAGCCCTTAATTTTTTTTAAGTTTAATAAAATAAAAAATATTTTTCGAATACCTATTACAATCATTATTATTTAATATTCTCTTAGTAAGTCTTTAACCTGTATGAGTCTATAATTTTGGATTATAAATATTCTTTGCTCTTAAGACAACATCTTTATTATTTTAATAAATGAAATACGTTACAGTTATCAAAGGTTAATCAAATAAAAAAGGTGACAATGTGACTTAGAAAAATTTTGATTTTAAAAGCGTAATTCAGAAATTTCAAACTATCAGTTGAAAATCCGGAATACGAATTCTATTAAAAGTTAAAACAACTTTTTTATTCAACGTTTTGCATTAAAATTTTTAAAAAAGGCAACTTTAGTCAACCAAATTTTACGTTTTTATATTTTTTTCAATACCCTGTACAGAAAATCAAATTTTTCGCTTGAACCTTTTATAAAGAATGACCTATTTTCGTATCTTTCACTTTTGGCTAAATTTGTCCCCTTGTCTACTCATTCCGTGAACATACTGCATATAGATGAATATAATAAATATTATACCTACTAACCTACTATAGGTAAGGGAGGAAGATAATTAAAATAGTGAGATCAAAATAACTTTTGGAACAATATACACAACAACACAACAATATACACATTACAACTCAATACAAAATATCGAATTATAAAGCATTTATGCACCCAACAAAGAAAATCCGTTGGATACGAATATTAAAATAATCCGTATTATCTGTAACCGGTCGAGACTTGAATACGGATACGGAATCAAAATAAATACGTACTCGGGTGGTTACTAATGCAAAGAGAAAAGGGAATCGGGATCGAGTGTAAGTGAACAACACCACTGCCCTCGTGAAAGGAGACAGGCCGTAATGTAGGGATCGTGACGTCACACGAATAGGCGGTACATATTATATGATAAAAATGAAATGCAATTATCTTAAATCCGCTGAAACATAAAAAGAATCGTTATAAATAAACTAAAACAATTAAATTACTCTAAAAAAATTTAATGCCTTTAAAGAAGTGCACAAATTAAATAGTTAATGGTTAGAACGCAAAATTTATAGTTAAAGTTCTGGGATAGTTCATGCAAAGTTAGTACTACTTATAATATATTAAAAAATGATTTTCACAACATGACATGGATTAAACGTATAAAATGATCAAAAATAGTTATTAATACAATGTACATTAATTGATTAAACTCTACATAAAGCTCTACAAGACGCATTCATACCACTACCGGAATACATGTAATATTAATATGCAACTTTATTTTAATTAAATTATATTATGCACCAAACAGCAATCACCGATTAGGAAGCCTAACAAACAACCATAACAAATTAATAATAAAAATATACCTAGGTTACCAAGGTAAGGGCGTATCTCGAGGCGTATACAGCTATTTATTTAAATAAATATTACCTATCTAAACTAACGATAGACATGGATACTCAAAATTAAAAAGTACACATCATTCTACATTATACGACATTGACATTATGGTATATACTGGCTTAGTCCACCTTCATACTCCCTTGGCCCCCTCATAATATTAATCATTCGTATTTACCCTTGAATTCCTTCGAAGAATATTTAATAGGTAATCGCTGCCAAAAGTGTTTAAACTGTTTAACGTAACTATGTCATACCATCAGTCATAATATGGTACTTATCGATTTGAATTTCTGTAAAGATCTTAGATACCGAGTTAGATATCTATCAGCTATGTGAAGTTGGTACCTAGACCCAAAACATGCCTACATACATAAAGAGGTTACCTTCTTAAACTTCTACGTGCACCAAGTAAATAGTATAATTCAACGGTACTCAACCCTAGTTTTAATTTTACTGTAGAGGTGATACGTAGACCCAAAACATGCCTTTGTATAAGCTTACCTTCCTAAGTTGGTACCTACACCTACTTAAGCTAAATAGAACAATTCCCATTTTACCAGTTATTAGTGATGTGACTTATGTACATGTGATACGTAGACCCAAAACATGCCTACAATGAAAGTTAAGTTCCTAAACTTCTACCTACACCGAGACCTACACATGCTTAAGCTTAGAAGAATTACCATTTTACCAGTTTTTAGTTAGCCTATGCATATAATATGCGACTCTTGCAGAGTTCATACGTAGAAACATAGCCCCAAAACATGCCAAATCAACTAGGACTGTAATTTAACCTCAACTTTTTGGTTATGTGGGTACATACAGGAAGTAAAAAGAAGTAAAATATGCCCTTATATTTATATATAGTGCCAAAAAATACTCATTCTACCAGAAATATTAAAGAATTTGCATGATTTTTAGGGTAATAAATTTATCAAAACCTAACCCAAAACACTAATTTACTTACGGTCATTTCTAGTCGCCCGGAGTTCTCTCTCTATTTCTCATCAAAATGTTTAATGCATATAGATGTATTTTTGGTTACTTGTAAATTATCTCTAGGGATCTTTTTCAGCCACAATTCACACCTCTGTTTGTCTTTTGGGAAAGAAAAACTTGCAACATATTCGCCGGTATTTATAGTTTGACATCCCGGAGCACACAACTTTGTGGCATTTTTTAAAACAACAGTCACAAATATTAACACAAAAACTAATATAATAGCCACAACATAACTTTTAGGTCATTAAATATTAGCGTAAGCACAAAATTTAATACAAAAAAACCCCAAACTAAATAAAAACAGTAGGACGCGCAGGTACCTAAACGTTTATAAAATGTCTCGTTCGACCGACTGACCGCCCAGGGCGATCAGCTGATCACGGAAAATGGATGCGCACCTGACGGCCTGTCTCCTTCACGAGGGCAGTGACAACACTCTCTGCGATTTGTCATATTTGATCTCATGCTTTCTTTTTCTAATGGCATTTCCAAAAAAAAAGATAGCATACTTATCGGGTGGCAGTGGTAACGGGTATTATATGGGATGAGATCCATTGGTTAAACTCAGCCCGCCACACCCGAACCGAATTCAAACGAGAACCAACGACCGACGGTGCCCTACTATTTCTTATAGTGACGGGAGAGTCGAATGATTTTCAGAATCGGTTATATGTTGCATTCCAATACTTTTGAGAATCGAATGATTATTCGAATATAAAGAATCGAATTACATATTTAAATTCCGAATTCCGCTATATTATCGAATAATCGAAGGTGACTAATAGTTTTTACTTTTGTCTTTACTTTTGTTACTCTTTATGTATGTTTATTTTATTAGTTGTTTTTTTGCTTTTATTCTGTTTATCTTTTAAGTTTAGAAAATATATTTATATTTTTTAGATTTATATTATTCTTATATCGATAAAATAAAATACAAAAATAATAAAAATAAACACTTTTTCCTAAAAGAATATTATTCTTTTAGGAAAAAGTGTTTATTTTTATTATTTTTGTATTTTATTTTATCGATATGTTACCTATTTTACGTTGTTTTTTTAGATTTTATGTAAAAAACTTTATTAAAGGTTTTTTTATTTACCAAACTTATTGCGTGTTAACACTTTAAATTTTAATTATCAAAGTTTGAGAGTCAAACCTCCTCTATATATATATATATATATATATATATATATATATATATATATATATATATATATATATATATATATATATATATATATACATATATATATATATATATATATATATATATATATATATATATATACATATATATATATATATATATATATATATATATATATATATATATATATATATATATATATATATATGTGTATATATATATATATATATATATATATATATATATATATATATATATATATATATATATATATATATATATATATATATATATATATATATATATATATATATATTAGGGTGCTTCATTTTAGACGACTATTTTTTTTTTGTTGGTGCATTGACGGAATAATGTTATAAACATATAAAAACTAATTCTCACCAAAGATCAGCTCTTAATTTTAATGTTAAGTACTTGCGAAATGAATTTGAAAATTTCCCATTTAATTAACATGTAAATTTTATTATTTTTTTTTCAATTATCTATAGCTTTGCGACATTGCATGATATTTAATTGGCAATAGGTGGAAATTACAGAGGAATCTTTCCTCTTTAAAAGTGCCTGTAGCCAATTTATGTTTTGTAACCGACCTCGCCATTGAAGCCAATTTTTTCTCGAATTTCATGGTTTTTTGTATTTTTCTCGTAAACCACTAACTTTACAACAAAATTGTGTGGGAGTTTTTTATAGGGAATTTACTTTCTCACAAAAAAAGTTATGTAAGCCATGACCGTAGAGCTAGTAGTTTTCGAGATAAATCCAATTAAACATCTCAAAATTTGAAAAATCGCTGTTTTATCCAAGATTTTAGTACTTTCTAATGAAATCATTGCTGAAAAAATACATACTGTATAAGAATGAAATATAAAAATATATATTGCCCATTTGTAAGTAATCACCAAAAATATTTCGTGTAATATGAAGCCGTTTTTATTATCGTATGCTAGATTTCAATACTGTTAATAATATTATGGCTGAAGAAATATATAATATATATACTGGTAAATACATATTTACCAGTAATACGGTAATAAGAAACGGCTTCATATTACACGAAATATTTTTGGTGATTACTTACCAATGTGTAATATATATTTTTATATTTCATTCTTATACATTATATATTTTTTCAGCAATGATTTCATTAAAAAGTATTAAAATCTTGGATAAAACAGCGATTTTTCAAATTTTGAGATATTTAATTGCATTTATCTCGAAAACTACTAGCTCTATGGTTATGGCTTACATAACTTTGTTTGTAGGAAATTAAATTCCCTATAAAAACTCACATACAATGTTGTTGTAAAGTTAGTGGTTTACGAAAAAAATAAAAAAAAACATGAAATTCAAGAAAAAAATGGCTTCAATGGCGAGGTCGGTTACAAAACATAAATTGGCTACAGGCACTTTTAAAGAGGAAAGATTCCTCTGTACTTTCCACCTATTGCCAATTAAATATCATGAAATGTCGCAAAGCTATAGATAATTGAAAAAAATAAATAAAATTTACATGTTAATTAAATGGGAAATTTTCAAATTCGTTTCGCGAGTACCTACTTAAAATTAAAATGAAGAGCTCATCTTTGGTGAGAATTTGTTTTTCTATGTTTATAACATTATTCCGTCAATGCACCAACAAAAAAAAAATAGTCGTCTAAAACGAAGCACCCTAATATATATATATATATATATATATATATATATATATATATATATATATATATATATATATATATATATATGTATATATATATATATATCGTGCTTAATCCGGGAATACATCCGTTCGTTTGGTTCGTTTCTGGTTGAAACTTGCAGATGTTTCGCCAAAATCTCATTTGGCATCTTCTTGTGCTTACTCGCTGGTCGTAGAAAGTAAACAGTTAGGCGGGAGGCTCCCAATTTTCCAATAAATCTCCCACTTCCCGATTAACGTAGTAAAACTCTCGCTTTTCCTTTTTTTATAGTAGATCATACACATTTATACTTGTAGCTCAGAAAAATACATAAAATTAAAAAAGTCAGGAAAATTCTTTTTAGTTTTACAAAATATAATCCGACTTATTAATAGAGCAAAAAATATTTACCAATTTTCTCAAACAATAATTATATTTACGAAATGGCGATAGCAACAAAAATTATAATATCTGCAACTTCCGCTTTTTGTTTCCTGAAATCTGGTAACCCTAATAATAAGTGTCCGGATTTTTAAAATAACCAAAAAACAACATGGCAGCCTAAGGCCACGTTTTCACACGCGAAAAAACTCTAGGAAGTTTTGCACGAGATTCTTGCAATACCGTTTACCCTATCGTACAAATCCTACAAGAGACCGTCAGACAATACTGTCGCAAGTGCTTGCAGTGCCGTATACACAGAACTATTACAGTGTCAGTACAGTTCATGCCTCGTTGACATGAACGTGTAGCAGCTGCAATAATAAGTTTATTGATGAATAAAAAGAAAAATATTTGGGCCCGACAATGAGTTTTAAGGAGATCCGAACTTGGCTGCTTCAACAATTTGGTCATAGAATTACAAATAGAAGATGCCAGTTTCTTAATTTTATTCGAATGACTGCAGTAGATTTCGAGATTTTGTTACAAAAAATTGTCAGTCTAATTAAAAAAAGATACACCTATGAAAGATTCTAAAAACCGACTGAAAGACTCATCGTTACCGCAAGATATACGAAACAAATTCTGTTGATTGCGATATCTGTCGGAAATTGAGGCGAACATGTCTGTCGTGCGAAAACTGTCGGTACCTCACTTGCTTGCAGCGCGTTTACACGGGCTAGTAACTAGTTTCTATCGGACAGTCCGTCAGACATAATTTGCGGAAGTTTTCTCGCATATGGAAACGCGACCTAATAAAATTACTTCTCAAAAAACTATAAAAGCCTTTGCGTTAGAATAATAAACAATAAATGATGTATGATGTACGAGAGGATGTTGGTCGGCAAGGCATATTATACACTTAAGGAGTTTTTGACGATCCCCTGCAGTGACCTTGCTGATCGACCCGTAGTGTTTCCTCATTGTTGTGGTTGTTTTTTACCTTTTTTTGCTTTACAGTTGTATTTGACTGTTGTTTGTGGTAGACAAGGAGGGATGAAAACCTGAGCTGTTGGGATACAAACTATGATTTACATTTACTACTCTAACTAGGCTTGATTGGTTTTCCCCTCTGCCTGTGTGTGTGTTAGTATTTATAAATAATCTATGTCCTGTGGTAAAATGTTTTATTTTGGACAAGTTTTGTTGTATTTTGGGTTTTTACATGTTTAAGTTAGTTTTTAATATGTTGCATAGTTATTTCATTATCTGTTATGTCTTTTGTGTTTTTTATTGTATGACTCTACCGTAATTTCTAATCTGAAAAATATATTGTTATATAGGTATTATATATTTATTTAAATTTTAGAAATTGCTTCACGTAAAACAACGCTCTATAAGAGCAGTCCTGCTTATAATTGTGTGGCTTTTTTATATAATACTTTACCAAAGGAAATAAGATCAATGTGTGAAAAATTGAACAATATGCGAAAATGTATTTTTTAAGTTGAGCCTTTTATTTCAGTTTAAGAATACCTGATTAGCAGTCATATGTGACTGTATTTTAATCTTTTTTCCTTGTTTTGTTAAATACTTTGTTGGTTATAGTATTTGTAGTGTTTTTTCATATACCTATACATATGGTATTTGTCTAGGTTTATATATTTTCAGATTTTATATATTTTGTAATTGCGTCCTTGTTTTATATATCTGTTTTATTGTATATATTTCACATTTAGGTATACTTATTTTATATACAAATTTTAGATTACTTTTATAATTTAACGAACCTATCTACTATTTGTACTTTTGGTAATATATTTATATCTATATCTATCTATATATGCCATTATCTTACTTCGTCACTGATATTATCCATTTGCGTCCGGTATTATAGGTTGTTAAAACTGAAAGTTCAGATCACAGGTTCTTTTTCTTTAAATTTCTATCGAGCTGGAGCCAAAGGCGTAAGATTCGATTGTCCCTGATGATAAAAAATTACATCAACCGCCGCTACCGTATTTTTCCGCCTTCTCCTACTGCGAAAACACTTAGACCACCTTGCGGTGATTGTATTTCATTAGTTCTTCTTTCACTGTTTAGCTTCGGTTTCCTACAAAGCGGTATCGTAAAACAGCCAAACAGCGGGCGTACTTTGACGGCAAGTGACGTCACAGAAAAACGTGTACATGCTTGCAAAGCCGAGTGTTTCCCCCAGAGCGCTCGGCACTACCACTTCATACAAATACGATGATGTTAACGGAACTGAAGAAATCTGGTTAGAACCTTCACCCGTTGTGACTTTTACCTTGCACATCTCACATTCTCATGTGAGTCATGTTATGAGTTGACTTGATAAAAATTTCATTATATTTATATTGACTAAATAAAAAAATTATTAAAAAACTAGTAAAAATGGGACATCGTTGTTTTACTTTTAAATACAATACAGTTTTGTATTGCTTTTAAAGGTTAACTGATGTTTTGGTATTTTATGCTTTGTTGTATTTAAATATTTGTTTTAGCAAATAGCCGCTATTGACATTTTTTATATTTTCTCTGGAAATTCATTTAAAGTCCAATAAAATATTTTTTGTAATTCAGTTATGAAATCTCACCTTTTTTGACATTGATTTTCATTGTCAAATGTGGCTCATTTTGAAACAAGTTATAATATGATTTCATTTTAACACTCATGTTCAAATAAGTATTGTTATCAACGCTATTTCCATAGAAACAAAAAATGCCTTTAACATTATTTTAATCTAAATGGAATTTAAACAAATCAAATATTTTTTTAATAATTGTTCGTAATAATAACTGAATTACAAAAAATATTGTATGAGACACGATGCAAAATAGCTTCGTTTTTGCACACGATGTGTTGAACCACTCGCTGGGCTCGTGGTTCAATCTCCACATCTAGTGCAAGAAAGTCGCTCATTTTGCAACTTGTTTCATAAATAACTATTTTAACATCATGTAAATACAGCAAGGTTATAAAATGTCAAAACATGAATTGACCTTTAACTGGTCAATGATCATATGGTGGATACCCCCGCGGCCGCTTGCGCCTGGAGTACTTTCGACTTACAACGGAGGGCGCCCCGTTGAAATCGACGTCACCACTGTTGCGACCAATTATTAGCACGCTCTTAACGTTTCTTACCCGTTGTTCTGTGTTCTAAATTTTAATGCCCCATTTGTATTTTTTGATTTAATCCGTTTTTATTTTCTTTGGATTTAATTGCTTCTTTGTGATGGTGATTATTGATTGATGACTTGATTAGTATTCTTATGTTGTGTTTGTGTTAAACATGGATTGTTGAAGGCGAACCGTTTTCCGTTTATACTTTGTCGTAATGTTTTGTTTATAAAATATTGTTTAACTTATCAACGAGAAAAACTACCTAGGTATCTTTTAAAATTTAAAATGAATCAGCTTTAATGAGGAAAAGAAAAATATGGATTCAATGCTAAAGAAAGCAACCAAGGAAGCTAGAAATATCGGTTGCAATAACAGAAAAGAGTTATCAGAACCTCTCATTGTCAAAGATGAGGAAATCGATAGATGTTGTCTTGTAGCAAAAGTAAAAAAGGAGCCCAATGATCTGGCAGATGCTGCTATTATGGAAAACAAAATTACGAGTACCCCAATAATTAAAACAGAATCAGGGTGGAATCTTTGTGAAATTGAACAGGTTCCAAGCAATACATTTGTGTATAAACAGACAAACAGACCTGCGCCGGACTTAATTGTGCGACTGGAAAGGCTTCGGGATATTAAGAAAAACGGAGAATGCTGTATGGACGTTTCAGATATCATTTTAAAAACCAGTTTATGTGGGTGAGTTGTTTGTTTTCTGTTGAGATTATTAAAAAGCAAGTACTCTACTGAATTTATGGTATTTTTACATTTTTTAAATACCTTAGGTATTTATTTGTTTGAAATTACAAGGGTAATAAAGGTTTTAAATTTATATATTTCTGGAGTACCTACTATTTACCTAAGTATACTGGTTTATTGGTAATTTAATAACAAGGTAATTATGTAGTATATGGTTTTCAGCTATTTTTGCGTTTTTTGGGAAAATTCTTTTATGGTCAAATTCTACTGTCTTTCCTGATTGCAAATATAAGTGCGCACATAATAAATTATGAGCAAACCTGACCACCTTTTTGCTCACCAACCTGAGCAAAAAGGTGGTCAGGTTTGCTTAGTTTTGATTGATATAGATATATATGTATCTATATCAATCAAAACTGAGCAAACCTGACCACCTTTTTGCTCAGGTTTGCTTGGGTGGTGAGCAAGAAGGTGGTCAGGTTTGCTCATAATTTATTATGTGCGCACTTATATTTACAATCAGGAAAGACAGTAGAATGTAACCATAAAAGAATTTTCCCAAAAAACGCAAAAATAGCTGAAAACCGTAAGTATACTACACAATTAAGTACCAATAATAATTTATAAGTTGGAACAATTTTTAAAAAACGCGTTTATTAAAAGGCACTAGGTACTTAGGGAAAAAGAAAAAATACTTTTTTTTGTTAGGTGCTTGACAGTGCTTTTTATTTCCATGGAGCTCCAATAATAAAAGCACAAGGAGCTAAGAACCAAAATCTCAAACTTCTTTTTTGATCGAAATATTTTTAAGTTTTCAGTGGCTTATGCTTCGGCATCATTTTAACCAGCTATCCATCATTTATGGTTACCGAGATGCCAATACTAACGTACCGAATTTGTAACACCTTGTAGAGGTATTTTGTAGTATAGATTATCATTGATTGATAACTTATCAATACACAGTGGTACGCCCCTAGGTCATAAATGTGATAAACTTTAAGTTAAATACCCAATAAAGATGTACATGTATGTATGAAATGTCATTTATACCATTACCAGTTTTAACTAAATGAGAAAATATATTGTCTGTAAGTTCTTTAGTATAATGAATTACATTTTGAACGACTTTCCTATTACTAGTAGAATTACTACCTATACATTTTTGTTATAAATTCATATTTATAAATACGAATAAATAAGAAGTACCATCATTTGATATGTCATGGGTTACAGAAATATTTTCAGAAAGCCCAGCAGATAAACCTCGAGATAAACTTAATTTATTGTTTGTGCTTAGGTTGGGTATCAGTAACATTTTTTTAAATTTTGATGGGTAATGAGACTTCAAATGCATACTTAGCCCCTTTAAATCCTTATGGTCCAGTCCTGCTGTCTAAAAACAAAATTAGAAGAATTTTGACTGTTCTAGGTTGTAGGGGCGGGGGGGGGGGCATGTCTGAGGATATCTGCTATCCCAGTAACAGCTAAAATTGGTGATATGATTTTTAATTATTTTTTGAATATGCTAAAACTAGTTTTTCTTCCGTAGCTCTTTTTCTTTGCACTGTAGGTAAAAGTCGTCAACCAGGAAAATTGTAGGTATTGAAAAAACTTTCATTTGAGTTTCTGATCGTCCAAATCCGATTAATAGTTAACGAGATAACTGCAAAAAATATTAAAAATTGTCATTTTTTTAACAATAAACATCTTCTGCAAAAAAGAGTTTTGGGTTTCTTAAAGTGCACCAGAAGATGAGTTTCTATATGCTTAGTATGCCCTATTCGTTTCAGCCCGATCGCGTTTTTAGTTGAAAAGTTATTTTATTTGTTTATTCGGCTTAGGCTCCATATTTAAAATTTTTTCCCGACTTTTTGTCGGGTTCTGCCCGACACGGGCGGCCGCTAGAGCGTGGATCGTCGACTCCCCACTGCCGCGCTCAGGGCGGCGTCAGCAGCACAGCGTTCACTTTGAACACTATTATCAACAGGGTTGGTTTGATTTAAATTTAAATTAAATGATTTAAATCGTGATTTCAATCAAGTGATTTTTTTGAAAAAAATCAATGATTTAAATCATTTTTCTTCATAATGATATTTTATTATTACATAATAATTACGAGAATGATTATTTTATTTTAACTTGACTTGATTTTATTATCTACCATTATAATAGGTATAGGCCGCAGTGGTTCCCAAGTGTTTCGAAATTCTGGACCCCCAAAATTAGAAATTAGTAACATGCGGACCCCCATGAACAGTTTAGCTTTAAAAATAATAAAAGAAACAACCTTTGTTTAAAAAAATATTTATTTCGAAAGTGCCGATTTATTCAATGCCTTTAATATGGCTTGGCAATTTGCACCAAAAGGCAGCATGCTATTTATAAATAAAAATGGCATCCTAACTGAAAAACTGAACTAAACTGAACAAAATAAGGTAAAACGACCAGTGATTGATACCCGCCCAGTGATTGATAGGCTGAATTTTGACCCTTTTTATTAAGAAAACTACTGACTTTTATTTTAAATTTCCCGCCAAGCTTAATTAGGTAAAATATCTGGAAACAGGGTTTTACTTGTTTCTAGAACTATTTGGATCGTTTAGTCATACCAGGCAAATTTGTTTGTGATTGTGTCTGTTTTTAATTTTTTTACAAAAATCTTAACAGAAATATTAAGGTAAGTGTATTTTTAGATAGTATTTTTAACGAGTTAGTAATTAACAAAATAATGAAATTCTGATGGATAATTAATTATAAAACCCTGAAGAATACTTTATGTATTCTTTTGATGCCTAACATAACTTTATAAGAATAAAAACCATGGTATCAATTAGTGGAAAGCAAAAATGCTAAGTTTGCCAGTTATTGACACCCTATCAATAACTGGTAAATTAGTCATTTTTAAGGTTTTATATATCTTTTAAATCAGGGCTAAATGGCGATGTTGCTAAAATTAATTTTTTTGTTTAAAAATTATTTTGTCCAGTCTTTTATAGGGGATATCAATAACTGGATGTGAACAGCTATCAATAACTGGGTTTTCAATTTTAGATGGCTCCAAAAAAACAATATACTTCCAATCAAATGATGCAGGCTATACAAGATGTAGAACGAGGGATATCAATTGCTGCAGCAGAAAAAAATGCCGGTGTACCATTTACCACTTTAAATTACAAGGTTAGAGGTAAAGTACCGAGAGTGTGTAACATGGGTCCTCCTAGTATTTTGAAGCCAGAAGAGGAAAAAATTTTAGTCAAGTGGATAGTAGAATTAGGAAAAATTCACTATCCAATTACTAAAATTCAACTCTTTGATAGCGTTGAACACATTATTAAAAAATCTCAAAAAATCACTCCTTTTAAGAACAACAGGCCTGGCGAAAAATACAAAGCCTTTCTAAGGAGAAACCCAGAAACGCTCAAAGTAACTTGCCCATAGATGTCCCATCTCCTTTTAAAGGAGCAATATTTTGGCCAGATACATCAAATGATCAAAAAAAAAGAAAAATAAAGGAAAAAATTCTGTCAGTAGTAACCAGTTCAGCATGGCAAGAATATCACCGAAAAAAAGATATGGCAAAGAAGAAAAAAGCCGAGGAAAAAGAAAACAGAGCAAGACTTAGAGAATCTAAAAGATCTGAACAGTTAAAGAAAAAAAGTAAAGATACTGATTCCGAAACATCAGCTGATGAATGGGTTGAAAGCGGGGACAGCCTTGATGACGTTGATATTATTGGCTATAATGCCGATAACGATTTTTGCGATCTAGAATCACCTGATAATCTAACCGTTGGAGATTATTTACTGATTAAGTTTGCTGGGGGTAAAAGAAACGCCACTAATTATAGATATGTTTGTGTCCTTCAAAGAATCTATAACAGAAACAATTTAGAAGTTATGTCGATGAGGGTTTTGAATGAAGAGAAAACACTTTTTAGAGCTGAAGAAAATGACTTCTCATGTGTAGCAAAAACTGCAGTTTTGGGGAAATTGCCTGAACCAGTAATAATTTCTACAGGCGACAGGCTTAAATGCCAATTTCAAAAGTCTATTGATGTGTTTGAATCCTAATTTTATTTTTTTAAGATATAAACCTTACTTTGTTTTCTAATAAAAAATATCAATCACGGGGTTATCAATTATTGGATTTTACCCCAAACCAGTACCTATATCAATTACTGGAACCCTAAAATTGCATTTTAAAAAAATATTTAGTAGGTATTAAAATTACTTGTTTCATTAATC
Organism: Philopedon plagiatum; assembly: GCA_963971165.1. Classification (NCBI taxonomy): domain Eukaryota; kingdom Metazoa; phylum Arthropoda; class Insecta; order Coleoptera; family Curculionidae; genus Philopedon; species Philopedon plagiatum. Next base: position 68,523,418 of record OZ020193.1, read on the forward strand.
TAAAGGCTAAAATTATTAAAGAAAACACCAAAAAATGTTGTTTTGACATTGGTTAATTTTTAAAAATTACTATTTATCCAAAATTGGCTCTAAAGCTATCAATAACTGGTCGTTTTACCTTATATTCTCTTTTCTAGCAGAAAAAATATAATATACCTATCATCAGTTTTGGATTTTAATGAGAAGATTGAAATACTGTTTTTCCTGTCATAGTTTTTTCTAAATCTGCTCTAAGATTTGAACAGCCAAATTCTCCAACGTAGTGCGGTCTAATTTGCAGGCGCGGCCCGTCCATAAGGTCATTTGGTCAATGACCCACCTAAAATTTTCAGTGATCTACCTAATAATTTATTTTTTAATTTTTTAAAACCAAAAAATAATCTTTTATTTCAAAGGTCCATGCGAAAAGTCCCCAAGAAAGAATGAAGCCAAGACATTGTCAAAGGATATCCAAGCTTGCTCCGGGCTGGGTCATATTTTAAATTGATCTTATAGGTTTATATGGACGATATAAATTCATTAAAAGTAAGAGAGAAACAGACATACGCCCTTTAGGAAGTTAAAAAGAGACACAATTGGTCGACGGCCCACCCATAATATCTGGCCACTCCCACTATGGAAATACTCTCAAACCGCCCCCTAAAATATACTATTTCAACACATTTGGTTCGGAAAAAGAAAAACTAATTAGGTACCTAACATGCGAATTGTATTTGCATCGTATTAATAATATTAATTATTAGTGGTTAAACATAAAATAAATACGATTTCTGTCAGGCCAGCGCTAGGCATCAAATTTAAGGATATCGGACCGATTTTCTTATATAACGAGCGTAGTGCAGCGGTATAACCGCAGCGAGTTAATCTGACGGTCGCGGTTTCGAATCCGTGCTGGGGCAAGAACTTTTTTTTTAATTTTTTGATATTTAAAAAATTAGATCGGCTCTAAAAGGTGTATTGGCAACAAGTTGTTCCTCGATAAAATATTTTTAAAATTGTTAGATTGTTGGCAATCTCATATTTACTACAGCTTACAGCCTGCACGTGCGTAGACAAATATCGTATTACTATGTCTAGTCGCCAGCATTGTATTTATTAAAGAAAACGGAGTTTCGGCAGCGTTCCTAATTTTATTTTACAAATAATCATTCTTTTATCTCAGAATTTTGTTCTGTTTATATTCTGGGATTTTAGTACAAGGCGCGACATCTATTGACGAGACGCTAAACTTATCACAACGGAACCCGCTAAAATCTGCTATTTTAGAGTATTAAAATAAAACTAGAGATCGCACGATACCGATATTGATATCGTTATATCGGCATATCGGCGGTTGTTGCCGATTAGCGGTATCGTATCGTATCGGCAGGAAACTTGCCGATATATCGGCATATATAAAACGAAGAATTTTGGATTCTTACTGCATATACCTACGAAAGGTAATATGTACTCGTAAATATAAACATTTTTGTGCCTCTTCTAATGTCACTAATAATATCTAATCATTTATAATATAACTGGAGTATAACTGAGGCCCTTTTCCGGAGAAATAAATTCAGAATTTCACAAAGCAATACTGAAAACATTAAACAGGGACTTCCCCGAAACTTCACCAATCAGAAACGTTATGTTATAATGATAAACCGGGACTTCCCCGATTTTCGTTTTCGCCCAAACAGAAAACGCATGAACGAAAAACGGAAATTGATACGGAACACGTACAGGATTTAGCGAATTGGAGGTTCAGAACCGTATTTTGTATTTTTTTTTATATTCGACGTTATAAAAACCAGGGTTGGCATCAGGGGCGTGCGGTGAAATTTCAAAGATGTATATCTCTGTTCCTACTTACAGGAACCGTACCAAATTTAGGGGTTTTAATAGTGAGCCCACTGGGAATGTTTTGGTAAGGAAAAAAAACATTTTGTAATTTGCGAAAGAAGTTGAATTTTTGCATTGCTTCCACCGGGAAAAAAATGAACACGTTTAGGTATTTTATTTATTATTTTTTCTAAACACATTTTACATCATTTTGTCGACAATTAATTTTTAAATTTTAAGAGAAAAAATGTGTTTGTAGAAAGTTATTGTCATTTGAATGTTTTTTGAAATTATATTTTAGGTTTCAAAAAATTCAAATGACTATAACTTTCTACAAACAAATTTTTTTCTCTTAAAATTTAAAGTGTCGACAAAATGATGTAAAATTTGTTTAGAAAAAATAATAAATAAAATACCTAAACGTGTTCATTTTTTTCCCGGTGGAAGCAATGCAAAAATTCTACTTTTTTCGCAAATTACAAAATGTTTTTTTTTCTTTACCAAAACATTCCCAGTGGGCTCACTACTAAAACCCCTAAATTTGGTACGGTTCCTGTAAGTAGGAACCGAGATATACAGCTTTGAAATTTCACCGCACGCCCCTGGTTGGCATGAATAATTAATTCACATGATTTAAGCCTTGACTCTTTTTTATGTCATGACTTTTTCCAACCCTGATAAAAATTGAACATTGAAACATGTACGAATGTCTTTGCCGATACGATATATCGGTATCGGTATATCGGCATCGTAAATATCGGTATCGGCCGATATATCGTATCGGCAAAATAAAGTCATATCGTGCGATCTCTAATTAAAACACATAGAAAAAAAGCCATAAACAAAAAAGTGATACTAAAAGTCATAAACATCAAGAGTAGTAATGTTCAATATTCTGCAGTACCTATTTTATGATTTTTGCAGTGTTTATTTGTAGGTAAATAATTTCTTGGCACATTATTAAAAAACCTTTCTTAATTAAAAAAGTGTATTTTGCTTGTTGCGTTGATATCACTAGTTGGCCACAAAATTTTGACCCACCTGTAAAAAAACTCACGGGCCGCGCCTGCTAATTTGACAACCAAAAGTTTTAAACTGACAAGTGTAAGACAATTAAGTTTTATGCTATGAACTTATTTTTGAGCTTTCTCACAAATTTATAAAGAAAAGGGCAATTTTAGTAAGTACTTTTGACAAAAATAGAACTAACTTCATTACAGCAACTCGTTCCAAGATGAAAATGATTTGGAAACCAAACAAATCGGTGAAATAGAATAATTCATAAGTTTTTAATAACGACTTATTAACAATGGACAGGACAAAAACCTGTCAAAACATAACTGACCAACTAGAAGATTTCAATTTAAACCAGTACTAAATCTTAAACCTTCTTAGTAAATCTGAACGGAAATTTTTAATCTTAGATCTGAAGCAACATCCAGCCGATTTATTTGTTTGGATTTTAGCAGAATGTATTCAGAGAAGTTTGTTCACACATACGTCGTGCAAAAGGGCATCAAGTGTTTCAAAGCAAAGGTTGTCGGACCCTCGCAAAATAACCTGCGAACCCCTAGGGGTCCGCGGACCACCATTTGGGAACCACTGGGTAGGGTATAGGTAGCTATATAATATGTACCTATTGTTTTTTGTTTGTGTTTTTAAAATTACCGTTTTCTGTTTCGTTGGCTGAAGTTTCAATTAATATTAATATTAAATGTATATTTTCTACTCCATTATTTTAATATTTACTGCATTTTAATTATTTACTGTTGTAAGTGTGTTACATCTGAACAAACAATAATGAAATAATACAAACCTAAATGAAATTCAAAAATTCTGACTTAAATCAAAAAAATCTGATTTAAATCAAAAAAATGTGATTTTTTTGATTTTTTTTAAAAAATCATGATTTTTGCCAACCCTGATTATCAATAACATTGGATCACTTTTTTAGTACCTACAACGAATATATTTTAAAAAAACTATAACTCTTCCTTCGGTGTAAATTTCAAATCTTAATATTAATAAATTAACAAATTGATTGAGTCGGCCGATACTTGGTGGAAGTCCATAACTAATATTATGGGTTAACCAGAAAAACTACTAGTTTGACTTAGTAAACTTCCACTATATTGACAAAATTATTGACATGTTTCGCTACACTGTAGCTTCTTCGGAATAAGTTTTACGAATGAGTGGTGACTAACAATTGCAATAATGTAAACCTCTAGGGTAATTAAATAATATAGGTAATAAAATAGGGGTAGGTAGATGATTTAATCTGGTACATTTGGGTTTTCCTAAAGCTTAAGATGAATATAATATTTTATTTTTACAAAGGGTTGTTATCAAACAAAATTTAATGAAGTAGAATTACTAGTAAAGCTTAAGATGCCTAAACTATTTTATTTTTACAAAGAGGTGTTAAACAAATTTAATAAGGTAGAATTACTAAGCTCTAGTTGGTCATTAAGAAGTACGTTGGAGTTTTTAAGTTTATTTATTTCCATGGACTCTAGCAAATTCAATTTGACACCTTTATTTTCAATATGTAAAATTTTATAATTCGGATCAAAATTATGTTGATTTTCTACTAAATGGCAGGCATAATTAGAGTCTTGTTTATGTTTAATAAAGCTATTGTGGTGTTCTTGTATCCTTTTACCAAAATTCCTACCAGTTTGGCCTATGTACGTCTTCGGACAGTCTTTACATGTTAATTTGTAAACACCGGATTTTTTATTTTTGTTTGTTTTTGTTTTACTATTTCTAATGAATCTACCTAATGAATTATTGGTTTTGTAAGTAACGTTGATATCATGTTTATTTAAAAAATTGCCAATCTTTTTAGTAGGCTCTCCAACAAAAGTAATAAGGTTAAATTTTTTATTAGGGTCCCTGATGTGTGGATAAACTAAATCAATGGCTTTTTTGTATGTTTTTTTCCTTAAAATTTGATCAATTAGATTAGAGGCATATCCATTATTAATAGCAATTTGTTTTATTATGTTCAACTCTTTCAAAAAATCTTCTTCATTTAAGGGGAAAGTTACAAGTCTATGAATCATGCTATGGAATGCTGCTAATTTATGTTGTATGGGGTGGCAAGAATTATTAGGTATTGTAGTATCTGTATGAGAAGGTTTGTGGTAGACAGAGAAGACATGTTTATTATTTTCTGTTTTTATAGTTAAGTCGAGAAAATTAATGGAGCCATTTAATTCTTTTTCTATAGTAAATTTGATATTATTATGTAAGCTATTGATAAATTCTAGAAAAACTTTTAATTGTCTATCAGTACCTAGAAAACATGTAATGACATCGTCGACGTACCTAAACCAATAAAGAAATTGTTTAAAAAGAGGGTGATTACTGATTTTATTTTCTAAAAAATGGATTTTTTAGAAAATAAAATCAGTAATCACCCTCTTTTTAAACAATTTCTTTATTGGTTTAGGTACGTCGACGATGTCATTACATGTTTTCTAGGTACTGATAGACAATTAAAAGTTTTTCTAGAATTTATCAATAGCTTACATAATAATATCAAATTTACTATAGAAAAAGAATTAAATGGCTCCATTAATTTTCTCGACTTAACTATAAAAACAGAAAATAATAAACATGTCTTCTCTGTCTACCACAAACCTTCTCATACAGATACTACAATACCTAATAATTCTTGCCACCCCATACAACATAAATTAGCAGTATTCCATAGCATGATTCATAGACTTGTAACTTTCCCCTTAAATGAAGAAGATTTTTTGAAAGAGTTGAACATAATAAAACAAATTGCTATTAATAATGGATATGCCTCTAATCTAATTGATCAAATTTTAAGGAAAAAAACATACAAAAAAGCCATTGATTTAGTTTATCCACACATCAGGGACCCTAATAAAAAATTTAACCTTATTACTTTTGTTGGAGAGCCTACTAAAAAGATTGGCAATTTTTTAAATAAACATGATATCAACGTTGCTTACAAAACCAATAATTCATTAGGTAGATTCATTAGAAATAGTAAAACAAAAACAAACAAACCACAATAGCTTTATTAAACATAAACAAGACTCTAATTATGCCTGCCATTTAGTAGAAAATCAACATAATTTTGATCCGAATTATAAAATTTTACATATTGAAAATAAAGGTGTCAAATTGAATTTGCTAGAGTCCATGGAAATAAATAAACTTAAAAACTCCAACGTACTTCTTAATGACCAACTAGAGCTTAGTAATTCTACCTTATTAAATTTGTTTAACACCTCTTTGTAAAAATAAAATAGTTTAGGCATCTTAAGCTTTACTAGTAATTCTACTTCATTAAATTTTGTTTGATAACAACCCTTTGTAAAAATAAAATATTATATTCATCTTAAGCTTTAGGAAAACCCAAATGTACCAGATTAAATCATCTACCTACCCCTATTTTATTACCTATATTATTTAATTACCCTAGAGGTTTACATTATTGCAATTGTTAGTCACCACTCATTCGTAAAACTTATTCCGAAGAAGCTACAGTGTAGCGAAACATGTCAATAATTTTGTCAATATAGTGGAAGTTTACTAAGTCAAACTAGTAGTTTTTCTGGTTAACCCATAATATTAATAAATTAACGTCGCAGTGATTTTTTCAAAAAAAAAAAATCTAAAGGACTTAGAGCGATGAACGTTGTCTTAAAAGCTGCATTAGATACCAGTTAACCAAAGCACCAAGTCCGATCAAGATCCGATGGGTCATTCCCGAGACATTGTCAAATGGTTATAAAAAAGGCCAATTTTTGAGGTTTTGTTTCCGTCACAGTAACAATGTAAAATAACATAAAACCGGTTTGCCCATTACACCACAGGACAATATGTCTCAAAGACTTGTTTGCGCCCAAGCTGGGGGTCTGTAGTCTTGCGCAAATAGTCTGAGAAGAATTTTAAATATTGCTCCCAACTGGAGCCTAAACCGAATAAATAAATATAATCACTTTTCAACTAAAAATGCGATCGGGCTGAAATGAATAGCATTAGCATATTAAGCATATAAAAAGTCATCTCCTGGTGTACTTTGAGAAGCCTAAAACTCTTTTTTGCAAAAGTTATTTATTGTTAAAAAAATGACAATTTTTAATTTTTTTGCAGTTACCTCGTTAACTATTAATCGGATTTGGACGATCAAAAACTCAAATGAAAGTTTTTTCAATACCTACAACTTTCCTGTTGATCAACCTTTACCTACAGTGCAAAGGAAAAGAGCTGCGGACGAAAAACTAGTTTTAGCATATTCAAAAAATAATTAAAAATCATATCACCAATTTCAGCTGTTACTGGGATAGCAGATATCCTCAGACATGACCCCCCCCCCCCTACAACAACCTAGAACAGTAAAAATTCTTTTAATTGTTTTTTTCCTGAAATCGGCCTTTTTTTAGCAGCCAGCCTGGACTATTATGGGAGCATGAGCAGTTTGTACACATTCATACTTCAGTAGATACGGATAAGTTAACTTTATGTGATTGCGTAATGTTTTTTGATTAAGAAATGTCCTGTTACATTTAAATCATAGGAAGCATTTACTGCTTGAACAGGCTTTCATTTTAAATAAAAGCTGTGCTATGAGTATAACAAATAACAAAAACTATACTACGAATACCTCCTATAACGCAATAAGTTATTCTTAAGGGCACTCTAGTTTAATGCTAAAAACACTACCAACTTATTCAGCATTTTTTCAATAAAAACAGAAAGATCAGATGAACATTTGATATCCCTAGATAAATATTTATTACATCGCAAAGTTCTATTTATTTTTAAATTTTATAACAACAGCCCTTTTAGCAAGCAGGTAAACATTCACGTTGGTTTTCGCTTCATAAAATTTACGAGAAGTAATTAGAAGGTACAATATTTGTACTTTGCCCTGTAATATAGCTTTCTAAATCTTGGAAAGTCAAACTTAATTTTCTTTTGTTAGAATTTTTTCTTTAAAAGTTGAAAAGCTTATGAAGTGAACCAAATCGTTTAGTTTTTCTCGATCAGAAAGAACACCTATTGTGTAGATTGTTTCACTGTCAGATTAAAGTTTATACGAAGTCAATCGGAACAGCTACACAAAAGGGTCGCGTACCGGGTCTGCTAAATTTACCAATAAATCCCAAATAAAAATGACCTAATTTTATGATGATTAGACCCTGTATGAATAATCTAGTTGATGAAATAATATTTGGTGGACACAAAAATAAAATAATGTCTAAAAATGTGTGGTCCACTGTAGACACCTGCGTTTGCATTGCCTGCAAAATTCTCAGCGCTTTGGCAGTGCTGTGGCTTGATTATTAAAACAGAAGGCATTAAAATTAGTTTATTCTTCGTTCTGGGGAATTTTAGCGAGTGTCTTAGAGTGTCCCCAGTGTCGTGTTTTTTCATATTGTTTTGTTGTTACCGTTGTTGTTGTTATTGCTGTTGTTATTTGATTTGTTGTTGATATTTAAATATTTAATCAAGATGGCGTTGTGGAGACCTTTAGATGTTTCTGATAATGAAACGGACAATGTGGAAGCCGATTCCATGGCGGAGCCGTCGGAATTTTTTAATAAAGACTTAAGTACATGTTTAAACCCAGAGACTTATTTTAAATATTTACACTTGCTTAAAAAGTGAAAGTCGTGGGGCCTCACAAAACGAAATTTTAAAAAGAATTTGTGAACTTACTAAACTTGCTTGTACTACAATTTACAATGTGATTAGAGCAGGAGATATCATCGACCATTCTGTAAAGCGAAAAGAGCTAATCAGAAACTAAAAAAAGTTGATAATGGTGACAAAGAAGTTATACCTACGCCGAGTAATATATCAATTTTACAAAGAAAACAAAGTCCCGACATTAGAAATGATTCAGGATAAGTTAGGGGATTATCCCGATTATGAATATAAATCTCTGGACACCTTACGTAATATTTTGCTAGATTGTGGCTTCAAGTACAAAAAATTGGACAAAAGAATGGTTATAATGGAATCGCCTCGTATCGTAGAATGGCGGCAAGAATATTTACGTAAAATTAAGGAATACCGCCAATCAAACAGGGAGATAGTGTATCTTGACGAAACTTGGTTCGACATACACGATCTTGTTAAATATGGTTGGGGGATGATAGTAATAAGTGCACACTAAATGGACCTTGTTCTCGCGGTAAACGAGTAATCATACTACACGCAGGCAGTGATCAGGGTTTTGTTCCTAACGCTTTCTTATTGTCGGCCAAAAATATAAAGCAATCGTTGGCTAACTACCATGAAGATATGACCGCCAGTCTATTCGAAAAGTGGTTTATTGAACAATTGCTGCCAAATATATCCCCAAATTCTGTCATTGTTATGGATAATGCATCTTATCATTCACGTCTACAAAACAAAATTCCTAACAGCAGCACAAAGAAGGATGAAATTCTTAAATTCATGGAAAGTAAAAGCATGGAAATTCCTCAAAAGGCTACAAAAAAGGTGTTATTGGAAGCTATAAAAAAAAGAACTTTAAAAAGGAATATGTAATCGACAAAGTATGCGAAGCACATGGTAATACTATTTTACGCCAACCCCCCCCCCCCCCCCCCCCCTATTACTACGTATTTAATCCGATCGAGATGATTTGGGCTGCAGTCAAGAATAAACTGAGGAAATATAATCAATCCCCAACTGACAGTGCTTTCGTACTAGGAAATATAAGGACAGTTGTTGATGAAGTAAACGACAGCGGTATATGCATGGATTTATTAGGACTGGATACGGGATGATTTCACATTCTTTGAAGCCAAAACAAACCATTCTAAACGACACTGTAAACACAATTTGTAAACATTGGCCACATCTTATTTTACCTTGTATTTTTGTCCAAAAAATACGTTAGAAGCATCACAAGATTTACTAAAAGTAATAAAAGCCCTAAAATATTTTATTTTTCTGCTAAATAATAATAAATGTAAGTTAAAAAGGTTTTATTATTTATAGGTTATGTTATTTCTAAAGGTGTTTATTTAAAGTCGCTCCGAGTCATTTATAAATCTATACGTCGCACTTTTTCTTTTCTAGTTCATTAGACAAAGACTTTTTTGTAATTCAGGTCATTCGGGTATTCACGTATTCGTTTAATCAGTGGCGTTGCAAGTCGAAGCAAATTTTGATAATTTTTGTTGTATTTAGGATCCCATGCTTCGTTTCAGTGGTGGATGGGCCGGAAGCCGGGCATCGCATCGAAAAATAATTGAGAGCCCCAAACCACTTTACTTTATTTTAAGCAAACTTAATTCCGGACCCCTCCGGGGCCCGGGCCCCTGGGCGTCAGCCCCAAGCGCCCAATGGATGAACCGGCACTGCATCGAATCCTTATTATAATAAATCCATGGGTATATGGATGAAATGTGTCCAGCATGTCACAAAGAAGGAGAGTGAATATTGCATTTTACCGGTCATTGACCCCATTATTATAACCCCAAATTCGGATTCAAGCTCTGAGAATTCGGATACTGAATTTTAATTTTTTATGAAATTCACGAGGAATAAAATAAAATAATAAACGGGTAAGTGTTTTTCAATCATTACCCTATATAGTAGATACTGATTTTAAAAAAATAGGTTCGTGTAGGTATATGAAAATTACTGGGAATAAATTTTTATCCATAAAAGTTAAATGCTGCGCCGCAATGCCGACCTTAACAGTTTTTATGCTGTTCCAATTGGTTTCGTGTACACAAAATAAAATTAATTCGGTAAAATATTTTTCCATTCCTAGCGTTGCACCCCGCCCATGCTTCATAAAGAAGACGCCGCCTGTAACCCGAGTTCCAGTTTTTATGGCTATTCCGATTGACTTCGTATAAACTTTACCAGCTGTTTATTTGGGCATTATAGAGCTATTAGCAATTTAGTTTGACTACTCCCTATCAGGGCGGATAGCAATTTTCGGTTTATATGTTTACAATCCACTATCCCAGAAATCCGATGACTCAATAAAATATGTGCTTTATTCAACATCACATTCACGAAAGACAATATCGCCGTCGAGTCATATTGCCTTCTTTTACTCGCTCCTATTAAATAAAAGTACATTACGCACTGGAAGAGCAAATCGACGCAATGGAAATAGGTTGACTGTGTGACGAAGGTCAACGATATTTTTCGTCAATTACAGGTGTCATTTGAAATGTACCACTAATTCTTTTGTTTAGCTGTAGCATGATTTTTATTGCACGAATGACGAATATCATAAGAGTTGGGTGACTTTTACTTTTCTAAGATTTTTACGCATTTAGTTACAATTCGTTATCAAAAAAGTTGATATTATTATATCGTTTAAAAGAATAGAACTTGCTGTGCTAAGAGCAAACAGCAAAGTATAATGTTAATTATTAAACTGTTTTTGACCACAACTATATAACCAAGAGGATTCGGGATCAGGTAGGAAGGTAGGAATTATAAGTTTGGTTTAACATTAAAATAGCCAAAATTTGAATGCCTCATGCCCTGTTGTATCTTTATTCCTTTGGTACGGAATATGAAATAGTTGTCAGCCATGTTCGACTTACACATTCCATATTTTCATTTAGATTGGCAAAGGGGTAAAATTTAAAAATTTTGTCTTGTGTTTTTGATAATAGTTTAAAGATTATATAGTGAAAATTTCAAAGGGAAATATTAATAATTGTCAGAGATATTGCGAGTTGAGCCTGAAAAGGTATTAAAAATATAATGAAGAATGCGAATTTTTTGTTCGCATTTTTCACTTTGACGCCATTTTGTGCAATGTTCCTCCATTTCTAGGTAAAAAATAACTTCATATTCGTAATCACCATTCAGCGACCTCGAAAACATAAGAGAAACCCAAAACTAGACATTAGTACGACTTGGTCACCTATTGCTATTTTTAAGCGACTTTTTGGGGGTGTCCCGCTAATAGCCTTGATGCTTCTTTGAACAACCAGCGCGACGGCATTACAAAGAGTTTGGTGGTAAATGTTTGTACATATTTTTTATTGTAGTATTTTTGGAGTTAAATTATTAAATTTATTATGAAAAGTCCTTAGTTTGAACTACGTTTTATAGCAGGTTGGTAGTGTGTTTCTGGAGTGTCTTTCCAATAAAAGATTTTTTTGGCTTTTTATCTTTGGATATCTTGCGCTAGTGGTAGTGGTAGTGTTTTACGTAGTAGTTATTTACCTTTTCATCTAATGCAATAATATAAAAAAATCTGTAAAAATGTAGGTTTAATTTGTAAGAGAATCAAATAATTTACTGCAGCTATCAAAAAGTCGTGGGGCGGAATTTTTTTTTCTATTTTCTAACACACATGTCTCATTTACACAGGGTTTAGAGGTGGTGTGATGATGTGTTTGATATATATTAAAAAATAAAAAAATATGTTTTATTAAAATTAATGCTGAAACATTTTATACAAAATCCAAAATTGTGCTTAATAACGTCAAGGGTACAGAGTGTTATTTTTATTGTTGTTGTTGTTGTTTTCTGATTAATGGCTCTGGTTGAAACCAAATGGCCAGCTCTCATTTTTCTCGTTCCCCTCTCCCTCCTCCCTCAGTTATTTTTATAAAACATGTCATTCTTGACGCAAACATAGATGAAAATTAACGGCCAGTTTGTGCAACGCTAGAATGGTCTAATTTGGCAACCATAAGTTTTAAACTGGCAAGTGTGTGCATAAGACAACTAAGTTTTATACTACCAATTTGTTTTTTAGTTTTTCCGCAATCCTACAAAGAAAAAGACAATTTTAGTATTTGCTTGCCCTTAATACTAGAACATAATTCATTTTAGCAACACGTTTGAATATAAAAATATTTTATAAACTAAGCAAATCGCTTAAATATTATAACTTATCAGTTTTTTATGACGACTTGTTAACAATGACAGGACAAAGCCCTGTCAAAACCTAACTGATCCACTAGAAGATTTTTATTTATTTATTTATTTATACGGAAACTCCATTTTTACAATCTTTATAACAATAATAAAATATTTTTAAGTGGTGAGCACAAAATTATATCACATAAATGTCCCTATTTTGGTTACATAATTCTAGAAATATGTTTTTTAAACTGATAAAATTTAAATTTGAATGGATCAATATCATATTCATTGTACAATCTACACACAAGGGTGAGAGGGTTGTGCATGGCATAGTTTGTTCTACTGGTGGGAATGTAGAAAAGTTCATTATTTCTAGTTCGACGTGTTGTTGAAAGGTGAATCAGATTTAGCAAACTTTCACAGTTAACACTTCCCATTAATAATTTATAGAAAAAGCAAATGGAAGACTGCGTTCTCCTGGACTCCAGTGTATGAAGCGCAAGGCGATTCAGCACAGGCCCATAATTAATATAATATGGGTTTTGTCCATCAGTGTGAACGTCAATATTGAAACGCCAGGCAACAACCCGCAAAAACTTTCTTTGAATTCCCTCCAGAGCGGCTATATGCACCTGATGATATGGAGACCATACCACAGATGCATACTCCAGCAAAGATCTGACAAGGGAGCAATACAACAATTTAAGGGAATCTATGGACAGGTCCGCACTGTTTCGCGTCACAAGGCCAAGCATTCGTGCCGCGCTGTTAATCATCATATTGTAGTGCTCTTGGAAGTTAAGCCTGGAGTCCAGAATCACGCCAAGATCCTTAGCTGAACCTTTAACAATTAGTGCACGATCACCTAAGACATAAATATTTCTTATAAGCACTGTTGTTCGTGCAAATGATATAGAGAAACACTTATCAATACTTAACCGAAGTCCATTGTTCTGGCACCAAACACTCAGTCTATCCAGATCACTTTGTATTAACATGCAGTCCGATGGTTCCGAAACCCTTCTGAACATTTTTAGATCGTCAGCGAATAATACAAATTCTGAATTGACAATCGCAGTGCCAATATCGTTTATAAATAAATTAAACAATAAGGGGGCACAGTGGGAGCCTTGCGGCACCCCCGATGCCACCCTTATTTCAACTGACAAAGTGTTGCAAATACGCACCAACTGAAAACGATCTTTCAAAAAGCTTGCGAACCATGCCACCATGATATCACCAAAACCCAGTGCTTTTAGCTTAGCCACCAAAATTGTATGGCTAACCTTGTCGAACGCCTTGGAAAAATCAGTATAAATACTATCAACCTGAAGTCGGTTCTCGAAGGCGTTCAACAAGTAATTCTCATACACCAGTAGATTGGTAGTCGTGGATGTACCCCCAATAAACCCATGCTGTTCAGGTATAATAATGTGTTTGCAAGCTGAAGCAAGTACATAGCATACTAAGGAATCAAAAAGTTTTGGTATGGCTGAGCATATCGACACTCCGCGGTAATTTTGTACATCAGCTCGATTTCCAGCTTTAAATATTGGGGTTATATAGCTTGTTTTCCAGTAATCTGGAAAAACACCCGTTTGTAGCGATAAAGAAAATAAATGAAGTAGGGGTTTACTCAGAGTACACACACAAGCCCTTAACAAAGAAGAAGGTACACCATCGGGCCCATATGAGCAAGTAGCCTTCATGTCATTAATACCATCAAACACATTGATCAATGACAGGCTCACGCCCGGTAGATCCACAGTGTCGGGAAAAGTGTAAGTGGGTACATTGTGATTTTCATCTGTGTAAATTTTAGAAAAATTCTTAGCAAACAGATTCACTATTCCCTCCACTGTGTCTTCAGTTGTTTCGCCCAAAAACATAGACATCGGATAACCACTGCTCTGTCTAATATTATTTAAGTGCTTCCAGAACTGACCTGGATCTAAAGTTAAGTGAGCATCAACCCTCTCAATATATTGATCATAGCACAGGTCACGCAAGATTTTACATTGATTCCGAAGGTCAGAAAAAATGGTATAGTCATCGGGAGATCTTGTACTTTTAAATTGCAAGTGCGCAATTTTTTTTTGAATTATAAGATTTTTTAATTCTCCCGAAAACCACCCTGGGAATGTGGAGGACTTAAAGCGCTTAACAGGTACCAAAAGTTTCAATAACATTATAAATTATGTCATAAAAAGCATTCAATGCCACATTAACATCATCACCATTACTGATGACAGGATGCCAATCAGCACTGGCTAGAGCATTATTTATTGCATTAATATCACAGGATTTAAAGTCGTAGTAATACATATCAGTAACAATTTTATCCTTATCATGGCTAGATAGGGGAAACTCATAAGCCAAATGTCTATCAACAACATTAGATAATGGATCTAAAGCTTCCTGAACTATAACTGAGTTTTCCCTAATAAAAACTAAGTCTAAAAATGTTCCAAACCTATTAGGTACATTGTTTACTTGCAATAAATTTAGAAAGTTATAATTTTCTGCAATAATAAGAGCAGGAGATCTAACGGCACACTGTACTTCGATGGTATCATTTTCAGACACGGACCAGGTCGCATCTGGTAGATTAAAATCACCAACCACAGCCAACTCACTATTTGGAAATTTCTCATGCAAACTCAACAACTGCGCACAATGAACAGAATAAGTGTCTGCGTCAGAGTTGGGTGGAATATAAATTGCACCAAAAATATATTTTTTGTGGTTAAACGTCACCAAGACATACAATTGTTCCACTACTGAGTTCTCCAAAACAACTTGAGTAGCTTTAAATGATTTACGTATTGCAATAACCCCCCCCCCCCACACCTCTCTCCAACCCAGTTAGAGCAGAAACACGATCGCTTCTAAAAACATTAAAATCAGCTAAACAAAATTCACTATCAATAATATCCCCATGCAACCACGATTCTATCAGCAGGATTACATCATAAGCACAAGCGTTAATTGCCCGAGAAATGGTCCCTATTTTTGTGCGCATACCCCCCACATTCTGAAAATAACATTGAATGTTATTTACTCGTTTTTTGAGATGTCACCATTTTGTAAATAAATTGTTACCTGGCTGAGTGACCTTAGAGATAAATGGAATGCCATTTTTAAAGCGTATGGCAATATTCTCTTCACCATTTTGCTTCCTTTCATCTAGCTCTGCATACATCTTCTTGATATGCGCCCTTTGCATAGCTGTCAGGTCCTGTTTGATTCTGACGCCAATATTTTTTAGTTTATATTGGGATTTAATGCACTTAGTAGCTAAAGAGCTATCTGGGAGTATAACCTTCATAGGCCGTGGTTGAGAATTTTTGCGTCCAACTGTCAGAATCCTAATATCACCTGGAATATGAACCTCCATTGTATTTAAAGCATCTTTAAATTGGTTAACATCATGTTCAACACGACTTGCACTATTCGAAGAGGTGCTTTCAGGCACATTGAAAACCATTACGTTCTTAGCTCGAGAGCTGCGCTCCTGGACTTCATTAAATAAGTCGTATTCGGAGGATTTTTGTTTTAATACATCGTTCTCTGTGTCATGCTCAATGATAGAGCGAGACTGACGTTCCGATTTCTCCTGTTTAAGACTGCTCTGGAGGTCTAGAATTTTAGCTTCTAAGATTTCGATTTTCTTATCTTTGGCTAACTGATTCGCTCTTATTTCATCCAGTGCCAATTCCAAACCCCTTTTTTGCTCCAGAAGTAGATCAATTACACACGAAATGATCGAGAGAACGTCTTTATTTGTGGTGTTTTAATGTAAACCAGTACTAAATCTTAAACCTTTTTAGTGAATCTGAACGTAATTGTTTTCAGTTACTCACTCTGTATAGGTTCATCCGATAAATAAGAACTATTTTTCTGTTACATGGTTTTTAAGTTTTCGCGTCAAAAAATAGAGAAACTGATCACTACAGAAATGATTTTTCTGTAACCTTGGGATCCCAAATCGTAAAGATCTGAACAAATCTCAAGACGAATGCTTTAATCGATTACAATACCTATTTCTTGCTAGCTAGTAAAGAAGACCATATACATATTATGTAGATTACATAAATCAGCAATCTTTTACTACAAATTGTTTGGAAAGAGCAAGTGTTGTTATATTACATCAAGAGATCGGTATAATCTACATAATTATTCAGCACATAATTAGTACCTATATGAATATATTTTCTGGTATTTTCCAATTTTGCGCAGTAGTAATAGAACTGCCCATGTAATAATACATACTGTAAATAATTTTAATAAAGTTTTAATAAACATTCATGTACTTTTTATATTACCCTCGTAATACTGGGGGCTAAATAAGAAAACCGAAAGATTGAAGTAATATAATTTCGGCAAACATGGACTGCTTGTCATGCGGGGTGAAGTGAGGTAAGTAAAATGCGTTTCGTGTTACCGGTAAATTAGGAGATTGGTGGTTGCCAGTTTACAGGGATTTTCGTATTTTAGGATTTTGTAGTCCTGCAAGCACACGGCGCACGGTGTCCTCTTTAGGAATGGAGCAACATAATTCAACTTCAAATTTGGGTTGAATATGTGATCATTTTCTTTTTTAAGACATCGAGGCGAGATCTGACAGAAAACCTCAACTAGCAGTTTAAATATTCCCCCGTTAAGGCAAATCACTAATATAGGAACAGGACAGGCGCGGCCCGTCCATAAAGTCATTTGGCCCACCTAAATTTATTTTCAATGATCCACCAAATAATTTATTTTTTAAAACTAAACTTTTCTTTCAAAAAAGTGCAAGTTCCATGCGAAAACTCCCCAAGAAAGAATCAAGCCAAGCCATCGTCGAAATATATCCAAGCTTTCTCCGGGCTGGGCCATATTTTAAATTGATCTCATCATAGGTTTATATGGACTATATAAATTCATTAAAACTAAGAGAGAATCAGACATACGCGCTTAAGGAAGTTAAAAAGAGACAATTGGTCGACGGCCCACCAATAATATCGCGCCATTCCCACTATGGAAATACACTCAAATCGCCCCGTAAAATATGCTCTTTCAAAACATTTGGTTTGAAAAAAGAAAAACTAATTAGGTAGCTAATATGCGCATTGTATTTGCCTGTACTAATGTATTATTAATTAGCGGTTAAACATAAAAATTTATAAATACGATCTCAGCTAGGCATCAAATATAACGGCATCGGACCGGTTTTATTACATTACCCGCGTAGTCCAGAGGTAGAATCTCGGCGAGTTTCCAAAGAGGTCGTGGTTTCCAGGCTGTGTTAAGTTAGACTTTTTTTTACTATTTAAAAAATTAGATCGGCTCCAAAAGGTGTATTGGCAACAAGTTAGCACTTGTTGCTCGATAAAATATTTTTAATATTATTGGCAATCTCATCTGCTACAGCTGGCAGCCTGCGCGTGCGTAGACAAAGATCATATTACTGTGTCTAGTCGCCAGTATTGTATTTATTAAAGAAAACGGAGTTTCGGCTAGCATTTCTAATTTTGTTTTACGAATAATCATACTTTTAGTACAAGGCGCGACCTCTGTTGAGGAGACGCTAAACGTATCAAAACTGGAAGCCGCTAACAATCTAGAGTACTAAAATACATAGTAAAAGTCATAAACAGTCTGGAGTAGTAATGTTCAATATACAACAGTACGTATTTTATGATTTTTGCGGTGTTTATTTGTAGGTAAATAATTTCTTGGCAAAACTAGGCACATTATTAAAAAACCTTCGTTAATTAAAAAGGTGTATTTTGCTTGTTGCGTTGATATCACTAGTTGCCCACAAAAGTTTGACCCACCTGTAAAAAAACTCACGGGCCGCGCCTTGACAGGAACATTTAATTTAGTAGATTTCTTAAAACTTGTTAATATTATTGCACAATGAGTTAATCGAAACACACACACACACACACACACACACACCTACACACCATCACACACACACACACACACACACACACACACCTACACACACACACACACACACACACACACACACACACACACACACACACACACAAAATTACGCCATTTGGACGGATAACAACAAAAATATTAAGATTTAAACTTCGACCAAATTCAAAAAGTACAGTTTCCAGCCTGACGTCACCTTACGCAAAACAACTGAACATAACGGGAAATATGACGACTCAAATTAAGGATACGGCAACACCGCCATGTGTCCTATTGGCCCTTTTAGACTAGCGGGTAAACATATTAATACGATCCCTTTAATGTTTTTAATTTTCATAAAAATTATATGGTAGTGTTTAGTAATTTAATTTATTAAATTTGTGTATCTTCATTTGCGTTGAGTGATTATGATGTAAGACAATTTTTTAACCAGGTTGTTTAAAGAATTATTAAATATAAATGCTAGATACATTGTAATTTTTGTAGATTTCAAGTGCCAGTAAAAACGGAACCAGGGGAAACTGGAAATGAGGTTGTATATCAGGAATGGAAATTAAAAAACGAAGAACTGGACATCAAAGATGAAGGATTAACTCAAAGGGCAATTGAGTAAGTACCTATTTTGCCAATTACATTTTCTTAAATAGTTTAAGTTTTTTTTTCTTAAATTATAAAATTTTCTGTATAACTTAGTTGTAAAGTACATATTAACTCTATTTAGTTTATAACCTTTAAAGACACATTAAAAAGGAAATGGCAAAGACAGACGACCGCAGGACAGAAACTCGCTCAGACTTCTAGAGCAGACCGTAAGGGAAAGACTAATAATACAAAAATGACACCTGCAGCAAAATTCTCAGAAGTTTGTCTCTGTGGAAAATTACTAAGAGGGTCAAAACAAATTTAATAACAGTCCATCCCTTGCTTAAAACCCCGTACAAAATAATAAAGAAAAAGCGGATACTATAATTACGATAATTATAAAAAAATACCTCTAATAATAAAGCCCCTGGCCCGGACGGCATAACGGATAAACTTCTAAAAAATTTAAGTAAAAAAGCTCTTGTACAGTTTACATTAACTTCATCATCCTCCTCCAACAATTCCCAGTCTAATGGACAGAAGCTGTGATAATTCCCGTACTAAAACCAGGGAAAATCCCTTGCCTGCCTGAGTTGTATAGACCTATGTATATCATTGCTAAGCACAATGTCCAAAATTGCCGAAAAAGCTATTTTGATGAGACTGCGGGAAGATGGACTCGAATAAAAGATTCCCCCCATCAATTTGGATTCAGATCGGGCCGCAGCATAACCCTGCTTGTAGCTAAGGTTGTGCAAGACGCCCAGACAAAACTCAACATCCAGCAAAATACTGTCCTTTTACTACTAGACATCAAAAGAGATTTTGATTATTTATGGCATGGGAGACTATTTCATAAATTATTTTATCTTCATCATTCTCCCCTTCATTGGATTACCCTAATTTCTGTATGCTTAAATAATAGAAATCTCAGAGTAAGAGTAGAACCGCAACTTTCGAATCCCAAAGCTGTAACGGCAGGTGTCCCACAAAGCACTGTCCTGTCCCCTGTCTTCTATAATCTGTTTACTTGAGACACCCCTACTTACCCAACCACCAAACGTGTGATGTACGCATTAGTATACGCGCACTCTTTTTATGCCGAGGCTACAAAGAGGCAGATTCTGGGGCATCTTCAGCGTCTCATACTCTATTATAAAAAATGGAAAATTAAATTAAACGCCACAAAGACCGAGTGTTGCGTAATAACCAATAAGTTTATTAATCGTAAAATACTTGTTCCCCTAAAAATTGAAAACTCCCCCATTATCCCTACACGCAAAGTAAAATACTTGGGTGTGATTTTGAATGATGGATTATTTTTTAAATACCACGTGCCAATGACGCTACAAAGAGCTTTTCTAGCGAAGCAAAGTCTATATTCTATTTTTTCTCCAATATCACACCTAAGCCCTGAGAATAAACTTTCAAAGCGCACAGAGTGTTCCGGCCCAGTTGTCGCAAAACCGACCGCGCGCGCGCTGTTCTATATTGACACGAACCATTTCGAGTACTTTTCGACCCCCCTCTATCTTCGAGGCTAGTTGCGTTACAGGACTGATTTTTTTCTGGGGTGTTAAGGTTACCAGAAAGAAATTTCATACGTCTAGATGGAATGTTTCCAAGATACGAGTGTCCAAAAATCACAATTTCGGGCACTCACTGACTCACTGACTGACTGATAGATCATCATAAATCTAGGGTACTTCCAATCGAGCTAGAGATTTCAAATTTGGAACATAAGTAGTGTTTGAAAAATGAGAGCTGGCCATTTGGTTTCAACCAGAGCCATTAATCCAAAAACAACAACAAGTAGTGTTTAAGGTGATAATTACGAGAAAAATCAATAAAAATCCAACATGGCGGAAAATCCAACACCAACTTGGCAGATTCTCACACGAAATAGGTAGCGACTTCTGCTTTGCAAAGTTAGGTTTGTACGTAGTGTAGCGGTTATCACAGCCGCCTAAGCCGCGGAAGGTCCCCGGTTCGATCCCGGGCGGAATCAGATTTTTTTTAATTTCCGATTTACTCTCAAATAACTCTATTTTATGATAATCGCAACAAACAGAAATACCAGGAATGGATGCAACCTTATAGACAAAAAGCCCTTATTAAAAATTGTTGCTTGGAAAAAATACCGTTCATGTGTATACACATATACTAATAAATAAATATTATTTGATATCTGAACAAAAAGTTACGACATCCCACCAAAAACCACCATGTAAAAAAACAGGCCAAGTTATCGTCAGGACTGTGAGTTTTGTTATCTGAAAAAAATAACTGAAAAGTAAAAATTATGCCAAGTTCCTTGCCTACACGTTATTAGCAGTATTCTGATAAGCACAGAACAATATTGTGTGAATTAATAAATTTACATACCAAACAGTGGCGTGTCGTGGGGTTTGAGTTTGGAGGGGCGCACCAGAAATCAAATACCAAACGACATATAAGCAAATTGCTCGAAAAAGTATCCATTTATAACATTTTTTTTTAATTTAAAACATAGGTATTAAAAAATATTAATACCTACAATAACGACAAAAACAATAATAATTGTAAATCAAAACGGTAAAAGTCCAAAAAATGCTCGTTTTAAACAAAAATCCACCTACCTTAAAATTGAAGTTTGCAAAAACAAAGAGCTGGAACAGCGGAATAGTTTTTGTAATGTCATTAAATATCACTTCACTAAGTAGGTAGTCACTGTTTATTTGTTTATAAGTAGGAAAAAGAAAGAACAACATATTTACACAGATTAAACTAACCAAAATGGGTAGGTAAGTCATTTTTTAAAAGTGAAATCCGCTCTGCGGTCCTTCACGGAAATGGATTTTCCATGACTTTATCATCAAAACTGTTTATTTCATGGACTAAATTTCGATTTATGGACATCATAGCTAAAGCAGAGAAAAATAAGATAGAGAGAAGAATACCTCGTACGGATTTCATTCATAAATACGATTTGCTTTCTATGACCTCCAAACCGACGTCGAAATAAGCTGCCATGGGCGTGCGATGCAGATTTTGGGTTATTATAAAGCACAGTGAGAGTGAGTATTGAGACGCGCCGCAGAAAACTATCTCTGCTTGCCGTGTTGCTACCGCGCTGGCTAATGTCGGGGTGTATTGTGAGAACTCTACGCGCCAATCTCGGGGTGTTGCCGTTTGAAGGCCATAGCGTGGTCGAGCTGGCGGGAAGAAGAGATATTATTCTCTCTATCTTATTTTTCTCTGGCTAAAGCATTTAGTCTGTCATTAAGCATGGTATTTCGCAAAAATGTTTTTATGTGTTTAAGCGTCGAAAATGTGCGTTCTGCTTCGGCTGTTGTCATTGGAGTCGTCACGATAATTTTTAATATTTTCGATGTTTCGATAAATGTTTCACTAAGGTTATTTTCCATAATAAATAAAAGAAGATTAATTGCTCCAACAATTTCTTTTAAATCTTCTCTCGAGTAAATTACCTCCAACTCAGTTCTTAATCTTGATTTACTCAACATCGGATAAAATGAACTTGAACATACATCGTTTAAAACAGTCAGAGGGAAATTTTTTGAAAAGTGAATATTTATCTTTGTTAAAAAGATCAGCCGCTTGTAAATGACCCCGGTAAGAAAAGCGTTCCTTCATTTGTACTGTAATTGTATCACAAACTTCTTTGGCAATAACACTTCGAAAAGTATCATCCATTCGCCTTCTTTTAGATGTTGGATATTCTGATTCAACAATGTTTTTAAGAGAATCAGTTTGATTTCTAATGTCAGAAACACTTTTCTCGAAAATTCGTAAGTCTTTTTGCAACTGTACGCTGTCCTTATTTTTTGATTGCAATTGATTATACAGTATGTCAACATGTGGCAAAATTTTATGGAAGAATTTTAACCAAAATATAAATTCTGGATCTTCCAATGCCCTCCTTAGACCGGATGCTTCATTTGAAGTAACACTTTTCCACATCTGGTTTCAATTTCTTCGAACACTTCTACAAGCTTTTCAAGATTTTCGTGAACAAAATTAACGGTGCGAATATTCTAATTCCATCTAGTTATCACCGCCCTTGGTAATCTTTTATTTATTGTCTCTTGCAAAACATCACAACGATGAGATGAGTTTGAAAAAAAAACAGGTATGGCGGACAGATTATTAAAAAACACGCGTACTTTTGCATCTTGTGATGCCGATTTCTGCATAATGAGGTTTAATTGATGGGCATAACAATGAATAAAATGAGCATTGGGATATTTTGTTTTAATTTGAGCTTGAACGCCTCTGTTCACACCGCTCATAACATTTGCGCCGTCATACGTTTGAGCTATTAATTTTTGGGGAGTTTTTAAAACTAGGGGGTCAATTTCATTTTCAATGCACGTTTTTAACCCATCGGCTGTTTTATCTTTCACCCTTATAAAACCCCAAAAATATTCACGGATGGAGCCTTCATAAAAATATCTTAATATTAAAACCATTTGACAATAATTGGAAATATCAGTGGTTTCATCGCATTGAATTGATAAATAGTCTGCCTTTTCAATTTGCTTACAAATTTCTTCCCTACACACTTGTAACATACTGTCTAGAATTTCATTTTGGATAATATTTGAGGTCCCTTTAAAAACGGTTGTAGAAAGCAAATGTTCTTTTAGTATATTGTCCAGCTCTGCAGTGAAATTAATTAGTTCTTTAAATATTCCTTGGTTCTTAGAGGATACACTTTCATCATGACCTCTAAGTGCTAAATCAAAAGCACTACAAAATTTTACACAACTGATTATCCTTTTTAAAATATGGCGATTTTTCTCGACCTTATTATTATGCGAAATAATACTTTCCCTGTATGCAGAGCTTAACTGAGACATAATATTAACCTTACCGAGCACAGCAAAGGCAATACAAGAATTGATGTGGCCAGGAGACGATTCATGTTTCCTCATTTTTTCAGGAAGATTGTGTAAATCATTGATTCCTTTTCTTGCCCAGTTGGAGTCCATTCTAGAGTCGGCTTTATAAAAAAGCAAGCACGGAAAACAGTACAACAAATTTGTTATTTCACACCCACATATCCAGTTGTTTTTTTTTATAAATGTAGGATTTTTATCGTTTGTCTAGGGGTAAATTGGGGCGGGGATCGTAAAACATAAATGTTACTTTAAAGATATATATATATATTTAGGTGAAGTAGGAGTGACACTTTACAATACAGTTCCGGCAAATTACGGCAATTAACGGCACGATTAACAACGGCAGAACATTCAACAATAATTAACAATACGTCTTGCAACTAATAATATCGTCTTTCCGTCTTTAAAGAAATCGCCCGTCGTTTTACGTTGGTTACGTCGTCTTCTCGCAACCCCCGTATGCGTCGTCTTCAACTCGTCTTTTTTGCGACTCCCGTCTTATTGCCGCAAGCAGCTTTAACTTAACTTCGTCTCCCCTCCCGCAAGAATCGTAAGCCACCGTTGCATGCCGCGTAGTACTGCGAGTACAAGCAGAACCGGACTTGGTTGCATTTATGGATTAATAATAATTATAAATGAAAGTTTCCTACATTTCGGCCATACCTGACTCTGAATCCGCCTCGGATTCGCTCTGGTTGTCAACCCAAGGTTTAAGGTATTCCGAACACGTAGAAGTTCGCATTGGTCCCTCATGATTACCTATTTTCATAACATCATACCTGTCGTTTACTTTATATTTAACGATTTCGTAAGGTCCTAGGTATTTTCTGCATAATTTCAGTCCTGGACCGAACTGCGTGCGTTTTATAGCAACGAGATCTCCCTCTTTATATTTTCTTGGATTTCTTCTCCTTAAGTCGTACCTCTTCCTGTTTTCTTCTTGTACTTTTAATATCTGACGTTTACTTACTTCTCTTATTTTTTCTCGGTTTTCGTTAAACTCACTCACAACTTCTTGATCAATCAATTCCTTGATGATCATGTCTTCTTTGTTTCTCATCTTAATACCCACAAGAACTTCAAATGGAGTGGTATTGATACTCCTTTGGATAGTGCAGTTCAAAGATCTTTGCACACGATCAAAAAATTTATACCATTTGGTCGGATCATCTAAACTTAATTTAGTCAATACTGGAATGAGTATGCGGTTGATTCGTTCAACCTGTCCGTTACTACGCGGAACACCAGTAGTTATAAGCACGTGGCGTATACCTTCTTCTGTACAATAATTTTCAAATTCTTCGGCGGTAAACGCAGTTCCTCGGTCGCTGATGATTCTTGCTGGATTGCCAAAAATTTTTTGTTGGCTTCTCAAACAATTTACTACTTCTTTGGCCGTGGTGGATTTTGTGGCATACAGCCAAGTAAACTTTGAGAAATCATCTATTATCACCAAAATATGTCGGTAGTTTTTATTGGTAGTGGGCAATGGTCCTAAATGGTCAATATGATAGGTATGTAAGGGTCCCTCCATCTTGGGTATAGGGTGCAACATTCCTTCCTGCTTACCCTCTTTTCTGCTTCCCAAGATACATGGTACACAATTCTTGATACAACTCTGTATTTTCTCTTTCAGCTTAGGTACGGAAAATTCTCTTCTTACGATTTCTTCTGTTTTTGCTACACCAAAGTGACCAATATCATGTGCTTTTCTTACTATTTCTAGCTGCATGGATCTAGGTACTACAATACATTCCCGTCCATTGTCATACTTGTGTAGAATTCCGTTCTTCAAAAAATAATTCTCATAGGTATCTTCTTTTTCTAAAATTTTCTTTATGCTCTGTACATATTCATCAGCATCCTGTGCTAGCTGCAATCGTTTAACAATTCCAAATTCGTCGATAAGTACTTCTGTTACTGTCATAACACAAGCGGGATACCGGCTAAGGGCATCGACATGAGACATTTGCGATCCCTTTCTATGTACAATCTCGTAAGTGTATTCTTCCAACAACAAGGCCCATCTAGCCACTCTCGTTGTAAGATCTTTTTTATCCATAGTTCGCTGGAAAGCCGAACAATCCGTAATAATTTTAAATTTAGTTCCTAACAAGTATATGCGGAATTTTTTTACCGCTTGAATAATAGCAAGAACTTCAAGTTCATAGCTACTATATTTTTCTTCAGCGGGTGTAGTCTTCTTACTCATGTAATATATTGGGTGAAACTTGTTATCGTCCTCGGATTTTTGCATTAAACAAGCGCCATACCCATATTTGCTGGCGTCAGTATGAAGCTCCGTTTCACTTCCTTGTTTATAGATGGCTAATACCGGTTCACTTGTTAGTAATTTTTTTAATTTGTCATAAGCTTGCTCTTCCCTTTCTTCAAACTGGAATACTTGGTCTTTCTTTAATAAGTCACTTAAGGGTTTAGCTATTAAAGAGTAGGATGCAATGAACTTCCGAAAATAGCCAGTGAGTCCTAAAAATGACTGTATTTGTTTGAAAGTCGTTGGTTTGGGAAATCTGCTGATTGCAGTGGTTTTGTCTTTAGATATTTGTATTTTTCCATTTTCAATAATAAATCCTAAAAATTCTACTCTAGTCTTCAGAATTTGACATTTCTTCTTTTTAATTTCAAGTCCATAGTCTTTTGCTACATGTAAAACTTTTTCGAGTCTTTCTATACCTTCTTTCTCGTTTGCACTGACAATAATTATGTCATCCATATAGTATATTACACTGTAAAAAAAAATGATTAAATTTTAAATCAAATTCAACCCAATTTTGACTAAATCCAGGTCCACGCCAGATTGATTGAAAAAATTAACACTGCATATTGATTAAATCGAAGGATCTGTGATTAAATTTTCTTATTCAAAATTGATTAACCTAAGAATTAATTCTGATTACATCTAAATCAATTTTTATTAAGATTTTCTTCCATAATGATTAAATTTCCATAATACTCTAATCATTTTTTATTAAATCTTAAATCCAATGTGATTGATATGCAATCATCAGTAGCGCCGCCCTTCCCCTCTCCGCCCTATAAAGTACCTGATTAGGGCGCCGATTTTATTTATTAAATGACAATACTATAATACATAAGAAAAGGGAACACATTAAAGAACAAACAGATGAAATTATATAAAAGATAGGTAATGCAAATTCCCAAAGCATGGGAATTGTTTGTCCCATATCATAAACAAAAATCCGGGGAGGTGAGGCGTGGACCTGGATTTAGTCAAAATTGGGTTGAATTTGATTTAAAATTTAATAATTTTTTTTTACAGTGTAAAAGTTGAAAATAATTATATGAAGTAAAAACACGAAAATTATTTACTCATCTGTAAATAAATACATAAAACACTAATGAAGACCTGGCATGACAAATCTTTTCTTTGAAAATACATGGAAAATAACTTACATTGGTGCATGAGTTCCTCCAAGGGATTGGATTCAAGATCTGAGATTTTTGCTTATTTCTTTTGTTTTTGAAACATAATTTCACCAACATGATGTAACAACAAAGTTTTTAAAAGAATATTCGTAAAATTTTAGAACAGGTTGACCACTTCATTCGTTATAACCTCACATTGCACATTGCACTACCACAGAAACCGCCAGACCTACTGCCGATTAAATGAAATTTTTGCAGATTGCAGCGGGGTGGATGGATATCGGTACTCCCTTGTGATTAAAAGGTTGCGTACTGCGCATGTGTTGGCGGCTTGGTTTAGAAGTTTGAGTATTTTTTAGTCAGTAGGTGATTGATACTGATTATTGTGATTATTTTAACAAGGAAATATGATTTAAAATGTTTGTCTTTTTTATGCATTTGATCAGTATCGATTTAAAGTAATCGAGAATGAGTAATTTGTTTGAATCATAACGAAGATTATGAAACTGATTTAGAAAATAATTAAAAATTAAATCAAAAAATTTAATCCGGCCAATAAAATCAGACATCTCTTGTGGTTAATCAACTGGATTTTTTACTGTGTACTATATTCTGTCTAGATAAATCTCGGAAAATATGCGATATGAACCTTTGAAAAACAGCAGGGCTGTTACATAGGCCAAAAGGACATCTTAAAAATTCGTACTGACCACTTGGTGTGACAAAAGACGTATATTTAATACTTTCTTCGGCCATTGGCACATGGAAAAATCCATTTCTCAAATCAATTGTACTGAAGTACTTAGAGCCCTGTAACCGGTCCAAAACATCTTCTATTAACGGTAAAGGGAACCTATCCTTAACAACATTTTTATTTAACTTTCTATAGTCACAGCAAATTCTTGTTTGGCCATCTTTTTTAGTAACCAGTACTATAGGACTCGCAAAATCTGACGAACTCGGTCTTATGATTCCCTCTTCTAGCCATTCATTAACTTGCTTCTCCACTATTTCTTTTTCTGGCACAGCTAATCGTCGAGGACTCTGGTATATCGGTTCTTCATTCTTAAGGACTAAATTCATTCTAATCTCTGTTGTCTTGCTCTTCTCTGGCTTGTAGGTTTCCAACAATTCACTTACTCTTTTTCTATGTTGTAGATCCTTTATGTGCTGTAATTCGATTGTATCATATTGGTTTTCGTCGTCTATTGTGATATGCATAAGAAAATTTTCTGTTTTTCTTTTATACAACACAATTCCATCATCCCTTAAACTTATATCTGCTTGAGACAATATGTCATTGCCAATAATGGCTTTGAAACTTGATGCGTTGCTTGGAATTACGTGAAATCTCAAAGATACCTGTACATCATTCACCAAGACTGCTCTACAGAAAGAACCCAATGTAGCTACTTTGTCTATTCCGATACCTTTTATCGATATAGAGCCTTCGTCTAACTTAATCGTAGGAAAATATTCTTCTATGACATCCATTCTTAACGCGCTTATGTCACTGCCTGTATCCAACAAAGCTGTCAACTGCGTTTGGTCAATTTTCAACTTAACGCCGTTTTTCGGTACAACTTCCATGACACTTACATACGCATTGGACTTTGACTCATTTTTCTTAGGACATTTTGACGCAATATGGCCATATCTATTGCAGCTAAAACACTTTATTCCTTTATTTTTATTTGGACATTCCCCCGATTTGTGTCCCTTTTCACCACAATTGTAGCATATTCCTACGTTCTGTCTTGAATCATTTCTCTTATTTCCTTTATGCTGTCCATTATATTTATTCTTATCATATTTTTTGTCTTCAAAAGATTGTTTCCCCAATTTCATCTGTTCATACATTTTAACTTTTTCCTTAAATTCTGTAAAATTTCGTGCTCCATATAAAATAATTTTATTTGAAGTGTAGTCTTGAAATCCATCTATAATGCTTTGTATCACTACTTCACATTCAATATTAGCTCTGCTACCTATTTCGCGCATTACTAATACATATTCTTGTACGGATTCTTCTCTTTTCTTTATTCTTGACATTAACAACTTATGCACTTGAGCACTACTTACTTTAACTTCAAATTCTTCCGTTAGTTTCTTTTTTAATATTGACCATGATTTTATTCCCTTCTCTGACTGTACATACAGTTTAGCAATTCCTTGTAATGACTTTTTAGCAAACACTAACTTCTGCAGGTCACTCCATCCTGTTACATCAGCAATCTCCTCAAAATCAGCAATCCATTTTTTAATAGGATAATCAGCTTGTCCATTAAATGGTCTAATACTATCTTCTATATCCCTAAAAGTCAACGCAAATGAATTATTCTTTTGTGCCTGTATACGTCCTTGAAGGCGAGCTAAGCTTATTTGCTCCTCCTCTTCTTCACTTTCCTCTTCTTCACTTTCCTCTTCTTCTACTTCCTCTTCTTCGTCTTCTTCCTTCTCTGAAATGTCATCACTTATTTTCAAATCATTCATGAAAGAACAAATGCGGTCAACTAAGCTATCAGAACTACCTTCATAATTTAAATCTAAAATATTACAAATAGACACAAGGTCAGCTGAATCTACTTGTTTTTTAACGTCGGTTATTTTTTTATCATAGTCATCTGAATTTTTATCAAGACCAAATCCAGAGAACTCGCGCAATCGTTTCCGCGTCATTCTAGGTTGTGCTTCCTCGCCATACGCTACGACGTGCAACGCTTTCACCGCTTTTAACTTACTATTGGTTATATTGTATTCAATCTTTCCGATATCCCCTAAAGAGGCCATCTTCGCTAGTTATAGTTACTGTTAAGTATCTACTTAATCAAAATAAAATTAAAAAGTAACTAAGACATTCACTGCCTGTGTTTTTAATTTCTTTAAAGGCGGAGAATAACGAAAAATTCAAAATATCGCATAAAATCTAATCAAATAGTAGTATTTTAAAATAACATCACAAACTAATCCTAAATAGTGACACTTAGTCTAGCACCAAAATAAATTTTTATCAAACATTTACTTAACTCAATATAAATATCTAAATGTAAAATAAGCCTTGGGTATCTATATACTTAAATGCAAATACCTAGTTTAGTGAAAAGGTTCGACAAAACTTGTTAAACTTTATTCGACTAACCCTAATTACTTAAAACATCTTATACTTTCGCCAATAATCGGTGACTTTCAAATTTGAATCACAATATAAAATTCTAGGTAAACTACTCTTTATTACTTTGAAGTTAGGTACTCACGTAATCAATATCAAACAAAAATGCATTTTAACTTTCTCTATGTCCAAACAGCATTATAGAAAATATTGTAAATTAACCAAAAATATACGTCCTACCTTACTGTCCAATAAATAGAACTGCTATATTTTCTTATTCATTAAAACCTGTCACCACAACCTATGCTTGATATGCACCTTGTAGAAGTCAGTTCCTGTCACAGCTTGATATTTCATTAGCGAAATCGCAGTAATCTTTATTCAACAGTCATATCTTTAAGCCGGCTGCTATCCTAGTCCGACTCGGGAACTCCACGAACAACAAAGCTTGTCTTTCGAAATGTTTTTTTCTTTCACTGTAATAGGAAATCCGTATTTAACATTCTTATAGCCGTAAGTTCAAAGAACAAAAAAAATGAATGATGTTTTTAATGCCTTTACACTATTAAGAAATTTGGCAACTCTGTCTATCTGCACAGCACACCAAATTTAACGCGATAATCACAACCAATGTCTATAATATTTGCAATTGTTGATATTTTCACATACATCTGATAGTGGCCAGTCTGATTCAATTCGTTATCACGTTGTTTAAGTTTCCAAACGAAACCTCGACTTATTTATCACGTCATCACCTTATTTGGCGCGGTTTGTTATTATAAACGGCCAACTTGTCCTTGCATTTCCAACGACGACACTGTGAATTTAGTGACAAACGATTTTAACAACGTAGTCACTGTCACCCTTGTTAGCACAATCTCAGCGTAATCATAATCACCTTCATCCCGTCATTTCACATCCCGATCATCATCATCATCCCGGACGAGCCCCCAAAATGTAGGATTTTTATCGTTTGTCTAGGGGTAAATTGGGGCGGGGATCCTAAAACATAAATGTTACTTTAAAGATATATATATTTAGGTGAAGTAGGAGTGGCACTTTACAATTACACTTTACAATACAGTTCCGGCAAATTACGGCAATTAACGGCACGATTAACAACGGCAGAACATTCAACAATAATTAACAATACGTCTTGCAACTAATAATATCGTCTTTCCGTCTTTAAAGAAATCGCCCGTCGTTTTACGTTGGTTACGTCGTCTTCTCGCAACCCCCGTATGCGTCGTCTTCAACTCGTCTTTTTTGCGACTCCCGTCTTATTGCCGCAAGCAGCTTTAACTTAACTTCGTCTCCCCTCCCGCAAGAATCGTAAGCCACCGTTGCATGCCGCGTAGTACTGCGAGTACAAGCAGAACCGGACTTGGTTGCATTTATGGATTAATAATAATTATAAATGAAAGTTTCCTACATAAATGTCTTTTGAAAACCGACACGTAAAAGACCGGTTTTCGGCCTTTCGTTCACAAGTTTGTGACAACTTTATATCTGGCAACGGCCTCCCCAGTTCTTTAATTTTAAGTTTATCGACTAATGGTAGCCTACCAAAATTTATTTGAATACTATTATTTACGGAATTCATTTTTCACACCCAAATTTTATTATCCGATCGACACGCAGTCAGAACTCTACGTATGCACCACGGCTTGTCGTGGCAAAACCCGAACTGAGAAAATGTTCGTCGCAGAAAATTCGCGCCCTAATGATCCTTATGGAATCGGATATTATCGGGTGACGTTCGGCAAGAATTTATGCAGCGGCCCCATAGCGGCCCGTGTTCGCGGCTTTCATGCGACTGAATATTATGATCCAATATTCTCACGACGTGTGTTAACGTTGGTTAACGAAAACGGATATTTAGAGATGAGTTCAGAGTTGGTATGGTTGTTTGAAATTTAGAAATTATAACTACCTATATGATGTAATATATGATAATATTAATAATAAAATGAATAGTAATAATAAATATTTAAATAAACATTTAATTTGTTTGTTATATTCAAAATTTTCTAGGAAGGGCGCGCGGCCACGCGGCCTTATAGAGCAACCGCCACTGATACCAAATATCAAAATACTGCTAATAACGTGTAGGCAAGGAACTTGGCATAATCTTTACATTTCAGTTATTTTTTTCAGATAACAAAACAACACACAGTCCTGACGAGAACTTGGCCTGTTTTTTACATGTATGTCTTTGGTGAGATATTATTTACAAGCAAATCATTAGACCAATAATGTGTTACGCAGCACCGGTCTGGTGCTTAATGTCACCCACCCAGTTCGAAAGTTGCCAAGCATCCAAAATAAGCTCCTCAGATGTGCGACGTCAGCACGCAGGTCTACAATTATACAAGTCCTCCACGACATGACGGGTGTAGATAAAAAGTCATGGATTTTGTCTTTCGAATCAGTGAAAAGTTTTATAGATGTAAGTTTCCTGTTTCAATTTTAACTAGAAACCTAACATCCAATAAAACATTGCCCTATCTACAAACACTACTCATATATTATGAAAACTAAATGACCACCATGGTGACTGACCGTAAACAGATTGTATCTCCCTCTTATCCTCTCCCTAATTCTAAATCCCTCATTCCTTATTTACACTGAAATAAACGAACAACCCCAGATGGACCCTGCCGTATAGCGTGGGTCGTCCGCCTGTCAGCCGAACAGTGGCCTGTAGGACAGGCGACGCCCTGCGTCTTGGCGCGCTCCACTCGACAGCGCACCATAAAATAAATCTCTGTATGCTTCCTTACAAAAGTTTTGAGCAAATACAAAAACCTGACAAAATGGATCGGTTCACGTGTAAATAGCTCCTACAAAAATTACAATGGTTTTTCATTGTTTTCCAGTAATAATAAACACCTAAAATCCGCAACCAAAAATAAGTGCTAAAGAGATTTACGACGACTTAAACTGAGGGGCAAGACTTATACTTTACAATACAGAAATTATTGAGCATTTCAACAAAATTCGTGGAGTAGGGTAGGGTACACTAAAATACATGTGTATCCCATTTCCGCTTAATCCACCTCCAAGCAAGTGTTACCAAG
This sequence comes from Philopedon plagiatum, assembly GCA_963971165.1. Lineage (NCBI taxonomy): Eukaryota > Metazoa > Arthropoda > Insecta > Coleoptera > Curculionidae > Philopedon > Philopedon plagiatum. The sequence continues at coordinate 68,557,110 of OZ020193.1, forward strand.
TGACGCAAGCTGCGTACGTGAAATGTAGTTTCCAAATCTGCAAATGGTTGCTCTTTCCCTTTCTGACAGGCCCGGATTGGAACAGGCGAGCGAGCGAGAAAATCTCGATGGGCCGCCGGCCCAAAGGGGCCAGTGAGGCCGAAGGCCTGGGTACTTAGACTGTATCCCACTTCGAAACATAAGATTTCCCAACCCCAAACATAAAAAGCAAGAACCTTGAAAACGATATAAATTATTATTAATTCACAGGTCAACATTTGATCCACTGGAACATCAGATACTAAGTAGGTCTCTTTGGGTTTGTGGGATCGCTGATCACGATTCCAGGGTCCGTGCGACCCCATCACGTCAGGATCAAGGTCAACTGAAGGTCAAACATCGTAAATCGAGAGATATCATATTTTCGACCCCGAATTCTGAAAGAACGGAAAATTTTACGTTCGGATATGGTTTTATCTTTTCGTAAAAGTGACGCCTGCAGGTCATTTGGAGGTCATTTGAAGGTTAAATCCTTGTTTTGGACCATTAGGTCGCTACTATGGCGAGAAATGTGTCTCAAACAGTTGCTCTTAATGTTTTCGGGGTCTCTGATTACGATTCCGGGGTCCGTGTGACCCCATCACGTCAGGATCAAGGTCAACTGAAGGCCAACCATCTTAAATCGAGAGATATCATATTTTCAACCCCGGATTCTGAAAGAACGGAAAATTTTACTTTCGGATTACTTTCGTCAAAGTGACGCCTGCGGGTCATTTGGGGGTCATTTCAAGGTTAAATCCTTCATTTAAAGCTTTTGGTTTTCAAAATTTGTTTAACTCTAATATAAACACTTTACTCTTGGTCATCATTAGTCAGGTTTGAAACGCTTACGTTTACTTTCGAAAAATGATCCCCTAGCAGCTTTCCTCTTATGTGACACGTTTGAAGAGAGACACACACGTGTCACATAAGAGGAAAGCTGCTAGGAGATCATTTTTCGAACGTAACCGTAAGCGTTTCAAACCTGACTAATGACGACCAAGAGTAAATTGTTTATATTAGAGTTAAACAAATTTTGAAAAACAAAAGCTTTAAATGAAGGATTTAACCTCCAAATGACCTGCAGGCGTCACTTTGACGAAAAGATATAATCATATCCGAACGTAAAATTTTCCGTTCTTGCAGAATCCGGGGTCGCAAATATGCTATCTCTCGATTTAAGATGTTTGACCTTCAGTTGACCTTGATCCTGACGTGATGGGGTCACTCGGACCCCGGAATCGTGATCAGGGACCCCGACAACATTAAGAGCAACTGTTTGAGACACATTTCTCGCCATAGTAGCGACCTAATGGTCCAAAACAAGGATTTAACCTTCAAATGACCTCCAAATGACCTGCAGGCGTCACTTTTACGACAAGATAAAACCATATCCGAACGTAAAATTTTCCGTTCTTTCAGAATTCGGGGTCGAAAATATGATATCTCTCGATTTACGATGTTTGACCTTCAGTTGACCTTGATCCTGACGTGATGGGGTCACACGGACCCTGGAATCGTGATCAGCGATCCCACAAACCTATAAATACCTACTTAGTATCTGATGTTCCAGCGTGGATCAAATGTTGACCTGTGATTATCTATATATTAATTTTTACTCACTTATTTTTTATACTAACTCTTTGATATTTTTCAATATCATTTACCTCATGTGTGAAATAAAATTAAAATAAAATCTTTTTTGGGGCCATCCGCTATGTGCGTATGTGTCAAATTTATATTTGGTTATTATTCAGTAGAAATGTGCAAAGCAAACGTTCAACCGTATCAAAATTGTTTGATTTACAGTTTGTAAATTACAAACAAAAAGGCAGAAATTGTTACAGTTATTGGTAATATAAAATTTCCCACTTTTGTTGAAAGAAAAAATTCTTCCCAGTTTTGTTAAAATCCCAGAAATCGGGAAATTTCCCACGAGTTGCCAACACTGCGCCGTAATAAACTAAATCCTCGATTAGTGATTCCTCGTCAGCGAAGAATTACTAGACCGACGCAGTGTAACGATATCGAAAATTCATGGACATTGGTACTTTACTTCCCTGTTTTGCAAAAATTGTGGCATATAAAATCACTATTGGAGTAGGTTATTACTGTACTAAATTTAGACCTACGTAGTACCTTACTAGGTACCGGTCGCTCAAAAAATATGATTATTTTTCGACAAAATAAATAACAAAATACTGTTTTCAGTTTAAAGCAGGGCCGCAACAATTTCTGCGCCCGGGGCTGAACATCTTCGATACGCCCCCCTCCCCGGTTTAAAAATGGTAGTAATTCAGTATGCAAACAACATTTATTGAAATAAAAAAATCATAAATAATAATAAAAAACTGAAAAGAACAATAATGGTACTAAACAAAAACGATAGACGCAAACATTTTCTAGTAAAAGAACAACATTTATTCAAGTAATTTTTTTATAAAAACCGAAAAACTAAAAACAACAAATAGTACTAAATGACAGCGATAAACGCAAACTTTTTTTAAGTAAAACAAGCCACCTTTTTCACAGGATCTTTCTTATGAAATGATTTGGTTTGGTAAAAAAGTGGCAAATTCAGAGGCTGTGTGGCTCGGGAGTCATTCACTAACTTGAGTTTAGATTTAGTTCTTATGTAAGAGATATTATTTTAAATAATTAGTTGTTTTCCACTTGCTAAACCTGCTGAATTTTCACTTTTTCACGAAGCCTACTTATGATCGTCAATATTTGGAGAAATAAACTACGAAAAAAAAAACAATACAAGATTAGCTTTTAATGCAAGAGAACTCTTCTTGCTCTCGCACTAGCAAAGCTATCAATTAAATATTCATAATTTAAGTCTAGCAATCGACTACTCTATGGAAATTAATGCACTACCTACTGCTAAGCCTGTGTTGACTCGTAGAGGATCGCAGGTAATTTTTAAATAATTTCAGTTTGCTGAAAGACCGTTAACAGGTTGCCGAAGTAACTGGTATAGTTAAAAAAATCTGTAAGCAATATAGATATTTGGATAGCTAGCTAGTAGCTTGTAGTTAATTATAAATTGAAATATCTCCATGTGAGACAATCTTTCAGCATCTGTTCCTTTGATAGTTTTAATTGCGCTAGTCACCTCCAAAAATTTTCGTCAATATCTTTGGTGTATTTTATGCAAAGGTCTAAGATGGTATAACATTCAATTTTTGTCACAAAGATTTATAATATATTTTTATTGCCGAATTGTAATATTGATACAAGTAGCGCCACCTTTGGTTCCGGTTTTGAGGTGTACTTCTGATCTAGGTAGTTTGCAACTGAATGACCGGTTTAAGTTTACGTATCTATTCATAGAGTTCACGTGCCATTTTCCTTTAAACGATGATATATGCAACTGGCGTTTAAGTTACTACTTGGTTCGGGTATTGCGCGCGACGGTGTCGCAGGGACGTGCGGTTAAGTCGAGCTAGAAGCCATCGATAATAATTTGGATGTTTTATTTTTGCATAACTGACAATATATTACGAAATTATAAGCGAGACGGGGCGCAATATGTTCCTTTTATACCAAGTTGTGACACCCGTCCGTTTGACGTGTTTAAGGATTAGTTTCCGTCGCTGTCGATACCTGACGGTATCGACTAGCGTGGTTCGAATAGATACTATTCTGCACCACTCTATAGAGTGAGGGAAAAAAATAATGAATTTTGGGCTCGTCGAGGTACTGAAAATCACGATCATTTCCACCTTGCTGCTAGCTGATGTCGGTAGGGGTGCAACCCTTCTTCCCTGCCGGGGCCATAAAGATTTGGGGTTGTGACCCCGAATTTTTCTTCCTGGTTTTGTTTGGCAATTGGTGCCGTTTGGTTGTTTGATTCCGTTTTTGTTTGGCTTTGGATGCCGTTTCCTTTCCCCGGAAGAATCCCATTTTCGTGGATCTAAGCCGTAGATGTTATCAGTCACACGTGTAGACCCGACACTTCAGCTCCAGGTATGCTTGTTTTTTTTTTACCTCTAAGAACATTAAAGTACTAAATCTTGCGTTAAATTTCACATCTAGTTTTTCCTCATTTTCGTCCATATCCTTTTGATTTATTTTTTTTACGACATCGCGTTTTTAATTAGTTTCTTTGTAATTAAACATTTTCTTTTAATACAAGTAGATCGCTATATTTCGTGATTAAGTAATGAATTGGGTACAGACGGTTTTTTTTATTAAGAATTAAATTGGTTGATATTTGCCCTTCACGTAGGTCAAATTCTTGTGAGTTTTTTTAATACGGTTTTTTTTGTCAGCTATCCTAGCTTGATTTACTGCATTCTTTTGATAATGTTGGTTAAAACTGTACAGGGTGACCCAAGGTTAAATTTTATGTTGTTATTTTGTATTCATAACCATAGCGAATTAGTCATTGGTGTATGTCCGTGAATTTTAATTTAATGATGTTTTTTTATCAACTAATTATGTTAATAATCAATAGCCAGGTTGTTAAAATTAATATCTTGTGTTTTGGAATATCAGCTGATAGCGCTAGAGACCGGCAATTTAAATGTTTTATATTTTTGGCTGTCGGTGGGTTTGAATTTCAGTAATTTGAGTAAATATTTTAAATTTCTGACAGTCAGTAGTAGTGATTTTAATATTTCTTTTATTCTTTTTCTTGTGTTAACTGGCTTATAATTAATATTGGGTACGACATTGACAAGGCTGATTCTTAATTATGATATTTGGTTACAAATTTCAGGGTGGGTGTAATATAGTACCGTTAACCATTCATTATGGTATTTGTTCATTCTTGGGTTACGCTTACAGATACTGTATGGTTAATTTATATTCGTATATATTAAGCTACGTTATTATATTTTGATGTATGCGTTTAGTAGTAGTAATACTGAAATTTTCTTTCTCTTTTGATGGATTGTATTTAACGTTCTAAATTTTATAACATTGTATTTTGCGGCTATAACTTTTCTTTATTGTAATTTGAGCGATTACCTAACTATTTTGGTTATTTTGTTACCAGTGTATAATTTAATTGTTTAATATTTTTGAAGCTGCATTACTTATGTAAATATAATTAGTTTATAATGAATATTTTTCTGTGCACAGTAGCGTACAATGGCTACTCTTATGTAAATATTATCTTAACTTTTTTTTGTCAATTAATTGGCTTCGATAACGCCTGTTTATTTTTTCTTGGACCTGATGTCACTGTTTAATTCGAAATATTTTCTTTCGATTTTACTTTCTCGATATAAATTATTGATCACTTAAGGCGTTCAGCCAGTAACAGTTTTTTTATTGTTGAAATTTAATATGTTTGAAATTATATTTGCATAGTACCTGAATTTTACCTTGCCTTGACGCATATCTTTTATTTTATCAGGGTCTTTTTACTGGGAGACTCCGAGCGTCTTTCTTTTTACTGGGGGACACCGATCCTTCTTACTGGGGGACAATCTTTCTTTTTGGTGGCGATGCCAACTTTCTTTCTTTTTACTGGGAGACATCTCCAGGCTCTTTCCTCTTACTGGGGGACACCCAATCGCCATGCCTAGCCCGTCATAGCCTTGGGCCTGGACACCTTCAGTCGAGGAAAACTTCTTCAGGCAACTTCTTTTCATATATTATTAATTTTGATTGATAACCTTAATATATATTTAATGTCTATATTCATAATAACTTTTGGTTGGCGCCTAACGTCGAAACCATGCGAATCTTTATATTTTTCCTTTAATTACCCCCTCAGGGTTTGACTTTCGAGTTAAATAAATGTAGAAATGACCTAATTTTTTTTCCATGGTAAATAAATTGTAAATTTGTTTTTAAAGGTAGTGTTTTATTTGCCTCACCAGACAGCGCAGTTTCTATTTTAATTGATAATAGGTATGGTAACTTTATGTGAGTGAGTGAGCTGAAAGCGAGGTCCCAACACCATCTAGGAGGGTTTCTGTTTTTAGCCCGGCTTTAAAAACAGTGGCACCCTCATAATCCCAACCCTCTCTCCGGCATTGGAGCTAGGGCATTTGTTTTGGCACGCATGCGCAAGCCTCTCGCATTCACCTCAACTCTACGTGAGTTAATTTTGGAACTTCTCGATTTTTTTTTAAGTTTTACCTAACTATTTTTAATTTTGATGGTAAGTGGAAGTAAAGTAAAATTCTTCTTCTTGGCGGAAAAGTGCCTGGAAAATTTTGGCGCCCAACGTGGGGCTTTCAAACAAAAAAAACTGCGTCTGGTGAGATCAGATAATAACACTTTTGCGTGACTACTAAATTTTTTTGATTTTTTTTTATTATTGATATTTGCGCTTTTCATATTTTGCCTTACCTTTGATGAGATTGTTGCCGGTGATGTAATATTTTTTTTGCTACCTATCTATTGTATTGTTTTAGCCATCAGAACTTCGGTGTTTTGATAGGTCTATTATTGTGTAATATTTTTTTTTGCGACCTATCTATTATGTTGTTTTAACCGTCAGAACTTCGCTGTTCTGAAGGGTCTATATTTTTTTTTGTTAGGCAAAGTTATCTGGTAAAACTTGCCTACGATTTTGATATGCATATTATTTGCGGTTTGTAGCGTCAAGCGCAATCAGTGTTGCTATTTTATTGATTTTTTTTGTGAGTAGTATTTGACTCGGAGTAAGTCACTATGGATTACAGCATGAGAGTTCAGATAATGATTCGTTTTACCTTTCATATTTTTCTTTTATGTTACCTTTATTCCGTTTTCCTTTATTTCTTTTTTATGCCCTGCAGTCGCGGGCGGGATGGTGTTTGGATCCATCTTGGCGCGAGCCTTGATGGATTTGAACACTGTCACTTAGAATTGTGCTGCACTGGTGAACTTAGTGAACTACTGGAGGTAGGAGCCCTCCGAAAGCCGGGGCAAGCTAGGCCTTCAGTCAACTTGCTTCTAATGCGCGTAGTAGGTCTGCCTTCAGCATTTTTACTACTTTTACTTGCTATCATCGCTTTGCGTCTTTTCTTATGGTACAATCTATCTTTACCTTATCTTTAACTTTCTTTGACTTTTGTGGCATTAGTAACGTTAACTTAGAGTTTTTTTCTTTTGGCGGTGTCGTGCAGACACTCATCTTGGCGCGAGACGGGATGGGGGTAGACACGACGCATGGTCATTAGTTTTTTTTAAGCCGATGATTTATTTTATTTGTTATTTCAACTACCTGAAATTTAGCACCTATTATTTGAGTCAGTTATTCATTAATATCTTTTAGTAACTATAAATTTACCTTATCTAAACTTACCTTAAATTTACCTTATTTGAACTTGCCTTAAAATTACCTTATCTGAATTTACCTTAAATTTACCTATTTTTGAATTTCGTAAAACACTGATTGTTATGCTTGACAACTTGTTTTGGATGATTTAGTTTACCTTAACTTGATTTGTCTTATGACGTCGAGCCATGTCTTGCTGAGTGATTTCGCTATCCTAGCTTGGAAAATTTGCCACGCACTTTTCCGCCAAGAAGAAGAATTTTACTTTACTACCACTTACCATTCCAGTTGATAAAAAAACATCATTAAATTTAAATTCACGGACATACACCAATGACTAATTCACTATGGTTATGAATACAAAATAACAACATAAAATTTAACCTTGGGTCACCCTGTACAGTTTTAACCAACATTATCAAAAGAATGCAGTAAATCAAGCTAGGATAGCTGACAAAAAAAACCGTATTAAAAAACTCACAAGAATTTGACCTACCTGAAGGGCAAATATCAACCAATTTAATACTTAATAAAAAAACCGTCTGTACCCAATTCATTACTTAATCACGAAATATAGCGATTAATTATTAAATTTCAACAATAAAAAAACTATTACTGGCTGAACGCCTTAAGTGATCATTAATTTATATCGAGAAAGTAAAGCCGAAAGAAAATATTTTGAATTAAACAGTGACATCAGGTCCAAGAGAAAATAAACAGGCGTTATCGAAGCCAATTAATTGACAAAAAAAAGTTAAGATAAAATTTACATAAGAGTAGCCATTGTACGCTACTGTGCACAGAAAAATATTCATTATAAACTAATTATATTTACATAAGTAATGCAGATACAAAAATATTAAACAATTAAATTATACACTGGTACCAAGATAACCAAAATAGTTAGGTAATCGCTCAAATTACACCAAAGAAAAGTTGTAGCCGCAAAATACAATGTTATAAAATTAAGAACGTTAAATACAATCCATCAAAAGAGAAAGAAAATTTCAGTATTACTACTACTAAACGCATACATCAAAATATAACAACGTAGCTTAATATATACGAATATAAATTAACCATACAGTATCTGTAAGCGTAACCCAAGAATGAACAAATACCATAATGAATGGTTAACGGTACTATATTACACCCACCCTGAAATTTGTAACCAAATATCATAATTAAGAATCAGCCTTGTCAATGTCGTACCCAATATTAATTATAAGCCAGTTAACACAAGAAAAAGAATAAAAGAAATATTAAAATCACTACTACTGACTGTCAGAAATTTAAAATATTTACTCAAATTACTAAAGTTCAAACCCACCGACAGCCAAAAATATAAAACATTTAAATTGTCGGTCTCTAGCGCTATCAGCTGATATTCCAAAACACAAGATATTAATTTTAACAACCTGGCTATTGATTATTAACATAATTAGTTGATAAAAAAACATCATTAAATTAAAATTCACGGACATACACCAATGACTAATTCACTATAGTTATGAATACAAAATAACAACATAAAATTTAACCTTGGGCCACCCTGTACAGTTTTAACCAACATTATCTAAAGAATGCAGTAAATCAAGCTAGGATAGCTGACAAAAAAAAACCGTATTAAAAAAACTCACAAGAATTTGACCTACGTGAAGGGCAAATATCAACCAATTTAATTCTTAATAAAAAAACCGTCTGTACCCAATTCATTACTTAATCACGAAATATAGCGATCTACTTGTATTAAAAGAAAATGTTTAATTACAAAGAAACTAATTAAAACGCGATGTAGTAAAAAAAAATAAATCAAAAGGATATGGACGAAAATGAGGCAAAACTAGATGTAAAATTTAACGCGAAATTTAGTACTTTAATGTTCTTAGAGAGGTAAAAAAACAAGCATACCTGAAGCTGAAGTGTCGGGTCTACACGTGTGACTGATAACATCTACGGCTTAGATCCATGAAAATGGGATTCTTCCGGGAAAGGAAACGGCATCCAAAGCCAAATAAAAACGGTATCAAACAACCAAACGGCACCAATTGCCAAACAAAACCCGCAAGAAAAATTCGGGGTCACAACCCCAAATCCTTATGGCCCCAGCAGGGCAGAAGGGTTGCACCCCTACCGACTTCAGCTAGCAGCAAGGTGGAAATGATCGTGATTTTTAGTACCTCGACGAGCCCAAAATTCATTATTTTTTTTCTCTCACTCTATAGAGTGGTGCAGAATAGTATCTATTCGAACCACGCTAGTCGATACCGTCAGGTATCGACAGCGACGGAAACTAATCCCTCAACACGTCAAACGGACGGGTGTCAAAACTAGGTATAAAAGGAACATATTGCTTATAATTGCACATATCGCTTATAATTTCGTAACATATTGTCCGTTATGCAAAAATAAAACATCCAAATTAATATCGATGGCTTCTAGCTTGACTTAACCGCACGTCCCTACGACACCGTCGCACAGTAAATCACCTTAATACAAGCTGATCCCATAACACTAACAACCCCCTATAGGTCGTAATTCCACATAATAATTGTAGCTAACATTAAAGAACGATTAGTAATAAGCTGTTGAAGTGAAGTGATAAGGTAATTCCATTTATGTAAACAATTTACTTGCCATTTTGCAGTGTTTTCGATCGCATCTAAAAAGATTGGTAGTGAACAATATTACTGTTGCTGTGATGAATTTTACTTTAGAGGGTATGTATTGATTTATTTTATTTAAAATTTGATTCAAATGAGAAACAATATGTGTTAGAATAGGTTTTGAAAAAAACCAGGTAAAAAGTGTAATATTTTTTTCGTTTCTAAATTTTCAACGTATGCAACTTTTTTTATCCACATATATACAGGCTAATTTTTTGACATTGTATAGCGACAATCCTAAGCTGTACAATGACGTATAAATGAGCACCACATCGAACCCCCATTATTTTATTTTATTTTTTTTTTCAGATCGTGTGTGCTCTATTTCAAAAATGGAATTATTTGAAGAATGGCGGAAATATAAGAAATAAGAACGAAATTGTCGTCTAGTGGATTTCATTATGAAAAAATTTAGTATTACGGATGTGACTCCTGATTCGCAGAACAATATACAATTAAAAATTTCAAGCGTTTCTTCAAAATTCTCTGAAAAGTGGGCTGCAGCAAATTTTATGATGGACCGTTTTTTAAATAAAAATAAAAGTTGGTTAGAGGGCGCCGATATAGAATTTAATATAAGTATGCATCATCCCTGTGCTTCCTTATCATCTGGAGGAAGTCGGCCTCAAAAAAACTTTGAAGACTTGTCTTTCAAAGCCAAAAAACGTAGGGTTGAAGACTTAGTGCGATCGCGAAGTGCCAGTGAGTTGACCACAGCTGCTGAAGTAGCACATCGTTTGTCGGGTCACAGAAACGTAGCTACTTCGATTAAAAAAAGTTCGCAATCTTCAGAAGAAAGGAAATCTGGTGATGTTATTTGTGGTGGCAGGCAGTTGAACAGTGACGAGGCATTGGCATATTACGTCGACTCTAAGTGCACCAGTCACTCTTATAAACATACGCGAAAGTGGTCATTGAAGGCGGGATATCAAGTGTTTCCATCTTACTATAGTCTATGTAAGTCCAAAAAGTTATGTTACCCTTTTTAGATGAACATATTTCTGTGACAGAATCGCGCGCCGAAATTAAACTTCAAGCCATATTGGATAAAAGTGCTGAACGTTTAATTGAAGCGCAGAGTGAAGTTCTAAAAAATTTACCTTCGAATTCGTCATTCACATTAATTAGCAAATGGGGATGTGACGGGAGTTCTGGCCACAGTACTTATAAACAGAGGTTTGAGAACTCCGATGCTACTGATGAGTTTCTGTTTGTATTTGCATTTGTTCCATTAAGGTTAAGTGACGGCCAAAATATTATATGGCAAAATCGGCGTCCATCATCCACGCTCTATTGCCGACTAATTAAGTTTATTTTTGCAAAGGAAACAAATGAATTTACTGTGAATAAATTCTCTAACCACCTGAAAATTCCTTATACAATAAGGATTTCAACAAATAATGGTAAAACAGCTATTCTCCGGGCTATATGCCCCTCCGAGCGCTGAATTACATACCAAAATTTGCCGTATTTTCTTCTAACACAGTTAGATAAGAAAATACTAATGTATCAAATGCAAGAAACTACCAGGAAGAAGGAAGCTTTTTCTTTAGTTAGAATGTCGTCACCTGCAGACCGGTTTCGAACTCGTTGGTTCTCATCAGTACAGGATAGACGAACATACCAACCTTCCGAAAAAGTAATCCCTTAAAGCTACAACTGTCGTACTGCATAAGCAGTGAGACACAGGCAGCGCCATCCATTAGCAGTTTCAAGCATTCAGAGTAGAGTTTACCGTAAGGTAAAATTATCAAACATATGAATGAAAGTCTACTTGTCAGGGGTACATATAAATATGCAAAAATTGAGAATAAATTCTCTAACCACCTGAAAATTCCTTATACAATAAGGATTTCAACAAATAATGGTAAAACAGCTATTCTCCGGGCTATATGCCCCTCCGAGCGCTGAATTACATACCAAAATTTGCCGTATTTTCTTCTAACACAGTTAGATAAGAAAATACTAATGTATCAAATGCAAGAAACTACCAGGAAGAAGGAAGCTTTTTCTTTAGTTAGAATGTCGTCACCTGCAGACCGGTTTCGAACTCGTTGGTTCTCATCAGTACAGGATAGACGAACATACCAACCTTCCGAAAAAGTAATCCCTTAAAGCTACAACTGTCGTACTGCATAAGCAGTGAGACACAGGCAGCGCCATATTTTATTATCTAACTGTGTTAGAAGAAAATACGGCAAATTTTGGTATGTAATTCAGCGCTCGGAGGGGCATATAGCCCGGAGAATAGCTGTTTTACCATTATTTGTTGAAATCCTTATTGTATAAGGAATTTTCAGGTGGTTAGAGAATTTATTCTCAATTTTTGCATATTTATATGTACCCCTGACAAGTAGACTTTCATTCATACGTTTGAAAAATTTACCTTACGGTAAACCTACTCTGAATGCTCGAAACTGCTAATGGATGGCGCTGCCTGTGTCTCCCTGCTTATGCAGTACGACAGTTGTAGCTTTAAGGGATTGCTTTTTCGGAAGGTTGGTATGTTCGTCCATCCTGTACTGATGAGAACCAACGAGTTCGAAACCGGTCTGCAGGTGACGACATCCTAACTAAAGAAAAAGCTTCCTTCTTCCTAGTAGTTTCTTGCATTCAAAACAAGTATTTTATTATCTAACTGTGTTAGAAGAAAATACGGCGAATTTTGGTATGTAATTCAGCGCTCGGAGGGGCATATAGCCCGGAGAATAGCTGTTTTACCATTATTTGTTGAAATCCTTATTGTATAAGGAATTTTCAGGTGGTTAGAGAATTTATTCTCAATTTTTGCATATTTGTAATTTTCTTATCTAACTGTGTTAGAAGAAAATACGGCAAATTTTGGTATGTAATTCAGCGCTCGGAGGGGCATATAGCCCGGAGAATAGCTGTTTTACCATTATTTGTTGAAATCCTTATTGTATAAGGAATTTTCAGGTGGTTAGAGAATTTATTCTCAATTTTTGCATATTTATATGTACCCCTGACAAGTAGACTTTCATTCATATGTTTGATAATTTTACCTTACGGTAAACTCTACTCTGAATGCTTGAAACTGCTAATGGATGGCGCTGCCTGTGTCTCACTGCTTATGCAGTACGACAGTTGTAGCTTTAAGGGATTACTTTTTCGGAAGGTTGGTATGTTCGTCTATCCTGTACTGATGAGAACCAACGAGTTCGAAACCGGTCTGCAGGTGACGACATTCTAACTAAAGAAAAAGCTTCCTTCTTCCTGGTAGTTTCTTGCATTTGATACATTAGTATTTTCTTATCTAACTGTGTTAGAAGAAAATACGGCAAATTTTGGTATGTAATTCAGCGCTCGGAGGGGCATATAGCCCGGAGAATAGCTGTTTTACCATTATTTGTTGAAATCCTTATTGTATAAGGAATTTTCAGGTGGTTAGAGAATTTATTCTCAATTTTTGCATATTTATATGTACCCCTGACAAGTAGACTTTCATTCATATAAATGAATTTACTACAACAGAAACCAACAAAGTTTTGGAAGAAGTACCTCACCTTCCAACAGTTTGTAGTGTTGGCGAATCTCAAATTACTGTGAAACACGATCTATTACTCACAATGACAGATGGAAAAGTATGCAATGCTTTGACTGACACACGTTCTTCACAAAAATGTTACATCTGTGGTGCTACTCCCAAAATGATGAATGGCGAATTAAAGCATGTGATTGTTAAAAAAGAACATTACGGTTTCGGTTTGTGTACTTTGCATGCGTGGATCCGTTCCTTTGAATGCTTGTTACACATTAGCTATCGTTTGGCTATAAAAAATTGGCAAGCTAGAAGGGATGACGATAAATCTAGTGTGAAACAGCACTCGGAAGAAATCAAGCAAAAGTTTAAAAACCAGATGGGGCTTATTGTAGACAAACCAAAACCTGGTTATGGGAACACAAATGATGGAAACACAGCACGCAGGTTCTTTATCAATCCGGAACTGAGTGGAGAGATTACAGGATTAGATGTAAATCTAATTAAAAAGTTTAGTATTTTATTAAGAACGCTTTCCTCCGGCTATGACATTAATTTAGTCGAATGTGAAAAATTTTGTTCTGAAACCAGGACCCTTTATCTTAGTTTGTATTCGTGGTACTATATGCCTGTTACAGTGCACAAAATCCTGGTACATAGTACGGAGGTTATTAGATAATGTATTCTTCCAATCGGGCAGCTCTCGGAAGAATCTCAAGAGGCCCGAAATAAAGACTGTCGTAGATTTCGCGAGCACCATACCAGGAAACAGTCACGTATTTCCACGAATACAGATTTGCTGAATATGCTTTTGATAACGTCCGATCCTGTAATCAACTCACTTAGAGAAGTGCCTAGAAAGAGAACCGAGAAATTACCGGTGGAAGTTCTGAATTTAATTATCCCGCCTTCAATACTAACCTCAGATGCCACTGAGATACTAACACATCAGGTAGCAAGTGATCTTCATCCATGTGATGATGAAGATTACTTAGTACCTGATTCGTCTGATTGTGAGTTTGATGATGAATCATGTGACGATATTTAGTAGTTATTGGTTACATTTCTTGACCGTGTTTTGCAAATTATTTTTGGGTTTCTTGGATTTTCGGTCAGATAAAAATGAAAGTTTTGCTTATCTGTTTACGTACGTTTCGGATTTTTTTATTAAATAGTTCTGAAGATGGTTTATTCATAAAACCGAAACGTACGACGACACACCGCTAAGCAATAAACTTTAATTTTATCTGACCGAAAATAAAACAAACCCAAAAATAAAGATATTTCAGTCTTCAGTATTATTTGCTAATTGTTATTTATTTGTATCATCTAAATTTTGCAGACCGTAAGTAGTATGAATACATTTTATTATACAATTTATTATATATTATGTTAAATTGTGTAGATAAGTTTCTTGCTATACTACTACCAATTTTTTTTAAATACATTTTTATTTCGTACTCAAGTTTTTTATTATAAATATTCCCCAAGCTTCTAAATTATTACAAAAAGCGTAATTATTGAATAAAACAACCAAATATGACCACAACACTCAAATCGTAGAATAAAATGTTTTTGTCCAGCTAGCTTGTACAAGGCGATTCACTGTGCGTCGTGCGCAATACCCGAACCAAGTAGTAACTTAAACGCCAGTTGCATATATCACCGTTTAAAGGAAAATGCCACGTGAACTCTATGAATACATACGTAGACTTAAACCGGTCATTCAGTTGGAAACTACCTAGATCAGAAGTACACCTCAAAACCGGAACCAAAGGTGGCGCTACTTGTATCAATATTATAATTCGGCAATAAAAATATATTATAAATCCTTGTAACAAAAATTGAATGTTATAATGGACTTAGCAGAAAATGACCGGAGAGAAACTCAAAATCATCGGTAACTTTCTTCATTCCATCAAATCGCCACTCTATTTGATTGAAAATTTTATCCAGGACCTTATTCAAATTTATTTTAAACTTATCTTTCTCTGAAAACGTGCTAGTTTTGTCTTCACTGTCGTAGGAGAACATTTTTTTAATTTTGATTTTTTTATTTTGAAATTGAAGACTCAGTCCTAGTTTGTTACAAGTTTTAACTGCCTTCTGGTAAATGCTATCAAACCCTGAATTCCGTAATTCAACAATATCGTATTTCAACATTTGAAGAAGTTTAGGAGCTCTGGCTAAGTCGATACTTCTACTATATTTGCCCCCCCCCCCCATTATACTTACCAACCATCCACTAAAAATAACTACAAAAAGGCCCCACCAATTTAACCCAAACAATATACCGACAAACGGAAATTTTCACAAAGAAAGCGTTGCGACACGGAGATGATAACCAAATATCGCCGTCAATAGGACCTCCACCACCTGTGTCCTGTCGGTGCATCGGCCGATGTCGCGGTGCCGGTATTCCTTTGACTCTTTGACTACCGTGCCGCGTGCCGCCTTATGCTTTTTTCTCTCCAGGAAAATATTTCTCATCATCATGTTAATACGATTAATTATTATTAAAGATTAAAAGAGTACTTTTTATAGTTACCAAAAACTTGGACTCTTATTTTACTTTGGCTAGTTTTTTATTTCATTTAGTTTTCATTATTTTTCGTTGTTCTTTTTTCACATATATGTTTTCCAACCCAACCTAGTAGCGGCCCTGGGGTAAAGCAACTAAGTTTAATAGACTTAAATACTAGTTGTAAAAACATGCTTTAACTAACCTAATTTTCACAATCTGAGCTGGAGTCAAATCTATCAGAATTGTCTTCCTCAACGTTAGTTACTTTAAAAAGTGTTTCGATTTCTGAGAAGTTGAGAACAGATAATTTTTTTTTTCGCAGTATATTTCGGTCTAATAAAGGAAATAAGGAGATTTGAAGAAATTAACAAGTTGTGTAGTGTGTCCTCAATATTCCCGGTTCGTTCTCGCGTTCGCGCGTAATGTTCTCGGAATTTACGAAACTCTTTATTTCTAGCTTCTGATGCCTCTTCAGATAAACGTCCAATAGGAATATAAGAAATGTTTTCGCATATTCCTGCGCCATGTATTATTAACATGTGAACACTTGATGGCATAATATAGTACCAACTATATAATGACACATACAGCTTTGCGGTAGCTGTCAAATATTCTTGAAAATTATCAACATGTAAGTTTCAAAAAATGATACTTATCTATAGTAGAAAATATGTTAAGAATGTCCTCCATTATTCGCTTTCAGACAAGCGTGCACTCTTCGCAGCGTATTGTCCAGAAACCGTTGAAGGATATTTTCCATATCTTTTTTAATGCTCGGTTTTTTACAAATAAATTTTTTTGTTCCCGATAATAATCGACGATTGATTTTTTTTAATTTTACAAGGCGACACGCCCTGACCATTACAATTAGGTGATAATGTTCGGACTTGGATGCGGTGCTATCTCTTTCCTCGTTCCCATTTTTACCGTTCTTCAAGTATTTCTTGCGCCGAGAGGAGCTGACGGTTATGACTTTCATGCTTCCTTTTTCTGAAGTGAAGCTTCGCCAACCGTCCGGGCGTCCGGTGCGCGGTAAGCGACGAAAGCTCACGCTGTCCTTGGTTGAATTTATGGCGTAGCGGCGCGTTAAGTGCCGGCGCAATATCACAACGTCATAACGGGTTCGTGCAGTGCTACCGTCAGCTCTTCCGGCGCTAGACAGAGCACTTTGACCGGCTGGCTTTTAAAACTATGAAATTCTCCTAGTGAGAAAAAAAGTTTTCAGTTCTTTAATGGTGCTATGGTACGCGTGTATAGTGCTGACCATTTATAGGAAAACAAAACATTTCTTGGTGTTTGCTGGACTTTCATGTTTTAACTAAACGGCTGTTATGTATTGTGGAGTAATAGTAATAAACTTTATTATTGTTTGAACAGCGTGCGAGTCCGACAGAGAAAGCTTGTTTCTTGTTTTGATTTTAATTCCAGTCAGAACCTCGTTGTGCATGGTTTGGAAGCGCGTGGTAGTAAAACACTTTGTCAATTCTTTTCGTTTTTATAGTTATTTTGTGGAGTTTTTGAATTTTTTTGTTGGAAATGAGTGCGATAGGCACGTGTAAATAAAATGATGCATTTGAAAGAACTTTTCCTTGGATCAAAAAATCTTATTGAGTATTTTTACGTTACCTGGTACTAACATAGACTGTGCAAGACTCTAGCGAAATTAAAACTTATTGGACAGGTGAAAAGGGTCGAATGACTTTCAACACTGGAGGAGGTTATGAAGGTAAAGTTTATTATTAATTTAAGCTGTGAAGAATTTCGCGATTTAAATAAACCTGCACTGATAAAAAGGATCATTTGTTTTAATAGAATATGACATTTCCTCAAACGAATGATTCTTTTGGTATATGCCAAATGAATGAGGAATTTAAAATAAGAAATACATTTCTTTGGTTCAGATTCAATTTATTTCTTTGACCCAGAAGAATATGAATTTACAATCCTTTATCTAGGAAAGTAGTAAACTGTCAAGTAAGAGAATAGGGATTTATGCCAAAATATGATGCACTCCGGGCACATGAACGCATAACATCGAGCTAATTGGTGCAAATTCCGTTCTTTCTTTTAAATAATCGTAGATTTGAGCCACAAACTTGATTTAATTGTTACAAATTCTGTCCCTTATTTTAAGATCATCTTGAACTTAAGTAAAGAGACTAAGCTTTTTGTTGCAAATTCAATTTCTTATCTTAAGATTATCGTACATTTGAGTCAAAACATTAATTCTTTTAATATAAAATCGATTTTTCATTTTAAGATCTCGATATCTTTAGCTCTAAAAATTAAGTCATTTGTTAGAAGTTTCGTAAGACTTGTCTATAAACTGTTACTTTGGGTAAAGAGAATAATTATCTCGTTTAAAATCCTATAATAAGGGATGTTTCAAAAGTGTAGTTAAAGACTAAATTAAAATCAGAAGTGTATACTAGAAGGATGTATGCCTTTTCCTTGAGTTTTCCTAATTTGAATAGAATTTTAATGATATTAATGTTTAACTTGCAAAATATAGGAACATTAATTTAAACTCAGTAGATTTTTTATTTTAATAGTTACCTAAAACGTATGTATTAAATAAAATATCGTACAGGGAACAAGAAAACAATGAATTATTTTAATATTAAATATATTTAAAACAGAAACACCTGTGTTTTTTGCTGACGCTATTACAACAAATGATATTTACTTATGAGAACTAACAAATCGCATAACAAACAAAATATTTTAAAACTAATATATCCCAAAAACTAACCATTTATAATTATTATTTATTATTATTTACGATAAAGTAGGTAACGTAGCAAAAGACAGCAACATTATAAAAATGTGTCGGAAGATAATGAGAATAAAATAAGTAGATACGTAAAATACTCGCAATTCTCAGGTATTTAACATTAATTTGCTTACATTTTCACCTGAGCTGCACTCATCCAAGCTTTTGATGCCTCGCTGAAGCCGGAAGCCTATGTTTTGTATCATTGAATTGATCTGCTCTTCAGTGGGACATTTCAATATCTCAACTTCATTAATTCTTTGTTCTAACCTTGTCAGAAAATAAGAAAAAAATAAATTAATAACTTTTGAGAAACTAGAGACCGTAATTTCGTCCACATTCGTATTTCATACGAGCGAAGCTGTAGGTAAAAATTGTATAGCTAACAGTGCGTCCTAAATTGGTGATGAAAGTATCCCGAAAACTATAAGGGACAGACAGAAAATTTTCTTGAGTGGTGAAAAAGACAATCTTGGTAGATTTGCAGAGTGTCTTAACTCAAAGGAAATACGCATCAATAGAAAATCTTAATCTTTTATCAACAAACCCGTGGGTTTTCAGTTTAAGACATAATATATTGTAAGAAGGTTGTATTCTTTTGTAACAAGTGCAACGGTTTTGAAGAAAGATATCGCCATTTTTATTTCCTACCCTGAAGTATTTACAAAGAAGTTCAATAATTATGGTAATTTTTTTTTAAATTATACGAGTTGTTTCATCCCAAGTACCGAATGAGCTTTTTGGAAATAATTAGTCCTAAATAATGTGTAAGGTTAAAATAAATGTCCAGGTTTTGTAAATTCTGTATAGTCAGTATAGTCTAACATCTGCATCGCATAAACCTCTCAATTCTTAATTAACTAGTCTACTAAATTATCAAAGAATATTCTTGCATTTACTTACCATCAAATTATGGCCACAAATGGTCTAAACACCAACTATTTAACCCAATACTCAAATGCTTCCAGTTCCAAGCAACTAACTGATCAAAGAAATTTTAACAGGTTTCAACCACTGTTACCACTGATATTCCGGGATTCTAACGTTCGCGCGATTCGTTAAAAACGAGTTTCCACGATGGCTTAGGGCACTAGGCTTCGTGGGTTATGTTGGTTGTCAAATGCTTGGGTTCTTTAAGAAGAGAATTTTGAATTTGATAGAAGATCATAGAGTAACTATGTTGGGAAAGTTTTTAGTTTAAATGAATTTATTTCAGCTTGATAGAATTAAAGCCCAAGAGAACTTTGGACTGGTTTTAAATACCGATGTGTGTTTGGCCGAAGAGTGGTATCTTTCTGTCCGATAAATTTCCTTTGTCCTAAGAACAAAATTGGTAAAAGAAGCAATTCTTTTCCCATAAGTAGCCCTGTTTTATCAGTGTGTTAATAAAAGCCAAATCTTCTGTTAAATATGATTAAAATAGGCAAATAAAAGAAAGTGCATGCTTAAGTGTTAGGTTTTTTTTGTTTAAAGCTAATTTTGAACTAAAATTTTTGTATAGGTACTCTTTTTCCTCCAAAAATTTCGGGTCTGCCTAGTTGAACATTATTATTTTACTCTTGGTTTGAACAGCTGTTCTCTGGATTTTTTTGTGTTGTAATATTTTAACTTTTTGAAATTTAGTGTTTTCAAAGATTTACTTCCATTTGTTTCTTTAAAGATAACAAAACTATTATTTTTTCAAGCCTGATACATAGGAATCTTGTAGAGAGACTTGGCAACGCCACAGCAAGTACTGACGTCAAAACAAAAGTTTTTTTTCTGTGACTGACTTTGCTTATTGTTTTCTATATGGTCATGCGTTTATTACCAGTGGTGCTCAATGATTCAAAAAAAAATTTTTGAGGGACGATATTTACCTTTTTTTATCATGACGCGCTACTTATGAATATTTTTATTCAATCTGAATTCATACCAGCATTTACCGGCTTCAATATATGCAGTGAATTTCATAACACCCTCTATAACCGCCAAATCACAGCTGACACTTTAAAAAGCTGGGGCTTCAGACTTTGAAAAGTGCCCGCCAATGCAAATCATTCTTGATGGCATCGAGTAGGGATTGCAATCCCGCAATCCTGCGGGATCCCTCATCATTTGGCGGCCTGCGGGATCCCGCACCAACATTGCGGATCCGCATAGCCATAAAAAAGCCGTAAACTCTTAAAAAATAACGCGAAAACGTGTATCTGCCAAATATCCGTGGTATTATAATATGAAAATTAATGAGACTGCTTAGGTATTATAAGTATCTTACTTACCTCACAATCAAACGAATGTGATTTACTATAAAAACTAGTAAGACTTATTATCTCAGGTAGAAAAATAATAAACATTTAAAGTTCATTTGCCCAAAGTTACTTGTTAATTTAATTGATAAAAAATTTTACTGATGTATAGTTATTAAAGAGTTAAGAGAGGCTAGACTTTAAATTACATAATTTTGTTGACTGAAATACTGCTAATTTTTGATATTTATATTAAAAAATTAAAGTTGGTTTAATAATTAATTAAATAAACGTTAATTTATCGGGTTTTATAAAATTAAAAAGGCTATGCGGGGTCCCGCGTATAAACATTTGAAGTTCATTTGCCCCAAGTTACATGTTACTTCAATTGATAAGAAATTTGACTGATTTATAGTCATAGTAGTATAGTTACGAGAGGCTAGACTTTAAATTACATAATTTTGTTGACTGACAAACTGTTAATTTTTGATATTTATAATAAAAAATTAAAGTTGGTTTAATAATTAATTAAATAAACGTTAATTTATAGAATTTTATAAAATTAAAAAATCTATGCGGGATCCCGCGTATAAACATTTGAAGTTTATTTGCCCAAAGTTACTTGCTACTTTAATTGATAAGAAGTTTGACTGATTTACAGTCACAGTAGTACAGTTAAGAGAAACTAGACTTTAAATTACATAATTTTTTTTAACTGATATACTGTTAATTTTAAATTTTTATGATAAAAAATTAAAGTTAGTTTAATAATAATTAATTAAATAAACGTTAATTTATCGAATTTTATAAAATTAAAAAACCTATGCGGGATCCCGCGTATAAACATTTGAAGTTCATTTGCTCAAAGTTACTTGTTACTTTAATTAAGACGAAATTTGAGCGATTTACAGCTATAGTAGTTAAGAGTTGCTAGACTTTAAATTATATAATTTTTTAAACTGAAATACGTTTATTTGTTGATTTTTATAATAAAAAATTAAAGTTGGTTCAACAATTAATTAAATAAACATTAATTTATCGAATTTTATTAAATTAAAAAACCTATGCGGGATCCCGCGGGTTTAGAACCAATACCGCAAATGACCTGCGGGATTTAAAACACTGCGGGATTGCAATCACTAGCATCGAGGTTGAGAATCCGGACTCACCCATATGTGAGGTGGATTCTACGAAATATCAGGGGATTGTCATTGACAAGCATCTCAAGTGGGGACCACATATTTTAAGGTTGACTAAAAATATTAGAAAGTTTATTCATAAATTTTACACATTTAGAGAAATACTGGGTGCGAGAGTTTTTTGTTCTGTATGCAGGCCCTGTATACAGAAAAAAAACTTTTCTGTATTACAGGGCTTTGATAGAATCATTGCTGAGGTACGGCATTGTATTGGGGAGGGGGGGGGGTCTTTACGGCAGTACTCTGCAACCTTTAAATGCTGTTCAGAACTTTATATTGAAAGTTTGAAAAAAAACGTTATTCCACTCGCCTTAAACGTTATTCCAGTCGCCTACTTTATTGTGCTGAAATTTTTGTTAATGTTTAGATCCCTTTATATTCTGTCCACTTCTGTGTTTATGCATAGGAACTCACAGGCGCAAAACAATATAAATAGATGTCTGGTAGTCCCTAATAGTGCCACTAAACCTTAGATCCGTTAAGTACCTTGCTCCTAAACTCTACAATACTTTGCCTAGTGAAACAAACAATATATCTAGTATGAAACGATTTAATAAATTATGTGGAGCTTTCATTACTGAAAATTATGATAAGTTTGTAATACTATTCTAAAAGGAAAAAAGGGAAAAAAATAAACACAATGCAATATAATATGATAACTCAACAAAATAAGTAGGGTCTGTTTGTCGATATTCTGATCTTGTTGCCTTGGTGTTTCCAGTTGTGGGCTTTTTTGTACAGTTTTTATCTTATAGAGGTATAGTATTGCACAATTGCACATACAGTGTTTCAGCTCCCTAGGTGCAAAGAAAAAAATTCAAGTATTATTTTTTTTTAACTGTATATGTATGAATTTAAATATATGAAGTGGATAAAAGTTGTATTGCATATGTAACTATGAAAAACTGTCGTAATATATTCTATTCTATTAACTTTAAAATTAAATAGCTTGAGATAACGTTGGCAATAAGGAGGTAGGAAAATGAGGCGAGTTTCATTAACATTTAATTTAAATTTTCTTAACAAAGAAAAAGAAAGAAAAAGTCGCCTTATATTTCCTGTAAATTGGAAAATTCCAGAACCTCCGCCAACATCCATCTGTTCAGGTTAAAAATAATTCCTCGTTCCCAAAATCTGGATTAAACCAATATCATCAAATGACCATAAAAACGAAAGATTGGCCACCAAAACATATGCTAAATCATTAAAAAGCCAAGCAGAATCTCAAAATAACTAGATTTTATGAACCTTTGTTACAAAAAACACAAAATATATGTTAATTTATTAGAAAATTACTATAATTGGTCGTTGAAATAGGTTAAAAATGCCGTTTTAATAAAATAAATATATGAAACTCCTGAAAATATACTGAAATAATTGAAAAATGTTATAAAATGTAATCGATAAGTTGAAAAAAACCCTAAAATATCTTAAGATGATTCCAGTATCTTAGATTATATATATGCAATATGCATGACAAGAATTCATAATAGCCATTTGCATAATCAAGCAAATGGGTTTAAAAACCTGAAAAAATATCATTATTTAAGGTTAAATTATGGGAAAATAAAAATTATGCCATTATTAAGTTGAATAAGAAATATATAATTATATTTAAAGATTCATTTATTAATAATTTAAAATATTCAAAAAATTGTAATGGCGGAGCACTCACCTCCTCAAATGTCTTTTCAAGAAGAAGGTTCGGATTTTTCGAGTCTGCGAGTCTTTTTTCACACGTTTGGTCTCAAACGGAGCGGCAGCAATTAACAACAAGTAACTGCTATTTTTGTATTTACAGAAATTAACAAAATACAGTTAACCTGTATTTTGGTAAAGACATCCATAATTAACAATTAATTTATAAAGATTGAGTGAAGAAATTGTTACACCAAATAATCGATATTTTCGATTAGATATAAATTTATTCTATGGTTTAATAATAGCAACAAAATAAGAACGACCCAAAAATAAGCCAAAAATGTAAAGGAATGGACATTTATTTTGTTACAAAACATTGAAGTCAAAATATTTAGACACGACAGATGTGAGTACCCGAAAGAAGTCGTTTTGATAGATAGATAGTTTTAATAATATCAATACACATAACGTGTTTACACTAGTCAAAAAGTTACGTTGTTAGTTGATTGTTTCTAGTTTGATAGTTGTTACTGTTTACTTTTTTGTTTGTCTGGATATGACAAATGTGAATATCGAACAATTAGAAAATATCATTTAAAGCACCACATTCTAACACATAAAAACCCAAAAGAAATTGTATGTGACAAATGTGAATATCAAACATATTATAAATCTTATATTTAAAGAGTCACTACTTCAAACATAAAACCCCAAAAGAGGTATTTATATGCGAGAAATGCGATTGTCAAACACGTTATAAGAATAATTTCACAAAACACTACTTGAAACACAGCATAAATATGATTTAAATAATCACTTCTTGTAGCATAAAGACCTTAAAAAAGTTGAATTGTTTAGATACGCCAGACGTGAATCTTAAACAGTTCAGAAAATAATTTGAAAAGCCGCATCCTAAAACATATAAACTCATGAAAAGTAAGTTTGTTTGGATGCGACAAACATCGAACTCGTTATAATAGTTATTTATGATATAAGTGTTAAAAGTATAATTTTACGGCACGAATTTGAAAGTTTGCAGAATGAGCGAAGCGAATTCTGCAATTCAAATGAGTGCCTTAAAAGTACTTTTAACACAAATATCATACAAAATTTTTTCTACAAACGACAATAAAAAACAAAAATACAATTACAATTTTTAGAAAGTTTAATATATTCGAAACACATAGTTTTAAGTAGCATCGTAGATATAATATAAAATTATGAAGTTGACATTTGTCAAAAAATCTAACAACCATTGTTGGCGTCGTAGTTGTCATAGTAGTACTTTTAACACTAGTGCTATAAAGTACTTTTAACACTAGTGCCATAAAGTAACATTTTTAAGGCGTCTGCGGCGTGTTAAAAAATGCATTTTTAACACGTTTGTAGAAAAAAGCAATTTAAAGACGCACTACTTCAAACCTAAAAATCGGGAACAAGTTGAATTGTTCACATGCGACAAATGCGATTATCGAACACGTTGTAAGGACTGTTTCAAAGTTTACTACATATTTACCAGCACATAGATTGGACACTAGTAACCTTCATGTTCTTTAACTTTATTTTTATTTTTTAAAGGTGCATTCTGAAAGTTGTCTTTACTTCACTGGTTATTAGAGTATAACTAGCTTATGACCCGCTGAAAAATTAACTTTAGTTCTTTTTAACCTTTACACCCGTATATATAACGCAAGCATGCATGTTTCACATATGGAATCGAACATTAAGTAGGTTTTACTCACTGAGATGTCACAACAACCTCTTTACTGACGAGTCAGTGCATTCCTAAGATTGAATACAAAATCAACAATGTCTCTTATCTACTTTTATATTTACAATTTTTTGTTTTACTCTTTGTTGTAGTGTATCGTCGGCGTCGGGTGGAAGTAATCAAGAAAAACAAAGATACAAATGTCATGTGTGGGATATCCATACAAATCAGAACCAACATTTAAAGAGGCACCAGCTGAAGTACACGGACACTGAAAAGAATAATTTCTTTCGATGTAATGAATGTGTATATCGAACAGTTACAAAACGCTATTTAAGGTACCACATCTTAAGGTACCACAACCCACAAAAAGTAGGTTTGTTGGGATGTGACAAATGTGAATATCGAACAGTTAGAAAAGATATTTTACAGAGCCACATCTTGCAGCACCACAACCCACAAAAAGTTGGTTTGTTTGGATGTGACAGATGTGAATATCGAACAATTAGAAAAGATTATTTAAAGCAACACATCTTAAGGCACCACAACCCACAAAAAGTCGGTTTGTTTGGATGTGACCAATGTGAATATCGATCATTAAAAAAAAATCTTTTAGAGAACCACATTTTACGGCACCACAACCAAAAAAAAGTCGGTTTGTTTGAATGTGACAAATGTGAATATCAAACAGTTAGAAAATATTTGTTAAAGCAGCACATCGTTAAGCACAACAACCCACAAAAAGTCGGTTTGTTGGGATGTGACAAATGTGAATATCGAACAAGTTTTAAGTCTTATTTAAACAGACACCACTTGAAACATAAAATCCCCGAAAAAGTTAAATTATTTAGATGCATCAGATGCGATTTTCAAACACGTAATAAGTCTTATTTAAAGAGTCACTATTTGAAACATAAAACCCCCCAAGAAGTTAAATTATTTAGATGCGACAAATGCAATTTTCAAACACGTTACAGTTCTTCTCTCACAAAACACTACTTGAAACATAAAAACCCCGAAGAAGTTGAATTATTTAGGTGCGGCAGATGTGAATATCAAACAACTAGAAAAGCTTATTTAAAGCACCATATCGTACATCTCCACAACCCACAAAAAGTTGGATTGTTTGGATGTGACAAATGTGAATATCGAACAAATAGAAAAGATCTTTTAAAGAACCACATCTTAAGGCACCACAACCCACAAAAAGTCGGTTTGTTGAGATGTGACAAATGTGAATATCAAACATTTTTTAAGTCTTATTTAAAGAGTCACTACTTGAAACATGAAGAAGCTAAATTATTTAGATGCGACAAATGCGATTATCAAACACGTTATAGGAATTCTTTCATAAGACACGACTTAAAGCATAGAAGTCGAATTACTTAGATGTGATAGATATGAGTATCAAACAATTAGGAAAGCTCATTTAAAGCGCCACAGCTTAAACCACAAAACCTAAAAGAATCGATTTGTTGGATGTGATAAATGTGAATGTCGAACACGTCATAAGTCTTATTTAAAGAGTCACTACTTAAAACAGAAAACCCCTGAAGAAGTTAAATTATTTAGATGCGATAAATGCGATTATCAAACACTTTATAAGCGTTATTTCAAAAGACACTACTTGAAATACAGTATAAATGTGATTTAAAGAATCACTTTTTGAAACATAAAAACCCCGAAAAAGTGTCATTGTTGTTTTCAGAACCACACGTAAGAAATGTGATTATCAAGCAATTAGGAAGTTTGATTTGATACCTGCTAGTCATGTTAGCATCATAAGGTGTAAGCTAGTACAAGACATTTCCAGTGCCGGTTTACCCGTTAGGCATTCTAGGCACGTGCCTAGGAGCGCCGAACAGTTAAGTAATATATAGTGAAACTGGTTTCAAATTCTTGTATAGGATAAATTATTGTAAAAATGATGTAAACCGTTGGAAATAAAATAAATAAATAAATAACCTACTTAAAAAATGCATTTGCGTTTTTGATAAAAAGCTCTTTTTATTCCCCCCGTATTTCCTTGTTTTTAGTTGTGTGTACCAGGTAAAGGTGACACCTAGACATTCCCTGACATTTTTAACTTGTCACAACAAACATATTTAAAAGATGTCCATTCACGCTGTTAACGAACGAATGGAAAAGATTTCAAACTGCATACGTCTTGTTTCATATCAACACGAAATGCGAATATTGTCATTGGTCAGTTGGACATTAAAATTTGAATCTGACCAATTAGAATAGTATTCGCGATTCGCGTTTATATGAAACAAGACTAAGAGGGTCTTATCGAGAAGTTGCCGATCACTTTGCTGCAGCGTATCCAGATTATCCAATACCCAGCAAGACAACAGTGCAACGACCGCATGAAAAATTGTAACTATGGGTTGCCTTGTTTCTTCGCATGCAAAGCGAGAAAGATATGCCCCTGTACTGCCCTGTATAATTTAAAAATGAACCTGTCTAGCAGTTGAAGAGAATCCTTCAGTTAATCTCACGCAGCTTGCTGAAACTTCGAATGGATCTAGAAGCAGCTGCTACAAGGCACTTGAGCAAGAAAAGTTTAACTCATATAAAGTTCGAAACGTCCAAGAGCGTCTACCGCACGACTATTTTAAACGCATGGAATTTTGTGAATATTGGCTGGATAGAATTATGTATTAACAGTAGAAAATATCTTTTGGAAGCGGAAGTGGGTCCTGCGTTAGCAAATAGAAATGAAGAGATAATTTTTCAGCACAATGGAGTGCCAGCTCATAGCGCAGCAGTTTTGACTGAATTTTAAACACCATGTTTCCTGGTAGCTAGATTGGACAATTCTGCCCTTTTAAATGGCCCGCGTGAAGTCCCGATATCTCACCTTTAGATTTATTTTATTGGGGATATCTACCATCCAAAGTTTTTGATTATGTAAGAGGGAGGCCTGATGATGTGGACGAGTTGAAAAATATAATTATCGAGGCTTCACATACGGTACGGCAGTTGTGCATTGTGAGAAGACATCTTTATGACTCCTTAGGATTATGCTAAGCTGTTAACGGTAGATACTTTGAACAATTTATTTAAATAATTTAGCTGCTTGTTGCTTCGAGTAACTGTGATTTTGGTATTGTTTAAAATCATTAACTTTATTTTCCTTTACCTACAATATTTAAAAAAAAAACTTTAATCTATTACTTCCATTCTGTAAATTGCCATTAAAGTAGTATTTTTAAGTACAGTTAGCGCAGCCCATGGCGTGTAACTCACCAAAAATGAGTGTACTATGATTCTGGTCAAAATGTGGTCTGTTCTTCAGCCACCCTGGGTGTGAGCCTGCCTGATGAAGGGTAAGGGCCCAGAAATCGCGGTAGCAGGAGAGCACCCCGACCAGAATCAAAAAGAATAGTCCTACTAGTTTATTTTATGTCATTTTACGGTCTTGTGTTTTGTACTAGCGAAAGAATTAACTTCTGCATTTTCTGACCTATATCTACCGAAGAGAATTCCCCATTTTCTATATATTTATATATGAGAAATTTCCCCTATATATGTAGTTTGGCAAGTGAGTCTGTGACAGGAACGAAAGGGGGAAATGCCTCATGAAATGACCAGAATATTCTAATAAATTCTCGGAAAATGGGCGTGCTTATTATTTTTGGCTGAATAAAAGGTAACAAATAAATATAACGAAAATATTCACTATAAATTTACTTAAATATTTAACAACAACTTTTAACAACGAAAACAATGGCCTTTTTTATCACAGACCCTATAAACATTGGCAATCACTACTGGCGTTTGACTTTTTACCTATTTTTCCATAAATAAATTAATACATGATAAATGATTATGCCGCGCCGTGCCAATGGAAGAATAAACAAGACGCTTGCTGTCGCCACCCACTTTCGGTACATTTCTGGTCAGCCATAATTTTTTTTCCAGTAAATGGATTCATTAAGAAAGAATATTTGACTGGTCTGCCTTTCGTTGCCAGTTATGTAGCGATGGGTCGTTCGCGAACGAGTCGTTCAATTTAAACGACTCTTTTCAAAGAGTCGCGAATGAGCCGCTCCCATCAACTGAACGATACGTTCACCGCTCGTTAAAATATCTGGCTCGCTCTCGTCCGTTTGTAGAAATTCCACTCCACGCTTTCGCGAGTTTCGGACAACTCGGAGAGCGCAACGCAAGCCGCGAGAGCGCGAGCCGGGAGCGGCTCAGTCGGAGTCGTATAGTAGAACGAGAGTGGTGGAGCATCTAGCGGCCTATGATAATACATTACACAGTTTGTACGTCTTTCGTATTACTATTATTTTACGATTAACGATTAATTACTTTACCAGAAATCTGCAACAACGTTTTTTAACGGCGTATACTGCGGGTAGTTTATAACTTTGAAATTCATATTACATAATCATTATCTAATCGACAATAAAACCATTTTTGTTAATATGTATTTACTTTTATTTTGAACATTTAACTAATAAAAATTTTAATCATTCCAATATTTTAATTAATTTTATTTAATTTATTTATGTTATGCATATTATTTTTCTTTGAAGCCGTCACGCCACAATCAGGCAGCGGGCCGTGGGCAGTCGTAAATGTGTAATTCACATCCGCGTTTTATGCTCTCTTTTATACACATGAACAAGTGCAGGTGTCACCAAAAAATACAAATAGAAAGAAGAGCGGTTCCTATGTAAAATGAGATACAAGACAAATAGACATTAATGACAAATGACAATAATGACATTTCACTACTAGCGCCACCAACAGAAGGTGCATGGTGAACTAAAATTCCTTTTGGCTTTTAGGATTTTAGTATTTTTAATGTCAGTTTTATCGAAAATGAATATTAATAAATCTTGTTGACACTGTTGACAGTGTCAACAAAAATTAATCAATATACATTTTTACGAATATTTAAAAACGGTATTTAAACCAAAAATGAAACTCGTATGGATAAAGATAACACTATTTAATACATTTTAAAATAAATTAAACAAACAGTATTTTAAGGTTATACTTTAAAACTAAGTAATTACGAGCAATAACTCGGAGTATGCATTATACTGATAAATGAATCTTCAGTAGTGGTGGGACATCTCGAATAAAAAATAATCGATCATTCGATTATTGAAATCACTAGAGATATCTCCAGAGGTCGAGATCATTCGAATGATTTAACCGAGAGCCTTTCGCCTTGTCGAATGACGAGACGAAATGACGCTGCCGACTCGTGACTCGACGTGGCTGGGGCCGGGGCCAAGATTATATTATTATTTCGAATGATATTTCGATTCGTCATTCGCATCATTGGAGACAGCGGTTACTGGCATGCTTTTTAATTCGAATGATCATTCGATATTAAAGTCATTGTAGAACTAATCTTTTGATTATTTAATTCATTCGATTATTCCCAACACTAATCTTCATAGAGGTGTTCGTGTCAATGTACCTGCATCAATTAGGCAGTTGCTCAATTTTTACTAAAAATTTACATTATGACGCAAAAACAAACTAATTTCGTAAAAAATCTAGCCCCAGTGTAATAATTTATAATTTGTGGCTATATTTATGTGATACCTTGTAGCTTACCATATAAATATAAACACCTCTCTGATAAAATGTACCCAACTATTTATCTATCAACATTTAAGTATCAATAATATAAAATATTTTTGTGTTATATAAAATAATCTGTTGGACCAAAGTCAATCAAATACACAGCTTTGCCAGCACTTCGTTCTTCAATACTTCCTATTATAAGCAATGTCAATAAATTTGTTGAAAATAAACAATACTTATTAAATATTTTTATCAATCATCATCAATAATGTACCTGCATCAATTAGGCAGTTGCTCAATTTTTACTAAAAATTTACATTATGACGCAAAAACAAACTAATTTCGTAAAAAATCTAGCCCCAGTGTAATAATTTATAATTTGTGGCTATATTTATGTGATACCTTGTAGCTTACCATATAAATATAAACACCTCTCTGATAAAATGTACCCAACTATTTATCTATCAACATTTAAGTATCAATAATATAAAATATTTTTGTGTTATATAAAATAATCTGTTGGACCAAAGTCAATCAAATACACAGCTTTGCCAGCACTTCGTTTTTCAATACTTCCTATTATAAGCAATGTCAATAAATTTGTTGAAAATAAACAATACTTATTAAATATTTTTATGAATCATCATCAATATCAATAATAAAGTATCTAAATTCAATTATGTCCATAATAATTCTTCTGTCTTCTAGCTATTGTAGTACAAAAATTTATAGTTTTTTATTGTTGCTTCTTGTTAAATAATATACATTTTTAAAAGAAGGGAGAAGAAAGAAACTTACAAAAAAAATTCTTTTCCTTTCAATGACACAAGATATTTCAGCACCACCTGACATTCAGTCAATACATAAACTTAATTTAACATACCTGCAGCAGATATTTAGAAAATCAAAATAATAGATCCACAATGAGAGTTCCATAAAATTAAAAAGGATACAAGTCTTGTGAGTTGTCGCATTAGTTCAGCATCTAAGATGATCCATGTGTTCTTTCTTCGCACTGCATGAACAGCTGAAATTTTTATTGAATTTACTTTAGAATAAAGCAAAAGCGAATAAACTTTATTAACATGCTTTATTAAACATGTTTGTTCAGATTCACTAAAAGGTTTAAGATTAAAGGTGGGTTTATGCAGACCACTTTAAATTTAATTTAACCCTAATTTGACTTTATTTTTAATTTAGCACGAGTTAAATACACATGAAGGCATAAGAGCGTTTATCCACAACTTTAATTCAATTTTACTTCAATTTTAACTTTCAATGAAAAAATTTTTAGAGCAAAATTAAATTTAAAATTAAAGTGGTCTGCATAAACCCACCTTTAGTACTGGTTTAAATTAAAATATTCTAGTTGACCAGGTAGGTTTTGACAGCTTTTTGTCCTGTCATTGTTCCTAAGTTGCCGTTAAAAACATAACTTAATCTAATATTTCAGTGATTTGCTTGGTTTCCCCACGATTTTGCTAAAATGAACTTATATAGTTCTATTATTGTGGAAAGTACATACCTACTATAAAAGTTAGTTGTCTTATTATTGCACTTGTCAGTTTAAAACGACTGGTTGTCAACTTAGACCGGTCTAGCATTGGAGAATCTGGCTGTTTAAATTTCACTTTAAAAAAATTCCCTAATCTTAATCAGAAATGAGATATTGCATTTGGCATATAAAAATAGTAAACAAAAACAATTTATTGGTTCTTTTACTTTGCTGATAATTTAAGGTTAGAAGCTGAGATTTAAACCACAATTTGCTGTAAAGGGATGCATCCCACCTATATGTACGTAAACCCAAGCTAGTCATCGATCACCTCTCAGTCTGATTTTTCTTATGTTAAATGGGAAATTTACATTAACTTTATGTTATTTATAAGTTGAATGATCTGTTCTACAAAATCTAGTTAATACCTACATCCATGCAAAAACATCTTTGTAAAATAATTTAGAAAATATGTCAATGACCTTATCTCTTTATACTGGGGTTAGATTTTAATAATAAAACTTATGTTTTAATTTAACTTTAGATAATGTGTTATTTACTCACCTCAAATTTATAGGAAACACTCCCAGTGGGAGTGATATTCCACAGATTAAAAAAAGATACAGGTCATTTGAGTTTAACCACTCAGATCATCCATGTCTTCTTCTTTCGTGCTGTGGGAATAGCTGAAATTTTTATTAAATTTACTTTAGAATAAAGGAAAACAAAATAAACTTTATTAACATTTATAATCCCTAACTTTTAACAAATGCATTAAGCAAATCAAGTGTATTAAAAGCAATATGGACACCAGATTTATATATAGTATACCTTTTATTTTTTAAATAATATACAACTTTACTGACAAAATATATTATATTTGAAATATCTATAAAAAGACATAATAAAATAACCTTATATAAAATATTAACTTTACAGATTAAAGATAAGATTTTTTTCCTGAAGTTTTAAAAGATTTTGCTTATTTTTGGTTTACAAGACCGATATTTTATTTTAAATTATTTTATTTGTTATTCGGGCACAAGTCAATTATTGATAGTGTCAAAACAAAAGTTCCCCATATTCAAGAAACTTAGAAACATACCTATTGCATTTTAATATCACAAAATCGGTTGGATATTATAAAAAGTATTTTGGAGAAATGCCGATGACCTCACCTTTTTCACAGAGGTTAAAGTAAATAAGAAATTTTAGGTAAATAGTAAATTTATTAATTACCTACCTCAAATTTGAAGGCACCACTCTTGTTCTGAAAAACACAAAGCCATAAGGCCAAACTTTTTAAGAATACAAATTATTGAAGTAGTAATAAACTAATAAATAATTATTGCACCAAACATCATGTTTTGTGAATTATTGATCCCAAAAAAATGGCGCCCAAACGAAAGGACGACTGTCAAAGGAAGGTGGGTTCATTTAACTTTAGTGTTACACTCTGCAACAGTCAAGAGTATAAAGACAAAGTGAAACAACGTTTACTCCCTATTTGTTAGACTGAACTAGCATTATGAGACCAAGTTGCACCAGTCTAAATATACAAATCTGTTCCTTGAGCAAAGCTGTTCTATTGGTCCGAAATAACCAACCGGATCCATGGATAGCAAATCACGTGCTTCTTTATCATAATTTGTAGTGGTAGCCACATGATATCTACCTCACCTTACATGGTGAGGTGCGTACCCCGCAAAATCCCTTGTTGCCATATAGCCCATTTAAACCTTCAGACCCCTGGGTGTCACGTTAAAGTAAAGAGCTCCGCGATTCTGCAATTCGCAACTCAGCAGCCCTCGTTCAATCGAACGACTCCTTGCGAACGACTCTTCCAAGTGAGCTGAACGAGTGAGCGGGCTCTCTTGAAAATGAACGAATGACCCATCGCTACAGTTATGATTATAAAAAAATAATAGTTTTAATGCATTGGTTTATTTTTGTTTAATAATCGTCTTAAATATACCTATTTCAATTAAATAGAATGTGCCTGTAATATTAATAGTAAATTCCCTTTAATAGTATTATAATGCTATGTGTTCAAGTCACTAAAGAAAGTTTATATTACAACTGTAATGGTAATTTAAAAAATCTGACAACACAGCAGCTTAGCCATAAAAGAGTTTTAATTTTTGCCCGCATTCTTTAAATTCTTTTGGCTGTTACAGACTCACTTGCCAAACTAACAAGGTGCCCCAAACTCAGTGGCCTATTAGAATTATTTAGAAAACGACAAAAGAGAGAGAGAGAGAGAGAGAGGAGAGAGAAAATTTGGGTGTGCTCATAGGAACTGGTGTTCTAACGTTTAAATATATTTTGAAAGAGGCGATGTTGCCAGATCATCCTAAAACTCATAGCAACTTCCGAATTTTAAATAAGACACCCTGTATATTATTTTACTTTTTGATTCTGCTTTACAATACAAACATTTTTATTTCACTTACGGACGATATAAACAAAATCACGTGGATACTAAAATAGGATAGTGCCACATTAAGGAGAACATGCAATATAATATTGTGTATACATGGTGGTGCATCGAACCACGCAACATAGGAAATCCCGTGCAAATTTTAAGATGGTCAAATATTGGCTCCCTTGTTTATTTTAGACCGATAATTTATTTTAATGTATTAAAGGGAATAATTTAACGAACTAACTTGCGAAATTTTGACCTAATTTATTTAGTATTTAACGAGTTATTTAGAAAAATGTAAATCTAAAATTGGCGAAATTAAAAAATACGGTTATGTAGCTTTATAATAAAATCACCAGTAAATGTCAATAACTGACACGGGGGATGTTTATGATATGATATTAGAATTATTTTTCCCGTGCAAATTTTAAGATGGTCAAATATTGGCTCCCTTGTTTATTTTAGACCGATAATTTATTTTAATGTATTAAAGGGAATAATTTAACGAACTAACTTGCGAAATTTTGACCTAATTTATTTAGTATTTAACGAGTTATTTAGAAAAATGTAAATCTAAAATTGGCGAAATTAAAAAATACGGTTATGTAGCTTTATAATAAAATCACCAGTAAATGTCAATAACTGACACGGGGGATGTTTATGATATGATATTAGAATTATTTTTCAGGTTGGGTTGTAGGCTAGTCAATGAATGGCCACAAAGGGGGTGTAGAGTGCCTGGAGGGGGGGGGATTTTTGCTTCGGGAATATGTTGGGGGTAGTTAGGACTTTGACATACTGAAAGTCCCCGCCCCTAGCCTGTCTGCTTCAGGGGGGAGGGGGATAGAAAGGTCCCTTTTTTTTTGGTTTCTCGCTTATAACTCAAAAACGGTGCATTGTAGCAAAAATATTTTACATAAAAATGAAAGCCTGTAAGATTTTCTACAAGATTAGTTCTATATATTTTTTCGCTACGATGGACCGTTTTTGAGACAACTGCTCTCAAAAGTCGATAATTTTGAAAAAAAATTTTTGTCGCCCGTTTTTTGTCATAATTCTCCTGGTAACGCCTCGGCCGTTTGTTTTACACAAAAGCCCATTAAAAAATGTTTTAAAGCGTTAAATTTTCTTCAAGAATATAATATACATATACTAATTTTTCTCCAGTGGGTCAGAAGCAGAATTTTTTGGCTAAAAGTAATGATTTTTTAAGAAAACTCCTTAAAACTTTCGTTATTTTCGTTATTCCAAAATTGCAGCTATCTATATAAGCTAATATACCTACTCGTACTGTGCATTCACACATAAATAGCGTACACTACGCGTACATGAAGTGCAGTATCAAGCATACATATGGATACATAGGTAAAATATATTATCAATTTCAAGTTAATTGTGAAAAATTGAAAACCTGGGAAGAAGGCTATTGTGTAACGACCATTTGTACAAACTGTATTTTTATTTTACAAAAACTAACATCAAAAGGAGAGATGCGAAACATTAAACTACAATAAATGTTAGAACAAATGAAACATCGTAATACGTGAATAATTATTTTTAAAACACAAATTAATTGGGCCTTTTTCTCTTGGGACGACAGGGTCCGGCTTCTTGCTCTACCAGCGACACTGTGACACTGATCGCAGCACGAATTGCGAATCACCTACGCTTTTGTCATCAGTTTCCTGAATGCTGGATAAAGTGTCCGCCAGGGGATGTGGGAAGGGGCTCCAAGTCTTCTTCGTCGTCGTCCTCGTTCAAAATGGGCACGCCGTTGTGCCCCTGGCAGTTTTGACACAGTCGAGAGCAACTCATCGCTGCCATTTTGCAGCTGCACCTTCCACTACTGCAGTCTTTCGTGCACTTGCAAAAGATAAGGTCTAAAGTTTCTCTGGGCGCTGCTTGGCAGGGCCATGTCAGTTAAATGGGGAAAATGGCAACACGAAAACCCAGAAAAATCGCACAAGCTGTCAACGTCGCCCACTTGAGATTATGCCAGTTCGGCAAACTCATCAGCGAGCGTTTGGATGACACTATCCAGATATGGTCACGTGGATTACTACCAATCATTTGATAAGTAATCACGTGGCCGGCTGTCATTAGTGTCA
Organism: Philopedon plagiatum; assembly: GCA_963971165.1. Classification (NCBI taxonomy): domain Eukaryota; kingdom Metazoa; phylum Arthropoda; class Insecta; order Coleoptera; family Curculionidae; genus Philopedon; species Philopedon plagiatum. Next base: position 68,594,178 of record OZ020193.1, read on the forward strand.
TCTAGACGATCGATGATGAATATCCAAACCCGCCTATTTGACACTAGATTTTTGGGGTTTTTCTTTTCGGACTAAGTTTAAAAGTTTAATTGGATATATTCAATTTTTAAAATCACTTGTACAAATTTTAACGTCAGGATACTAATTTTATTAATTAAGAAACTGTTTGAAACTAATTAAGAAACTGTTTGAAACATCAAAATTATGTCGATATTTTATTTATTTATTTATTCATTTCATTTATTGACGGCCAATGCCATTTTCATCATTACAAAATTTTTTTAGCAGAAAACTAATAAATAATTACTAACTAATTAATTACTAACTTACATACAATAAAAATAAAAATATATACATACATAGTATAAAAATTAACTGATGTGTGGTCAATTAAATACATACATATAACATATTAGAGGTCGTCAATGTCCACCCCCGATAGCTGCTTTAGAAATTTTTTAAGAGGGCAAAAGAAGTTAAGTGGCTGCAGTTGGTTAGCAAGGGACACAGACCTAGTAACAAAGGACTGACGACCATAGTTAGTGCGGTGATAAGGCTGATGAAACGTTATTATATTTCTAGTATTAACAGGTGATGCGCGCAAGCCAATGTTTGATGTAAGATAGGGGCAATCAACTAAATAATTTATAATTTTGAAAAGGAGAAGAAGATCATGAAGATTTCTTCTTTTATATAGTGTGTCAAGATTGAGTCTTCCGCACAATGCTTCGTAGCTATATTCAGTGTCCCTGAAGAATTTATAGTGGACATAATGCATGAATTTCTTTTGTACGCGTTCAATTCTGTTAATGTGGCAGGTATACTGAGGATCCCACACAGAGGAAGCATATTCTAAATGACTTCTAACAAAACTACAAAAAAGGATTTTAAGAGAGCGAACTGTAACAAAATCATGTGAAATTCTGTTTATAAATCCCAACATCCTTAATGATTTACTGACTATTGTGTTTATTTGGTTAATGAATGACAACTTTTCATCAAGAAACATTCCAAGATCTCTTATGTCCTCTACAGAAGATAGAGTTGCATTATTAATATGATAATCAAAATTTGTTTTCAGTAGACGGCGGGAAAATATCATCAGATTACATTTTGAAATATTAACACGCATACCATTGTCATCACACCAAGTCACAAATCTATTGAGATCCTCCTGCAAAGCAGCACAATCATCAGGGGCTGAGACTATTTTAAACATTTTTAGATCATCGGCAAAAAGAAGAAATTCAGAAAAACGGAAGCAAGATGCGATATCATTGACAAAGATATTAAAAAGAAGTGGTCCTATATGAGACCCTTGAGGTACTCCGGATGGTACAAGAATTTCACGCGATAAAAAATTATGAACTTTCACAATCTGGATCCGATCCTCAAGATAGCTCCTCACCCAGCCGAGCAGTGGTCCGTTTACTCCCAGATATTGAAGTTTTCAAAGAAGTTTTAATCTTGGTGGCACTGCTCCCACTTGAGACCATCTCAAACGCTGTCAAACCGCCATTGTTCATTTTAATGGTAAGCCTAAGGTGCTTTTTCGTGAATCTTTAAAATTTCTTTGGCAAGTTAAAAGGGATTCTTCCTATCCATCAGGTAAGTTAGATAATAATTGATAACACATTTGTTTGACTGGAATTTGATTTTATCCTAGAAGTTGAAAATTTAGTCCACCTCCACGCGGGCCTTCGTTTTGGTTAAGGATTTCGTGAGGGAGGACTGCAGGCAGGTAATGTAAGTGTAAATTGTGAATTTATTACTTGGGTTTGATCAACGATTATTGAGAATTTTCAGAGATAGAGTTCCATCATTTCAAGTTTTTACGTTGAACGTTGTATATTATTAAATCTTGTATAGGTATATCGAGCTTTCCTAAACAAAAAGATTGGTAAATTTTTTTGGAATACCTACATCAAACAATGATTTTTTTAATGAAATCCTCTTTGAGATGCAGGTTATGAATGTGAATTTTTTTCAGTATAATTCCATTGTTTTATGAACATATTATTATTTAAAATTGTTCGGGTTAGAGACTTTTCAATCAATGAGGATTCTGATAATGGGGCTAATATTTGTTTTTTCACACTGAGTTGCTGCCATTTTTAACGTTTTGTACCTTAAACATACAAGTGGAATATTAATAGTGGTAAATAAACTGGTAGACAAGTGGGGCACCACATTATTTGAAAAATTTCTTAACATAGAATTATTTAAAAAGTGATAAAAAGTACCTAATTGATATTTTAACGGTACAAGTAAGATTTTAATATTCAAATATTTTTAGTCGAGACCCTGTACCTACGACTTTATTTTAGAAGTAGAAAAAAATGTTTATGTTTTATGTAAGTAATAAAAGAAACAACTTTTGTTTTACCCACACGAGGTGGTTTTTCTGCACATGTGAATTATTGACATTTTAAAATTTGCATTTATTGTGTGTTAGCAAGCTGTAGTGTTTTAAGGGTCTAATAGAAATAACCTAAAATCCTCATATTCATAATTTGTGCCTTAAGGTAAGAAATTTTTTTAGAAAACTAATTTTTGGCATAAAATTACCAAACTTATTATTTCATATTATGTGGAGTTTGAGGTTAGCATTATTTGTTGTATTTAAATTGCTATTGGGATGAAGGAAACTAGTTTTTGAATTTGAGAGCAATATTTTATTATTTAGCACTGTATTGTACCAATGTTTTATAATTTTGTACCACGTAACCAAAAATTTGAAGAACTACTAAAGATGAAAAAAGGCCACTTGAAGATGCTGCTGCGCAAAATATGTACTCGTATAGATATAATATTAATATTTGGTACAAAATGTATATGTAGTTAATTGTTACCAAAAACAAAAGCATTTATTATTATTATTCAATTGGATTTTTGTTTATGATTTCCAATTTTAGCTTGTTTTAAATAAATTTTACTTTTTTATAACTTTTGGATTTTATTTGCCCTTTCTTCATTTAAAGAGTCTTAGTTCAGTTGCACAGACAATTTGATCAAGAATTAAACTAATTAGACTAATGTGACAGCACTCATGTTGATGTCGCTGCCTAAACGTCAATTAAATTTAGTACTGGATTAAAAATTTTGAGAAACATGTTACAGATCAAGATTTTTAATTAAGTCATATGTTTAATTAACGTTAAAATGTAATAATTAGGGTTGAAACATCGTTCAAAATGTTAAGCTGAAAAGATTCTAAATTAAATGTAAGGTAACGCTTTAAGCATCGTACTGAAATTTAGTGTGGTTCTCGAAATTCTTAATGAGTTCTAAAGGCCTTTTAAATGTATTACTAGTATTACTCATTGTATGTTACTGAATAACAGGTATAAGTAGGAAAAACATTGACAAAAATAAACATTACCTATTTTTCTCTTAACTTTGGGAAATTGTTTTATCGGGTAAGTCAAACTACTTGCTAATTATCCCTGGTATAGATTACTATGAATAAGTCAAATGTTTAAGTAGGTCTTTAGAACACAATACAACTTTTGAGAACAATACTATTTTTTTGTGCGTTGCTTAAGCGTTACCTTTAGTAAATTTTTAAAAAATTTTGAATGGGTTTCCCGCGGAAAGTTATCTCAGTCGGTAAAGAGGTTAGCTGTTTTGCCAACAGTTTTTGACACAAGGATCTGTCACAGATCTGTCATTTTGGTTAATAAACAGTGTTGCAATTCAGCCCACTTGAAAACAGCTGATATTCGTGTTTCGACGGAAATACACTGTTGCGTCTTTTCTCAAACCCTTTTATTTTCTTTGCTGCTTAGTTTTTCGTCATCACAGGAACTAGAATGTTGCCTTTTCGTTCCCAGCCCCACAGGCCTGGGGGTAGTTGGTTTCCCAGCCAGAGCTGCACCTGGTGGAATGCACGCAACGCATGCTCTTTCGCTGCCCCCTCGCTGGGTGGAAGTGATGCGAGATCCCGTTTTATGTTGGATACCGATTTCGTACTGAAGGTGTTGAGAGAGTTCATCTTTGCAGGGGCGCCGTACCATTTCAGCATGCATATTCGCCCAGCTTCCTCAACATCAGCGTGCGAGGAGGAGGGGTTGTGAACACTTCGGCTGATCTTTGTACGTCAGGATATTTTTGGTACATTTTTACAACACTAAGTTTACCCTTTCGGAATGTCGCACTAGTAGAATCGCAGCCACTGAATGCGTATAGGAGCAAAATTTCCTTGAGTTCCAGCTGTTGCATTTGGTGGGTGGAATAAACGTTGGTTTTGCACTTTTCCCCTGCCAGGTTTTATGAACAGGATGTTGTGGTTGGGTGGCATTTTTGCTGTAGGTAGCACAGCGAGATAGACATCTTCCCCTATAACAGCCACATTGGATGTTTCACTTACGGACTGGTTAATAGCTGTGCTTACAATCAACACGTTAGCATCGTGTGATGCTTGATGTGCTGTGACGCCGTTTTCCTAGAGTTTAGAGCTCAATAGGTTGATCAGCTCATCTTTGTTCTGGTGATTGGAAAGAAAAGAAAAGCGGGACTATTATGTAAAACAAACAGCCGAGGAGTTACCAGGAGAATTATGACAAAAAACGTGGAATAAAAACATTTTTTAAAAATTATCGACTGTTGAGAGCAGATATCTCAAAAACGGTGCCTCGTAGCGAAGAAATGTATAGAACTAATCTTGTAGAAAATCTTACAAGCTTTCATTTTTATGAAAAACATTTTTTGCTACATTGCACCGTTTTTGAGTTATAAGCGAGAAACCAAAAAAAGGGAACTTTCTATCCCCCTCCCCCCTGAAGCGGACAGGCTAGGGGCGGGGACTTTTAGGATGGTAACGTCCTAATTACCCCAACATATTCCCGAAGCAAAAAGTTTTCCCCCCTCCTTGCACTCTACAACCCCTTCGTTGCCTAGCCTATTGGGTTTCGGGAGATACGGCGTCCTTGTTTCAATACACCTAAATTTATTTTCAATTCAATCAAACCCAACATATTCCCGAAGCAAAAAGTTTTCCCCCCCTCCATGCACTCTACAACCCCTTCGTTGCCTAGCCTATTGGGTTTCGGGAGATACTGCGTCCTTGTTTCAATACACCTAAATTTATTTTCTTGACTCCAGTACCAAAAATTTTGTACATTAGGTTCATTATTCAAGGTAAAAGTGCAGGGTGTCCATTTTTCGATGGTTGTACGGGGTATCTACGTTATTAGTAAAGATAGAAAGATGCGGTTTTCGCGGCACTGTGCTACTTTTTTGAGAAACAAAAGATGCCGCATACAGAATTTTCCTATCCCTCTTAGTTTTTAAGATACCGGGTGTTTTTGAAAATTTTGCATTTTGGGACACCCCTCGTATCTCGGTTACGCTGTAACTTAGCAAAAAGGTAAAAAATGAACTTATTGTTTTTTTTTTACGTAAAATCCAGTGGCTTAATTACTTAGATTTTTTCTAGGTTCAATTTTTTTCGAGAAACAAAGCAAACTTGCATTTTTTTAAATGGGACGCCCTATATATTTTGAAATATTATGATTCAGTTTATCATAAGCTTTTTAAAATATATAACACTTTATATTTATTTTTAATATTAAACTTGAAACTTACATTTTTAAACTATTTATACCTACTTTTTTTAGTAGGCCATGACGGGTACTTAAGAGAACAAAATATAAGTCTTGTCCAAAATCCAGTAGCTTCATTAAATTTTTCCTAGGTTGTTTTCGAGTAATAAAACAAACTTGCATGCTTTTAAATGGGACACCCTATAGATTTTTTGATAAAAGAATTCAGTTTACTGTCACAAGCTTCTCATGAATATAAAACACTCTTATTTTATTATTACTCTAAAAAAAAGTTAACAATGAACTCAGTTGTGTTATGTGTTAAAAAATTAAAATCTTCTATTAATTGATGATTTAGGAAACTGTCTTATCAATATTGCTCGAATTGTTCTCCATTATGCCTAAGACATTTTTCACACATTGTTCTTATTCGCCTCAATGCATTTAAAATAATAAAAGGCCGTGCCTGTAACTCCCTAAAGGCTCTTTCAGTGGCTCCTCTTAAATCTGCCATTGTCTGATACTGGAAAGTATAAATTTTATTTTGTAGGTATCTCCACAAAAAGAAATCCAAAATCGATAAGTCGGGTGACCTAGGTGGCCATCTTACAGGTCCATTTGTTCCAATCCAGTGGCCGGGAAAATTATTGTCAAGATAGGCTCTTACAATTTGCGCATTGTGAGCGGGAGCTCCGTCCTGTTGCAAATACAAGTTGTTAAGTTGCGCCAAGGGCACATTTTGTACTATTTCCGGCACAATGTTTTCCAAAATTTCTAAATATTTATTTGCAGTAAGGCTGGCGTCGAATATATTATATACGATTTTTCTTCCCAATATAAAGCATGAAACGCTAAAGCCAAACCTGCCTTGCCGTTCCCGTGGAAATATTACATGTTGATTTTCCTGGTACCAAAACCTAGTATTCTGCCGATTAAATATAGCGGCACTGGTAAAATGACTCTCATCAGACCATATAATTGTTCTTTCAAAATTATTTTCTGTATTCAAATTTTGTAAATACCAATTAAGTACAAAATTCTATTCGGCGCTGTGAGTCACCAAGATGTAAGTTTTGTACGAGATGGAATTTATATGGCTTAAACCTGTGTTTTTTTTGGAATAGTTTGAACCCTTGACTTTATAACACCAACAGAACCTTCTACTGTTCTACAAGAACTACTTTGATTTATTTCAATTGAAGCCAAAACGTTTACTTCATCAATGTCCCGGTTTTCCTTATTGTAGATTTTGGGCCGGGGTTTAGAAAATGACCCGCCTTCAATTAAGTTTGATTTTATCCTTAAAAATATTCTTTTATCCGACTGACTTCTTTCTGGGTATCTACGAATAATAAGTTTTTATAAATTTTGAAAAATAAAGAAAAATACAAAAATGCTTATACCTGTTAAAATGAACTTCCAAAGCTTCATTCGAATTTTCGTTATGGTATTTATTCGGATGGCAGCGATAATTAGGGAAAAAATGCTTTTTTACCTTTTAATCGAAACTTTTAGTAAAAATTAAAGCATAGACAATAGAGAACCTGAATATTCTGACAGAAAATCAAGAATTTCTTAAGATGATAAGATCATCTTTTGTTTTCTTAAATACACGTCATGGCCTACTAAAAAAAAGTAAGTATAAATATTTTAAAAATGTAAATTTTAAATATCTAAAAATATATAGGGCGTCCCATTTAAAAAAATGCAAGTTTGCTTTGTTTCACGAAAACAATTGAACCTAGAAAAAATCTGATTAAGCCACTGGATTCTACGTAAAAAAAACAATAAGTTCATTTTTTACTTTTTTGCTAAGGTACAGCGTAACCGAGAGACGAGGGGAGTCCCAAAATGCGAAATTTTCAAAAACACCCCGTATCTTAAAAACTAAGAGGGATAGGAAAATTCTGTGTGCGGCATCTTTTGTTTCTCAAAAAAGTAGCATAGTGCCGCGAAAACCGCATCCTTCTCTCTTCAGTAATAACGTAGATACACCTTAAAACCATCGAAAAATGGACACCCTGTACATTCGTCGGTAAAACAAATATTTGACAAAAATTCTCTGTGATTATTTTCCCTCTCCATCATATTAAAACAGAAATCCGCCCTTAAAATCATATCCACATTCCATCTCTAATTTCTTGAAGTCTATGATGTCTATAAGGATAATATTTATGTTTATGTAGGACTCGCAAAACGATTGAATGATGTTTCTTTACTTCGTCTCCAATATGCCGAGTACTTATAAGTAATCCCTTATTTTCTTCTGCACGTAGCAAAATATTTAAATCTTTATCATCTTCATTTGCAGGATTATTGCCTTCGTCCTCTCTTTCGCAATGACATTTGTTAATAAGAGTTCCACTACTTTCAAATTTTTGAATGATTCTGGTTAGTAAGTAATGATTTGTTTACATCGTCCGCAAGTGAAATATGAATGGACTTTAGTAACCTTCATGTTCTTTAACCTTATCTTAACATATGCGATTTAGTATTATGGATTTATTAAAGCCCATATTCAGAAAGTTATCTTTACTTCACAGGTTATTAGGGTATAACTAGCTTATGATCCGCTGAAAAATCAACCTTAATTCTTTTTAACCTTTACACCCCGATATACAACGCCAGTATGCATTAGTGATGTAAGGATACGTATCCAAATATCCGTTGGATACGGATATTAAAAGAATCCGGATTATCCGGAACCGGCCGAGAACTTGAATACGGATTCGGAATCAAAATAAATTCGCATCGGCTGTATACTAATTCAAAGTGCAAAGAGAAAACGGAATCGGAATCGAGTGTAAGCGAACAACACGGTCTGCGATGTGGCATATTTGATCTTATGCTTTCTCTTTCTAATGACCTTTCCTAAAAAAAGATAGCATAGTTATCGGGGTAACGGGTATCATATGGGATGAGACCCATTGGTTAAACTAGGCCCGCCTCACCCGAACCGAATTCAAACGAGAACGAACGACGCCGACGGTGCCTTCCTATCCCTAACCTTCGACTTCGAATGATACCGATACCGCATCGACCTACCTAGCCGTGTATCCGGATAGAAAATGTTTTAGTATTGCATGCATACGTATACATGATCTGTCGCGCGGTTCAAGAAATGGATTCGGATAATGGATACGGATATTAGCTGATTCCGATTCCGTATTATCCGGATATCTAAAGAATACGGATATTTACGTATGCATGACTCACATCTGGACGAATCGAACATTAAGTAGGTTTTACGGACACTAGCGTCTAGCCGGTACCGCGAATCTTTATCCCGAATTTTGCCGAACGATTGTTGATTTGATGAGTCGTTAGTGACTATTCATAAATTACAAAACAAATAATCAATCGCACTACCAAAACAATGTAATATAAAAAAGACTAAATAAAAGTGGGTAAAACCTGAACAAGCCTCAGCAAACCTGAGCAAACAGTATACAGGTAATGCTAACGCATTTGAATGATTCAGCTTTTTACCTTCGGGATAGATCTGCCGTGCGGCAAAACCTAGTAACTAGATAGCAAACACCGTCTAGTTACTAGGTTTTGCTCCGGCACGGCAGAGATATCCTCGGTACCGGCTAGGCGCTAAATTTGTCAGGATTGTATGTGTGACTCAATTTGAGGGTAGTTTATCTCCCGGGCGAAGGGGGCTATCGTCAAGGTTCATGTGGTGCACTTCTTTGGGGTAATGGTTACCTGCCTACAAAATTTCAGCTTTATTGGTCTTTGAGTTTTTGAAATCGAATCCCAGCGGTAATAAAATTAGGCATGCTGTCTGGCATTTATCCATTTGCATTCAGATTTCAGTATCAAATTCTGAAAAAGGGCAGTTCATTTTTCTATCAAAGGCATAAGCTTCAATGTTTTCGCCGATTCCAATATGCACAGTAGACAAGGCCAAAGAACGGCACAACTAATTCACAGTCTAAATCTATTTTCCTGACGGCCAGAATTCAGAACACACTGTCCCTTTTCTAACCTTTATTTACTGACAATGTCACAACAACCGTGACAACCTCTTTACCTTAGATGAGGGAAGAGAGAGGATACCGCGCATGCCATTAAACCAATGAGCAGAAACTGTTACGCTTTTCGAGCGGCGGCCATTGTTTATGTGGCAAACAAACAAAACGCGTCGAAAGTTTATTTTGCGAATTTATATCTGTAAAGTGAAGGTGAGAAGTGAAGTATATTAAATTTCATCATGGTGAACTGTTCAGCATATTGTTGTAAAAGTCGAAGTGAGAAGAAAGAGCCTGGAATATCATTTCACAGGTAAAAACTAATAGAGATGCTTTTGTCCCTTTTAGTTTATGTTTAAATTTTGGATATAAAGCCTAGTCTTTGAGTTATTTCTTTTTTATAATATGTTAAAGTATGATCAAAAATGTAACAATAGGCAAAATTTTATCTAAGTATTTAGTTACTTTTAGTCAGAATTATGTATTTAAACTCAGGTTCTTTGGTGAAACACGCCTTGTGTTCATAGGCGTACCTAATGTACTGTTATAAAATTATAAATTTTCTTTGAAAGAAATTTTAAATATTTTAAAATGTGTAAAAGAATGGCTGCTCACGAACTCCGCCGGATTAAGACAGTCACAGGTATATTTCGAAAATTGGCCTGTATGGACTACCCATAAACTCCGCCGTAGTGGTAATTAGGGGTTGTTCCAGGTAATTGTACAAATCGATCAGGTTCGTTGATGTAGGTAATTAGATTTTATATATTTATTTATATTAGTATTAGGTAGTTATATTCCCAAACAGGTAAAATAGCCTAATTCATAAAGTCGTTTCGTTTTAGTGAAGTAGGAAGGTCTATTTTTGAAAAAGTGAAAAGAATGGAAGTGATCACCGGTCAACGTGGAAATACTGGAACATACTACATACTACAACGTGGAAGTTAATAGTAGAAGATGAATACAAGTTTCATAGAGCCGAAGAGACTTCGTTTGGAGTGAAATGGAAGTGCGTCCAAAAAAAGTGCAATTCTAAAATTTATGTCGACGGCGAGCTTACAACCATATTCAAGAAGGATGGGTCTCATAACCACCCGCCGCCTAAACATCGAAGTAGGCAACATATATCCAACAGCATTAAAAGAAAAGCTGTGGAAAACATAAGCGAGAGGCCACTCAAACTAATTAGAATGGAAATAACGTCGGCGTCGGATAACATTGATGAATTGACAACAAGGGATTTCACATATATAAGAAATAATATACAGGGTGTCCCGAAATTAGGGGGCCAAGGTTAAACAGTGCATTCTGCATAGGAAAATAACACTAACTTGTTTAATAAACATGTATCGAAAAATGCCCCCTAACGGAGCTACGGCCTCCTAAAGAGGGGCCCATGATGATGGTGTTTTTCAAATTATTCCTACAGGGTTGAACATAAAAACATGAGTTTTTGGTATTTTGGTAATTTTGACATGCTGAATCTAGATCTAAAATCAAAACTACCAAAAGTTTATCATAGGCGTAACATTCGGGGGGGGGGGGGGGGGGGGGTAATGGTACAAAAACAGCCGTAACCTTTTTATGAGTTAATGTTTTAATTTTTTTTTCTAAAATTATGAAAATCCAGAGCTTTCTACCAAAAAAAGGTACTCTTGATTTACATCGCCTAGATTCACCATTTGTGAGAAAAATGCCTTTGAAAGTAACACTGTTTAGCATAGATATCCCATATTTTCACTAAAACTTAGTAGTAGAATGCATAACTCTAAAATTATTTTTACAAAACCACATAAACGTTAATATGCTTATAAAAGTAACATTATTTTTTAGAAAATTTGGTAAAACATTCGATTTCATGGCCCGGCACTAAGTTTTATTGGAAGATTAATTTTTACTTGATCCGTCTTTGCTAAACAGTGTTACTTTTAAAGGCATTTTTCTCACAAATGGTGCATCTAAGCGATGTAAATCAAGAGTACCTTTTTTTATTATTATTTGAAAAAAACCATCATCATAGGCCCCTCTTTAGGGGGCCGTAGCTCCGTTAGGGGGCATTTTTCGATACATGTTTATTAAACAAATTAGTGTTATTTTCCTATGCAGAATGCACTGTTTAACTTTGGCCCCCTAATTTCGGGACACCCTGTATATAATGCTCGAAAATCTGTCTTCCCTGCTCTGCCAAAATCTGTTGAAAAAATCCAAGAATATTTGAAAAATGCTAATATAACAACGATAAAAAACGAACCATTTTGAATGGAGAACGACGAAGTTAACAAGATTGTGATATTCTCATGTGCAACTAATCTCCAGTTTTTGAGTAACTCAGAAAAAATCTTCGTAGATGGAACTTTTGATTACTGCCCAAAACTTTTTCTTCAGTTCTTCAGTATACACGGCTTACAAAACTCTCACTATACTCCATTGGTGTTTTGTTTATTGCCTGATAAAAAGTTGACAACGTATATGCAAGCATTCAAAGCAATTGCCGCAAGGTGTCAGAGTTTAAACTTAATTTTCCAACCCAAGGAAATCGTTGCCGACTTTGAAAAAGCCATCCATGATGCAGCAAGGAACATTTTTCCACATGTCCGAATTACAGGATGCCGATTCCATTTGTGCCAAAGTTTCTGGAGAAGAATTCAAAAGTTGGGATTAGTGAGTGACTATAAAAATAAATCATCTAAAGTTGGTGAATGGCTACGGTGGACCTTTGGTTTAGCAATGCTCGAACCAAGTGATGTTAGTGACTGTTTTGTGTTTAGTCTTATGTCTGTGATTCCTACTAACCACAAACTAATTAAGTTTTCTGACTATCTGACGGACAATTACATTGATGAGTATAGTTTATTTCCTCCATCTATCTGGGCAAGTGCTACAGAAACTGAACGCACTACAAATGCTTGTGAGTCCTTTCATAGTAAATTCAACTCATATTTTTATAATGCCCATCCAAACATTTTTCTTTTTATTGATGTTTTAAAAAATCTTCAGATAGATACATGCGTAAAAATGAATAGTGTTAAAACACCCCACGAAATAAAAAATAAATTATATTTAAGGAAGAAATTATTTTTTAAAGACAAAATAACCTTGTAAAATTCCAAAACGATAACGAAATTTGAGTTTGTAAAATTAGTTTCCTATTATTTAAAGAAATAATGTTTAAATTATGAGCTTTATGTTATTAAGATAGTTTAAAATTAATATCAAGTGTATAGTTTTCGACAGGGTTTAATAAAAAATTTTAAATGAAGTTTTATGGTTTTATTTACAATATTATGCATAATTATGATGCGACGGAGTTTATGTATGAGATTCTTGAAGCTGCCGGCGGAGTTTATGTATAGTAAATATGGCTGGTCAATTAGTCCGGCGGAGTTTAGGAACACCCAAAAGAATACATGTTTCGTTGTAAAAAAGGGTAACTAAAGAAAAATAAAAGAGGGAAAAAAGGACGAGTAGTACCTACCTACTTAAGTAATTAACTTTTTCTTTCAGTTTTCCTAGAGAGTGAGAGCAATGCAAAAAGTGGATAGAAAACATGAAAGTAGATGATTGGATGCCCTCAAAACATGATCGCCTTTGTTCAAAACACTTTGAAAAGCATTGGTTCTACAAAAGTAACTCGCAGTCAAGAGTTCGTTTACTGAATGAAGAAGCAGTTCCAACATTATTTTCTGAGCTTCCACACTATCTGCAGTCAAAGAAGGTATTTTTAGTTGTAAAGTATAAAAGCTTTTTTTAAAAAAAAATATTTTTTTTCATTTAGTTGAAGTAAAACTGTTTGTTTTTGTAGACAAGAAAGAGAGCATGTAGTCCACAACCAGGCCCTTCAAATGAGCCTACATTGCCTGTAGCAGATCCTGAAGCCACGAAAGAAGTCATTAAGAAAACAGCTTTTCCGTGAGGTTGCTAAAAGCAAAGCAAAAACCAGAAAAATTCGGGTATTAACTCAGTCTTTAAAAAGATATAAAAAAAAGTTGTTTCTTTAAAGCAAATGGTACAAACTTTACAAAAAAATAATTTATTAGATAATGAAAAAGCAATGCTATTAGGGAATATAACATCTGTAACTAAAGAAATGTTATAAAGAAAAATTGGGAAAAAAGAACATATTCGCCAGAATTACGGAAATTTGCTCTCACTTTAAATTTTTTTTCTCCCAAGGCATACAATAATTATGTAAGAAGTGTTTTTGATATTTGCTTACCACACTGTAGTACACTAGGGAAATGGTTGCAAAATATTAATGCTGCCCCAGGCTACACATTTACTGTATTACTTATGTTTATATTTGCGTTTTCTGTATACTTATATATTATAATTATTATCCTTTAATTACTTTTGATGCTGTAAAATAGTTTGTCTTTTATGTTTGTATGTAGTTTTACATTTTTTGTGTTTAACAAAATGACAAGTACTTAATTTATTTAAAATTAATAAAAATTTGTTTTGCATTTTTGTGTTTCTTATTATATTAAGCTAAACCAGATTTTTCACAAACAACGAAAAATAATCAATATCTGAAAAAAAACCTATTTAACCATGTAAATGTTTTTCAACTAATTCTTATTTTATACAGTTCATTTCTGGTTCTATAAGTCAACAACTTGAAAGTATCCATAACAAAAACATACTATTAGTTTAAACTAAATTGTAACTTTTAGGTTGCAATAAAACTGCCATCGTCATTAAAACAACTTTATTTTTAATAAATTATATCAATATGACCGCATTTAAAATCCTCGTTTACTCCTTTTGTGCGATACGCCACTGGAGAGACCTTGCTGTTTTGGCCGGACATGATATAAAATGTGGCAGCGTTGTGTGTTGTGTGGCAGTCGGTAACAGGCAGGCAGGCATCGTTACGCGTCCTTTCTCTTTCCCTTGTCTAAGCTCTTTACTGACGAGTCAATGCATTTCTAAGATTGAATACAAAACCAACAATGTCTCTTATCTACTTTTATTTTACAATTTTTTGTTTTACTCTTTGTTGTAGTGTGTCGTCGGGAGAAAGTAATCAAGAAAAACAAAGGTACACATGTCATGTGTGGGATTTCCATACAAAGCAGAACCAACATTTAAAGAGGCACCAGTTAAAGCACACGGACCCTGAAGAGAATGACTTCTTTCGATGCAATAAATGTGTATATGGAACGGTTAAGAAACGCAATTTAAAGAACCACATCTTGAAGCACCACAACCCACAAAAAGTCGGTTTGTTTGGATGTGACAAATGTGAATATCGAACAATTAGAAAAGATTATTTAAAGCAACACATCTTAAAGCACAACAACCCACAAAAAGTCGGTTTCTTACAATGTGACAAATGTGAATATCGAACAATTAGAAAAGATAATTTAAAGCTCCACATCTTACAGCACCATAACCCACAAAAAGTTGGTTTGTTTGGATGTGACAGATGTGAATATCGAACCATTAGAAAAGATTACTTAAAGCAACACTTCTTAAGGCATCACAACCCACAAAAAGTCGGTTTGTTGGGATGTGACAAATGTGAATATCGATCAATTAAAAAAAATCTTTTAAGGAACCACATTTTACAGCACCATAACCCAAAAAAAATTGGTTTGTTTGGATGTGACAAATGTGAATATCAAACAATTAGAAAGGATTGTTTAATGCAACATATCTTAAAGCACCACAACCCCAAAAAATTAAGTTTGTTTGTATGTGACAAATGTGAATATCGAACTCGTTGTAAGGCTAATTTAAACAGACACTGCTTGAAACATAAAATCCCCGAAGAGGCTGAATTATTTAGATGCAACAAATGCGATTTTCAAACACGTTATAAGTCTTATTTAAAGATTCACTACTTGAAACATAAAACCCCCGAAGAAATTAAATTATTTAGATGCGACAAGTGCGATTTCCAAACACGTTATAGTTCTTCTTTTACAAGACACTACTTGAAACATAAAACCCCGAAGAAGTTGAATTGTTAAAATGCGGCAGATGTTAATATCAAACAATGAGGAATAGTAATTTACGCTATAAGTCCGGTCGGTGACTTATGACAGTTCGAGTTCTTTTACGGACGAGGCGACGCAGGAGCCGAGTCCGGAATATAAACGAGTACTGTTATAAGACCCAGTGGCGTATTGGGGGTTGGGTGTCCCCCCCCCCCCCTCCCCAAAGCATAAAGTTTATACAACCTTTGTATCCAAAAGAGAAAAAGGAAATAAATGTTTTTGTTTTTTGTTGCCCCCCCTAGCGCTTTCCTGGCCACGCCCCTGATAACACCTAACGTACGTGTAAGTAAGGTGGGGTGACTGGACCCAGGGGGTAACTGGGCCCTGGGTCTTCTGTCTTTTATACATGCTTGAAATCCATTGTGAAACAACTGGCAACGCTGTATTAATCCGTTTACTTCACAGGATGACAGGACAACGATCCTAAACAGTTTAATTGAGCCAATCGCAGCACCAAATTTGTCTCTATAGTTCGTCGGGTTGGTTGGGGCAGGGGGGTTTGACAACTAGGGACTTTTATTTTTCAAATTTCAGTTATATGAATAATCTTTTTTTGTTATAACATATTTTCAAATTATTACTATTTTAAACATATAATATTTGTATCTTAATGTAATTCTGCCCCATAAAATTAGGTAATTTTCTTTAACTTCTTACAAAACATTTAAATAGTGTATGTTGGTGTTGGCTACACTGTTTTTTACCGTCGGACAGACATCTTGACAGCGACAGCACACCAGACCATTCATGATGGCGATTGTTCGTAAGTGCTTTGTTTTACATTTTGTATTTAAATCCTTTAATTTAAACGTAGTTTTTAGCGATATTATCTTAGACAAGGGAAAGAGGGGTTATTATGGTGTTTTTGCCATGAGTAGTGAAATTACCATTTAATAAATAGATTTATTCGTAGTAAAAGACATTTTTCGCTTTATTGTAGATGAAAGTTGTCTACCTGACCACGAGGTGATTTTGTGAGTTGTTCTTCAAACAGGTATTGTAAGTATGCACGTAAAGTTATCATTTTATTTTAAAAACCTTTAATAAAATGCGCGTGCTGTAAATATAATATTCTTACATACAAACTAATTATATAGACTATAAAACTGATTTTCCATTTGTGCATGTTTAACATCTTATTTTTTTATTTTAAATCGTAAGATAATCTCAATAAATTTAGCCTTTGATAAAATAATAGCTTTGATATTTTTGCTAGATGTTATATCATATTGGTACAAAAGTATTATAATCATTAGAAAATGGCAATTTTTTTGTTATACTTGGTACAGAGTTATCTGCTACATAAATTGGGATGCTTGACCCATTGTTGTTTTAGAAATAGGGGATTAAGTAATAATAATCTTCAGGCTGTGATACGATTTACTAACATTTATTTAATTCCTGTGTTCGTAAGCTTTATATGTTTAAACAGTTTATGCTATGAAATTAATAACAAAATTAAGATTTCTATTATACAACTTCTTTCTTGTTTGTACCTTAATGTAAATTTTATTATTTTTAACATATTTATTTTCATAATAATTAAGATTTCCATGATTTCGACACACTTTTTGAGTTTAAAAATAAAATCAATAATGTGACATTTGCCCAATAAGTCTGTGTTTTGCAATGTAATTTTTTTGGATCATGGAATTGCTGATAGATGTGAAAGATATAGGCATGGATGAATGGAAAAAATCATATTACACTTATGTGTGTGGAAATCGAACCACCACACACTAGCAATCAACTGCTTTTTTTAGTAACTAGTGATCAGTTTAAATAGAAAAGGCCATCTTGAAACTCGAGGACATGAATACCATTTAGAACACAAAATAAAATCTTGCTACCAATCAGTTTTTCAATCGTTTATATTTTGTAAAGATCATGTTGAAGTTTATGATGAACTAATTATTAATAAATGCATTAAGTTATCTATTTTCAAATACTGTAACGATAAGAAAAATCCTCCAGATTTTTCTAAAGGTCATTTTAAAAAAACGAATCGATTCAAGAAGCAAAAATTATGTCACAATAATAATTTAACCATTGACAATGTATATACGTCACCTATTTGTAAGACACCTGATTGTGAGATAATAACCGATGTTGACATACCACCCGATACTGACTCAATTCCCAAGTGTGACGACATAAGCGATTTTGACAAACTTACCACTTGTACCGGAGTGCAAAAAAACTTGGAAGAGCTACTCACAATGGAACAGACTTTTGAAAGTGATGATTGTGAATTAGTTGAAGTAGTAATTAGTGATCAGTGCCTTGAAAATGACATTATACCTATTGTATGATACCCAGTAGTTGTTAAGAATGCATGTATGTGTATAATATATTTGTATGTTCCAAACATTTCTGTTCTGTGATAGGTGTATAGAACTTCTTCGTCTTTCTATGTAGGTACGTTTTGTAAATTTTGACGCCTGGAAGCTATACCTGGGGAACTATTTAGAATGTTTTTAAATGTAAAGTTGAAGTTGTTAACTGTGTTGTACATACACATACTTAATCATCATTGTAAATATGCTTATGTAAATCATGGCTCTAAAAAACTAAAATCAAATATGTTTCTGATTATATCATACTTTTTTTGGACATATGTATTAGGTACTATTCATTTTGTATACTACTAAATTCTTTATTTATTGTTATAATAAATTAACCCTTTTAAGTTTCAGCTCTAGCGTCGATATGAATTAATGACCTTATTGGTTGCTAATATTTTTACTTAGTGTTATTGCAGATGCAGATCAATTGTGGCCTACAGAAAAGTCCTGTAAAATTAATTCTAATTATTATTGTTTTAATTTGCAATGATAATAGATTTACAGGCGACAATTTATTTATTTTCTTTTTATGAGCAAGCAAAAGATACTGCTTTTTTCTTTTTTTACAGTGTACCACAAGGAGGCCCCATTGCTGATACGAGAAGTCAAGATCAAGAAATCAGAATTTTTTAATGTCTCTGTGTAATACAATTGATTTTGCTATTGATTTCTATATAGTGGTTTTTGACCAGTAAATGTTATTTTTAACAAAAATTTTTGTTTTATTAAAACATTTGTTAATATTTTATTATTACCTGAAGATGACATTGTTGGTAATAAAAAAACTACTGTTGGAAATCTTATCAACTTTAAGCTTTTGTTTGTAGCATTGCATTAAATGTATTTTATAAAATGTACTTTTTTTAGTAACAATACTCAAGAATGGGCCACATTGACTTTTAAAAACAAAATATACTTTAATATGAAGTTATTTTACGTTTAATATTGTATATAATGTTGCCATTTCAGTATAAAGTTATTAAAAAAAGTAAATTTTATAATTTATATTTATTGTAATGTTCCAAACAAAACTTATGTTGATTTGAAATTTTCCCGCACTACCAGTCGGTATAGTAGGGAATTTGTGGGTTACCGACCGGTGATGTCACTTCAGTCGGTAAAGAAAAAGTCCATTTTAGCAACAGAGTTACCATGCAGGTGGCTCATAGATGGCTCGTGTTTCGCACTGAATACACGCAACCGGCCTTTCTCAAACCCTTTTTATTTTCTTTGTATTGCAGATTTGGCAACATCGGTTTAGAGCGCTGGCGGCAGGTGCTTTTAGGTTAGTATTTCTAACTAGGGATGTTGATATCGGAAAAAATATCGATATATATTGTCACAACGGGGGTTGTTGCGACTGAGACTAAGTAATAGTCTCTGAGTCTCTGGGATCGTGTGGAGGGAATGAAGTTAAGACAGGTTATAAAAAATATAACATTTAATAATTAATCAACAATAATAGCAATAAAATAAAGTTTGGCATTAAATAAATGAAATGAGGCACTTACTTATACACTTCCCCTACATCTTATCTATAAGGGCGGCTCTTCTCCCGACCAACGGGCACATGTCTTATCTCGACATCTTCAGAACGACTGCCTATCACTCCATTATACAGTTATCGACGATCGGTGCATTGCTCAGTCAGCATACCTTGCCTTCCTCAATAAAATTAAACAAAACCAAGCTGACCTTCAATGTCGTCACCAAGTTCACCGAATAACAGAGTGTCTATTCATCGTTATTGTCAAAATAATATTTATATAAATACAGTGTGATTTTAAAAGTAATTAATAAAATAATCCATGATAACATAACTATGACATATGCCCCTCGTTCGCGAAAGCTGGACCCACAGCTTTACAAAATTTCCATCACTATGCAATACAAATATGTTGGTCAAGCCGCCAGAAAATAATTAAATTTACAAAAACAAAATACGATTTTCAATAAAACTTATAAGTTGATGAGAAGTTGTAAAAATTTGTATCTAGTATTGGTTAAAAAAAAATCTTAAAGGGACGTACCTATAGCATAATTAAAATTCGCGTAAGAGATTGATTTAATACTTATTAAAAGCTCATAAACAAATTATTTCTTCTTTTTATTTTACTTTATTTACTGACTTAAGTAAACTTTCTAACTATTAAACTTTTCTAAAATATTGAATTGATAGCCACATTTAATGCCATATAGAAAGCTCAATCTTATCAACTTATAAAATATTACTTACTATATACTAAAAAGACAATTATTGTAAAGGCGAAAAATATAAAATAAAATAAAACTTGTTGATACTCATAACGTTTCTTTTAAATATTTACATAATATAATCTCAAAAGGTAGCACTCTGAAAAATGAGATCGTGACACGGGCATTTATGGCAACATATAAGGAGTCTTTGCTGAAGATTTGCTTAATTGTAATAACGCCGAACAATGATAAGCTATGCACAACTATGAGCCAGAAGTAGTTTAGTTATATTAAGGATAATATAAATTTCCTATGAACTTAACATTCACCACTTTTGGATGGATTTTCTCCATCCCCCATTCTTCATCGCCACAATTCTACAGGATGATGCAAGATGCATGCAGCTGGAAGCGGCTTGCTTTGATAAGGTCATCTCTACTGAGCCCTGGTACCTCGGGCATTTTCGAGACTTTACTGTTAGGTGTTAGGTTACCTAACGTGATGGTGTAACTGCCTTTTCTTTGCTTGCGTGCGTTGTGGTGACGTTGAGTAACAGCTTCTGTTTGCTCAGGTTTAGGTATTATGGATATATACTGGCTCCCCTTTGTTGTAGGAAGTTGTTGTGCATGTTATTTGGCTCATCTCCAATCTCCACTGCCATTGTGCTATTGTGTCCAGGTACATGAAACATAAAGAGAGTGCGTATCAATACTTATGAATATATAGTCCTAATTTTACATGCTTTAATTATTTACAAAATTAAAATGAGAAAATACATTTCTCTTTACACGTACGTATGTCTAATATTAAAAATCCATAACATTTAGACTAGTCTATAAACTAAACTTAATGTGCACATCAATAATTAAATTACAAATTCTTGTAAAATCAAATAATACATGCAAGTTTAAAATAATAACATAGCAATCATATAACAGAACAACTATCCCTGTTTAGTTTCAATTTGCTCTTTTTCTACCGCCAAGTATACTGAGATATAACATAACGTTCGTCTAATTTTTAAAATGAATCTTTAGTGTTAGGCTTAGAGTATACCTGAATATTTAACTTCTAGTATACCTAGGATTTTTAATACTAGAATAAATAAAAAAGCAACTCTTTAGTACAAAGTTGGAAGTCTAGGTTAGTACTTGCTAATAAAATTTAAAATTTTTTAGGATTATTTAAAAACTTAAATTATATCAATTTACTGAGAGGTAGTAGGCAGTTTCGTGACAAAAAAAAATTACTTTGTGCTATTGTTTTTTCAAAAATATATCTGTCGATATTTTACATGCTGTCAACAATAAGTAATAACCGTACGAACATTTGAGCAGTTTTAGCTCACGCAGTATTTACAAATACAGTGCAACCTCGATATAACAAATCGGAAGGGAACAAGTAAATATTCGTTATATCAAGTAATTCGTTGAACTGAGGTTTGTTATGTTGAGGTTAGGTTGGTCTAAAATTCGTTATAAAGAGGTAAAAAATAGTTTTATTCACCTCAACATTACGTACTCATCTTGTTATAGCGAACAACTTCTACTAATAAATGATAACACATTTTTATCAAATTACTGTATGTATTTTCTATTTAAAAACAATTAGGTAGGTAACAACATTTTTTTCTTACATTAATAATCAAAATTAAACGCAGTAAAATCCGTAAAAGTAGGTACATATCTTGGTGGGTACATACATTATGTAGGTAATTTAATGTTAATTTCAAAGATTCACACTTACAAACAAACTCACGAATTAAAGGTAAAGAATCAACAATGTGATTATAGTAGCTTAATCTCAATTTTGTTCATCTTGATTAGAAAAAAAGTCATAAATAGTTGTCTGTTTACCACTTTATATAAAGGTTTTGGGTTGACAAAATTCGTTAATTAGAGGATTTTATACTTTTTCTTGATAGTCGAAAATTCGTTATAAAGAGGTTGTTCGCAAAAAATGTTCGCAATGTAAAGGTATTATTTTACATTGACTCCTTGGACAATTCAAGGGGATTACGAAGAATTTGTTAAATCGAGGAAGTCGTTATATTGAGGTACGTTATATTAAGGTTGCACTGTACCAGAAACTCTTAAAAAAATCTGCAAACCTTCCCTAAGGGAAATAGATAACTTCAGGCTTATCTCACCTGGTAACATCCTGTACCACTAAACATCATCGATTTGTTTAAACATTGTGCTCAAACACTAGCGTCACCTTTTATGAAGACAAAATGCGTAAATTCTTAAAACAACTACGCCCCTAGCTAGGTGCCACGCAGGGTATTGAATAACATATTGTCTTTTCTTCATAAAATTTGTTACACTTGAAAACCATTTCAAATTACCTTACTTGTCAGTAAAGTTTATCCTGCAAATGACTTTTTTGCAGTAGGGCTATAGCATTATGTTGCTAATTGCTAATTCTCTAGCTGCCCTTTTCGTACCACTTTTTTGTGTGTAACTTATTGTTTCCTAAAATATGTACCTATAACTTCTTTGAGAAAAATGAGTCGTTCTGTAGGTACTCTAGAATAATAAATATATACTCGTGTATTTAACTTAAGAACTTAGGCACGATGCTTTAATACTGCATCGAATAAAAAATCTCTATATATTTTAATTTGTAACACTCTTACTTTCTTACGTAAGTTTATTATAAGTTTCTATCATCTCATGCCTATAAAAATTGTTTTATGCCTCGATTAACTAGATAATAATTCTGGATAAAAACTACTCTGGTTTTGCACGCATAAACCCTTTTTCCCTTTAGTTTTTCATAATTCCTTTGATAAGGTATGCATAAAAATAAATAATATGAATGAGTACTTGCAGCAAGCGAAAATGAGACGCGTGCTTGATCGGTAACCTTATGCCATTATTGTATAATAATATAAAATTCTTGGTACCTGCCATCTCTGGGTCAGCAGTGTTTATTATAACTTATTATGAACTTGAAATAAAGCAAAATTATGTCAGCTTTTGATAACAAAACATATTTTTTATACCTTGGAGGTATAACAATTACGTCTAATAATATTTAGTATTTCTATAAACGTAAGCAATAATAAAATGTTGATATGTTTACTAGTTAGTTATTTAAGAAATATTTAATTTTAAAACAAACTTCTGAAATTGAAAAGAAAATTGTCGCTGGCTATTATATTAAAAATACAACACATTAATGCCCTTATTTACCAGTGGTCTTCGTTAATTGCGTAAAACTTGATCTATTCTTTTTCCGCATGACAACATATTTTAAAACTTGTCACTAGTACTAAAATGAAGTTAGTACCTACTAAATTAAAAATAAAAATCTAATCAAATTTTTCTGTTATTTTTCTTGCATATCGCTTATGTGCATAATGTTTAATTGCAAATAAATTACACATCAGAAATAGATTTTTTTACGGCACAAAAATTAAAAGTATAAACAAGTAGTATAATTTGGATTTTGTCTTCCAACGCAACGTAAACAAAAAAACATAGAAAATGTATCAAGAGGAGACTGACGAAATGTATTGTGAACATTAAAAAAAAATTGCAACTTCTGCATAAAAATATTGACTTGGAACTAAAATAGTATGCAATGTTAGATAAATAAAAAAATCAATTTTACACTAAATTTTGAACCAAAAAAAAAATTGCAAATTAAAACGAGAAATATCTCAGGTGTTAGATAGGTACTTGAACTCATAATACCTTGATAAGCATACTTTCCTAAAATCTTATATCCAACTAGAAAAAATATTTATTAAAGAAGCATTTTCCGATAAAACTAATCACCTTTTTTGCTACCATATTTTATATTCTGAAATAAAAGTTTAGTAGAGAAACAAATGTGAAGAAACGTGGATACATACATACGTACGTACATATGTATATGTATATGCACACTTTAACAAACGCTTTGACTTAGTTCTTTGTTACTGTAAATATATTTAAAGCTTCTTCCAAAATCATTTTTTACTTCTCTTTAAGGGACAATTATATTTAAAATGAACACTCAACGTGAAAAAATGTATCGTAATATAGTTTTATTTTGAATAAAAGCAAAAATTGTACCTATATAATTTTCAAATTACCATTAAAATTTGAGAATACTTTTTGAAAAGGCCGAAAAAATTAAAATTAACTTGCACCACTTATTCTATTATAGACGTAAAGTAAAAAATTGCCAACTCTTATTTTATACAATTTAATTAAAATATACTTCATTCCCTCAGGTTGTAATCAAGTGTTTATCTATACTTAAAGAAAATTTATGCCTACTCTCACACAATGGACAGAATTTATTAAAGAATATTTAATTTTTGCACCAAAAAAGTTATCATTTATTGTGTATGGAGAGTAAAAACGGCGCCTCCACCATATGTCACAACGGGGGTTGTTGCGACTGAGACTAAGTAATAGTCTCTGGGATCGTGTGGAGGGAATGAAGTTAAGACAGGTTATAAAAAATATAACATTTAATAATTAATCAACAATAATAGCAATAAAATAAAGTTTGGCATTAAATAAATGAAATGAGGCACTTACTTATACACTTCCCCTACATCTTATCTATAAGGGCGGCTCTTCTCCCGACCAACGGGCACATGTCTTATGTCGACATCTTCAGAACGACTGCCTATCACTCCATTATACAGTTATCGACGATCGGTGCATTGCTCAGTCAGCATACCTTGCCTTCCTCAATAAAATTAAACAAAACCAAGCTGACCTTCAATGTCGTCACCAAGTTCACCGAATAACAGAGTGTCTATTCATCGTTATTGTCAAAATAATCTTTATATAAATACAGTGTGATTTTAAAAGTAATTAATAAAATAATCCATGACAACATAACTATGACAATATTATATCGTTATTTTAAACCCATATTGGTACAACTTCCCAATGAGGATACCCGCAACAAGATACTGGAAATAAAAAAGAGCATAGAAAACTTAGACACTGAGTTGTTCGGTTTCCCCGGAGAACCAAAAAAAATATTTATATCAGAAGACCTGGATAAAAAAGTTAGACAGTTACTTATGGAGGCAAAAAAGCTAAAAAAATACAACAACTTCAGTTATGTTTGGGTAAAGAATGGATGCGTCTATGTCCGAAAGTCAAATGAGTCCGAGGCTATAAGAATTAAGGACTTGAACCACATTGAAGAGCTACGAGCACCTGAGGTCTAAAAGATCAAAAATAATGTCTGAGATAATGGATATTCTCTTTACTGTAAACAATGGATCCCAACAATTTACTTGATGATTATGAAGTATGTGATACCCTGGTATGTGATACTTTAAGCGAAGTGAATTTCCTTGATAATCCGGAATGTGATGTTAATATAATACAGATTAATATAACTAGTGTTTATAAGAACTTAGATAACTTTCTGGTTTATCTAGAAGCATATAAAAAATCATTTGATCTCATAATAATGTCTGAAACCCATCCAATCTATTGCAAGAATGATTTTAAAATTCCAGGTTATGAAATTGTTACCAATGAAAGTTTTAAAAACAAATGTGATGGATTTGCTGTATATGTAAAATCAGGTATTTTTTTGGATTATAGCATTATTAGAATCAAGAGTCAAAATTTTTTAAAGATACTTGTAAATAAAAACAATTGTAGGTTGGAGATTTTTGGGACCTACAGATCGCCAACCCTGGACAAAGACGAGTTTGTTAATAGTTTAGATGAATTATTAAGCATACACGATGACAATGTAGATGCGAGTATTTTTTTGGGAGACATAAACATAAATCTCTTAAAAAAACAAAATAAAATCCTAAACAACTATTTAAATTGTCTAGCTGGATATGGTTATATGTGTAAAGTAAAAGGGGTTACGAGGGAAAGGGGAACTCAAAAAAGTTGCCCAGATCATTGCTTTGTTAGGTGTACAGATAAAATAGGAGAAATAAAAACTGCAATAATAAATGCAAGGATTACTGACACACATGATCACTATCCAGTGGTAATTAATCTAAGATTCCAACAAAATTCCAGTTCACATTCTGAAAAAACTAAACTTATAGAAACACTAAATTATCAAAAATTGAGAAACTTGCTTGAACAGGAAAGTTGGGCTGAGATACTTAATGAAACAGATACTGATCGGTGTGCTAGTGCTTTTGTGGATACATTAGAAAAATATATTAAGCTCTCAATGGAAAAAAAACATATTTCTAATAAAAAGTTTCGTATAAAACCCTGGATTACAGCTGGCCTTCTTGTGTCAATAAGAAAGAGAGATAAATTAAAAAAATATATGACACGAGAACCTGGAAATGTGATTGCTAGAAATAATTACATTTCCTATCGAGACAACCTTTCTAAACTAATAAAATCTTCGAAAAAAAATTATTATAAGCGGCTCATTGACAGGTGTCAGGGTGACTCACAAAAAACATGGAATACTATAAAAAATATAACCAATCAAACAAACATTATGTTCCCAATAAAATCCATAAAAACGCAAGAAGACCGACTGACAACCAATCCTAGGGATATAGCAAATGAATTTAACCAGTTCTTTAGTAATGTAGGCCAAAAGCTTGCTGAAAACATTAAATCTGCACCTAAACAACAGAGCGAGACCTGGAGAAACCCCAGTGTTTGTAAATTTGATCCTATTACAAGAAATGAGCTGATCTTACAAATAGGTTCACTGAAAACCAATGCATCTAGCAGTGACGCAATAAAACCTAAAATTATTAAGATTTATCATCAGCTTTTGGCTCAGCCTATGCTACATCTCGTGAATCTTATTTTTGCACAAGGAATTTTTCCATCAAACTTAAAAAAAGCTACCGTAATACCAGTCTATAAGGCTGGAAATAAAGACCATACAACTAATTATCGGCCGATAGCCTTAACTAGTACGATAGCAAAACTAATAGAAAAATGTATACATCTTAGGTTAACTTCTTTCTTGCAAAAACATAAGTTAATCTCGTCTGATCAATATGGGTTTCGGGAGGGTGTTGGAACGGAAAACGCATTGTGCCAGGTTACGGAATATATTGTGAAAAACTTTGATAATGCACAAAAAACGTTGGGAATTTTTTTAGACTTATCCAAGGCCTTTGACACTGTGTCACACCGAATTATGTTGGAGAGACTGGATAACATCGGAATAAGAGGGAAATCTTTACAGTTATTTGCCTCCTATCTTAATGAAAGGCTACAACAAGTAAGAATTGGTGATGTTTATAGTGATCCTCTTTCGGCAGGGTTCGGTGTGCCACAGGGTACGGTCCTTGGACCTGTCCTTTTTACAATATATATCAATGGAATAACTAAACTAACTAACAATGCAAAAATTATTTGCTTTGCCGATGACACGGTGGCGCTGGTAAGTTCTGGAACCTGGAATGAA
Organism: Philopedon plagiatum; assembly: GCA_963971165.1. Taxonomy (NCBI): domain Eukaryota; kingdom Metazoa; phylum Arthropoda; class Insecta; order Coleoptera; family Curculionidae; genus Philopedon; species Philopedon plagiatum. Next base: position 68,621,621 of record OZ020193.1, read on the forward strand.
ACCTATAGTAAAGCAGAACGAGCAATTAGCGATATAAAGCGCTGGTTGGACACCAGTTTGTTGACCCTAAACGCCCAAAAAACGCATTTTGTTACATTTACAATGACAGCTGCAACGCAGCCGGACCAACAGACCCTGACAATTCATGACGGGGGATGCGACTCGAGAGATTGTAACTGTATGGTAAAAATAGGCAAAATCGACTGTGTTAAATATTTGGGAGTTTTTCTAGATCAATGTCTACGGTACGAGAGACACATTGATTATGTAACAGGAAAATTAAGAAAACTCATCTACAAATTTTTACAGTTAAGGCAAATCCTAAGCCGTAAAACGATAGAAATGGTTTATCTCTCTCTCGTCGAGTCCATCCTCAGTTATGGATTGGTAGTCTGGGGCCTCACATCTAGAAAAACATTGAAGCCACTGGAGGTTATTCAGAAAGCTATTATTAAAATAATTTTGTTTAAAAACAGGTGTTATCCCTCTACACTCTTATTTCAGGATGCTGGTCTTTTCTCCCTACCACTGTTAACTACTAAGGTAATAGTAAGATTTATGGTTAAGTATAAAAATTATATAGCATATAACATGAATAATCAACACACAAGAAGTGCAAATAAACTCGTAATACCCAGGATGCATTATACAAAAACGCAGAAACATGTTATCTATGTGGGTCCCAAAATCTACAATAAACTTCCAGATTCATTTAAGAATAAAGAGTACAACAAATCCAAAATTAAAATAAAAGACTGGATTTTTAATAATAATATTTCTTTAATCTCATTGTTTAATTGTTATTAGTGTTATATTTTTTGAATGCATATTTGTATGCTAGAGCTGAAAAAACCTAAATCAGAATTACTAAGGCATGCACACACAAACCTTTAGGTTCATTTGTATGCCTGAGGCATTTGTTATGTTTATTACTGTTATAATTGCTGTATTGTTAAATAAATAAAATAAATAAATAAATAAATAAAAATATATTATATCGGGTGTTCGATATATCGGTAAAAAATATCGATATATCGATATTTCGTTCTCACAAAAACTGTCCATTTTAGATACACTAAAACTGTATCAAATTTTTAACTAAATTATCTTAAGTTTTCAATGAGGTGGTATATAACGGCAAATCCAAACAATAAAAAAAATTGTAAACAATTTTAATTGCAAAAATTTAGTCACAATATTGTATATTTAGCATATTACAGCATGATAAAACTTTACCAAAAATGGTTTATTTCTAATAAACCCACATATAGACTTAATAATTATGAAAAATTTATTTTATTGAAAAAAAAATTGAAAGCTACGTTCCAAAACCCAAACTCAAATATTTTTAGATGCTACTTATTTTCGTTTGGTATCCAAAAAATCCGCAATAGTCCGAATTTCTTCAAGGTCCGAAAAAAGTCCATAGCTTCAAAAAAAGTCCGAAAATCGGACTAAAGTCCAACAAACAGTCGAAACGAACCGAAATTCGTAAATCTTCTCTTCTAAAATACAATGGCGTCTCGTCGGCTAGCAACGTCCAGCCAGAAATTCGTATTGTAAATTGTCCGAATTGCCAGTAAATTTCTTCTTCTTATCTTGTGATGGCCTCTTGCTTTTCCCATCTAGCTACTAAGGGCGTGTACCGTTGTCAACTTCGATTACGGTTTTGTGTCCCGTAAGTATCGGTAATCTGAAAAGTTGGCAGATTGGAAACGCAATATCTGTCATATTAATGTCACCGAAGAAACCGAGCGGTTAACCAGGTTTGACAACGGTACACAGCCTAAAGCCTAGTTCTGACAGACGCGGAATGCGGATATTTTTTTTGCGAATCTCTCCTGATTGGTCATATTTGAAGCAAGATTTCATGGCGGGAAAAAATTGCGGAAATTTTTAACTTTTTGCGATGACAGATAAAAGTTGGAATATTTTTAACTTTTTTACGGATTTTTCCTCGTAGAGAAAGACAAAACATATATTTTTCTCTGTTATCGACCTTTTTTGTGGTTATATTTTGGATCTAATCTAAAACAAGCAACTTTCGTTGGAATTAAAGTGTATGTGCTAAAAATCAACACAAATTTTTAAAAATGACTGAATTTTTGCAGATTGAGTTTTAAATAAATAATGATGAAAGATTGGCTTTGGACGAGCCCATCGACGGAAGTGACCATCTATTTAAAATTACCAGTGAGTAATTCCTTTCCGACAGGACTATGAATGGTCCTTTTATGCATAAAATTCCTTCACAGTTTCTAATTCTTAAAATCTCTGTTTGTAAAATCATGATAGATGCTTTTAACATTCAGTGTGTTTATCTACGACTAATGTATAATGTAAGTATTATAGTTGTAGTTTTCGCAATATAATGCCACCTATTAATCCCTTAGGGAATAATGACAAGGGATTAATAGTCCTTATTCCCGCTCCAATCACAAAATTTCTCAAATCAAATAATACCATGGAAACAAAATACACCAAGTCAAAAGTGTCACTGTCAAACGCGTAGTGTAAACTTATACCGGCCATTGTTATCGCAGATCATCTGCCACTCTGTACATTGATGGAGGAGGCGATATAACTGGATTAAAGCGTCATGGGGGCTGGAAATCTACACAAGTAGCTGAATGTTACATTGATCAGTCTAGGAGTAACAAGACAACTACAGCAGATACTATTACTAAACAAATAAATAGTAATGAAGCATCTTCTTCCTTTGCAGCAACCGACATTCCAAATATTTGTATTGAAAACTCTTCCAAACTTATTCATAGTTCTCGACCAATACAGTTTATTAATTGTACTTTTACTAATTTTAATGTTATTGACAAATAAAGTTGTTCATTAAAAATCTCAAATTAATAAATTAGTCGTAGATAAAGTAGAGTATACTACTCACAATAATGGCTATTATTACCTCAGAATATTTACTCCCTCGCCGCTTACGCGGCTCGGTTCGTAAATATTCCTCGGGAATAATAGCTATCATTATTGACTCGTGGTATAATCTACTATTATGAATTAGAAATTAAGTACTAAGAATAATGAAGTAAAAATATGGGAGCACAAACTTTTAATTGATTGATCTGGTATACCCAGGAGCTCGAATTTGTTTTGAGAATGATGAATTTTGGTTGCTGTGCTTTTCTTTTTTACAGTGCCCCGATGACGAAGATAAAAATATAACGCAATTAATAAAGTTGTCTTGTTTCTTTGCATTGCAACCTACTTTTTAACAACAATCAACAATAACAAAAGCAAATGAGAATTGAGAATTTATCAATTTTTGACATTTACCAAACGTCAAAAATTGCGAAATTTCGCATCTGTCAGAACGTATACTGTAAAATAATCCGAAATTGCCACTTGACATTTCTCCGGATTCCGCAGTCCGCGTCTGTCAGAACTTAGCTTAAAGCTGGCGAAAAATATCGGATCCGATAGTAAGATTTTAATATCGATATTCCGATATATCGGTATAAAAAATATCGTCTAAAAATATCGATATATCGAACAAAAAATATCATTTATTTGATATATCGATATTTTTTCAGCATCCCTATTTCTAACCTAAAATTGTCTTTGTTACCCTTTATGGTAATTATTTAGATTAGCGTAAACAGCGAATTTTTTCACGAAATTTTGCACAGACCTTAATTTTGGGTCGTAGAACACGAATCCGAAGTCAGTTTTTGGCGGTCTCGTAAAAATTTTTTTTTTGCTCACCCAACCTGAGCAAAAAGGTGGTCAGGTTTGCTCAGTTTTGATTGATATAGATATATGTATCTATATCAATCAAAACTGAGCAAGCCTGACCACCTTTTTGCTCACCCAACAAATTTAAAGAAATTCCTTGAAAAAGCTAACCTGAAAGTTTAAAAATTCGCTGTTTACGCTAATCTAAATAATTACCTTGTTTATATTTGTTAATAGGTACCAAGGGTATTATTAATACATCCATATCCTTTTATTTTCTTTGAATACATCCAACTAAAATATTTGGCCTCGATGGACGATGGGTTAATAAAACCTATTGTTTTGTGGTATTGGCACCGTTCAACCTGTATTAGTATTTTTAGTTGGTTCAAATAAGAAGTTTATGTAGGGTGGTATTGGTCTCTGTTGTTGCTGTACGTCTGTTTTAAACACGGAGAACGAGAGCTATTTTTCGTTTATAATTTGATGAATGAACCACTGCTTTAAGGAAGATAGGAAATAGATGGATTCAACAATAAAGAAAGCAACAAGAGCTGGAAATACCAGTGGCAACAGAAAAAAGGTATCAGTACCATAGGCCTGCAGATCAGCACCTCTCATTGCCAGAGAGAAGAAAATTGAAATATTTTGTCTTGTAGCAGAAGTAAAAACGGAGCCCAAAGATCTGTCGGAGGCTACTAATATGGAAAATACTATTAGGAGTATCCCAATGATTAAAATAGAGTCAGAGTTGAATCTCTGTGAAATTGAACAAGTACCGTGCGATACGCTGGAAAGGCTTCATGTTATTAAGAAAAATGAAGAATGCTATGTGGACGTTCCAGATATAATTTCGGAAACCAGTTTATTTGGGTAAGTTGTTTATAGATGACTCCAGAGATGTCGAGATGGCCCTAACTCTCTGGGAGTAACTTTTTTTAATAACTACTTACCTGTCACAATATGTGACCTGCCCTTATTCATATTTAAAAAGAAGGTCAAGGATTTTCTCATCAGTCAGACATTCTATAGTATTTGTAGGTATAGTTGGTGTTATTGACTATACCTTATATTGCAATTTAGTTTAAAGTTTGTTACAACTGGTGGATAATAAATATCTTGTCTATAAAGTCATTTCGTTTTGTAATATAAAATAAGGGATATCTTATTTTACAGTATTGATGAGTTCTTGACTCTTAGGGACTTTGAATCGTGGCATTGACTGTGTTTGTCATAAATGTATGTTTGACTATATTATGTTATCGGCTAAATGACATTCTAATTGGTCATTATTGTTACTTGTTAAATTCAGTTTGTTAACCATCTAGTATCGGTATCTTAAAGAGAAATATTGTAAATTGTTAAATCTTATTTTATTTTATGACTTGTGTATATGCATGGTGTATGACTCCAATAAATTATTATTTTTATTATTTTCTGTGAATATCATTAAAAAAATAGATAGCTGAAAAGTTAGGATTTTTACATTTTTTTTATTTTATTTATTTATTTCAACGGGACATGCCCACTCAATGTTACAATATTATTATTATTATTTAAAAAAAAAAACGGTAATCTTTTAAATTAAACTTCCCAATACTAAATAAACTTAACATACATATACACAATGTGAAGCCTCCTAAGTACAATAAAATAAAATAAAATACATATCATTTTTGATTCTGTGATGCCACTCACGCACTTCTTTTCACAAAAGCTTTTAAAGCATTAAGAGAGATATTAAATAGGTCTATGCTTAAGTTGTTTGCATTTTTCATAATTCTGCAAATGGCAGAGTTCTGACCATAACGGGTCCTATGAAAGTCAACGTTAAAAGTATTTACCTCTCTCAGCTGTCACTGTGGAACCCTGACGTTAAGAGCCGATAATATATCAGGACAATCAGATTATTCATAATTTTATATGCAGTCATTATGTCAATGTGAATTCGTCTCCTATGTAAATTTTGAAGCCCAAGTTGTACCTATCTCAAGTTCCCCACAGTTCAAATCATCAACTGGAATGTCGAGCTTATATGAAACATATGTGATATATTTTCTTTGGACTTTTTCTATCTTATCAATATGAGTTATAAAAAATGGATTCCATATAGTAGTACAGTTCTCCAAATGAGGTCAAACAAGAGAAATGTATAGTGTCTTAATAGCTTGGACATTTTTAAAATCCAGTGTTACGTTTTACAAATCAAGCATACATAATGCTTTATTGCAGCAAATATTAATATGCTGTGAAAAAGAGAGCTTATTATCAAATAAAATACCAAGGTCTTTGATTAGAGTAGTTTTCTCAACAGTAGCATTATTGATAGTATACTCGCTTAGAATAGAAGACTTAAGCCTGCCAAACTGTATGTGTTTGCATTTGTTAACATTTAAATGAAGCATGTTCTGTTCACACCATTCAGCAAACCTACACAAATCCTCCTGAATTAAGGAAGCATCCTCAGAGTTTTTTAATTTAACATATATTTTGAGATCATCCGCGTACATCACAAACTTACAATGATGAAAGCAACCAATCACGTCATTGACAAAAATGCTGAAAAGTAAAGGGGCTAATTGAAATACCTTGTTTCAAATTACAAGGGTAATAGAGGTTTTAAATTTATATATTTCTGAAAAACTACTTACTGGTCCATTGTTAACTTAATAATAATTTATAGGTAAAAATACTTTTTAAAAAACAAGCGTTCAGTTTTGTGCACTTTAGGTGTGTCCGAATTTGACAATTTTAAACAATTTAAATGATAGGGTAGGTTGAATAGACAGGATTAAAAGAAAAAAATTTATGGATGAAGCACTTTTTATACCAAAAAAATCAAAATAAAGTTGAATAAAAAGCAGTTATTTTGAAATATTGCAGTGCAAAATCTTAATATTAAAAGCAACGAATACGAATACAGAATTAAAAGGTTACTTCCAGTGTTGCCAAACTTGACTGGCTGGCTTTCTTAATGTTTTTGTTATGTCCCAGTCAATCCACATTTTGTGCACTTTCTCTAAACAAATCGCTGCCCTAGTTATAAACTGAGATATCTTTAAAAAACTTAGTTTGGAGTAAATTCAATTAAAAGATCTGAAGTTACCTGAAAATTCAGGACTTTACTTCAAATTTAATAAAATCATATTATTAATAAAAAATAGTATAAATATAAAAGATATCGGCATATAAAAATGAAGAGTCATATACAAAATTGATTTTATTATGCAGATATCTCAAAATTAAATTTTTCCAAGATATCCTTGTTTAGAACTAGGGCAGCGAAATAATCAATATCACCACCAAAACAATGCAATATAAAAAGAAGACTAAGTAAACTTGGGTAAAACCTAAACAAACCCGAGCAAACCTGACCAAAACCCCAAAACCTAAACAAACCCGAGCAAGCACTATGCAAGCAACACCATGTAAAATAATATTACAATTGCATTGGCAACAGCGCTTTGCTTGTCAAAAGTTGACGAAATTCTTCAATAACATTGAATAAATCCCATGAAATTGAAACAAAATTTATTTCCATATTTTTAAGATGTTTTTGGAAATAACAAAGACTTTTATTTTTTGATGGTAATAGATATGTTAATTTAAATGGTTCGTGTGTTAAACGTTATTAACATATTATTTGTGGTGTTGTATGTCGTCTACTTTCCAATTTTTTTTTCGCTATTTCCTGGGAAAAAAAATGGTTCATCCATCGATTTTTTTTGTTAAAGTGCTCCAAAGATGGTAATATTTCCTTTGCCCGTTCGAAAATTTGTTAATTCCGACATACCTAAAGTGCACATGAACCAATAATTTCTCGGTGGCTTATGATTTGGCATCATTTTAACCAACTCTCTATCACTTATGGTTACCGAGATATCAATGTTAACGTATCTAATTTGTAACACCCTGTATAGGTATTTATACATTATCACATTATTCACATTCATCTATAAAAAGGTTTGGATCATCGATCTGTATCAATTTCCCGTTACAGTTACTGCATTGCCGGCTTCATTTTTGATAAAATACTGGCCTATAGTGATTGCAATCCTACAGTGTTTTAAATCCCGCATGGCATTTGCGGGAGTGGTTCTAATCCCGCGGGATCCCGCATAGGTTTTTTAATTTAATAAAATTCGATAAATTAATGTTTATTTAAGTAATTAATTGTTGAACCAACTTCAATTTTTTATTATAAAAATCAACAAATAACAGTATTTCAGTTTAAAGACCTAGCAACTCTTAACTATACTACTATGGCTATAAATCAATCAAATGTTCTTAATTAAAGTAACAAGTAACATTGGGCAAATGAACTTCAAATGTTTATACGCGGGATCCCGCATAGGTTTTTTAATTTTATAAAATTCTATAAATTAACGTTTATTTAATTAATTATTAAACCAACTTTAATTTTTTATTATAAATATCAAAAATTAACAGTTTGTATGTCAACAAAATTATGTAATTTAAAGCCTAGCTTCTCTTAAGTAGGTATTTACTATGACTATAAATCAGTCAAATTTTTTATCAATTAAATTAACAAGTAACTTTGGGCAAATGAACTTTAAATGTTTATTATTTTTCTACCTGAGATAATAAGTCTTACTAGTTTTTGTAGTAAATCACATTAGTTTGATTGTGAGGTAAGTAAGATACTTATAATACCTAAGCAGTCTGATTAATTTTCATATTATAATACCACGGATATTTGGCAGATACACGTTTTCGCGTTATTTTCTAAGAGTTTACGGCTTTCTTTGTGGCTATGCGGATCCGCATAGCTGGTGCGGGATCCCGCAGGCCGCCAAATGATTCGGGATTGCGGGATCCCACTTTGCGGGATTGCAATCCCTACTGGCCTATAACACCTCTAGCCTAAAAGCCACAACAAACAGTGACTCGCTGGGAGGTGCAGTGGCTTCTTCAGTTCTCCAGTATTACTCGCGGATTTTCCTCACCCCATATCCTGCAGTTTTGTTTGTTGACATATCCTCCTAGATGAAAATGCGCTTCATCACTGAGAGAACTTTCTTTAAAAAATCCTCATTTTCTTCTTTTGTTGCAAGGCCCAATTATTGACAAACATATGCCGCAACTGATGATCGATTGGTTTCAATTCTTGCGTTAACTGTATTTAATAGGCCTTCAACTTAAGATCTTTGGTTAAAATGTTATTAAGAGTTGTTTTTTTAATATGCAATTATTACTGTACTCAATGACGAATTGAGTTTTTTATTATGCTTCTTTGAAAACACCTTATTTTTATTATACTTCTTTGAAAACACCTTATTTTCATCTGTTTTAGTAATAATGTAAGATGGGCTTTTTCGGGCTAGCGCACGGAAAGAGCGCACGGAAAAAATTTTCCTGGTCTCCAGTTCTTTCAGTGTGCTGAATGAAGATACCGACTATTTTTTGGCTTTAAAATAAAAATATAGGTATAGGAAAATAAACTAAACTCAAGAAAGTCTATATGCTATCTGATATTTAATATGTACCTATTTTGTATTTTATTTCGTAAATATTTGAATATTTAGATGAATTTCTGAAATATTTTTTGACGTTTTGTCAATCTTATCTGACATAGACAAATTTAAATCACCTTTTAAATGATTTGAAAGTTACCATGAAAACGCATCATACCTGCCAAAGACCATATTTTCAGCGTTGTTAATTTTCTGTCAATTAAATTCATTCTAATAAAATGTTCTCTCAACCTGAAAAAGTGGCATCTTTCATTATTAATAGTTAATTTTTAATTACTCTAGTAGTTTTTTTTTTAAATTCCGATAACAGTTGTGAAAATAAAAATATTCCAAGTTTATTTTGTATGTATGTATTTTTTTATGTTATATTTTGTTTTATGTTATCGTTTTCAAAGAAGTATAATAAAAAATATCGTTCATTACACGTCCAGAAATGGATTTTCCGTGCTTGCTTGACTTCCCGTGTTCGGCTGCGCCTCACACGAGAATTTGTCAAGCGCGCACAGAAAAATCCTTTTTTCCGGACTGGTAATGAAATATACTATTTCGGAGTTTCCGCAATACTTTCACTTATGCAGCAATGTTTCTGGAGAACAACCACTACAATAATAAATACGCTGTATTTCATCTTGTAGGTACTGTACCAGTTTTCTCAAGTTTCTTTAGTATTTTAGCGATAGCTGTTTTGGATGGAGTATGGTTTCTTCCAAATTCCCCACGGCATTTTCTAACTGTTTCGGCTATACTTTCTTGTTTACTTATTTGTTTGTTTTAGTTATTCTTTAATAATTTAATTTATTAAATTTTGATATACACATTTATTTTCGTTGAACAATTACGATGTAAGACTATTTTTTTAACCTGTTTGTTTGAAAATTGCTAAATTGTTGTATTTACAAGATATATTGTAATTTTTGTAGATCTCAATTGTCAGTAAAAACCGAACCAGAGGAAACTATAAATAATGTTGCCTATCACGAAGGGAAATTAAAAAACGAACAAGTGGACATCAAAGACGAAGGATTAACTCAAAACGCAATGAAGTAACTACTTATTTTGCTAATTCCATTTTCTTAATAGCTATTTATGTAACCAGTTAGGAAATGCTTTACTTTTTTTAACGAGTGTAATGTTGGAGGGGCGAACGAAGGGAGGTCCTTCAAAATTATATGAATTAAACAAAATTCCATTTCCTATAGTGATGTAAATTAAAAAAAAACTGTAATGTTTTTTCTCACAAACTATTTTTTATGAAAAAAACGTAGCCTGTTTTTTTTTTCAAATTGTTTTTTTTCTCACAAACTGACAAATATGGAAGGTTTTAGAGGAAAATAATTGAAAATCCATGTGATTTCATTTTTAATGATAAATCAAATAATATGCAATAATACACAAATATATTAAAAAACTAACCAAAATCACTTATTTATGAACAGGAACTCAAGAACAGCTAAAGCGCATAGGACTAGTTATAGTAATAATAATAATAGTACTAAAAATAGGAACGATACGATAACTAATAATGAAGAAGTAATTGTGTAGTATTGCCTATCCTATTGAAGTCATAAAAATCTAAATTTAAAGAAAAAATCTGTCAAGTGCGAGCTATACTTGCACAATTAGTGTTCCATGCGATCAGCCCTCCCACTTAAGTTATGTTATTAATAGTAATGCACTCGCGTTTCGAATGAGCCAAATTAAAAATTTAAAAACCTGGTAAGGACAAAAGTTGTTCCTTACATCAAGAGAAATATTTTTTGTCAAAAAACTTTTTCTCGGAAACCAATGGTTCAGCAGTTATTGGGAAATAATTAATTAAATTGTTTATAACAATTGATTGCCCTAGAATTTTGGCTCAATCTACACCTAATACTCAATGTTCGTTATTTTGTTCAGATTTTTCTGAGCGATCCTTTTGGTGATATGGATGGAGGAGAGCAATAATAGTACTGCACTGGCTTTTCGACTGAGCCAAATTAAAATTTTGGAATACTTGTCAGGAAAAAAGTTGTTCCTTAAATCGTGAGAAATATTTTATTGTCAAAAAACTTTTTCTCTGAAACCAATAGTTCAGCAGTTAAAAGGAAATAAATAATTAAATTGTTTATAACAATTGATTGCGCTAGAATTTTTCAATTCTGATAATTTTGGCTCAATCTAGACCTAATTCGCAATGTTCATGATTTTTTTTAGATTTCTCTGAGCGATCCTTTTGGTGATAAGCGTGGAGGACAGCAATTTTTAAGCGTTTTTCCCTAAAAAGAAATAATTAAAAAAATATATATGATGTATATTTTGAATTCATGCTTCAGTAAGCTTTCATTTGATAACCTACACGATGCCCTTAATTTTTTTTCCATTACCCAATTTACCCTCAAAATCAAAATTCAAATTTTTATACTTCACGTCTATAATTGGGCCACCACACATTATCTCTGTCCTAAATTTCAAATTTTTACATTGAATAGTTTCAGAGAAAATCGCCTGTAACAGACACACGGACGGTCACCGAAGTGATTCCATAAAAAGGATTCTGCAAATATACGCTGTGGAGGTGGCGGTAGCGGTCTAAAACAACCCATGTAATACAATTCGGGCACTCAAATATCAACGTTCCAATTGTTAGAAACTGCAGTCAGTGCTGCGTCCAAGTAACGACAACGAAGCGGTAGCAGTGGAATTCGACAGGTTGTATTTGACCGCGACGGTATTGTTGTGTGTGTGTGTGTGTGTGTGTGTGTGTGTGTGTGTGTTCACGTATCCACCCGATTGTGACCTAATACGTGTGCATCAAAGTGGATTGTGACCTATTATGGAATTGTGACCTATTTTTCGATAGGTCACAATTTTTTAATAGCAAATTCGGAATCTACGACCCGAAATTAGTCAAAAAAACACAACTTTAAAAAAACCATCATTTTAGGCCACAATAGGGTTTTATGCATATTGGGTAAAATACGTGAACCAAACCAGATTGTAACCTATCCCGAAAATAATATTTAGCGCCCTCTATCAAAGCATACACTAGAAATTGTGGCATTAGAAGTAGGTCACAATTTTTAAATGTGTGTAGTATTATTAATATAATTTAATTCTTTTGTAAAGAACCTGTGTGTATTGAAGTAGGTCACAATTTTTAAATGTGTGTAGTTTTATTAATATAATTCAATTCTTTTGTAAAGAACCTATATAGATCAGCTAGATCTCGTTATTAACCAACTTTATAAAGGAAGCTGTTTGTCGGTTCCGCCTGAATTTAGCTTATTTTTCTTCAATTTTTTTATGTATGTTCGGGGATAAATAAACTTATTTGAATAATTTTTTTATTTTCTTCTAGAATAGATTTCTTCCTCTAGTCGTCACATTATGAGGCGCAACCACTTAAAGAGCTGGTGAAATCTTAGCGGATGTTTCCAGCCCTGGGTGCGTGAGTCGGTTTTTTCTTTTCCTTTCCTCTTCAGACTGTCATTCTTTCTCTTCTCTTTTGTGTTCCTTCTCTCTTCTAACTATCCACCTGTTCAAAAAAAAAAACAAATGTGAAAATAATGATGGAGCTCCCAGGGGTAAAAAATTTCGGAGGTAAACTACCCCTCCATTCGGATCTCCGGGCGAGGTGTGCTCATGGGGGCCCACCATCGAAGAATTCCAAGAGCATAGTAACCTTTGCCAACATCTGCGGGCTCAATTCCAATTTGGACTCTGTCCACCACTATCTCCAATCATGCAAACCCCACATTCTTTTTCTGAACGAAACCCAAATCAGCTCCAAATCCTCCACCAATCATCTCCTGTTTCCAGGCTATGAACTTCTGTCATCTTTTCGTCTTCATGGTGGGGTATGTGCCTACGTTCGCAGCAGTCTTTCTTGCACCAGACTCCCGAACATGGAAACAGGCCAGTCGGATATACTCTGGCTAAAACTCGCCCTTAAATCTTCTACTAAATTTATCTGTTGCATCTATCGCTCCCCGTCAGACAAATCCTGCAATGAGTTCTTTGACTATCTCTCGGCCAAGATCGACCATCTCATCTCCGAATTTCCCTCCGCTGAAATTATCGTCCTAGGCGACTTCAACGTCCGTAGCAAGGAATGGTTAGGATCCACAAAAACTGACCCAGAAGGCCGAGCAGCAGAAAACTTCGCAATCAGCAACTCGCTCACCAATTTGATCAGAGAACCAACATACTTTCCCCGCGTTTCTACCCATAATGCAAATCCACTAGATCTTTTTCTTACTACCCATCCTGAGCCTTACTTAACATCTGTATGCGCTCCCCTTGGTCGTTCAGATCATGGCCTCATAACCGTCTCTTGTCCCATAGACCCCGAGTTTGCTGAAATCATGCCAGAACGCACGATCTGGCACTACAATTCTGCCGACTGGGATGGTCTTCGAAACTTCTTCTCTGCTTTCCCTTGGAACCCTGTCTGTTTTTCAACTCCCGATCCCTCCGAAATTTGCTCTCATATCTCAGACATTATTCAAGCAGGTATTGAAGGCTTCATTCCACATACCCGCAAGAAACCTAAACTCCACCATCAAAAGCCATGGTTCCCCAAGGCCTGTGACAAAGCCAGGCTCAAAAAAGGCAAAGGTCACAAAAGATATCTTCAAAATCCTACACCCAAAAATCGTCAAATTTTCAACGAGGCCAGAAATCAATACAACCAAACTATCTTAGAGTCCAAAAATGCTTTTAACAACTGCATAAAAGATAAAGTGCTTTCCTGTCCCAACGGCGGCAAATCTTTCTGGTCACCTGCCAAGAGCATTAGTCAGAACTTCTGTAGAAGCACTTTTCCTCCCCTCACCTCCCACAACGAAGTTATCTCCACCTCTAAAGGGAAAGCAGAACTATTCGCCAAACAATTCGCTGCCAATTCCACCCTGATCCCTCCCCCCAATTTCGCTCTTCCAACCGCTAAGTCTGTACCCCACAAAATGTCCGATATAATACTTAAGGTCAAACAAGTTCAAAAAATTCTTCTATCCCTTGACACCAAAAAGTCCTCTGGTCTGGATGGCATACGAGCAATTGTTCTAAAAAAATGCGCTCCAGAACTTGCACCCATATTAACTCGTCTTTTCCAGATCTCTCATGGCGAATCTCAGATTGTTGCTCTCGATATTTCCAAGGCCTTTGACCAAGTATGGCATGCCGCACTCCTCAACAAACTACCTTCTTATGGTCTTCCTACCAAGCTATGTACCTGGATCGGCAGCTTCCTCTCTAATCGGCGCATATCTGTTGTGGTTGACGGTCACTCATCTAAATTCCATCCTATCAATGCTGGTGTCCCCCAAGGTTCAGTCCTGGCACCAACTCTATTTCTTCTTCACATTAATGACCTACTCTCTTCAACTACCAATCCCATCCACAGTTATACTGACGATAGTACTCTTCACTACAATATTCATTTTTCCAGACAAGTTTCGAATCAGGAGTTGGATAACAGACGCAGATCTATGTACCTATCCCTTTCCCAAGATCTTCAATTAATCTTAGAATGGGGTGCCAAGAACCTTGTTCAGTTCAACGCCTCCAAAACCCAGTCTTGCTCCCTCTCACGCAAAAAATCTGGCAACGATTACCCCATCCACATGAATGGCCAAGCCCTACAAAACAACGAAACCTTCGATCTCGTTGGCGTCGCTTTCGAACATGATCTCAGCTGGCACAAACACATTATTTCAGTAGCCACATCGGCAGCTAAAAAGCTTGGTTTTCTCTTTCGAGCCAGAAAATACTTCTCCCCTTCCAACTTATACACTCTCTATGTTTCCCAAATAAGACCTAATCTGGAGTACTGATCCCACATCTGGGGAGTGGCATCACCTTCGACACTTAGGATCCTTGATTCTATCCAAAAGAGAGCCATTCGACTTATCAATGACCCAGCCCTCACGAGAAAACTTCCTTCTCTCGCTCATCGCCGCGCTGTTGGGAATTTATCCCTTTTCTACCGCTACTTCCACGGATTTTGCTCTGAAGAACTAGCCGGTATTATTCCCCCCTTGAATGTCCCTAACAGAACAACAAGAGGCCGGTTACGTATGCATCCCTTTACTGTCCAGCTACAAAAGCCTAGAACAGACCACTTCTCTCGCTCATTCATACCTAGGGTCTCCAGATTATGGAACAAATTGCCTGCAGATGTTTTCCCTTCCCGTCCCAACCTCCAATCCTTCAAATCCCGTGTCAATAGACTACATTTCCCTTCTCTTCAGACACCCACGGTACGTTAGTACTTAGGCTTGAAGCCTACGTGGGATGTCTTAGATAAAAAAAAAATTGAAGAATATGGGAGGGAAAACAATTTAGCGTAGACATTTTTTTTTGGTAAAAATGTCAGCAGTAGAAATACACTTTTCAGATTTATTGACCAGACTAACTAATTTTACCTAATATATGTCAAACAAAGCAAGAGTGGTGGGCTTGAGAGGGGATAAATTAAGATTTTTTCAAATATGTCGTTTTACATACATAAATATAAAACAAAAAATTTTGCGTAATATTTTATTTTAAAAAAAGAACAGATTTCAAAAATGCTGGGGATGAAGAAATATACTTATAGTTACTTTAGTACTTGAAACAACTAGTTCTTAAGCTAAGCTTTGTTTTATTTCAGTACAGGCATTGTTAATTTATTAATTATGAACAATAGAGATACCTACTAAAAATTTTCACCATAAAAACCTTATTTAAGAAACTATAGTAATTTGAGTATGTAACACTATTATTAAAGTTATGTTTCCACATCCCTAATATAGTATTATTTCATATTAAAAAACAATTAAGTTGGTTCTTCTCTGTGTATAAAAAAAATATTTAAGTATTTCTTAAGAAACCAACATAAAGAAAGGTAGGGCTTGTTTATTAATACGAAATTTCGATAAAAATTCATGAAAAAGTTTTTTGGAAAAACTCTCGGGCACGTAATCTTTTATTATAAATTGTGCATTTTTTGACATTAAATTTATTTATACAGGGTGGCTCCTGTAAGAGCTTTGACGTTATTGTTTTTTCTTAATGGAATACCCCACCCCATTTTTTATTGCATCTTTGAAATCTACAGAAAATTCTAAACATACCTGATGTAGCATAACCTATACCTTAACTCCACTGATTTCGAAATAAATCAGTATAAACATTAGAACTTCACAATTTTGTTATGATATAGATACTGAAATTTAAAAAATTGTGGGTAGCATGGAAACGACGTAAACAGACTTGCTTATTGTCAAGAAGCCCATGGGTGGCATTTCGAGCATTTAAGTAAATAATTTCTTCTACTCCTTGCTTTGTAAGTCATTATTATGTCACTATTATGACATTAATTTGACAGACAACTTACTTCCCTAGAAATTTAAGAGATTTACTTACAACCCTAGCAAAGTAAGTAAATAAGCCTGGGACATAATATACATATATTCACTTATTTATTCATATATAAAGTACAATTTTCAAATTTACAACTAACAAAACTTGTTCTTGAAGCTTGTTTCTGTCTTCGCCGTTATTGTCATTCCCATTAAATTCCGCAATTATGGTTTTTGTTGATATAGGGGGGTATTTCTGATATGATGTTACTAATTCGCAAAACATGGCAAAATTAAATTTAACTTTTGACACTGACAAAAAACATAAGATGACAAGTAAGCATTCAAGTAAAAACCTAGAGAACCAAAGTCGACTTACCAAAAAGTAAAAATGTGTGTTATTAACTTTAAATTTTAATAGGCACTTTTTTACTCGAATTTAATATGGATTTCAGATTTCAAACACTTTTGTTTCTTCTCTAGTCGGTGTTCCTAACAAAGTAACACATGTCTCGTTGAAATATAAAAAGAACAAAAGAGGGAATATATTTTTATAATTTGTTTACCTTGGCTTCGAACCTGTTTAGAAATCTCAGGCTGTACCTATATTGAAACTTTTAAATTTGGCAAGCTTTGTTGAGGGCTTTTTGAAACTTGGAGCCAGAGGCTATAGCCCCCCAAGCCCCTCCCCCTTAACATAGGGCTGCTATACACTAATAAAAACTGTGACTTAATACACCAAAAAATTGTGACCTAATACATTAAATTTAACAAAATTATGACATAATACATTTAAAAAAATTGTGGTCTAATACATTCCAAATAATTGTAGCCTAATACACTCCAAACAATTGTAGCCTAATACACTCCAAAAAATTGTGACCTAATAAACTCTAAAAAATTGTAGCCTAATACCATCCAAAAAATTGTGACCTAATACACTTTAAAAATTGTGACCTTTTAGTTCCAAATTTTTTGACACGTGTGTAAACATATTTAGAAAGAGTGTATCAAAAATCTGCAAATACAGGCCTATTTGACATTGAAAAATGGACCAATCCCACCAAAAATATTTATGTAGGTCACAATTGGGTTTTGGGGTACATAGGTCACAAGTGACCAAATACGGGTAGGTGTGTGTGTGTGTGTGTATGGGGGACTACTTTATATCAATATTAAGTGGATATTATGGAAAATGCAACGGAAAAAATAATTCAAGCAGTAAAGGCACACAAAATAGTATATGACTTATCTAATAGACTATAAAAATATTAGAAAAAGTAGTTTAAACTTCTGGAATTGCTTGAAACTTCAAGAATTGCAGCCAAAATTAAGACTTATTTTGGTTTCTTTTTAACGTCATAAAACTTACAAAAAAATACTGTTTTGTGTCCTGATTAGAATATCAACTGAATAACTCCCACCAAGTAGCCAATCGCTACCACCACCGCGTAAGTTTGCAAGGACCTGTCGCGTCTCATACCACTAGCATGACCACGACCGCCACGGTTTACCGCGTCAGTTTGAGGAATCCTTTAGTATTCCGTTTCACGGAACACTAATAAAAATGGTTGCATGGTACACAAGGATTGGCAATAATTGCGAGTGGGCTTTACAGGATAGGTGCACCCACATCGTCTCCTGGCGTTTTTTAAATGATGACTACTTGAAAAAAAACTAATGATTTTTTTTCAAGTTTTCTTTAAGGTGATAAAAACCGGTTTTTACATCACTAATTTCCTACCGTGTGTCAGTAAAGATTTTTTCTAATTTTGAGAAAAATGTGTAAATAAAATTATTAATTTTAATTATTGTATGAAAACATCTAATCATCTAATAGGTTCCTAGTAGACAGTTGTCTGGGTTGTCATGAAGTCAGAGAAATATGAAATATTTATATTTTTGTTTCATTTTTTAATAACTGCTTATAAAATTAATATTTCATCACCAGTTAGGAAATATGCTGTGTACACCGATTTCTCCAAGGCCTTCAACAAGGTCTCTTAATAGCAAAATTGGGATCTATCGGAATTTATGAATCTCTTCTCTCATGGATGCAGAGCTACCTGACTGGGAGGAGGCAGGTCGTTCG
The DNA here is from genome assembly GCA_963971165.1 of Philopedon plagiatum. Classification (NCBI taxonomy): domain Eukaryota; kingdom Metazoa; phylum Arthropoda; class Insecta; order Coleoptera; family Curculionidae; genus Philopedon; species Philopedon plagiatum. The sequence goes on from OZ020193.1 coordinate 68,640,229, forward strand.
CTATAAGAAATATTTGTCTCGCGAGATTATTGTGTAGTCTGGAGTCAATCAAGGGGCGCACATCTATTCAATCTGTTTCTTATTGTTAAATATAAATGCAAGATACCTTGAAATTTTTGTAGATCTCAAGTGCTAGTAAAAACTGAACCAGAGGAAACTGGAAATGATGTTGTATGTCAGGAGTGGAACTTAAAAACTGAAGAAGTGTACCTCAAAGAGGAAGGATTAATTCGAAGCGCAACTGAGTTAGTACTTATTTTGCTAATTACTTAAATAGTTTTAAGTTTCTTTTACTTTAAATTTATAAAATTATCGTTACAATTTACTCTATATACAGAGTCTTCGGAAAATGCGTTAGGATACTTGAACAGGTTATTCTACATTCTACGTGACAAAATAAAGGTAGTAAGTAATGTAACAAAAATTCGAAATCTCAATACCTATTTTTCGAGTTACAGACTATTAACGTTCAATTTTTTTCTTATTTTTACATATTTCGATTATTTCTTAACTAATCAAATTGATCTTTGGCACAGAGACTCATGTTGTGATTTATATCATTCTGTTACAAAAATGTTTCTCTGCTATGCTACCAGAGGGCACTTTATCTGAAAACCAAATTTTAATTTTCGCATCTTTTTTTTTGACAGATACCTATTTCAAACACAAACATGTTATTTTCAAGATAATAGAATACTAATCAAAAACGGTACTCTTCATCTGAGTCGATAAATCTCACCGTTTAGTCGCAAATTAGAATTAAAAATTTTATTTTCAAATCAGTTTTTCAAATGGAAGCAAAAAATCAAGTTACTATGGTAAAAAAAACAATCGAAATGTTATTTGACAGATAAAGAATAAATAATAAGTAAAACTTTCTTCGGTGTTAGTGAAGTCTTGAAATTAGTGAAAATATTGTTGAAATTAAATACCGTTTTAATTTCAACAATGTTTTCGCTAATTTCAAGACTTAACTAACACCGAAGAAAGTTTTACTTATTATTTATTCTTTATCCGTCAAATAACAATTAATTGTTTTTTTACCATGGTAACTTTATTTTTTGCTTCGATTTGAAAAAACTTAATTTTAATTCTAATTTTCTACTAAACCGTGAGATTTAGCGACTCGGATGAAGAGTACCTTTTTTGTTTAATATTCTATTATCTTTAAAATAACATGTTTGATTTGCAATATCTGTCAAAAGAAAAAAGATATCCGAAAAATAAAATTTGGGTTTAGGTGGCACAGAAGAGAAACATTTTTGCAACTGAATGATATAAATCACAAGCTGAGTCTCTGTGTCAAAGATCAATTTGATTAGTTAAGAAATAATCGAAATATGTAAAAAATAAGAAAAAAAATTGAACTTTAATAGGTTGTAACTCGGAAAATATTAGGATTTCGAATTTTTCTTACGTGACTTACTACCTTTGTTGTCACGTAGAATAACCTGTCTAAGTACCCTGATGCATTTTGCGAACGCCCTGTATAAGTCTATGTATTAAGCATATACGTATTACTACTATATTATACCTATTGTTAGCATCCAATCTACCAGTTGTTAAAATTTGAAGCAAAGGTAAATCTTTTGTTTTGTACCACGTGAAGTCTCAGCACTTTTGAAGTTTTGATGGAACTGTCACTGTCAGTTCTGACAGCAGTCTAAAATGTGAGCTTGTCGGTTTCCTTTTCGTCTTTTTACCTTTCAAAAGTAAAGATTAATGTGTTTTTATTTGTGAAAAGTGGATTAAAAGTTAATTATTATCCTATTTACGATAATGTCGTAGCTAATGTACCGATAATGCCAGTTTTAAGCAGCAAGAAGTGAAGAAATTACTTGTAGTTTTAGCGGCGGATATTCTTCACAAGAATGTAAACTGAAGAGTGAATACATCGTTTTTAATTTTTAATTTGAGCTTTTGGGGCAAAACGGGTAAGAACATTATGTAAATAAAGCGGGGCATCGTTTGGAAATCTAAAAAAAAAACACATTATTTAAGTTCGAATTAAAACTCAAAATACGTAAGTATAATTTATTGTAATTATTAATTTATATATTATTATAATACATTATAATTAGAATCAAAATCTTAAATAATTAATTTCCTACCCATGCAAAATCACTTTGTCTTTGTCAACTGACCGTCGGCATGCGAAACAAGATCTCGTTTTCTATCCAAAATATTATTAACTCTGTTTCGATATTGTACTTTAAAGTATATAATAATTTATACTTACTGATTTTTCTGATATTTTGTTATAAATTAAAATAAATATTCACAAAATAACGCTACGGTGAAATCGAAGGCTTGTCAGATTCAAATTGGAAGTTTTGAATATGACAGGCGCGAGCGGCCATGTTGTCGTATTTGGTGTTTTGATTAGCGGACGGTACGTAGTATTGAGTTCACTGGCTGGGCAAATCACGTGGTGATTTATGAGGGATGTTCAGGACATCACGTGACTGATTAGCAATTGTTTCCAAAGGCTACGTCTTTTTCAACATTTTTTCGTCGTTCGCTATACAGGGTGTCTAAAATAGGTGATAGCACTATTGCTATCTCCGAAATGGTACAAGATACGAGGTCGGTTAAATTAGAGAAAATGTGCCATTTCTAGTCCCTATTCATATTCAGTTTACGGAGTTGCCAAATTCTCTATAGTTTCTTATCTACAGGGGATTTTTTAAAAATAGTCAAAAACTTAGTTCTTAAATATCTCGAAAACTATTATAGTTAGAAAAAAATTGCTTTTACAAAAATCACACGATTTTTTACCTTCTCTAAAGTAACGTTACTGTTTTGTTTATACCATTTGTTTTTACTGAGCTACTGATACTAACTTGTTTTTTTCAAATACGGACCTGGATTTTTTGCTGCATTTTTTGAAAGAATACTTCATACCCTTTACAACTGTGTATCACTTGATTATGTTTTTCGACGTTTTGGTGAAGAATAGTATCATCATCAGGATATTCTACCAGTACGGACCTGGCATTTTTCAAGTTAATGCGCCATTTCACGACCTATTTTGGCGACAATTAGGTCAGAATCGGTAACTATGGATTAAATTGTTTTAACTGGTAAATTTTAATTATAATCATGATTAGTAACCAGGATCCTCAAGTTGGTAAAATTGTTACAACGCCTGAAAAAAAGCATAAGCTTAGTTTTAATTATAACAAATCCTAATGATTAATTCTTAGAGGCGTGATTGGCTTCGTGTGGTCAGTTCAATATCGTCCATCAACCTGTTCGTCCGCCCATCCATATGTTATAATTCAACGCAACGTCAAAAAATAAAGCAGAAAACGGATTTTAGATTCGAATTCCTTATAATCCGAACCCAGTAAATATGACAATGGTTTTATGCTAGAATATAGTTAAAGGTCTTTAATTTGAGATAATATGGTTTGCTTTCAAAGCCAGTAAATAGTAATTCAACTGTACCAGCAGAATGAGTTGCAGCAGAACTGAAACCATGAGGTAAAATAGGATTATTAATTATTATCTTTTGAACTGAAAGGTGATTTTTGGATACGAAAATATTAAAAACGTAAACAATGAAGACTGGGGTGCCTTTTACAATATGTAGTAGACTCAACCACTAGTTAGGTGCAGAGGTGCTGTTAATAAAGGCCGCTAATTATATCTGATCTGAGTCTGCTAAACTTTTGCTTTCAATAACTCATTGGCTTAAGTGCAATTTGACAAACTTTAATGACCAAAGGGTTCTGGTTAGTAATTATTCAGTTGAATAATTTAAACCACGGCGATAGGTTGTGAAATTGTGCCTTAACAAGGAAAATCCTAGGTCCGTATCGATAGAAAATCCTGATGATGTTGTTATTCCTGATCAAAACGTCGAAAACCATAATCAAGTGATACATAGTTGTAAAGGGTATGAAGTGTTCTTTCAAAACATGCAGAAAAAAATCCAGGTCCGTATTTGAAAAAAACAAGTTAGTATGAGTAACTCAGTAAAAACAAATGGTATAAATAAAACAATAACGTTACTTTAGAGAAGGTAAAATTTTTTGTGATTTTTGTAAAAACAACTTTTTTCGAACTATAATAGTTTTCGAGATATTTAAGAATTAAATTTTTGACTATTTTTAAAAAATCCCCTGTAGATAAGAAACTATAGAGAATTTGGCAAGTCCGTAAACGGAATATGAATAGGAACTAGAAATGGCACATTTTCTCTAATTTAACCGACCTCGTATCTTTTACCATTTCGGAGATAGCAATAGTGGTATCACCTATTTTAGACACCCTGTATAGTAGTAATACGTATATGGTATTAAGTACATACTAACCTAATGTCGATCGAACAATTAAATAACCTATCAATAAAATAGGCCAGCTGATTTATACATTATTGTAAAAATATTGATTTAATACGAAACCCTAAGGAACAGATATTGGGCGTGTAAATACTGTTGAAGTTTTTAGATATTCTTTAAGCAAAAACAACTAGATCTTGTAAAAATGTATTACTATTTTGAAACGTAGATCTTGTTTATTTATTCTTGAATGGACTTGTTCAGTCATTTCGCGTTTTCAATAAATATGTTCATATTATTGCACAGTCAGTCGAAACACGCACACAAAATATTACGTCGGTTGGACGGATCATAACAAAAATATTAAGGTTTAAAATTCGACCAAATTGAAAAAACACAGTTTCCAGCCTGACATCACCCTATGAAGAACATAACGGGAAATATGGCAACTCAACGCTATAAACCCTATCGACCGTTTTAGTACTAACAGGAATTATTAATGTTTTGTGTAACTTTTGTAGCATTTTTTAATCTTCGAATTTAGTTTTGTTTTGAAAATTTATTCATGGTTCTTAAACAAAATTAAGCTTAACATTAACTTCAGCAATCAATACGTCAAAATATTTTATACTTTTCAGTGCTTTTTTTGCGAAGTTGGCTCATTTTATTGAAAATAAAATTATTTAATCAGTTTGTTTACAAAATTGTTAAATGGTTCTATTTGCAAGATACATTGTAATTTTTTTAGATATCAAGTGCCAGTAAAAACTGAACCAGAGGAAACTGAAAATGATGCTGTCTATTACAAATGGAAATTAAAAAACGAAGAAATGAACATCAAGGAGGAAGGATTAACTCAAAACTCGATTGAGTAAGTACATACATATTTTACTAATTACATTTCTTTAAAAAAATTCCTAAATAGTCGAAGTTTTCTTTTATTGTAAATTTACAAAATTTTCTGTACAATTTAGTTTATACAGGGTGATTCAGAAGTTCTGCATAATATTCATATTTCTTTAATGCGTTATTTTTGAGTAAAACGTTAAAACACGTGAATTAGTTAAACTGTTTACTCATGTTTCTGTAATATTTTCAACCGTTTTCAACCCTCTAACTCCCAGCCACCCCAAGATTTCTTTTAAATGGCACCCCATGTCAAATAGGGCCCGTTGAGAAGTTCTTTAAGAACTGAACTGAATGGTATCAATAAATCATGTTACGTTTTTAATTACTAGGTTTTGTAGGACTAACGTCGGGTTGCACAAACAATTTAATCACGAATTAAACTAATAAGACACTTGTAATGTGACAGCACTTATGCTAACGTCATTGCCAAATATGACTCTAAACGTCAATTAAATTTACTACTTGATTAAAAGTTTTGTGCAACCCGATGTAATAGTCGTAGTAATGTTAGTATAAAAATAATTAAATAACGACTTGTTTTATTTAAAATTATGTTAGAAGTAGTTAGTACTCACATAATGTGTGACCTAACGTTACAAATGTTGGAAATGACCCCCCACCTTCTACTTGACATGCACCAAGTCGGTGGTAAAAACCATCTACTAAATTACGAATAGTTTGGGGCTCTAAGTTATTGATCTCAATTCAAATTCTATCTTTTAAGGGAATCAATATTTTGTGGTCTATTCTGGTACACTTTCAATTATCCCCGAAAAAAATCTAACGGCGTAAGGTCCGGAGTAGAGATGCGCTTAATACTCCTTTTTAAAGAACTAGTTCGCGCGAATTAGTTCTCAATGGCGAACTAGTTCAAAGAACTAGTTCGCGAGCGAATTACTCTGGCAGATACTGCAAAAAAATGTCACTCGTCTCGAATTATATTATTATGGAATACCTCATTTAAAAACATAACCTCTACTTAGCAATAAAAAACGGTACATAAATTAATATTTACTTAAAAACCAGCCAATACCAATTTATCACAAAATAACTACGATAGACAATACAAATATAATATTAATATTAATTTAATTCGTATCATCTATACAAAAAAGATTAGCATATTTTGTTGTCTTTTTTACCACATTTTATGTTGTTTATGAATGACATAGGTATTTTTGTTTTGCTCATTTTACTCGTTTTTCAGTATCGTTAGTATTTACTTGCTGAGCTAAAATACTTTTAACTTTGTATACTAATACATTATCATAATATTACCAAAGAGTTTAGAATGTTTAGTTTTTATTTTATTTTTCTTTTGTTAAAATTATTTTTTAGTTATAGATTATAGTCATGTATGCATGGCTATGGTTTTCTTTGTAGGTACCTTTTTATCACATGCATGCATCCCTTGTTAAAATAAATTTTTTATGTTTAAAATACGTTATTTTTATTTTACTTGGTTAGTTTTTTTATGATTTTGTAGAGTTTGGACGTAGATTTAAACTTTTTTAGGGTATTACAATAATCACGTTATAAATATATTAAGTATAGATAAAATAAACCAGTAAATAAATGATTAACGTAAATATATAAATATAGGTAATATATAATAAACGCGTCATTTCCTTCTTTTATTCATCCGTCGCGTCGTTCTCTACACCGCTTACAAACTTGTAGTTCAGCAGTTCGACAATTGCAATCCGAGTGGTGATTGAACGGCCGCAGCCGATTTACTTAACAGTTCCCAGGGAACTAGTTCGATTTTTATACCTCTTCTTCCTTGTAGTTCAGCAGTTCAGCTTTCTCGCGACTCTTGCGTTGATCTAACGACAACGTCTGACAGTCACAGGTTGGTTTGCTTAATAGTTCGCGGCGAACTAGTTCCATATTAACTTGAGAACTAGTTCGTCTAGTTCGCTTCGACTAACTTCTTTCAAATAGTTCGTTCGCGAACTACCCATCCCTAGTAGTGATGCGCTTAATCGTTCTTTTTAAAGAACTAGTTCGCGCGAACTAGTTCTCAGTGGCGAACTAGTTCAAAGAATAGTTCGGGAACGAACTACTCTAAGTATTCGAGCAGATAAGTAAATACTGCGAAAAAAAATTAACTCGTCTTTAATTATATTATTATGGAATACCTCATTTAAAAACAAAACTCCTACTTGGTAATAAAAAACGGTACAAAAATTATTATTTACAAATACCAGCCAATACTAATTTATCACAAAATAAGCATGCCCTGTATGATAGACGAAACAAAAATAAATGACGCCAATTTAGAAACTGAATCACAACCATTTCTACGAAACAGACTAAGTTCGTATATCTGAATACTGAACAAAAATACAAACACATCCTTTCCTTTTTTTATCCATCCGTCGTTATTTAGCTTATAAACTTGTAGTTCAGCAATTTCGACAGCGACAATTGCAATCCGAGCGGTGATCGAACGAATTCCTTTTAAAATTTTGGTGTGATGTGATGTCGAGATCGCAGAGAAAAACAGTTTTTAAATGTGACTGCGTCGATCCAGGTTTAAATCCCCCAGAATGAGGCAAATATTTAAAGCCAGTAATGAATGAGTAACAAATATTAGGCTTACTGCAGTTTATGCTCTAAAGTAATATAACTTATCAATACGGGGAAGAGGACCGTTGCTAGCCATTTTAAAAGTACTTCTCATTCAAAAGAATTACATGTAGTCAATACCAACAATACCGTTTCGACTATGCTGTCTAACTCCAAAAAATCTGAAAATATATCTCGGAGAGAAACCACTGCTACAGATTTTGATGGTGAATATCCTTTTAGCAAATCGCTGGGAACCCTGTAATAGCTCGCGGCGAACTAGTTCCATATAAATTTGAGAACTAGTTCGCTTCAAAGAACAGTTCTTTTAAATAGTTTGTTCACTAATTACCACAGACTGCTAGCCTTTAGCCGGCCACAGACAGGGAGAGATGTTTGTGTGCATCAACGCACGTGCAGAGACGCGCATTCATCAACCCCGGTGTATGGGTAAATTTTCCGGTAATTTTCCCGAAAAATTTGTCTACACACTGGCGAATATCAACGAACGTGCATCATCGTGTGTTCATGTATTAATACATGTGCGTGTGTCTGTAGACTCCTTTTGGCATGACTCACATCTGTACGAATCGAACATTAAGTAGCTTTTACGACAAGAGTCTAGGGGATGGGTGCAACTTTTTATCCCGGGCTTCCGCATTCGCAGAGGAAGGAACAATAGTTGATTTTCTCGCACCGATCCCTCTTCGCTTGCGAGGAAAGAGACTGGCCAGGGCCCCTAACCAGGTGCTAACCCTGTTCCGACCTTAGGGTGCCCTCCGATCCACCGTTCGCTAGATTTTCTGGACCCACAACAAACAAAACATAATTTTTAGGTTAAGGTATGTAGAAGGGTTACCAGATGCGAAAGACTAATTTCCGGGACGTCCTGTCAATAAAAAAAAAAAAAAAAAAAACGCTCTAAGGTGTAGTCAAAAAACGTATGTGTTTGGCCAAAAGAACGACGGTAACATCGTTTACAAATACTACTTATATTTAACGCTATTTGGCTAGTTTTAACAATTTTTCGTCTTCAGGCCCTTTTAAAAAGGACAAAAATTCTGAGCAAGTCTAACTGGAATTAATTCGAATTTGCAGCTCAGCTGCAAGTTGTTTGTTTTTGCTTGATTCAAGATTTCCGGGATAGTACAGTAAAATTCCGGGATCCGGGACGACCTAACAAATTCCGGGATTTTCCCGGAATTCCCGGACGTCTGGCAACCCTAGGTAGACACGATAAATTTTTTGCTCGGGAACTTTAAAAAAAGACAAAACAAAATTTTTATCGAGGAAGGAGTGCTAACCCCTTTCCAATACACCTTTTAGAGCCGATTTCCTAATTTTTTATAAAATTTTAAATGACAAAAATTAAAAAAAGATGCGGCCGAGCACGGATTCGATCCAACACCTCTCGGTCAATAACCGGATTACTTTACCACTGGACTACGTGGCTCATGCTAGGAAATCGGTAAACTTAGTAACAAGTGCGTCATTTATATTTTTGAGGTTATTACGCATGCGGAAGCCCGGGATAAAAAGTTACACCCATCCCCTGGACTCTAGCTTTTACTATTTTCTCTATGGCTTTTACGGACTGATGCCGGAGCTTTCGCCATTTAGTCAGGATTGTATGTGAATATTTTGATAGTGGCATATCTCCCGAATGGAGAGGGCAATCGTCAAGGTTTATGTGGTGCACTCCTTTGGGGTAATAGTTACCTGCCTACAAAATTTCAGTTTTATAGGTGTTTGAGCTTCTGAAATCGAATCCCAGCGGTAATAAAATTAGACCTGTTGTCTGGATTTATGTATTCGCATTCAGTTTTCACTTTGAAATTCTGAAAAAAAGCAATTAATTTTTCCATGAAAGGCATAAGTTTCAATGGCATCGCCGATTCCAATATGCACAGTAGACAAGGCCAAAGAACCGCACATCTTATTCACAGTCTAAATGTGTTGTTCCGGACTGCCGATGTTCAGAACACACTGTCGCTTTTCTAACCTTTATTTACTGATAATCTCTCAACTTCTTTACTGACGAGTCAATCCGTTCCGAAGATTGAATACAAAATCAACAATATCTTTTCTCTACTTTTATATTTACAATTTTCTGTTTTACTCTTTGTTGTAGTGTGTCCTCGGGTGGGAGTAATCAAGAAAAACAAAGGTACAAATGCCATGTGTGGGATTTCCACACAAATCAGAACCAGCATTTAAAGAGGCACCAGTTGAAGCACACGGACCCTGAAGAGAATGATTTCTTTCGATGCAATGAATGTGTATATCGAACAGTTATTAAACGCAATTTAAGGAACCACATCTTAAAGCACCACAACCCACAAAAAGTCGGTTTGTTTGGATGTGATACATGTGAATATCAAACAATTAGAAAAGAATATTTAAAGCAACACATCTTAAAGCACCACAACCCACAAAAAGTAGGTTTGTTGGGATGTGACAAATGTGAATATCAAACATTTAGAAAAGATCTTTTAAAGAACCACATCTTACAGCACCACAACCTACAAAAAGTTGGCTTGTTTGGATGTGACAAATGTGAATATCAAACAAGTAGAAAAGATTATTTAAAGCAACACATCTTAAGGCACCACAACCCACAAAAAGTTGGTTTATTTGGATGTGACAAATGTGAATATCAAACAACAACAAAAGATTATTTAAAGCAACACATCTTAAAGCACCACAACCCACAAAAAGTCGGTTTGTTGAGATGTGATAAATGTGAATATCGAACACATTGTAAGTCTCATTTAAACAGACACTACTTAAAACATAAACTCCCCGAAGTTAAATTATTTAGATGCAACGAATGCGATTTTCAAACACGTTATAAGTCATATTTAAAGAGTCACTACTTGAAACATAAAACCCCTGAAGAAATTAAATTATTTAGATGCGATAAATGCGATTATCAAACACGTTATAGGGCTTATTTAAAGAGTCACTACTTAAAACATAAAAAACCCGAAGAAGTCGAATTATTTAGATGTGACAGATGTGAGTATCAAACAATTAGGAAAGCATATTTAAAGCGCCACGGCTTAAAACACAAAAACTAAAAGTCTGTTTGTTTAAATGTGAATATCGAATGCGTCATAAGTCTTATTTAAGGAGTAGCTACTTAAAACATAAAACCCCTGAAAAAGTTAAATTATTTAGATGCGACAAATGCGATTATCAAACACGTTATAAGCGATATTTCGAAAGACACTACCTGAAATACAGTATAAATGAAGCGTTCGGCCGAATAATGATCTATGTTACAGTTTAGTAATTTTTCAAAAGAAACGAAATTCCAAAATCTATTGATTTTAATAAGGTCATGAGCGGTATGTAGCATAGACCATTATTCCACCAATATTTGTATTTTCACAGAAAAATAAAGGATTTGTGATGTAACATAGACCGTTATTCCAACCTGAAATCGCCTGTTCGGACTCGTGAAATGTGACATAGCAGCGACATCTACAACTATTTAAAGAGACAGTTTCCTTTAGTCGATAGTAAAGACTCCATAGGCCCTTATTACATTTGAAACGGGATTTTTTCAAATCTGTAGCATAGACCGTTGTTCGGCCGAACGCTTCAAATGTGATTTAAAGAATCACTTCTTGAAACAAAATCTCCAAAAAGTTGAATTTTTTATATGCGACAAGTGTGATTGTTGTTGTTTTAAGAACGACATATAGGAAATGTGATTATCGAGAAATTAGGAAGTTTTACTGGATAATTGTTAGCATCACAGGGTGTAAGCTAGTACAGTGCATTCCACAATTAATATTATCTCCTTTTTATATTTACCTATTTATAGTATATGGGACGCCCATCTTATTAAAAGAAAGTTGACTCAGCAATTTTACTTTAAAGTGTTGCGTGTTACGTTTTTGTTGAGACGATTTTGACAAATTACTTTAAATGTCACGATATTCGGAAATAGTTTTATCATAATAAACTAGTTCATTGCGTTGTGTTTGTTTAACCTATATTTCCTCTGTTCTAGAAATGCTATTTCTATGCATTTTTCTTAAACTATTTTTTTTCATTTTAATTCCGACCAATCAGAAGCTAGAATATTCATATCAAAAATGATTTTTAAACAATGAAATGGCTTGACAGCTCCTGTGAGCAACTTAGTCGCTTTTGCACGCATATCATAAGTGCATTTAATTTTTCCGTAAAAATTGTTGTTAGGCACTTTTGTTGTAAAATGGCATAAGTGCTAGTGGCTACAAAAATTCGAGTCGGAGACGACGATTTTTTGCACTTGCATGAATGCCATTTTCTAAAAAACTGCTTAGCAGCGAATATCTGGGAATTTTTTATGCAGGAAAAATTAGATGCACATGTGCTATTTCCTGAATAATAGCACATTGGTCCGAATTAGAACGAAGGAAATACTTAGTTGAAGAAAAATTCATAGGAATAGCCATTTTCAGAACAGAAGTCAAACAAACACAACGCAATGAGCTAGTAGGCGCTTGCTGACTCGTACCGCGTAACGTCACAATGACCAATCCTGCGTCGCGCAAAATCGTTTTGCGGTCCCATTTACAAAAAATAACTTCTCTGGCGTCGCCGTCGTAGCCTGGGCCTGGAAGCGCATTTCACGATGACCGCAGTTTGTCTATTACGCCTTCATGTAGGTTGTTATTGACCCCGCTTACAGGCAGTCGTTAGCGTTACGCGATAAACTGGGCAAATTAAATGACTAGGTAAGCTATCTTTCTGCCGCCTTCCGTGAATTTTAGTTTGTTCGGATGCGTTCGCTTGGAAAGTTTGGCATATTTTAAGTGTATTTACGGATTTTTCGGGGTGTATTTCTGTTTTTTTTTTTGCAATGGATGCACTGTGTTTGTGTCGTATGTAGTTTATTTTAAAAGGGATGTTCTAGTCGAAACTTTTAAGAAAAAAGTGACATTATTATGTCTGTCAGGCCAATGGTTCCTATTAATTTAGAGACAAAAGTGGAAAAGTCTGTAAAAATGAGACATTTTCACGTGGGGTTTTACGAAAAATACGAGTAGTTAACCGGCTGCAAAATCGGATCGCTTCCCCCTTTGTAACTGTCACGGCACGCCACTGCTATTGGGTCATGTTAACGTTACGAGTATCTTAATCAAATGAAAACTTCGGAATTATAATTAATAATATTACATTATATTTTTATCTCAGTGAACTTAAATGATAATATTGTTTTGTAAGCCTATGTAGATATGATTGAGGCATAAAACAGTCAAATATTTAAGTCATGAATAAGCAGAACCGTTACTTGTTGGTCACATTAGTTTTCAAAAAGGGTACATTTGAGACTTTTATTTGATTTACACGCCCACCTATCTCTGTAAAGTGTAAATAGTTCGAATACAATGGAGATCCCATAAATCCGAATTTAATTACGGACTTTGTCATTGCCTTTAGTGTGATTTATTTACAGTAACGATCATCATATCATTTTTTTTTCTGAGGTCAAGAAAATCGGAAAAAATGTTTTTTTATATATTTAACATAAATTCGAAAATAAGAATTTTTATTTTTCCATTCGTGAGAAAGCCAAAGGCCTATCAAAATAAAACATTTTTAGAAAATAATAATAGCATGTTTATTTATCTCTACAAACCCGTAAAGTCTTGACTGTCTGACATATCAATGCCCAGGCTAAGGATATGGTCCAGAAGTAAACAACTGCTGTCATTAGTGCCATTAATGACAGATGCCATGTGGCTACCACTACACATTATAATAAAAAAAAAACGCGTGATGTGCTAACCATGGTTACGGTTGGTTGTTTGCTTAGGTGCAAACCATACCCTAAATCTCTGGCCCTAGAAACGTCAAATTTGGAATATACATTCCTCATGGAGTAGTTTATATATATTATAAGCGGCGTCGCCCTAGCACCTACGCATGCTAAATCTAGTTCTAGCTCTGTCAGTTCTATTTTTTCTATCCAGGTCAAGTTACTTGTTCTCGACCAACCAAGCCTTTTAGGTCGTCCTAACTTATTTTGATACAAACGGCACATGTCGATCAGAAACCCTTGCTACATCGGGAATATCCCTGGATTTGATTGCAATAGTCTGCAGGCAACTGCTTCGTCTAAACTCCTTTGCTATACGTTCTCACCTTCCGCGGTGTCTCCTTAATTGAGTTTAAGCGGACAGAAGTGGCGCTGCGTGGATCAACCCAATCCAACATTGCAGCGCAGCAGGTGCCGCAACTGTTATAGCGGACAAAGCTGCAGGAACGCCTCGGAGGCCATTTCAGGCTTCCCGTCAATTTTATCAGCGATCACAGAGTCTGCGGAACATGCAGTCCGGCTGGATCTTTTAAGGGACGACGTCCTAAGAACCTTCAGTCTTCTCAGTGTCTCTCTTTGCTTCTTCGGTAGTGTAATAGAACACCCTTCCTTCCGCATAGGTCGTGGGGACGATGCTGAAGTGGTTGCGGTTCACTGCCGTCTGCAAATCTAAACATTTTGTAGCAGTTTTTTCACTTTTACATGAAAGAGGGGAACAGTCCGCGGTTTATGACATTTTTAATTTTAAAGGAAATTAAAGGCGGGTCAAAATTGATAAAAATACACTGTGAGCAGGCCACCAAAACTTTTCTCGCTGGTTTCTTACTTTTACATGAAAGAAGGGAACAATCCGCGGCGTATGACATATTTTTTATTTATTTAAAACAACTTAGGGGGCCCACGAGGGCAAAAAACAACACAAAAACCTTAAAAGTTACCTTAAAGATATCTTTTAGATGTCCCAGTAAATGAGCTTTCCTGGAGGCTCCAAAATTAAACATTTGTTCGCAGTTTTTTCACTTGTATATGAAAGAAGGGAACAGTCCGCGGCGTATGACATATTTTTTATTCAAGAAAGTTTTAAAAGGAGTTCCAAATTGATAAAAAAGAAAATGTAAAGATCTCCAAAACCAAAACCTTTCTCGTTGGTTTTTTACTTTTACATGAAAGAAGGAAACAATCCGCAGCTTATGACATTTTTTATTTCTTAAAGACAATTAGGTCACAAGGGCACAAACAATAAAAAAAGGTCGTCGAGGTTACTTTAAAGATATCTTTAAGATGTCAGTGTATAGTTTTCCTCGAGGCTGCATCAAACAGAACTAAAAGCAGGTCTTCTCCAAAACTAAGCAATTTGTCGCAATTTTTTCACTTTTACATGACAGAAGGGAACAGTCTACGGCTTATGGCAGTTTTTATTTAAAAGAAGATTAAAGGGTGGTCAAAATTGATAAAAATACACTGTGAACAGGTCTTCTCCAAAAACCAAAATATTTCTCACTGGTTTTGTTTGTTTTACTTTTACATGAAAGAAGGGAACAATCCGCGCCTTATGACATTCTTTATTTCTTGAAACCAATTTAGAGGGACCACAAAAATACGATAAAAGTCTTTAGGGATACCTTAAAGATATCATTAAGGTAACCTATGGGGCTTTTTTTTATTGTTTTTTGCCCTTGTAGCCCCCCTAAATTGTTTTATATAAATGAAAAATATGGCGTAAGCCGCGGATTGTTCCCTACTTTCATGTAAAAGTAAAAAACCGGCGAGAAAAATTTTTGTTTTGGAGAAGACCTGCTAACAGTATATTTTTTATGTATTTTTATAAATTTTGACCCACCTTTAAATTTTTTAATAATAAAAATAAGCGGACTGTTCCCTTCTTTCATGTAAAAGTAAAAAAAAACTGCGACAAATTGTTTAGTTTTGGAGAAAACTTGCTTTTAGTTCTTTTTGATGCAGCCTCGAGGAAAGATATATTTATATACTGGAACATCTTAAAGATATCTTTAAGGTAACCTTTAAGTCCTTTTATTGTTTTTTGCCCTTGTAGCCCCTCTAAATTGTTTTAAAGAAATAAAAAATATGTCATACGTCACAGATTGTTTCCCTCTTTGATCTAAAAGTAAAAAACTAGCGAGAAAGATTTTGGTTTTGGAGAAAACTTGCTTACTTTTTATGGATTTTTATAAATTTTGACACCCGAAAAGAAAACTTTGCTTATAACGTACTACTCAATAGCGTGGCACAGTAGACCCTATCTTGCAAATTTATGCGAAGCGTCGCGTCGGTATTGGCGACTCAAATTACGGAATCCAGCTGCAATCAGCTGATTTTTAACGAGGAAGAAGGGCTCACCAGATGACAAAATTGACAAAGATGCCAAATAACACAATAATGAAGACAAAGCCGAAACGAAAACATTTCCCGTTATAGTAGCTAGCAAATCGGCTGAAGAGGATACCACGTTCTTAATTTGAGTCGCCGATTTTTGGAAACCACAGAAAAATAAAGGGTTTGCTGATAACCAGTTCACTTGAGGTCTAGGGGTTACTAACTACTAAGGGCGTGTACCGTTGTCAACTTCGGTTATGGTTTTGTGTCCCGTAAGTATCGGTAATCTGAAAAGTTGGCAGATTGGAAACGCAATATCTGTCATTAATGTCACCGAAGAAACCGAGCGGTTAACCAGGTTTGACAACGGTACACAGCCTAAATATTAATGGTCCAAGTCGTTTCTAAAATTCAACGTTTTTGACTGGATGTCGCTGTCTGAAATCGTAGAATGGGAAAAGTAGAAATAAACAATTATATATCTTAAATCGAACAGCTTGATAACTTTAGATCCCTGTTTTCAACAGTATTTATACCTTAACAATTTTTTGTAAGAAAAAACTCTTTAGAAGAGTGGAAAAACAGTCCGATTAAAGGAAAATGGTTAAATTTCTTATAAAACACCAAACATTTAGGTCAGAAATCGGAGTTACTCAAAATGTGTGAATACCTGTTCGCAATCCCTGCGCACAACGCAAATTGCGAAAGAATTTTTCCTTAATGTCCATCCAGTGGTCAGATTTAGGTACAGTGGCGGTTCCTGGAATTTCAGATTGTCGTATCTCAATTCCAACGCATGGGACCAACACCAAATTATAAAATGTTACTGTTGGGCACTCTACAATCACTTTCGTGAAAAAAATATTTAATTTTGAAATTTGCGAAAAAAAGTTAATTTTTTGGGCCGCTTCACCTGAGATCTGAGAAAGCTCTGGAGAAAATTGTACTCAGCATATTTTTTCATAAAGTATATCAAATTTTATCGACAAATTCCAAATTTTGTGAAAATATTCTAATTTCCCTTAAATAAATGACATTTTAAATCATTTCTTAGACAAAATATTTTAGGGTAAAAATTTTAAAAACTAATTAATTTCAAAATATTAGAGGTAATCCAATGAAATTTGAATTCTATCGTTAATATCTGATAAAATTTATGAAAAAAGCTTGGAAGTAAAATTTTTTTCAGAACTTTCTCAGATCTCAGGTAAAGCGGCCCAAAAATTAACTATTTTTCGCAAATTTTAAAATTAAATATTTTTTTACGAGTTTCTAGAGTAGATACCCAGTAGTAACATCCTATAATTTGGTGTGGGTCCCATGCGTAGGAACTGAGATACGACACATCTAAAATTTCAGGAGCCGCCATTGGATCAGAAGAAATAAGTCGTGTATTAGCTGAGTCCATTGAGGCCATTCTGCAATGCCATTGTAACTTTAAATTATATATCATGTACAGAATTTATTTATAAGTAGGTACACAGAAGGATGTGCTAAAGAAAATGACCTTATAGCAGATCCTTAAGGAATATCAGTTATAATAAAGATTTTCGTTCCTAATAGTATAGTTGTTTTTGTATTTTGATATTTAGAGCTAGATAATTTTTTTTTTTTAAATTTAGTCCCCCCCCCCCCTTCCTGGTCTTATGTCCCGATATGAGCCAGGTGATTTATGCCAACCCTATACATGCATCAACTTTCAGCAAATTATCCCATTGTCTTTGCACAAGTTTCGTTGCGGTCATTGGTACTTACTCGTTTTATTTCAATGTAATTTTTCTTGTACACGAAATCTCCTAACCTCAGGAAAATAATCAAGAAAATAAATTAATACTAGAATTCATCATGTACTAGCCATAATAACACTTATTTATATATCATGTGACGTCACAACCAACAGTATCGCGTTTTGCTTTTACTTACAACGAAGACAAAGAAAAATTTGTATGTCCGAACTTTATTCGATAAAAGTCTGGCCGCTTACGTATGTCGTAGCTAGGCGTGTTGCGATACTTGCCATAAGAAGTTTCATGGGGCTGCGTGATACGAATACTACGATTTCCGATAACGAAAAAAGCGATGGCATAAGCGACATCGAATGAAAATACCGAATTGGTCGATATCGCTTTGACTATCGAGTATCGAAAGATCGAGTGAAAGGGAATCTCCAGTGGCACTCTGTATGAAAAATAGCGATAGCGATCGGGCTATCTTTGCAAATTCTTACGTTGTATCACCGTTCGGTATGTTTCGAAGAGAGCCCGATCGCTATCGCTATTTTTCACACAGAGTGCCACTGCTCAGCGCAGTAATACCCGTCCGTATTACGTAGGAGATATTCGGATTAATCCGAATATTTTGATATTCGGAATCAATGGATATTTTAATCCGGATACTGACAACACTACCGCACATCCCTAGAACAGAACATAACCTAAAAGTATTTTTAGTTTTGTTTATTTGTTTATTTATTTGGTTTTATAGTCCGGCTTATATACGACTTTTAAATAGAAAACCTACTTTAAATTGGGAAAAAATATATTAAAGAAATATATCAAGTGATATCTTCGACACAAAAAAAAACAGGCTGTTCCGGAAATGTCTACCTCAAGAACTTTAAATTTTACAGATAAAGAGAAACTTTTCTTAATTAAACTGATTGCTGACAAGTATGAAAATATAATAGAAAATAAGAAAACCAACCGTAGCTCCATTGTTGATAAGAAAAATGCTTGGAAACAAATTGAAGTGGAGTTCAATGTTGCAGGCCCCATTATCAGTTATAGGACAGCAGAAACCTTAAAAGGGTTATATAAAAACAAAAAAACGGAGCTAAAGCGAAAGTTAGCTAAAGAGAAAAAGCAAAGATTACTTACAGGACGTGGCAGTATGCCACCTGGTAAGCTGGATAACATAGATCAAATTCTTATTTCTATCTTAAACAAAAAAACTCATACTGGTCTGTCAGACCAGTTAGATTGTAATGCAGATAAAACTACCATAAGAGAAGTACAAGCTAATAATCATATGCAATACTTGTTCTTGTGCCAAGTAAGTATGTAAAAATTTCAGGTACTTAATTCGGATTATTGTAAGCACCGAATTTTTTCATGAAATTTTGCACATACCCTAATTTTGGGTCGTAGAACACGAATCCGAAGTCAGTTTTTGGCGGTCTCGAATGGTTTTTCAAAAAAAAAAAAAATTTAACTTTTAGGTTACCTTTTTTTCGAGCTTTTTTTATAGATTCCTTTAAGTTTCTACACTTTCACTTAAACATATCTGTAAACTTATAATTTTTATTTTATTTCGTCACACAAAACACCACATTTAGGCAAAAATAGCTAAGAAAATTGCTTTTTCCTATAGAAAATTCCGAGGAAAATTCCATTTTACTCGCTAGTCGCCGCCATTATTTTCCCAGCTGTCAAGTGTCCGGCGTTGCCAGGTTTAGTTATTTTTCATGAAAAAGTTGTAAATTAGGACTAAAAAAAGCCAACCATAACAAACTAAAGTTACTATTCTGTCCAACTTAGTCAACAACATTTTTTAATTTTAACCTACATCAGACCTAACCAAAATCCTATTGTCAGTAATCCAACACCTGCATGCTGATGCATGCAACCATATCTGAACAAAAAGGTGTATACCCAACCCAAGCAAACCTGAGCAAAAAGGTGGTCAGGTTTGCTCAGTTTTGATTGATATAGATATATCTAGATCAATGAAAACTGAGCAAACCTGACCACCTTTTTGCTCAGGTTGGGTGAGCAAAAAGGTGGTCAGGTGCTCAGTTTTCATTGATATAGATATATATGTATCTATCTCAATCAAAACTGAGCTAACCTGACCACCTTTTTGCTCAGGTTTGCTTGCCATCTCTTTTTTGGATTTATTCATGGCCGGAAACTGTTAAAATTTGTGGGAAAACCGATTTGCAAATTTGGCAACGCGTGTTTCCATCAGAATGTGTACCACAGATGGCGTGTTTATTTTCTTTCAGTTTTTTGATATTTCCTCTGTTTTTTTAATGTGTTTTTACAGAAATTTGCCTAAATATGGTTCAGAAAAATAGTGTGTAATGACTTGTATAGATGTGTTTAAGTAAAAGTGCCGAAATTTAAAGAAATTCATTGAAAAATCTAACCTAAAAGTTAAAAATTCTTTTTTTGAAAAACCATTTGAGACCGCCAAAAACTGACTTCGGATTCGTGTTCTACGACCCAAAATTAGGGTCTGTGCAAAATTTCATGAAACAATTCGGTGCTTACAATAATCCGAATAATTACCAAATTTCATTATTAACATTCACTTTCGAATTAAAAACTTTTTTCTTTCTAAAATATATAGAAAAACAAAATCATCCATGACAGACAGTACAGATTTCATCACCAAAGATCCACAGCCGATCTCCTTACCTTTGTCATATATAACTGGAAAGTTCTAGAGACCCGTTACGTGTCTCTAGAACGTTCAAAGCTTTACCAAGTATGGCATTCCTCACTCCTTAAGGAACCACCTCCTTACGGTCTTCCTCTCAAACTATGTACCTGGATTCTAGCTTTCTTTCTAATTGGTGCATATCTGTCATGGTGAACAGTTACTCATCTAACTTCCATTATATTAATGCTGGCATACCCCAAGATTCAGTCCTAGCATCAACCCTATTTCTTCTCCTAATTAATGACCTGCTCTCCTGAACTACCAATCCAATCCACAGTTATGCTGACGATAGTTCTCTTCACTCCAACATTCATTTTTCCAGACAAAGCCTTGAATTAAGAACTAATAGACGCAGATCTATGTATCTATCGCTTTCCCAAGAACTTTAATTGATCTTAATCGGGGGTGCCAAAAGCCTTGTTCAGTTCAATGCCTCCAAAACCCAGTCTTGCTCCCTGTCATGCAAAAAATCCGGTAACACAGGTCCCCATCCACATAAAATGCCAACTCCTCACAAGAAAGCTTCCTTCTCTCGCTCATCGCGGCCCTGTTGGGAATTTATTCCTTGTCTACCGCGACGAATTTGCTCAGAAGAACTAACAGAATAACAAGAGGCGCGTTACGTATGCACTCCTTTACTGTCCAGCTACAAAAATCTAGAACATCCCACCTCTCTCGCTCATTAAAACCTATAGGGTCTCCAGATTATGGAACAAATTGCCTGCAGATGTTTCCCCTCCCAACCTCTAATCCTTTAAATTCCGTGTCAGTAGATTACATTTACCGTCTCTTCAGACGTCCGCGGTACGTTAGTATTTAGGCGGGAAGTCTACGTGTGCTGTGTCAGATAAAAAAAAGTAACCTCAAAGTGGATTTAAATTATAATTAAAATTTACAGGAAAATTTTTGATAAAGTAAAATAAAGTCGGTGGCGACTAGGGGTGTTAATCTCGACTGGTTTTCTTAATCCCGGGATTTTCGAGATTTTGTTGTCTACTTAATCCCGGGATTAAGTACTTCCGAAAAAAATTTAAAGGGATTCAAATAGTAAAATTTTTATTTATTAAGTTTAAACATACAAATATGGTTAAAATCACCTAAGTGACTAAATACAAAAATTATAAGTATAAATTTATACTTATTTTTAAAAAAATACCGCAAAAATATTAAGGCGTCCAATGTATCGTCTTTCAGATTGAATGTATTTTGTTGCAGAAAACTCCTGCGAAAGAGAAATATCTCTCGGGTTCTATGCTTGTGGGCTGAATGCTGAATGGATAGTAGGAATTGAAAGGTTTTTTGAATATTACGTCTGCGACTGCCATCATTTGCAAATAAATCGATTTGTTGAGAAATGATTGCGGACATCCGGGTCCTATTACTGGTTTGCTTGACTTGACGACTTGACGTTGACTCTGAACATTTTAGTTACGCTTTATCAGAGCTGGGCAAGCTACTGGAGGAAAGTAGCTAGCTACAAGCTACAAGCTACTTAAAATTACAAGTAACTAAGCTACCTAGTAATTAAGCTACGTTCATTTAAAAGTAGCTAAGCTACTAGTAGCTTAGCTACAAGCTACTCTTTTAAGCTACTTTTTAAGCTACCTATTACTATTTTATATTTGGAACAACAGGTGCGATATTTGGGACTTTTGTTCTAATTCGAAGGACCTGTTTATGTGTAAAAAATTTTAAAATGTCAATATTTTAGTTTTAATAATACATATCTTATTCAATCGAGTAATGTAGATCTCACTAGAATAAATAGTTTGGCACCACCACGCGATTTTCTTAAAAATTTCTGCACAAATGTATAGCAACAGGTCTGACAGCAAACAACATTTCAAATGAGTTGCATTACTTTAAATAATAAACGAATTATCAATAACCTTTTTATTTTAAAAAACTCTCACAGAATAGTAAAAAGAAATGTAAGCCATGTCTTAAATAAACAAGCTATTAAGCCAAATGAGGGCTTTTTGCAGATAACAAATAAACAAAAAACCAACTTAAATAAACATTGCGCTAACACTACTTAGCCGGTATACAGATTATTTCCTTTAAGTACAAGTTTTTCGAATAAACTGTCCGACAATCCGTGCCTTCTTGGACTGTTAATATACGTAGCAAAAGAAAATATATAATCTCTCCACTGGAGCTGAAGAGGCTAGAGAGGTGTTAAATCTTATAAATATTCGTTTAATAATTGGATAATCTTCTAACAGTAAGTAAGGTTCTGTCTGTTGTCATTTAAAAACTGTAAAAATTCCAATTGAATTTTATTTTTTAGAGAAACTTCACTGCGGCTATCGTCAGACTCAGTCGGCACAGTCGATTGTGTCATTGTTAAAACTGTCGAACCGTTAAAGTTGAAATCAAAACAAATCTGACACATTTTCGTCCGATTTGTTGGTAGTACTATCACTATGGCAAATTCCTTGATTCGAAATTATTTTAATAGCAGTATTGATAAAAACTTCTTGTACAGCTTTAACGTCAATGGTCGGATCAGTTTCCTTGAGCACTGGTAACCAACGAAGCTTAATAGAAGCAATTGTTGCTGCTGCAATAACGGCTTCTTCCGAATTTGTATTTAGCGAAAAGAAGTTTTCAAATCGTTTAAATAAGGACTGGCGAATTTTTTCTAATACCAGCAGCCAGAAGCTTTATTTCTTTTTCTGTCTGCAACTTATACAGTTTTACTTTCAAGGACATTATGCTGGGTAATACGTAATCAAAGTACGTATTATTTTCACCCTGCAAAAAATCAAGGGTGTTTGCAATTGGTTTTAGAATTGTACAGTACTCTTCCAAATACTGGATATCTGTATCTTTAAATGCCTCTTTGTTTAAATCTAATCTATCAAACAATTCTTTTAATTTGTTGTTATCTTCTAAAATCTGGGAACCTGACTGAAAAAAAGAATTCAATCTGGTGATAGAAGGATAAGATAGGGTGTGGCCTAGTACTTGTTGTATCACCTCACCACTTTTATAAAGAGAACCTCATAATCTTATTTTAAAACATTTTATTAACCACATTTGTTTACATGACCTTGTGAAACACGGACCACCCTGTACGTTGAAACTTGAGATTCTTTGAAAATCAGTATGTGTGTTTCCTTGTTTCTTCGCCGACTAAATTTTACTCCTTAAACATATTAAAGCATTTTTAAAACACCCTGTATACATTATTTTTGAGAAAGATGTTATTGGTGTTAGCGTGAAGTAAACTGTTAATATTTGTGGCACATTTTACCTTCGTCTATATAATGGATTTATTAGGACTGGATACGGGATGATGTCACAATCTTTGAAGCCAAAACAAACCATTCTAAACGACACTGTAAACACAATTTGTAAACATTGGCCACATCTTATTTTACCTTGTATTTTTGTACAAAAAATACGTTAGAAGCATCACAAGATTTATTAAAAGTAATAAAAGCCCTAAAATACTTTATTTTTCTGCTAAATAATAATAAATTTAAGTTAAAAAGGTTTTATTATTTATAGGTTATGTTATTTCTAAAGGTGTTTATTTAAAGTCGCTCCGAGTCATTTATAAATCAATATAAATCTATACGTCGCACTTTTTCTTTTCTAGTTCATTAGACAAAGACGTACGTGTAACCGAGTGTTCAGACCGAGGTTCAGCCGTTTTCCTAAACAACCATAACAGACAGCAACACTTCTGAGCTCCAACACTCCAATGCTATTTTATCTCTTTCTACTACCATTCTTGATTCAATTACGTAGTAATTCGTAGTCTTGTCTATGTTCGTAGTTCGTAAACTGCTCCCCCAAGAGAATAACAAACACAAAAACAAACAACAAAATATAAGGCTTCACGTTCGATACGCTCACAGTATACGGATATCGAATCCTTATTATAATAAATCCATGGTCTATATTCATAGGTACCTACCTAGTAAACTTATTTACAACACAACACTGTCTAATGACAGTATTCCCTTTTTTAAGAAATGTATAATAAATCTTCCTACTTCACGTTATTTATAATATCAGCTGACCTCAGTTGAAGACATTTTCGGCACAATCACAATAGGACAACTTAGTTTATTGTTAAATCACTGCACAACTTTTCGCAACAAGAGTCAAACTTATCAAACAGCAACTAACCAAACCAACAACAGTGCAATAGGGTGACGAATAAACACGACAAACAGACAAGCTCTAGCAAGTTTTGTTGGAGAACTTAAAACAATTTTTAGAACGCACTTTAAATCATTAAAAGTAACTAAAGGCTACTTCCGGTAACTTAAGCTACTTCCGGTAGCTTAAGCTACTTTCAGTAGCTTAAGCTACTTTCGGTAGCTTAAGCTACTCTCGGTAGCTTAAGCTACTTTCGGTAGCTTAAGCTACTTTCGGTAGCTTAAGTAGCTTTTGTCAATAACTAGCTACTTTCTAAAGTAGCTTCATGAATACATGGAAGAAAAGCGTAGAAGCTACAGCTACAAGCTACTTTTTTAAAATGTAGCTTGAATAAAGCTATTAGCTACCTAAAAAGTAACTAAGCTAGTAGCTTAACTACTTGGTAGCTAGCTACTGCCCAGCTCTGCGCTTTATGCAGATTGGCGTTGAATGGTTAATTCTCTTCTGCTCTCAGAACTTCTGCAGTGGGAATGTCATCTTCGGCGCTGATTTCTGTTTCACTTTCGTTGTCTCTGTCTAGCCTGAATAAAAGTGTTTCCAATTTAGAATTAATGATGGAAATAAGTATATGTTTTAAAGCAGTCAGAATGTCGGGATTTTTGAGATAACAGAGACTGTAGATTAAATGGTTCTGCGTTGCTTAATCCTTGTTCTCAATGACTCTTGTAGTTACGTACTGAGTGGTGCTTTAATTCTGGATAATTTCTTCAACATGACCTTTAATGCCGCATCTGCTTTACATAAATCCATATTGCGACGGCAGAGGGTTTCAGCTGCAATTTTGATTCGTTGGAGAACTTTTACAACACCTTTGAGAACCTCACCTTCTGAATCCAAAATTAATGTTATGTTTAGATCAGTAAGATCTTTTTTAAGAAATTCTCCAACAGTGTAAAACGCTCGAGCATGTCAAGTAAGCTGCTCCATCTCGTTTTGCAATATAATATAACGTTTAGCTCTTTCCCATGATCATTTTTGATATACTTTTGTAGTATATTATTTTTAGTTGGCGATTTTCTAAATGTTCGAACTAGACACCAATACACAGAGGTAATGATTATTGGTAATGATTACTTCCAAAAAGTCACTTTTTTCCAAAACTTCCACCTTGTTCCATACCTTCAGTGTCTTCTATATCGCTGTCGGTGTCGCTAAAGAACATTTCGGGACTAAGTAATCCCGAAAATATTAATAAATCCCGGGATTTTCGAGTCCGGTTTATACTCCGAGATCCCAGGATCCCGGGATTGACACCCCTAGGTGACGACTAAAAAAAATTATTTTTTGTAAAAGCAAGACATAAAAGATTTAAACAAATGTAAATGGTTTACTGTAAATAAATATATGTATATAAATAAGTTGTATGATTTTTGACTTAAAAAAAAAACAAATATTTTTCATTGTCTCAGGCCCACTAATTGATTGTCTCAAAAATGTAGTTTATAATATATTGTTTTTCTTTATTTCTGAAGCCTATCTTTATTTATGCAAAAACATTTAAGAATGATTGTGCGAATAGAGACAACTATTTGTAACCAGAAGTTCTATACATCCTGTGTATGTTGCCAAAATGAGCTTCGTATGTTGTCAGTTTTTTTTAACACGCTTTGATTAGCTTGACCTGTAACTTCTTTCCTAACATTGTAAGCAAATCTTACAACTCACTTTTCACCCACTTCTAATTGTCGTATCGATTTGAAACTTCGCAAACTTATGTAATTCCGGTGCCAATACAATAATGTTTTTTTTTATTAAAAAAAATATACAGTGTGTCTTCGAGAGTTCTTACCATATGGAAAAATGTTTATTATTGATTTTACGAAAAAAAGGTTATTTTTATAAAAAGTTCTTTATCGTGAGAAAATAGCATTGCCGTTCAAAAATTTGATCTAGTACATACATGGTCGTTCAAAAATGTAAAAGTAATCCACTTAAAAAAAAAGGTTAAAAAGACATAAAATCCTTATTTAAAGGTAAATTGTCACTCGACATGTACTAGAGTTAATTTTTTATGTTAGTGAATTAGGTTTGGAATATACAGGAGACCGCAAAAATAAAATAATTTTTTTAATATCGCCTTGACAAAAAAAAAGTATTTCTTCATAAAAAGTTCTACATTGTGAAAAAAGTGCATGGCTATCCAACATTTTAATCTATAAGGCATACAGGGTGGCTAAAAATGTATTTATTTATTTATTGATACTTCTTACAAACACTTATAAAAGTAATTATATATGTAAGAGGGTGACCTTAAAAGCTAAGACTTAAAAACTACAAAACTAAAAGCTAAGAGAAATAAATATTTAAAACCAATCGTTAAAGATCGGTTTAACTATTACATTTATGATAAAATACTATTAATTTATTTTATATTTGTATTAAAAATATCTACATTCTGTTTAACGAGAAATTTATTGCAATGATCCAGCATACGATTTAATGGAGAACAACTAGTACCTACTAACTATAAAATATTTTATTTTTCCTCAGTCTTAAATTAATTAGAGGAACATTAAATTTTATACTTATTATTGATAGTGAGGCAATCATTATATTTTATATTATTAACTACATAATAACATAATACACAAATATCACAGATTGAGTCATTCTTCTGCTCTCAAGAGCTTTAAATTTAAAGGTATCCAACATTAATTTATATGAACCTAAATATGGGTAATTATTTTTTTTTTTTGACATAGAGATAACGAGAAACCTTTTCTGAACACGCTCAATAAGGTCGATATTGCTGCCTATGTATAGGGGCACTAAATGACTAATGCATACTCCAACTGAGATCTTACCATAGCATTATACAACATAACAGTGGTATTAATATTTTTAAAGTGTTCTGTATTTCTAATTATAAATCCCAATGTTATATGTTATAGACGTTTTAACAATATTTGAAGAATTAAATCTCAAAGTAGGTTACATGTATACTCCAGGATCTTTAATACCATCTCTACGTTCAAGGATCTGGTTATTTATTGAGTAACTGTAGTCGTTATGTTTACTTTACGGGTATGTCACTATACAGCACTTTTTTATATTTAAGAACATTTTGTTATTTTGAAACCATTGACTGACTGAATTTAAATCACACTGGGATCTGAGGTTATCTATCCTCTTTAGTACAGATGATCTTAAAGATCTTAAAGTCATCCGCAACAACAGTAAACAATCAGAGTGTTCTATGATACTTGGGAGTTTATGAACATAGTGAACAAAATTGGTCCCAAGTTACTGCCCTGTGGAATACCCGAGGTTGCTGCAAAGGCTTTAGACAACCCACCACCCATCTTTACTGCTTGAGTTCTAGATGTAAAGCAGTGGCGGCTCGTGAGTTTTTCAACAGGGTCGGCAAAATTTTAATCTGACAAACTCGAGGATTTACTGTGTTTTTGTCCCTCAGAAAGTATGAAAAAATATATAATATTTTTTTCATATGTGTCATCATAGGAGCAATAGGTTTTTAAGGCCTAAGTTTTTAAAATTTTTGTTTATGAATTTTGTGTTTTTTTTATTTTATTTTTTTTTGCATTTTAGCTACATAATATAATGTAATCAAAAGATGTGATCTTAAATTAAGATTATGTTGACCTTAATAAAACAATGCAAAGTCTTGAGATAAAAGTTCATTGACAATATCTTTACTTTTGATAATACTTACAATTTGAGCAGCATCCAAAGCATTTCCCTCCATTTTTTAAATACTTACGCTGTTACTTTACCAAATTTTTCGAGCCGGCAAAAAATAACTTAAAATGTTTAAAGTGAAAGGTACACAAAGTACGGCACAGCACAAGACAGTAAGACACAATATCTAATTTACTTAGGCACTTAATCAAGTACTAAGGAAAATGCCGAAAATGGTTCTGAAAGTAGGCCTAAAATTTGCGAAAAACAGTAATCATTCAATACTAATCAATTCACCCAGTCCCTACTGTCAGAGTGTCACTCTTCACCCTCATCAAAACGCTTTTCCGCAGTTGCCAATATCGCATCATCCTGGTTCTTTTGACCGTTGAAAATATAATTTTAAGTAAATAAACATTAAAAATCTAAACCACATCACAATAAAACATTCAATAATATACACTACGTATTAAATTGTAAGTAAATTAATATTTGCCATTATTCCACAAGCACAAAGAAGTTTTATTAACTTGATTGTATTGTATCAAGACCCAAATAAATTTTCCATGGATAAAAAAGTGCACAAATCGGCAACATGCGGCAAAACCAAGTCTGCCGCAGAGCACATTTTTGAAACCCGGTGTTAAATCTTTTAATTGTATTACTATTGTATGTTTGGTTGCCTGTTTCGGTAGCTTTTCTCGGCGGCTTGCCTCAGTGGCCGTTTCCTAATCTGTGAGAAGACCTGCTATTATTACTTTCGGCCGTAGTCATTGCCTAATATGGAGATGACCGACCGGTGAAAGAGTAAATAAGTTTGTAAATAGAAATAAACAGTTGAATTAAAAGCTAAATAATTGAACTATTAGTTTTAAAAAATAGTTAAAATTAAAAATATAGAAATTTTAAATATTGAATAAGAGATTCATTACTGCCTATTTTTCTATTTTGTTGGGTCGGCACTGCCGACCCTGCCGCCCCTGGCGAGCCGCCACTGATGTAAAGTATGACCTCATAAACATATAAGACCTTTTGGAAAAGTTAAATTTTTTCAGCCCTTCCAACATGTGCTCCACTTTATCAAAGGCCTTTGAGCAGTCTGTGTAAATTACATCCATATGTAATTTACCTTATTCACAACAGCTTCAGATGCGCCACAAGTAAAAACTCTTGAGTTTGAGACAGTAGACCTGCCAGTAACAAAACCAAGCTGTTTCTCAGATATTTTATCTGCTATGCTATCACAGATATCTCTGCACAGTATAATTTCAAATATTTTTGCCAGTGAATTAAAGACACTAATGGGTCGATAATTTGTGATGTCACTAATATTTTTGCGGATTTATGGCCGGGAGTAATAATAGCAGTTTTTAATCTATCAGAAAAAAATAATAGGCTATAGGCGTGCTTAAAAATTCTGAGCACCCCTTTTAAATATAGTAAGGTATGTTATCATCACTTGAACATTTTTTAGATTTTAAATGTTTTATACTATCTTCAACTGTTTGTTCATTAATAATTGAAAAGTTAAAATTACCCCAAGATTATAATATCATTATTATTTGACAAGATATCATGTAAACTATCAAAAAAATTAACATACACACATCACTAACAACATTTTTAATTTCAACAATTTAATTTCAATCAACAATTTAAATTTAAATTGTGACTTTCAGCTTATTGAACCACCATTGTCCTACATCGAATTTTTGAATAACCATGCTTTTTTTACAATGTAGAACTTTTTATGAAATATAGGTAATGTTTTTGTAAAGTCGATAATAAAAAATTATTTTATTTTTGAGACCTCCTATATGTTCCAAACCTAATTCACTAAAAAACTAAAAAACACGCTTATGAGTAGCGCACTAAAAAGTTAAGAATAATTATTTTTCCTTTTATAGTTAACAGAAAACCGGGGTATGCAGTGTGCATATCGTGCGGAAAGTAAAGCAACTAAATCTGCGCCTCCTTTTACTCCGCACATATGCATACCCTGGTTTTCTGTTAACTTGTACAGCTATAATATAAACATTTGGTCTTTAAATAGGCAATTAATGTAATGTATGCCTATACCGCTATAATGTAAGTGCACCCCACGCTTTTAAATTTGATTACCTATTTAAAGACCAAATGTTTTATAGCGGTAGAAGTTAACCGAAAACCGGGGGGTGCAGTTTGTTAGTTGCTTTACTTTTCGCACGATGCGCGCACTGTTCACCGCGGTTTCCTGTTAACTATAAAAGGAAAATAGTTATTTTTAACTTTTTAGTGCTCCACTCATAAAAGCGTGTTTTTTAAACTATAATTTATTATTTTTATAGGTAATCCTATATTGGTGATCTTAATGTTATTTGTCAACTTCCTAATTCTGTTTTAGAAGAGCCAACGAGACGAAGGTTTGGATAAAGAAATTGCAAATAATGGATATGGTAAGTCCAAAAATTAAATGAGTTTTGAAAAATGTTCATATAAGATCACTGATCACAATTGTTTAATAGTTGTCAGTTTAGATTTAGAAAAAAATAGAAATACTGTTCAGGGGTTACTTAATTTAATTGCCTAATTAGGTGCATTTCAATTCAAACTGTGCGGCATTCTGGGGTGAAATCATTTTCTTTAGTATGAAGAGCGACTATTCTAACGAATAGCCACACGCGCCGGACTGCAGAGGCAAATGGATCAGAGCCAGTACCTCTTATCACAGGAGGTCTGACTGATCTAATTACAGATGAGTTTTTGTCTGGCAGGGAGGTATTCTGGCTCTGATTACCATGCTGCCTACTTGAGGAAGCATGTTTGTCGAGTCTTCCACGTTTAAAAGGATTCCTTGGTATGGTATGAGAAGCACTAGATATCTCACGAAAGCTGAATGGATTTAGAAGAATTTCTGGAGATTTTAAGCTGTTTTGAGTAGCTAAACTTTGATCTGGG
The DNA here is from genome assembly GCA_963971165.1 of Philopedon plagiatum. Lineage (NCBI taxonomy): Eukaryota > Metazoa > Arthropoda > Insecta > Coleoptera > Curculionidae > Philopedon > Philopedon plagiatum. Next base: position 68,671,342 of record OZ020193.1, read on the forward strand.
GCCAGGTTTTCAGATGAAAACATAGGAGTCAGTTTTTTATTGGTGGAACTAATGTTATTAATTTCAATTTTCAAAGAGCCAACTGATTCTTCCGCGCTTGTTTTGATATTGTCTATTGCCTTCGTGAATTCTTTTGCTCGGGTCAGGTTGATATTGTCTATTGCCTTCGTGAATTCTTTTGCATTTGAAGTTTCCAACCTGTTTTTAAGAATATCCGGTATGTTTTCTTTTTTTGGGTTGCAAAAGAATTTTAAAATTCTTTTTCCCACCAGTTACATAACCTTAATTTTAGAGGCGGTTAGGCCAACACATGCATTACAAAATAATCCTTTACAGGCATCGGAAATTATCTTAGCGTACACATCGTCGGAACTCAAAGCATTCCTGCAACCAGAACACGCTGGCATCTTGACAGAAAATGCGGATCCACCTAACTTAAATTCGATGATTCAGTATCAGCAGTTCCTTACAGGCCCGTATCTAGGGTGGGGGGCAGAGTGGGCAATGCTCACTTTGAAAGGAAAAGTTGCCCAATCTAGAAAATCACTGAAATCATTGTCTTGTCTACTAGAAAATATTGTATCATAAAAATATACTTACCATCAATTAGTGTTTCCTGAAACGGAATACTTATGGAATCACTTCGGTGTCCGTTAATGTATCTGTCACAGGGGATTTTCTCTGAAACTATTCCACGTAAAAATTTGAAATTTAGCACAGAGATGGAGCGTGGTGGCCCAATTATATACGTAAAGTATAAAAAGTTGAATCTTGATTCAGGCGGTTAATTTCAGAGGATAAATTGGGAAATGGAAAAAAATACAAGGGCATCGTGTAGGGGTCAAATGAAAGCTTATTGAAGCACGAATTCAACAATATATATGATGTAGTTTTTTTTATTCATTTTTTTTAGGGAAAAACGCTTAAAAATTGCTGTCTCACACCCTTATCACCAAAAGGATCGCCCAAAAAAATGTGAAAAAAAATCATGAATATTAAGAATTAGATGTAGATTGAGGTAAAATTATCAAAAAGTTGAATTTTGATTCTGAGGGTTAATTTAAGGGGGTAAATTGGGAAATGAATAAAAATAAATTCAAGGGCATCGTGTAGGGTGTCAATGAAAGCTTATTGAAGCACGAATTCAAGAATATATATGATGTATTTTTATACATTTTTTTAAACATTTTTTGGGAAAAATTCTTTAAGATTGCTGTCCCCCACCCTTATCACCAAAAGGATCTGATAAATCTGAACAAAATCATGAAAATTGAGAATTAGGTCTAGATTAAGCCAAAATTATCAGAATTAAAAATTCTAGCGCAATCAATTGTTATAAACAATTTAATTGCTCATTTCCTTTAAACTGTTGAGCGATTGGTTGTAGAGAAAAAGTTTTTCGACAAAAAATATTTCTCACCATGTAAGGAACAGCTTTTGTCCTTACAAGTTTTTCATAATTTTTAAATTGGCTCAGTCGAAATGCAAGGGCATTACTAATATTGCAGTCCCCCACCCTTCTCACCAAAAAGGTCGCTCAGAAAAATCTGAAGAAAATCACGAACATTGAGAATTAGGTGTAGATTGAGCCAAAATTAGCAGGATTAAAAAATCCAGCGCGATCAATTGTTATAAACAATCTGATTGTTTATTTACTTATAACTGCTAAACCATTGGTTTTAGAGAAAACGTTTTTGACAAAAAATATTTCTCACGATGTAAGGAACAACTTTTGTCCTTACAAGTTTTTCAAAATTTTTAATTTGGCTCAGTCGAAACGCGAGTGCATTACTATTAATAATTTAAGTGGGAGGCTGATGGCACGAAACACTAATTGTGCAATTATAGCTTGCACTTGACCGATTTTTTAATATAAAAAAAGAAGTAAATAAAATCCCCGAAAAAATCTGTTTTTTGCAGTCCATAGCTAAAAAATGCTATTTTGGTCCCGTAAATTAAAATAAGTTTGACCCCCCCCCCCCCAAAACTTTAGTTGCCCCCTCTGAAATCAAAACCTGACTACCGGCCTGAGTTCCTACTGCCAGAGTGAAAACCTGCTGAAAAACTTCAACCTTTATTGCTTCGATAAATAACAAAACTTATGGGATTTGGAATTTAACGTTTTTACAACAAGCACATTTTATTGCGCCTATGTTCTTAATTCCAGAGTTAAACCCAATGATTTAATTGGAGAATTAAACAAAATGATGTTTTAAAAAACTATCGGTGCACTCAATGGGCATAAATAGACCGGCCTTAAAAAAATCAGACTTATTCACAGGTTTTCCACAGAAATTTCGATACTTTTAAGGAACACTATGAAAACACACGTTGGACCGTCGCGTCGACGGCCGAACGTGTTCTCTCGTTATTGTCCACACTCACAGAAGATAGCCCCTCCATTGCAAAAAAAAATCAGTTAAGTGCAAGCTGTACTTGCACAATTAGTGTTCCGTGTCATCAGTCCCCCACTTAACCTGAGCAAACCTCGGCCGCCCATCTACCGCGCTACCCGCCGCCGACGGCACCAAGGCCGTATGACATCATACATATATTCGCGGAGCTGAGTGGGGAGCGTTTCGACTGAGCCAAATTAAAAATTTTGAAAAACGTGTAAAGACAAAAGTTGTTCCTTACGTCGTGAGAAATATTTTTTGCCGAAAAACTTTTTCTCTAAAACCAATGGTTCAGCAGGAAACAAATAATAAAATTGTTTATAACAATAATTCATCTCTCTAGAATTTTTTAATCCCGATAATTTTGGTTCACTCTACACTCAATTCCTAATATTTGATGATTTCTTTCAGATTTTTCTGAGCGATCCTTTTGGTGATAAGGATGGGGGACAGCAATTTTTAAGCGTTTTTCCCGAAAAATGTTTAAAACAATGCATAAAAAATACAACATATATTTTGTTGAATTCGTGCTTCAATAAGCTTTCATTTGACACCCTACTCGATTCCCTTAAAAAATTCCCCAAAACTTTGCAAGCGAAGTCGTCCTAACAAACTAAATCCCGCGGAAGGCGGCAGAAATATCGCTTCCCTGGCTATTATATATGCCCAATTTCTCGCGTAACACGTACCGTTGCCTGTAAGCGAGGTCAATAACCTACCTGAAGACGTAATAGGTGAACTGCGGTCACTGCGAGACGCGCTTTCAGGTCCAGACCACGACGGCGCACAGTGCACTGTGGTCCCAAAGAAATGCTTTTTATTAGATACTATGTTTATTGTACGCAAAATGTTTACGTGAATTGGTAGGAGTCAATTTTGAACTAAAAGTTTTGATTTTTAACACTTGCATTTTATTTGGAAGTGGAAGAGCCCTTTGCCTTTTTATTTTATTACCAACAATATCAGGAATAGGAGGATCTCTGTTTTGGGAATTGCCCTTTAATCACTTTCTGATGGCAGAAAAATAGTTGTTCTGCAGTTACAACAAAATACGAGTTTTATATACTTCAGGTTCAAACTAATTTTCAGTCATACTTAGGTACGTGTTAAGGAAGACTTTTAAGAATTTAAAATGGAATCGGCGCACATAGGGGCCATGTATAGGAAAACTTGGCAGAAATTTAAAAAATCAGATTACCAATATGACTGGTATTATTGAGCGAAACGCAAGTCTAGACTTGTCGGCACCCATACCTCCCATCAAAATATTCGAAGAACTGCCCTTCGTTTTACTACGCCTGTCATAACTTAGTCTTGTTACCGGCTTCCTCTGTACGCGACTATAGGAGAAGTTCCAGTGCGTTGTTTTCAAAGTGTTGTCTTGTGAGTTGTAAAACATTATTGAACCGTTTTTGCGATGGATGATATTCCTTCAGGTTAGTACACTTGTTTTTTACCATTACGCAATATCTCACATTAGACGAAATAATGATAGGAAAAAAAGTTGAGCATACTCAAATTTATTTCGAAAATAGTAACAAATAGTTTATTTATTTTATTTATTTATTTATTTTATTTTATTTTATTTATTTACGGACAGCAATGCCCATTTTTAATATATAACAAATACAATACTTATATAAATAAAACTTACTACTACTATCATAAGACATCAAAAACTCAACTATAAATACACAATAATAAACTTATCCTGCCTATACATGGTCTCGCAACAATAGCCTTCCTTTAAACTGCCTCAATGGGGTACCAAAAAAATCAAGTTCACCGAGCTCATTAGCCAAAGCTGTAGCTCTTGGAATAAATGAATTGCATGCATAATTAGTTCTATAAAGCTGCTGATGAAAAGTCTGGTTAGATCGGGTATTTCTAGGCGGGACACGAAGACCCACCCTTGACAGTAAGGTTGGACAATTAGCAATACTATTTAAAATTCTGTACAACAAGAGTAGGTCTCTATTATCCCGCCTAGTAACCAGTGGTAGCATGTTAAGCTCCGAGCACAGGGTCTCATAGTTAAAGTCTTGATTTTTAAATTTGTAGTTAATAAATTTAAGGAATTTTCTTTGCACTTGCTCGAGTCGTTGAATATGGGTGTTATAGTGCGGATTCCACAAACAGGAAGCATATTCTAGATGAGTCCTGACCAGTGCACAGTAAAGAAGCTTAAAGGAGTTTATATTAGAAAATTCATTTGTGTGACGCTTAATAAATCCAAGCATTTGTAGTGCTTTATTTGTTATTTGTGATATATGAGGCACAAAAGAAAGTGTTTTGTCCAAGGTCACTCCAAGGTCCTTTATTGACTCAGTCTCTAAAAGAACCTGTTCTTGTATTTGATATGGAAAATCATGGGAAGAATGCAACCTGGAAAATTTGATGAATTTGCATTTGGAAATATTCAAGTCCATGTGATTTACGCCACACCACTCGACAAACCTGTCTAAATCATTCTGAAGATCAACACAGTCATTATAACCCCTGATCACATTATAAACCTTCATATCATCTGCAAAAAGAGAAAATTTACTTGAACGAAAGCACTCACCAACATCATTAACAAATAGATTAAAAAGAAGTGGACCAATGTGAGATCCTTGCGGGACTCCAGGGGGGACAGGTATCTCTGAGGACACAAAGTTGTTAACGCGGACTAACTGACGACGGTTACTCAGATAACTCTTAACCCATTGAAGCACTGATCCGGAGAGTCCCAGTGCTTGCAATTTTCGCAGTAGTATCCCATGAGGGACCCTGTCAAAGGCCTTGGCAAAATCTGTGTAAATCGAATGTACCTCAAATCCTCCCTCCAAGGCTCCAAACAAGGTATCGACATAGGACACTAGATTCAATTCCGTGTTTTTACCCACACAAAAACTAAACTGTTGATCAATTATCAGGGACCCTAAAAGTGCCGTCAAATTGTTGGCTATAATTTTCTCAAAGATTTTAGGGATAGTACTAATTATGCTAATAGGCCTATAGTTTTGGACATCAGCCCTATTGCCAGATTTGTGAATAGGAACAACAAAACTTATCTTCCAAAAGTCTGGAAAAATTCCCAGGTTCAAGGACCTATTAAAAATTATCTGCAGAGGCTTGGCCAAAACAAAAGCACACTTCCTGAGCAGAAAGGGATGTATGCCGTCAGGGCCAGGACCCTTATTGCAATCCAGACTACTCAGTTCAGTATACACATCAGAAAGAGATACAGAAAAGGTATGAATATTTAGATCATTATCAGAAAGTACCTCATGAGGTTCAACTTCTGTATTGGAATAAACTGTCCCAAAATAATCGGCAAAAAGCTCAGCGGCATCTGGACCCATAGGCACCTGAATATCATTGAAAAATAATTCAGAAGGTAAACCACTAAGCTGACGTTTACCATTCATGAAATTCCAGAACTGTTTCATACTACTGTTAAGACCTGACTCAGTATCCTGCACAAAACCTCTATAGCAGCTTCTTGACAGCCTAACACATTGAGCACGCAATTCGGAAAACACAGCATAATCACAGTCTGATCCCGAAGACTTAAATTTCTTATGAGCAATCTTTTTTTGGACTGTCAATTGTTTAAGTTCCTGTGAGAACCATCTAGGAAACTTTATGGATGACACTTTTTTCAGAGGGACAAAAGACTGGATAGCGGAGTACAATTCATCATAAAATATTCCAAGCATGTCGCTTATGTCGTCATGCTCAGCAAAATAGGTTTCCCAGGGTATAGAAATAAGGTAATTGTTAAGCAAATCAAAATTTGCTGACTTAAAATCGTAATAAAAGTTTGATGCTTGAGGACTTACATCTTGGGAAGAATGGTGAGGCAGGTCGATAAAGAAGGCCACTGGAGGATGGTTATTATCAACATGAAGCACAGGATGGGCATTCGATACATTCACGACATGGTGGCTTAAAACTAAATCTAAAATAACATTATTTACATTGTATACATTATTTGATTGGAACAAATTATGATAGGCGCAAAAGTCCGATATAGTAGCAACGATTTCTTGTGATTGTGGAGGAATATAAACATTACATCTTGGTGTCGCAACAGAGCAGTTATCGCCATTGGACCAGGAGGCCGAAGGTAAGTTGAAATCGCCTACTAAACAGAATTCCGTCTCAGGATACTTATTAGACAAGAGGTCCACATTTTCAAAGAAACATAAGTAGTCCTGAAGTGGAGAATTTGGTGGTAAATATATTCCACATATAATAAGTCTAGGTGTACTGGCACCAACAGCAACCAATACCTGCTCGATATTATCTGAAGAAGGCAATATTCTGCAAGGAATAGCATTCCCAATCGCAATAAGAACACCACCCATACACTTCTTGGTGCTTGTTAGACTGGATCGATCTTTACGGAAAATGATGAAGTCTGTAAGTCCAAGTTCTGAATCTAGGATGTCATTAGATAAGTTTGTTTCAGTTAAAACCAGCACGTCGTGATCGCTATCAGCTACGCCAAACATCAGATCGGAAAGTTTAGTTCTCAAACCGCGCACATTCTGGTAGTAAACACTGTAGCGGTGGCAACTGGGAGGAGCAATATGCTGTCCGTATTCAATTAGTTTTCCGGAGAGTTAATTATAGTTGGAACACCCCCCCCTATACTTAATTTGAACGCTCTCTCCCTTGGTTTTCCGTTCATTGTAGTCAGCCCTGACCGACTTTTCAATTGCCCTTTGCTTCGGGGTAAGATCAAAATTAATATAGACCTTCCTGCCCTTTAGTTTTTGGTACTGCCGAACAAGATTCTGCACCTCATCAGAAGAATTCAGAACAACTTTGAGGGCTCTAAAACCATTAATATTCTTTTTCCCAACTCTGACATGACGGATAACGGGCGGAGGTTCGCTGCTCAACAATGCCATCAGAGTGGAAATTTCGCTGTCGTCGTCGCCAGTCTCAGGAACATTGTACAGCATAAGGTTCCTTGATCTGTTGCACCGATCGCTAATCTCAGTCCAAATATCGTTCTCTGGAGGGGAGACAGTAGAGTCAGTTGCTCCAGCAACACTATGTGAATTATTCGGTTCTCGTACCTCCTGCAGTTTAGCCTTAATTTCCTCGATGTCATCAAGTACTGAGGAGAGTCTAGAGACGTCATCTCTTATTGCTTGAACTTCCTGTTCGACTATGGATACACGATCCACTAGGCCCAGTATTTTTCTTACATCAGTCAAACAATCCTTACAGTAAAAAGGTAAAATGCGTTTACTCAACAGAACTGCTCTGATTTCGGTGTTTGTTTGTGTAAGGATTTTTTTGGGTTCCGAGTAAGTCCGGTTTAACATTTTGCTCAGGTTGTGTTGCTTTTTTGTGATAAATTAACTTGTCTAAAGTCTATTTGTTTCGGCAATAGACCGAATATAAACAGATGCACGCTGCCTACAAGTGATCGGTTCAAACCTTAGACAAGGGAAAGAGAGAGGACGCGTAACGATGCCTGCGTGCCTATTACCGACTGCCACATATATCATGGCCGGCCAAAACAGCAAGGTCTCTCCAGTGGCGTATCGCGCAAAAGGAGTAAACGAGGATTTTTAATACGGTCATATTGATATAATTTATTAAAAATAAAGTTGTTTTAATGACGATGGCAGTTTTATTGCAACCTAAAAGTTACATTTTAGTTTAAACTAATAGTATGTTTTTGTTATGGATACTTTCAAGTTGTTGACTTATAGAACCAGAAATGAACTGTATAAAATAAGAATTAGTTGAAAAACATTTACATGGTTAAATAGGTTTTTTTTCAGATATTGATTATTTTTCGTTGTTTGTGAAAAATCTGGTTTAGCTTAATATAATAAGAAACACAAATGCAAAACAAATTTTTATTAATTTTAAATAAATTAAGTACTTGTCATTTTGTTAAACACAAAAAATGTAAAACTACATACAAACATAAAAGACAAACTATTTTACAGCATCAAAAGTAATTAAAGGATAATAATTATAATATATAGGTATACAGAAAACGCAAATATAAACATAAGTAATACAGTAACTGTGAAGCCTGGGGCAGCATTAATATTTTGCAACCATTTCCCTAGTGTACTACAGTGTGGTAAGCAAATATCAAAAACACTTCTTACATAATTGTATGCCTTGGGAGAAAAAAAATTTAAAGTGAGAGCACTGAGAGCAAATTTCCGTAATTCTGGCGAATATGTTCTTTTTTTCCCAATTTTTCTTTGTAACATTTCTTTAGTTACAGATGTTATATTCCCTAATAGCATTGCTTTTTCATTATCTAATAAATTATTTTTTTGTAAAGTTTGTACCATTTGCTTTAAAGAAACAACTTTTTTTTATATCTTTTTAAAGACTGAGTTAATACCCGAATTTTTCTGGTTTTTGCTTTGCTTTTAGCAACCTCACGGAAAAGCTGTTTTCTTAATGACTTCTTTCGTGGCTTCAGGATCTGCTACAGGCAATGTATCTCATTTGAAGGGCCTGGTTGTGGACTACATGCTATCTTTCTTGTCTACAAAAACAAACAGTTTTACTTCACCTAAATGAAAAAAATATTTTTTTTTAAAAAAGCTTTTATACTTTACAACTAAAAATACCTTCTTTGACTGCAGATAGTGTGGAAGCTCAGAAAATAATGTTGGAACTGCTTCTTCATTCAGTAAACGAACTCTTGACTGCGAGTTACTTTTGTAGAATTAATGCTTTTCAAAGTGTTTTGAACAAAGGCGATCATGTTTTGAGGGCATCCAATCATCTACTTTCATGTTTTCTATCCACTTTTTGCATTGCTCTCACTCTCTAGGAAAACTGAAAGAAAAAGTTAATTACTTAAGTAGGTAGGTACTACTCGTCCTTTTTTTCCCTCTTTTATTATTCTTTTGTTACCCTTTTTTACAACGAAACATGTATTCTTTTACACATTTTAAAATATTTAAAATTTCTTTCAAAGAAAATTTATAATTTTATAACACTACATTAGCTCCGCCTATGAACACAACGCGTGTTTCACCAAAGAACCTGAGTTTAAATACATAATTCTGACTAAAAGTAACTAAATACTTAGATAAAATTTTGCCTATTGTTACATTTTTGATCATACTTTAACATATTATAAAGAAATAACTCAAAGACTAGGCTTTATATCCAAAATTTAAACATAAACTAAAAGGGACAAAAGCATCTCTATTAGTTTTTACCTGTGAAATGATATTCCAGGCTCTTTCTTCTCACTTCGACTTTTACAACAATATGCTGAACAGTTCACCATAATGAAATTTAATATACTTCACTTCTCACCTTCACTTTACTGATATAAATTCGCAAAATAAACTTTCGATGCGTTTTGTTTGTTTTCCACATAAACAATGGCCGCCGCTCGAAAAGCGTAACAGTTTCTGCTCATTGGTTTAATGGCATGCGCGGTATCCTCTCTCTTTCCCTCATCTAAGGTTCAAACGGTGAAATTGAACAGGGCCGCATTGAGAATGAGAAGGAAAACTTTAAACTGCAAAACTGTTTACAATTAAATAAAAGCTTAAATAATTGCCAGCCTTGACAACCGAACAAACAAAAAGCGATTAAAAATCAACGCAAAAAATTAAAACTACAAAACAAGTCAAAACTCGAAAGAAAGTCGAATAGACTTTTTCACTAGACAGCCTAATTACAATCCTGCGAAATACCGCCGATAGCTGTCTGACACGCCTCTTTCAATTTAATGTCCGGTCGGCCAATACGAATAGGAAGCTGGTGGAGGCTCGACGAGATCGTCAGACTATGACGTGTAGGGTTAATATTTACATCGGTCTATCGTCCAAACAAATAGACTTTAGTTGTGTTTTCAAGCCGAAAAGTTTGCGCATGTTTGCACCATTTTGTAATTACAAGATATTTATCGATAGTACAAACTGTTTTTTGATGAACAAAAAATTAATTATGTCAATTCTTTTAGCATCGAGTTCTGATTATATATCGTATATCAAAACGTGTTTTGTATAATGAAATTAGAAGCTCTAATAAGAACGATGTGGAAGATCAAGTAAATTTGTTAAGGGATTATATCAAAAATTGTACTAACATTTATTTCGTAAATAAACACTTTATATTTTGTAGTTTTTCTGTTTTGTAACAAAATAGCAACCCATTAATTTATACTAACTTTTGATGCTTTTGGCCCCTAAGTATGTGCTGCGTGTGTTTTTGTAAAAGTGTGACAAAATTATTTCAATGTGATAAGCAGCGTGCGTAAAATAATTGGTCCACACAAATAATAACTTTATAACTACATACGATTTTTTACTTTCATTTCGGTAACTATAAACTGATCATGATCACATAACCAATTGTGTATTGAAATGTAGTGTTTCAAAGAACATAAAGTGGTCACTTTCACTTTATAACACTCTTAATTGTCTCAACAGAACAGGCACAGTGTTGCAGATCTGTTTTTAAGTATGGATTTGATTCAAATCAAAATATACTTTATGCACTTTAGGGATTTAAAGGGTACTTTAAATCCCTATTTTCCGGGAAAAAAGTGGTACTTTAAATCCCTAGCGATTTAAAATTTACTTTAAATCCCTAGGGATTTAAAATTTATATTTACTTGTCAAAAGTGGTACTTTAAATCCCTAGGGATCTAAAATTTACTTTAAATCCCTAGGGATTTAAAATTTATAGTTACTTGTCAAAACACACTAGATTTTCAGTTGACAGAGACAATCATGGTACAAGTCATTGAAGATGACTTTAGAAATAGAGTACCGTTTAGTGGTATGATTTTTTTTTGTTATTTCTTTAACGGTTTACCTATCCTAAAGTGTATAAAATAGTATATTAACCTCGTGACTAAAGTGTCTTTTAATCCCTTGGCGAATTGTAGCCCTCCCTACGGTCGGGCTACAAACCTTTCGCCGCGGGATTAAAAGAGACACTTTAGTCCCTAGGTTAATATACTATTATTGTTTCCACTGCACATATGTTGCATGTGCCGTAAAATAATATCCGCCTAACCCCCCTTTAGCACTCATGCAGTGCGAAATTCATTTTAAACCAGTGACCTCCTATTATCCCCTCCAATTTTCTTGGGAACCTTTTTAGAAGATCTGGGGACAATCCATATGTTAACGCTGTTTATATTTTTCATTTCATCATAAACATCTTTTACATAAAAACTATACAGTAAAACTGTTTTGTACTATTCTTGTATTTTAAGAAATTAAATTTACATGTAAGACTATGTCAGTGTAAGTTGAGTGACTACACAAACTTCCGAAGTCCGCCTCTGACTGCATTCTACTGCGCAAGGTATCTGGTAATCTGGTGCCGCAAATGATACTCCCCCCCATACTATACGAAGTCAAATTCGTGACAACGTTGCACTGCATGAAGTTGAAGCGCATGCATGGTTTCTGGCGTAACAAGTTTCGGAATATGTTCAGTTCTCTCAAATTATTATTCTGCTTTTGTTAGGTTCTGTTGAAGTTTGCGTTGTGTTAGGCAGGATCGTCTTTTTCCTCTTTTTACCTCCATATGACTCTCACGCGTTCGATTTGACCCAATCGAGGGAGAAGATGACAGTGGATTAGCTTTCGGCGTTGATCGCTCGAAGGCATTGGAGGACCGTCGTTTTAATCGGAAAATTTTGCCCGAGCATTTCGATGAATGTCATTCCAATATGGCCGCCCTTGCAGTTGTGTGAGCTGTTGTGATGGTGTTTTTATGGTTTTTGTTCAACGAGATTTTTGAATAAGGATTGTATTATGTTAGTTTAGGTCAAAAAGAAATATAAATACTAATCCTTTATATACTCCGTGGGTATCTTCGTGATTAAATATGGAAACTCGGCAGAAATGTATACTGACCCACAACATCGGAGTGGAATTTATAGTGTTTTTAACTGACTAGGAGATTTCAAAGCTCGAAAATGTAGAATCAATACTAAAGCAAAGAAATTACTTTGGATTTGGAACACGGCTTTTTGAATTTGAATTCAATCAACGTCAAGGAAACATAACCTCTTTTAATTTTGACAGCCAACCGTTCGGCTAATTGTCGAGCAAACGGATTAATCGGTGATCACTTGATCAAAATATCTTTTTCATATTTGTCGTCTATCCAGTCTGCTCCGAGAGGAACCCGCCGAACATACTTTTGGTTATGATTGACGATTCAAATTAAGTGAAACAGCGTTGTTTTTAGGTAGGTACAGCTGGAAACAGCTGATTTTTAGTGGGCAAAAAGGGCTCACTAGACGACAAAATTAATAAAAATGCCTAATAACACAATAATGAAGAAAAATACGAAACGAAAACATTGCCCACGTAGTAGTTCGCAAATTGGCTGTTTAGAGCGCAACCTTCTTAATTTGAATTGCCAATTATGTTCTTTCTGGATAAAATTCGATCTGTCTATATTATTTCTGCTGTTGTTCAATTATGTACAATGTAATTCTGTTATTGTTATGTTGTCTTGAAGCAGAAGTAAAGACGGAGCCCAAAGATCTGTCAGAGGCTGCTATTATGGAAAACAATAGTACGAGTACCCCAATGATTAAAACAGAGTCAGAGTCGAATCTCTGTGAAATTGGATATGTTTCAAATCATACATTTATGTATAAACAGACAAACAGACCTGCGCCTGAGTTAATTGTCGGAATGGAAAGGCTTCAAGTTCTTAAGAAAAATGAAGAATGCTGTGTGGACGTTCCAGATATAATTTTGGGAACCAACTTATGTAGGTAAGTTGTTTGTTTTTTGTTGAGTCAGTTAAAAAATACATACTCTACTGAAATTTCAGTATTTATTTTAATGACCTTAGTTGTTTTAAAATAAAAGCGTAATAAAGGTTTGAAGTTCATATATTTTGATTTTTAAAAAAACTACTTACTGGTTCATTAGTCATTAGTAATTTAATAATGATTTATAAGTAAAAAAGACTTTTTAAAAACAAGCATTTATTAAAAAGAAAAAATAATATTTTTTGTTAGGCTCTTGACGGTGTTTTCTATTTTTTAATAACTTCAAAAATAAAGGTACAACGAACTAAAAACGAAAATATCACATTTCGATTTTTTTTTCGAATATACCAGATACTGTTCGAAATATTTTTGATTTCTCAATGGCTTTTGATTCGGCATCATTTTAAAATCCTATCTATCATTTATGATTATCAAGACGCCAATACTAACTTACCGAATTTGTAACACCCTGTTTAGGTATTTATATATTTATTTATTTATTTACAGATTTATTTAGCTAAAAGCTATTTACAAAAAATTATAATATTAAATAATCCATTATTAATATATATTTTTTAATGTATTCTATTTATATTTGAAAAAATTTGAATTTTTAATCTATTCTTAAATTTGAGTAAACCATAGTTTTTAAAAACATTAAGTGCCAGCGCGCACTGGCCGAACAGGTCGGGTTGGGTTGGGGAGCGCGACCAACTTAATTTTTAGTAAAGCCATGAACACCGAGTAACGTTTTCGCCGTCTTCTCCCTATCACATTCCGAATCATAACCGTCTTCCGCTGCATTGCTTTTGCTGCGACATGATACAAATAAAAGAAGATATGACACCGCGCAGGTAGGCGTGGTCATGAACGTCACGCTGTGAGTAATTCCGCCATATTTTGTAAACGAAACCCGTATTTGTTAAGATCGCGATGTGTTTTAAAGTTATTTTTATTATTAAAATGATGTGTATTGTGTATGGTTGTGATGTGGACAATCAATGCAAGGGCTTTATGCCCGAGATTAAAGTTTTTAGCTCCCCCAAAGACAAAGAAACACAAAGTGTTTGGAAGCGTCTGTGCAAACGACAAGATAAGTTTAATGTGAAAAATGCTAGAATCTGTTCTAGACATTTTAACGAAAGTGATTATGAAGGTAATTTAAAGCATGAATTGTGTCATGTCATGAATGTTAAATGTGTTTAATGCTTTTACAAACCCGCTTCAATAAAGAAGTTTACTGTGACAAACAATAAAATTGCTAAAAATCTTCACGGTAATGAATCAACAGACTTTAGTTGAGAAAAAGACAAAGAGGCTGAAAAAGGCTATTTTCTTAAAAAATAATTTCTTGTTTTACCTAATTTTGTAAATTTAGATATTTTTGTCTTGTTTAGAATAATTTTTGGCATTTTAAGATTTTTTTAAATTTGAAAAATCTAAGAATACAAAAATACAATAATTTTTAATAATTTACTATTTAAAGTGTAAAAAACAAAAAAAAACTACTCTAAAAACATGTTTCCGTCACAAACATACATATCTTATTCACCGCAAAAAATATTTGGCGAATTATCGGAACAAACAAAATTCTTATTTATAACATATTTTCGGAAGACTCTGTAGGTAAGTATATATGTATATATTTTAATAATAATATGCCTCTAAATAAAAATTATTATCTTAATTATTAGGCATAGTTTTATTTTATAAAATTATTTACATCATCTTTTCAGTAAATAAATACATAGAACGCAATCGGCAGGCAATTTATCAATATCTATTGTTTTAAATTAATTTATCCCTTTATTTACATGATTATTTTAAGTCATATACTTTAAGATTTGTATTATGAACAGGAGGCAAAGTATATTGCCAATAGAATTTATATAAAATCGCCTATAACTAACGTAAACGCTAAATTGCGCGTTATAAATTTCAAAAATAACTCACAGCGTGACGTCATGCGCGACCCGGACAAATTTGACACGGTTTGGTATCATATCTTCCTTTGATTGTATCATGGTGCGTGCCCACCCATTGCCATGCCTGTATTTTACGGTCGGTGCTTTTCGTTGGACGCAGAGCGGTCGTCGGGATCTCAGTGGTCGGTGCGACCAAGATGACGCGACGGCCAAGTGCGCGCGTTGCTCCATAAGGTCTTATGTATTTAGTTGAGCCTTCTGAAGTCTACGGAATCATTAAACAAAATTTTAAATATCAAATTTCTCTTTACATACAGTAAACTTCCACCAGTATGTCTACTATTGTTCCCATATCTGGGGAGCGGCATCACCTTCGACACTTAGCATCCTTGATTCTATCCAAAAGGGAGCCATGCGACTCATCAATGACCCAGTCCCAGTGATGTGAGTCGGTCATGTGACCGCGTCATTTTGTGCGGTCATGACGTCATGACCGTCACGTCACATTAATAAATGACCATCTGGTCATTTAACCTAACCTTAAATTTCATGTTTCGACCCAAGAGCAAAAATCAAGCAAGAAAAAGTCACGAGTGTCATAGAAATGAAGATATCACTCGTGCTCTGTCGCGTTTTAGAATATTCCTAACTTAATTATAAAACGAGACAGAGCACGCGCGATGTCTTCATTCCTATGACGCTCGTGGCTCTTGCTTGATTCAACTAGCGATACCGATAACTCGTCCACAACTAACGAAGATGAATCATTAAATATGACGAAATGAAAGTACAAGACAAAAACGAAATAAGTGAAGAATTTGCAAATGACGCCGAAGAACATGAAACTTAAGAATATGCTTTTCTTTTTTAAATTTTGTAAGAATCTCCTTTTAAACTACGAATTATTTTTTAAACTTTTAGTTTTATTACTAATTTAAAATTAAGTGTATTTTTTATAAATTACCTATATGACCGTCATATGACGGTCATTTGTCACGGATGATAAATGGCCGTCATTTCACATCACTGCCCAGTCCCCATAAGAAAACTCCCTTCACCCGCTCATCGCCGCGCTGTTGGGGATTTATCCCTTTTCTACTGATACTTCCACGCTGAAGAACTAGCTACTATAATTCCTCCCTTGACTGTTCCTAACAGAACAACACGAGGCGCGTTACGTATGCATCCCTTTACTGTCCAGCTACAAAAGCCTAGAACATCCCATTTCTCTTGCTCATTCATACCTAGGGTCTCCGGATTATGGAACGGACTGCCTGCAGATGATTTCCCTTACCCTCCCAACCTCCAATCCTTTAAATCCCGTGTCAATAGATTACATTTCCCTTCCCTTCCGACGCCCACTGTACATTAGTACTTAGATTTGAAGTCTACGTGGGCTGTCTTATATAAAAAAAAACAATTTTTGTAGATCTCAAGAGCCAGTAAAAACTGAGCCAGAGGAAACTGGAAATGATGTTCTATATCAGGAATGGAGATTAAAAAACGAAGAAGTAGACATCAAAGATGAAGGATTAACTCAAAGCGCAATTGAGTAAGTACACAGCTTATATAGATTACCTTCTTTCCATAAGATCCGTTGTTACGAAAATGGTCACATATGCAAAGGACGGCTCTCTGGGACATTGAAGTTTAAATGCAGGCACGTTGGCAGCTTTGTTACTTGAAATACGTCAATAACAAACAATATGACCGAGTTGATTATGTCGTGGGTGCGTTGGGATTTATGCACTGCTTTTTACCCATCATTTTCTGTATTTATATTAAGTAATTGGATTGCAAAGTAGCTCTAAAACAATAACCTTAAGTAGTCAAACATTTTGAGTTATTTTCATTATAGAATATTAACATTCATATTTTGTCCCTTTGTTTTTAAAATTACCGCCCATCAGCTTCCACGAAGTTAGCGGGTCCTGACAACACAATTTCTTAGTAACAAAACAAACCTCATAAAAAGAAATTCTCCATGTAGCCGTCCACGCATACGTGTGCCATTTTTGAAACCTAGTGGGTATTCTATTTTTTTCAAAGGGCTGTGAGTAAGTACTTATTTTGCTAATTACGTTTTCTTAAATAGTTTGTTTTTTTACTTATATTTATAAAATTATCTATATAACTTAGTTGTATGTACATATTAACCTTATTTTGATTGGACAATTGATGTTCGAGAAACACTCGAACAAAGAAATAAATCTCTCTTAATCTGACCGACGTAATTTTTAAAATCATAAAAAGGACCTGTCTAAACTAAAAAGAAATCAGGAGATGGGACCATATCGCATAGATGCCGTAAAATAGTAGTTACATTCAAAGTTAAATGCATTCATCTCTCTTCGATAAATAATACGCTCGATTTGCATACCAGCAACAGCGAAACCCGCTTCGTTGTCAGACACCTGCACGTTTTTCTTGGCCTGTTGCCCAGCGACCGTGTTTTAGAAAAATTGTGACAGTTTTGTTGTTCTCTCGCTGTCACGACTTGACAAACCCTCGCCGATCTAATGAAAAATTACTTTGAAATTAGTTGTTTAAAATGTACCACAATATCATTGATTAGTGTATTTTTTACGGACGTGTAAAATTTCATTACGGAAACTAACAAATCTGTTTCACGCAATAACACTGAATTCTACAAGATCCAAGGAAGGACCCATCCAGTTTCTTGGTTACTGTAAACAATCTCAAGCAGCTTAATGTTCCGCGGGAACTGTGCCAGTTATTTTGAACTGCCCTTTTTTACAGTTGAGAACTGTATTAACTCAGCAAATTTAATATTGAGAGAACTCGGAATAGTTATAAAAGTGATTGAACTACTCTAAAAGTAATAAACTTGTTTTTTGGTGATTCATAAATGCAAACAGTACTTCGTTTTATCAAGCAAGAAAATAGTTTTGACTACAAGTGTTGCGTCATTATGAAGTTGTCTTTTTATAAGTTTCATGTGCACTGTTAGTCTAATATAAATTTGTTTAGATATAAGAGTAGTTGTTAAGTTTAAGGATCTGATTTGAACATTGTTTGAGAGCCACTCCGTGCCTTTTCGCACTGGTCCTTCGAAGATATTGTAAAAATTTTGTTCTAAATACAAACAAATTTGTATTTTAATAATAATAATAATAATTTTATTGTGTCAAATTTCACAAAAGGACAAAATACACTCATGTGCTATTAAAAATATTGCCCTAAAATTAGTTACAGTGTTTTAAAAAATAGTATAAACAAAACTAACTATAAAGTATAAATACCCTAAGCTGACTCTAAACCGAATTAGATATTTAAAAAAAAGTAGTAAAAAGCCCTAAATCGATGCCCCTGGTGAAAAGAGAAAAAGTATCATCCGATATTGCGCGACTTATTTTATTTTTGAGATTAGCGCGCGAGTCAGGATACGTAGCAAGAAGGCTGTTGGCTATGAGGGGTGTAAGATACGAGAAGCTGGACCTAAAAGAGCTGGTGCGATACTTAGACACCTCAAATCTTCTTAGTATGTCTCTCAGATCCCTATGATGAATACACCCTCTTGGAGTTAATTTGTTGTATAGATATTCAGGTGATTTGTTAGCGAAAATTTGCTTAATAAAACATGAAAGTGTATAAATTTACTTTCTATGAGCTTTAACATATTTAGATCACGGGTGAAAAGAGTGATATGTGAGAAGCGTGGAACATCCACGATGAAACGGACAGCTTGGTTTTGCATTTTTTGAAGGTGATTCTTATTTTCGACAGTCAAGCAAGGGCCATATACGACATCCATATAGTTGAAATGAGACAAGACGAGGGATACAGCTAAAGTTTTCCTTGTGTTCGTGTCTAGCAACCTTTTAAATGGAAAAAGTTTTTTAATACTGAGATAGATCTTTTTGCCGATTTGATTGACATGGCTGTTAAATTTTAACTGATCATCCATATAAAGGCCCATTTTTAACACAGTTGGTTTCCACAATTATCTATTGATCTGTTTTGATTTCAAATGAGCCAATATTTTTTTATTCTTAATAGTATGCCAAATGCCTTGCTCAAATCGCGGAACAATAAGGTCGTAAATTCCCGGTCATCAAAAGAGGCTGAAACATAGGACACTAAGCACAATAGCCGGGGTAGTGCTCCCACCCTTTCGAGAACCAAACTGGCAAGCTCTAAAAATGTCGTTGACACCGAAATACTCCACCACCTGGAGGGCCATGCATTTCTCAAAGACCTGAGACAGCAGAGGCAACAGAGAGATGGATCTATAGTTTCGGGTAAATCCGGATCATCCCTCTTAAAGATTGGCGTAACCAGTGTCTTCTTCAATATGACCAGGAATATGTTGTTTATTACATAAACAGATATTTATTAGTTTAGTTAGCGGTATCAATATTATTTTTTTAATAACTTTTACCAGCCTAAGGCATCTACGCCCTTTTTATTTTTAAGCCGGTCTATGATATTCCTCACCTCATTAAAAGATACATCCCTGAACCGAAAAAGGCCCTCTAAACGGGTGAAGCCCCGTATGTAATCGACTGGGTCCCTCCGGGAGGGAGGGATCCCACCGACCACACCACGGGCCACACCCGAGAAGAAGGCATTAGAGTCATCCGGTGAAACATTTTCCACCTTTGAATTCCGCGCTTCTGTTCCCCTATGCCCATTTATTACGCTTCCATTTTGATGAATTGTTGGATGCATTTATTAATTATCATTAGCTTGAACCTTAGCAGCATGAACATTGAACAGCCCTCCTGTAACAAAGTTTGTAGGAACGATAGTCAATACCCATGCCCAAATGACCATACTGCCTATAAAGTTCACGCAACAAAGCAAGGCGGTCACGTATGGCCCCAAGTTCGCCCGTAAACCAGCTGATGTTATCGCTCTGGTCGGATCTGAAACGGTAGCTCCTTTCTGGAAAGTAATTCAGGTAAGCTTCTCTTAAGACAGCGCCCGCTATCCCGAGGCCAGCAAAATCCTAAGAAAGAGCTGCCACTGCATCAAAGAACAATAAAAGTCCCATCTGTGTTAGACCTTGCGCATACAATCAATTTTTAATTGTTCGACTGTTTAGTTGTTTCTCAAAAGGCTATGGGGTCCAATGGGGATGCGCATACTATCGACTCAGTTGTTGTTCTACAGAAAAATCATAAAAACAAATCTATCGCCTTTTGACAAAAGCATCGCATCGATCGGCAACTCTATGTCCACGGCTTTATATTGGCGCTCGCATACGCTCGACGCATTCGGGAAAGGGTGCACGGAAAACGTACATATATGTGGACCAATTAGTAAAATTATTTCATTAAAACTATGTTCACTTAGTCCATAAAACTTTAAAAACTTGTCCGGATATGCCTTCAGATTGTAATGTATGGCGACGTTTAGCTTTGGTGGTCGAGCCACTGCGTTCAATCACCGAAGTTAAGCGACGCTCGGCACGGTTATTACTTGGACGGGAGACCGCCTGGGAATGCCGTGTCTCGCACTAAACAAGGAAGGTGGTAGAGGATTCTTCCTCGTCCGAGGCGGCACCACCCCACACATCTGCTAAAGGGCTGGTGAAATCCAAGTGGATGTTTCCAGCTCTGGATGTGTGAGACACATACCCCCAGTACACCCACGGTACCTAGAGTACTTAGGTTAAGACCTTCATGGGCTGTCCGAAGATAAAAAAAAATGTAACATGTAGAGTTTCCCATTCGTTAATCTGTTGCTGATTATGGGATGTACACAGTATATTCTTTTTCTTTTCTTATATTTATCCGCGATACAAAGCAAAACACAAGCGCCTGTTTTTCTGTTGTATGGCATTTTCTGTTAAACGCACTGACTGAAATTTCTTCGTCAACTATTGTTTGTATGCGCACCTTTCACAACTAAACAGTTTAGTCGAGGTAAAATCGCAACACCTGCACAACTCGACTAAACTATTTTGCCGTAGAAATAATTGATTGTATGCGCTAGGCCTTACCGGTCGACATACCTTCCAATTCTGTTGGACGGGCGTGATCCGATCATAAATACTAAAACTTACCAGTTGACCAAGATAAAGGGACACATTGAAATCAACAGTACCTGCTATTAGAGAATCTGCACAGAGCCCCACGAAGATATTGTCAACCATGGGTCTTAAAGATATCTACTTATTAGTCGAACCGCCTCTGGTTGGTTCGTTCCTAGTTGTACATTAAAATCCCCCGAGACTATTACCCTTCCTTTAGCTCCTATTTTACCCAGAATATTATCCATTATTTCAAGGACCGTGCTGAAGCAACCCGAAGGTGGATGATAAACAGCTGAAACATATAAATTAAAATCGCAACAAATTAAATGATAAGTATTTTAATTTTTCAGTCAGTAAACTTTTGCAATATTATACTCGTATTTCAATCGATCAGTTTTTTAATATATGGTCAGTAAAATAAATAAATGGTCGATAAAGTTAATAAATAAGGAGTTAAAAAATAAATTGTCAGTAATATTAGTAAATGGTTGCTAAAATTAATAAATTGTCAGTAAAATTAATAAATGGTCGATAAAATTGACAAACAAGCAGTAAAAATTATAAATTGTGAATACTATTAATAAGTCGTCGGTAAAAGTAATAAACAGACAGCAATATTAATAAATGGTCAGTAAAATTAATAAGCAAGCAGTTAATAAATATATTGTCAGTAATATTAGTAAATCGTTGGTAAAAATAATACATTGTCAGTAAAATTAATAAATGGCGAGTAAGACAAACCCGCAAGACCGCCCTATTCAAAATATTCGAAAGAACTAAATTTATTATCAACATCTAAAGTTACACCGCCGAACAGATGGAACAATATAACTGCGTGATCGACGCGCATCAGAGGTTGCCGGGTTAGAAGAGACGGTTTTCATAGATAATGGTAGGGCAAATATCATGTTCAGGGAGGTGATAACGTGGTTTGCACCTGTTCACTCCAACTGTTCGGCAATCCGAGCATAGTCGCGTACCTACTATTACTCGTCCTAAAAACATCAGGTGTAGCACGTTTAAAATAAAGCACACTTCAAATTCACTTCCGATTTCTAGAGGTGTTCCACAAGGATCACTATTAGGCCCTTTATTGTTTATTAGGTGTATACACTTTTGATTTTCATTTATCAATTAAACACGGCAATCTTTTAGCTTTTGCATATGATACTCAAATATACCACTCAATCAAATACACAGATTTAAAAAATAGTATTTCTTTAATCAATAAGGATCTTTTAAATATTTCAAAAACTATAACTGATCATGGATTAAAAATAAATGAAAATAAAACTAACTTAATTTTAACGGGTCCTAAAACACTAATCACTAAAATAAAAAATAATTCTGATTTCAAAATTGTTCTTAACAATAATTTTAAGATAACTTCAATCGAATATGGTAAAAATCTTGGAGTAATTTTTGATCAGTATCTAAATTTTAATGAACATATAAAAAATATAATTAAAAAGCATACTACAAACTAAGAATTTTATATAAATTTAAGGACTACTTAAATACCGATACTAAACTTAGGCTGGTTGATTCAATTATTCTAAGTGGATTAGATTATTGTGATATAATTTATCACAAAAATATCAGTAACGAAGATAAACAGAAATTACAAATTCTTCAAAATAACTGTGTTCGTTTTTCAATAGGACTAAAAAAATATGATCTCGTGTCACCTACCTTTAACAAACATAATATAATTAAATTAGAAAAAAGACGCGAAATCCACTTATCCTGTTTTATATATAAAATAATTTTAACTCAGAAACCTAGATATTTATTTGAAAAAATTGAATTCAGGAATAATATTCATAATGTTAATACTAGAAATCAGAACGCAATAGAAATACCTAAACATCATACTGAAAAATATATATAAGTCCTCGTACACCTTCTGTAATTTCTAATAAAATTCTTTCGAGTCTAAGGGGCTTAAGCTATATAACTTTTAAAAATAATATAAAAAATTATTTAGTAGGGGTAGGATTGGAAGAATGATTTCTTAGAAATCAAAATCCTACCTATTTATGCCAACTAGTATACTACTGTCATTTTTTGGTTTTCTTTTTTAATTTTGTCAATTTTATATTTATATTTTAAATTGTTTTTATTGGCATAAATAAACATCTTTATTATTATTATTATTATTATTATACCTTTTATACTGTGTTTTTGAAGATTTTTACCGGCTACCGCGTACTGACCATTCATTAAATTTTACTTACCACTGAAATAAAAATAGGGAAATAGAAATACTGACAAAATTGCTATTTTATCTATCGAAAAATCTCTTTGAACAGACCAGATATTATAAATTACTGACCCTTTTGCAATATTTTACTAATTTTTCATAATATTTTAATATACATAATGCATTAAATACTGATCGATCAATATAATGTGATGTGATGTGATTTACTAGTAAGGTAGAAAAATAATAAACATTTAAAGTTCATTTGCCCAAAGTTAATTGCGACCCAATTAAAATTATTAATAAAACTCCACTGATTTCAATACACTTTTCAATACTATAGACATTCATAAACTCTAAAATGGTACAGTTAAAATTTTTATTTACGAAAATTGTTGCTCCGCTCCCTGTACTATTTTTCCTTGCATAAAAACTAGCCATTTTGTAATCCTCAAGCCTCACAATCTCCATTTCTTGCTTCGATATCCAATGTTCAGTTAGACACATTATATTGATGTCCTAATCAGGTAAATACGCTTCAACAAGATCTTTTTTGTTACGGAGCGATGTAATGTTTATATGAAGAATATTTATATTTTGCTCTACCCTCTGTTTTTCTTCAGGGCCTGATTTTTCACCAATGGGTGGCGTTGTAAGTTCAAAAAAAAAACCGGTTAATTGAGATTCTCACTGGCCACAGTGAGTTCTCATCTCTTAACGTAGGGCACGGCCAGTTTAAAGGAACTGCTTTTTGATTTTCATTTTTTCATATGAACAACCCTTTTTAAGATTTTTAGTTTTTAAGTGATTTAGTATATCCCCGCACTCAGTAGCTGGGTTCAATCCGGAAACAACACCCAAGCAGGTTTTAGATGTAAACAGTTCTCGTTTGAGCCCGTTAATGGTTCAGGGAGGCTTTGCTCAGTGGGTTTGTCATTGTTTACTTTTTTCCTCTTTTGTTTATCTGGATATGACAAATGTGAATATAGAACAGCTAGAAAAAAAGCACCACATCCCAACACATAAAACCCCAAACGAAATTGTATGTGACAAATGGAAATATCGAACACATTAAGTCTTATTTAAAGGGTCACTACTTGAAACATAAACCCCCTAAGAAGTATTTAGATGCGACAAATGCGATTGTCAAACACGTTATAAAAGTAATTTTACAAAACACATCAACGGCATAAATATGATTTAAAGAATCACTTCTTGACGCATAAAGACCTCGAAAAGGTTGAATTATTTAGATACGCAGATGTGAATATAGGATTGGATAGGATTAAAAGTGGGAGGGTCAAGAACTGACCCTCCACTGCAACGTTGCGATATATTGTAGCTCACATCTCAATTTAGATTTCTTCCAGAAAATCCAGCCTCTGTATTAATCTGATTATAGTGCTGGGAGAGGCATAGATAGGATTTTCTGGCGAAAGCACCCCCTCGCGAAAATCTTGTTCTACCTGCTGCAGGGCATGTGCACACTATGTGTTCTGTCGTTTCTTGATCCTCCATGTAGAGTCGACAGTCGGCGTCTTGCGCCAGTCCGATCCTGTGCATGTGATGTCTCAACCTGCAGTGGCCGATAAGTAAGCCTACTAGGACTTTAAGGTGCAACCTGTTTGTGTTTAGTTCCAGTAGTTTATTTGCAGTTTGCAATTTTTTCAATTTATAGTGCACTTTTTAAATTTTTTTGTGTCTAGGATGTTGGTCTGGGGGGGGGGGGCTGCAGCCTCCCCTGGGTGCGCCACTGCTTAGACCAGGTATTGAGGTATTCCCGATCAGTATATTGTCCTGCCTCTTCAGCCTAGGCCGAAAGCGCACGTTTAGCATTTCGTGTAGGAAATGCCTAACACCGACTCGGAACCCACGAGCTTCGAGGCTGCACCTCTCTTAGCGAGCAGGGGTGGCACTCTGTAAGAAAAATAGCGATAGCGACCGGTGTCTCTTCGAAACATACCGAACGGTGATACATAGTAAGAATTTGCAAAGAGACCCCGATCGCTTTCGCTATTTTTCATACAGAGTACCACTGCAGGTCGGCTGTTTCATTGCCCCTCGAAGCCTGCGTGTCCCGGTATCCACACCAGGGTGATTTTATTTTGTTTTCCGACTCCAGTCAGCACCTCATGGTAGTTCCACAGCACCTTTGAGGTGCACCAGCTGGATTTTAGTTCCTTTAAGAGCAGCTTGACTGTCGGAAAAGATTTTTATTGTTTTATGTGTGTACTGCCGTTTTGCCAGCATTCTTACACTTTCTTCAATGGCATACACCTCTGCTAAATGTGAATATCAAACAGTTCAAAAATAATTTGAAATGCCGCATCCTAAAACATATAAACCCATGAAGAGTAAGTTTGTTTGGATGTGACGAACATCGAACACGTTGTAAAAGCAATTTAAAGACGCACTACTTAAAACCTAAAAAATCGTAAGTTCAATTATTCACGTGCGATAAATGCGATTATCGAACACGATATAAGGACTCTTCAAAGTTTGTTACATATCTACGAACCACGTAGATGGGACACTAGTCAAAGCGCACAGAGTGCGCCAGGCCACGTTCTCGCAAAACCGACCGCGCGCGCACTGTGCAATATTTACACGAACCATTTCGAGCACTTTTCGACACTCTATCTTCAAGGCTAGTTGCGTTACAGGACTAGGGGGGTTAAGGTTACCAAAAAGAAACAGTATTCCAAATTTCATACGTCTAGGTGGAATAGTTTCCAATATACGAGTGTCCAAAAATCACACTTTCGGGCACTCACTGACTGACTGATAGATCATCGTAAATCTAGGGTTCTTCCAATCGAGCTAGAGCTTTGAAATTTTGAACATAAATATTGTTTAAGGTGATAATTACGAGAAAAATCAAAAATCAATAAAAATCCAACATGGCGGAAAATCCAACGTGACAGATTCTGACACGAAATAGGTAGCGACTTCTGCTTAGGAAAGTTACGTGTGTACGTGGTGTAGTGGTTATCACATCCGCCTAAAAAACATCAAGCTGTTTTTTTCGTTCGTGTTTTTCCAGTAAAGTCTTATATTCAAGTTGTTGCAACAAGTTCAAATCCCGTATAGCCTTGAAAGTCACTCGGCGAAGGCTGATCTCACAACTTTATTGTAAATTGTTTTAAATCTACCAAGGGCCAACACCAGCCCCGGTCATACCCTGGTCGCGTCATCGGAATGAGCATGTACATAATGTATTATCTGTATTTAGATATATTTGTAATATATAAGTTAAATGTATATAGAAAGTAGATTATAAGAATGACATGTATGCTGGAAAAATAAATGCTGTTTTAAGAAAAAAACATCCGCCAAACACGCAGAAGGTCCCCGGTTCGATTCCGGGCGGAAACAGAATTTTTTTTTTAATTTCTGATTTACTCTGAAATATCTCTATTTTATGATAATCGCAACAAACAGATACCAGGAATGCATGCAAACTTATCGACAAAAAGCCATTATTAAAAACTTTTGCTTGCATATATTAATAACAAATGAATATTGGTTTCTGTTGGTATCTGAACAAAAAGTGATGAAATCCCACCAAAAACATACATGTAAAAAAACAGGCCGAGTTTTCGTCAGGACTGTGGGTTTTGTTATCGGAAAAAAATAACTGAAATGTAAAAATTATGCCAAGTTCCTTGCCTACACCTTATTAGCAGTGTTTTGATAAGCAGAGAAAAATATTGTGTGAATTGATAAATTTATAGACCAAACTTGGCAAGTTTTCATTAAAGAACTGATATTGAGACCCTTGAAAATTTGCCAAGTTTGGTCTGTAAATTTATCAATTCACACAATATTTTTCTGTGCTTATTAAAACACTGCAAATAACGAGTAGACAAGGAACTTAAATTTCAGCTATTTTTTTCAAATAACAAAACACACAGTTCTGACGAGATCTTGGCCTGTTTATTTATATGTATGGTTTTGGTGGGATTACTTAACTTTATTTTAACATATTATGCGATTATCAAACACGGCGCACATAGGGCCAATCTCCAATTTACAACGACAAAATGGGAGTGTGCGATATGCTTAAAAATAAGCCAAAGTAACTAGTACGTGTTCTCTGTCAACTGATTCGTAACACTCCATAAGAATTTCTTTCATGAACGCAAAACAAAAACCTGGGTGCACACACAAAGTTGCCCTTTCTCTTTCGTACCCAGTCACGAGTCTCGGAGCCAGTCGTATCCGAATTTGTGTCGGGATAACTACGTTTGTTCCGTTGCTGTTTGATTAAAGTCTCAACATCTTTAGCATGGAGAGTGTAGCATCAGGTATGTACTTTTAACCGCTGTTGTTTTGTAAGATAGTTTTAAGTTATGGAGGAGTACTAATAAGTTTCTTAAAATACTTTTTTTTGTCGTTGTATCGTTTACGTTTGCTAGACTTATAAAAAAAAGTTCCGTCGAGTACCGCTGTTTCTTTCCATTTCTAGGAGAGTTTTTCGTGACGATTATAAAAGAGTAAAAAAAGCAGGTCCCCTTATCTCCCCATTTGCTAAATCAAGTTTTTTTTAGGTAGTCGCGACGACCGAATTTTGTATAGTGGTGACGAAAATTGTGATGATGACGAAAGTAGTGATGATTGAGACAATGACAAAGATAATCAGTAGATATTTAAGTTTTGTATTAGCTGTAGAAACAAATTTTTGAATATAAATTGGTAAATGTGTTTCTCATTCATCAGTATTTATGATGACGAACGTCCCCATAGGTGGATTTTCGAGTAGCATGATCTGGTAACGAATATTAGGACTATTTCAAAGACAAAGAGTACATAAAACCCAGTTTTCTATTTTTGTCGTCGTACAGTGCTGTTCTGGCCCTATGTGCGGCGTAGGGCGTTTTATTATTATGAATTTATTAAAGCCCATATTCTGAAAGTTGTCTACTTTTTTTTATTACAGCGGTAATAAAATTAGACCTGTTGTCTGGAATTTGTCCATTCGTATTCAGTTTCACTATCAAATTCTGAAAAAAAGCAATTCATTTTTTTCTATCAAAGGCATAAGCTTCAATGACATCGCCGATTCCAATATGCATAGTAGACGTGGCCAAAGAATCGCACATCTACTCGTAATTTACAGTCTAAATGTATTGTTCCGGACGGTCCAAACTCAGAACACACTGTCGCTTTTCTAACCTTTATTTACTGACAGTATCACAATAAACTACTAACGAATCAATGCGTTCCTAAGATTGAATACAAATCAACAATGTCTCTTATCTACTTTTATAGTTACAATTTTTTATTTTACTATTTGTTGTAGTGTGTCCTCGGGTGGAACTAATCAAGAAAAACAAAGGAACAAATGGCATGTGTGGGATTTCAATACAAATCAGAACCAACATTTAAAGAGTCGCCAGTTGAAGCACATGGACCCTGAAGAGAATGATTTCTTTCGATGCAGCGAATGTGAATATCGAGCAGTTATTAAACGCAATTTAAGGAACCACATCCTAAAGCACCACAACCCACAAAAATTCGGTTTGTTTGGATGTGACAAATGTGAATATCGAACAATTAGAAAAGATTATTTAAAGCAACACATCTTAAAGCACCACAACCCACAAAAAGTCGGTTTGTTGGGATGTGACAAATGTGAATATCGATCAGTTACAAAAGGTCTTTTAAAGAACCACATCTTACAGCACCACAACCCACAAAAAGTTGGTTTGTTTGGATGTGACAAATGTGAATATCGAACAGTTAGAAAACATTATTTAAAGCAACACATCTTAAAGCGCCACAACCCACAAAAAGTCGGTTTGTTGAGATGTGACAAATGTGAATATCTATCAGTTAAAAAAAATCTTTTAAAGAACCACATCTTACAGCACCACAACCCACAAAAAGTTGGTTTGTTTGAATGTAACAAATGTGAATATCAAACAGTTAGAAAAGATTCTTTAAAGCTACACATCCTAAAGCACCACAACCCACAAAAAGTCGGTTTGTTGGGATGTGACAAATGTGAATATCGATCAGTTACAAAAGATCTTTTAAAGAACCACATCTTACAGCATCACAACCCACAACAAGTTGGTTTGTTTGGATGTGACATATGTGAATATCAAACAGTTAGAAAAGATTATTTAAAGCAACACATCTTAAGGCGCCACAATCCACAAAAATTAGGTTTGTTGGGATGTGACAAATGTGAATATCAAACAGTTAGAAAAGATTATTTAAAGCAACACATCTTAAGGCGCCACAATCCACAAAAATTAGGTTTGTTGGGATGTGACAAATGTGAATATGGAACAATTAAAAAAGTTTATTTAAAGCAACACATCTTAAAGCACCACAACCCTGATGATGATTTAAAGAGTCACTACTTGAAACACAAGAACTCCGAAGAAGTTGAATTATTTAGATGCGGCAGATGTTAATATTAAACAATTAGGGAAGCCTGTTCAAGGAACCACGTCTTACAGCACCATAACCCACAAAAAGTCGGTTTGTTGGGATGTGACAAATGTGAATATCGAACACAGAAGTCTTATTTAAAGAGCCACTAACCCCTGAAGAAGTTAAATTATTTAGATGCGACAAATGCGATTATCAAACACGTTATAAGCGTTATTTCAAAAGGCACTACTTAAAATACAGTATCTTGAAACATGAAAACCCCGAAAAAGTTGAATTATTTAGATGCGACAAGTGCGATTGTTGTTGTTGTTTTAAGAATCACACATAAGAAATGTGATTAATTATCAAACAATTAGGAAGTTTCATTTGATACCTACTAGTTCTTTTGGCATCACAGGGGGTAAGCTAGTACAGGACATTTCACAAGTATTGTTATTTCCTTTTTATATTTACCTATTTATAGTTGACTAGTTTAGGCCCGCGACTTCGTCCTCGGTATAACAGTTTTACTCTATTACAAACATTAAACCCCCATTTGAGCCCCGTAGGGGTTGATTTATTAAAGCTATAAAACACGTGTTAAAACTTTATTTTTTAGAGTACTTCTGTGAAGTTTTAAGTTAATAGGACTATCTAATATTTTTTCTCCATACAAAGTTTGAACCCCTGTTTCACCCTTTTGGGGGTTGAATTTTGACAAACCGTTCCTAGTGCATGCCTACGTTATATAAGAAACCTATGTGCAACATTTCAAGTTTCTAGACCCAGCGGCGTGGACTGTGCGTTGATACGTCAGTCAATCAGTCAGTCAGTTTCTTTTATATACAGGATATGACAGACATACCCAATACTTTGTTTTCTTAAGTCGAACATTTTAAAAATACCCTAAAACCGGCCCATATTGCGTTGCCAGACATAAATCTTTAAGGAGAATTTGTTTTCTGTTTTTAAGCGTAATTTAAGACAAAGAAGAAAAAATTAAACCTTTCCTAAAAAAACAGAAAAAAAACACTACGAAATCAATCCTTTTTGTCAGTACCCTTAGTTTTAAATAATATTTGTGACACCCTATAGTACGTTGTGAATGAGATAGGAATTATTTCTACTAGCTTAAACTTTCTGCTAAGAAAAAGTTAAAAATCAAAACGAAAAACACTAACTGAGCACAACTACAAGTATTTTAAAAGTATAACCAAAATTCATTCATTACAGCATTTGTCAAAAAAAAAACATTATTCTGTTTCACGTAGGACATTCAGAAAGTTGTTATTCGTCCTTTTGTTAAGAAAATTATCGTAACTTACCGATTTTCTTGAAAAGATCCCGTAAATGAGTTTTTTTTTCTAGAGTCGAGATGCACCCGCAAACGCTACCATAATACTTAAATATTAATTTTCAGTTTTCAACCCTATTAGACTAATTTAAGAAACACTATAATCAAAGCACAAACTAGATTAAACAGCAAAACTATTAGGTAGCAACGGATTGACAAAGGCCATTTTCTAGGTAGTGAAAAAAATGACATTATTATTTTAAACTAACTTCTTAAGAAAAAATATTGATATCATTGCCTGCGTTCAACGCGAGTTAGCGGTTGTTAGCGCTTGCAAGCGCTTACTAATGAATCGAAGTTGAAGGGACACTTAGCATAAAAGCGACCAGCAGCGGAGTTGGCGCTAAATAAAAGCGCTTTTTAAGTTAGCGAAAATGGCGGATGGCGTTTGACAGTGTAACTTGTTTATGTTTTGGTATAAATTTAAAATTGTTTTCAGGAATTTTTACATTTTTTTCGTTGTATTTTGTGAAACATGGATAGTAACTAGGCTAATTGAGGATATTTGCTACTTCAAAAGCATCCGTGACTAGGGTTACCATCTGACCGGATTTTAAAGGCGTTGACCGAACTGCGCCCGGATTTCATTAAAGACAGGCTTTTCTACACCATCAGGCAACGATGCAATTTCCGGCAAAAAGACTTTTTAATTGCTGTTTCAAGTGGTCAAAAATATAAATAATTTAAGGGGTTATAAAAAACTTATAAAAACTAATAAAATGGTAATAAAAAAATTTTAGTTTTATTTTTTACACCAAAGACTTTTTTTTATAAAATCAGGATTTTTCAACGGTCACGACCGGATTTACGAATTTAACACCTGGTAACCCTATCCGTGGCCAAACACTGGATCTCCTTTAATAATAACGGAGCCAAGACTTGCGCCACATTAAAATAATCTTCTTCAAAAATATTAGCAACTAAATGTGGATCCACCTCTCTTTGTCACTTCCTGCCTTAGTGTCTTGTGAAGTAGCT
Source organism: Philopedon plagiatum (assembly GCA_963971165.1). Lineage (NCBI taxonomy): Eukaryota > Metazoa > Arthropoda > Insecta > Coleoptera > Curculionidae > Philopedon > Philopedon plagiatum. Next base: position 68,703,333 of record OZ020193.1, read on the forward strand.
GGCGCTGATTTGGCGCAAAAATTTAAAATATAAGGCGTGTTTGTATTGTTGCCTATGTAGTAGAGTACATTGAAATAAACTAAAACCATACATTTTATAAATTGGCGGATGCGCCAGAAAACTACTCTTATGCAACAGTTATTACTATTAGTAGTTTTTTTGGGTTGCTCATCTTTTATTACGTAGATTTTACTCTAAAAGTAAGAAAAAAATTAGTTTTCGTTTTTAACAGGGCGGATAGTGATAAAAAAGCGTGAAATATTTGTGCTTAACTTCTGTTAATTTTAATTATTAGTTGAATGCTCTTTTTTTCATTAATGGCTGTATTGTGTTGTCAGTGCTAAATATTTGAACCTAAAATATTTTCAAAAGAAATGTATTTTAAAGAGATTTTACTACAAGTCCGAGCCTCGTGCGTCGTTTGGAAGCTCGTGGTGGTAAAAAAACTTTGTCATTTGTCACGCTTTTAGTTTTTAAAGTTATTTTGTGGGGTTTTTGAATTTTTTTTTGTCGGAAATGAGTACGTTAGGCAAGTGTAAATACAATGATGCTTTGAAACAACTTTTCCTTGTATCAGAAAATCGTATTGAGTATTTTTACGTTACCTGGTACTAACATAAACTGAGAAAGACTCAAATTTTAAATTATTGGACAGATGAAAAAAATCAAATGACTTTCAACACTGGCAGAGGTTATGAAGGTAAAGTTTATAATCAATTTAAGTTGTGAGGAATTTCGCTTAAAAATTAAGGACAATATAAATAAACCTGTTAATAAATGCCAAATATTCTGTTAAATATGATTAAAAATAGGCAAATAAAAACCAGTACATGCTTAAGTGTTAGGATTTTTTTTTGTTTAAAGCTAATTTTGAGCTAAAATTTTTGTATAGGTACTCTTTTTTCCTGCAAAAACTTCGAGCCGGCCTAGTTGAACAAAATTTTGATTTTTTGTGTTGTAGTATTTTAACTTTCTGGAATTGAATGTTTTAAAAGAGTTAGTATGATTTCTTACTTTAAAGATAACAAAAATATTATTTTTTCAAACCTGTTACATGGGAATATTCTAGAGAGACTTGGCATTGTCACAGCGAGTACTGACGTCAACACAGAAGTTTTTTTTTCTATATCTGACGTTTCTCGCTGTTTTTATATGGACATGTATTTATTACCAATAGTGCGCAGTTACTAAACAGAAATTTTTTGAGGGACGATATGTACTTTTTTTTATCATGAAACGCCATTGATGAATATTTTTATTCAGTCTGAATTCATACCAGCATTTACCGCTTTCAATATATGCAGTGAATTTCATAACAACCTGTATAGAGAATATGGGAAACCCATCTTGAGTAAAAAAAGTTGGCGTAGGAATTACTTCAAAGTGTACGTGTATTACGTTTTGGTGACACGATTTTGACAAATTACGTTAAATGTCACGAAATTTGGAAGTACCTAGTTTTATCGTAGTATACTATTCATTGCGTTGTGTTTGTCTGACTTGTGTTTCTTCTCTTCTAGAAATGGCTATTTCTACGCATTTTTCTTAAACTAACATACTTCCTTCTTTTTAATTCCCACTAATTAGAAGCTCGAATTTTTATATCAAAAATGATTTTTAACCAATAAAATGGTTTGACAGCTCCAGTAAGCGTCTTATTAGAGTTTGCATGCATATCATATGAGCATCTAAGTTTTCCGTAAAAATTGTTAGGCACTTTTGTTAAAAAAAAAAGGCATAAATGCTGGTTGACTATAAAAATTCGAGACGGACGAGGATTCTTTCCACTTGCACGAATGCCATTTGCTAAAAAACTGCTTAGAAGCGAATTTCTTGGAATTTTTTATACAGTAAAAATTAGATGCACGCTATTTCCTGAATAATAGCACACCGCAAATTTTTTTTCTGAGGTATTGTTATGTTTCTAATAGTTATTTATGATATAAGTGTTAAAAGTATAATTTTACGGCACGAATTTGAAAGTTTGCAGAATGAGCGAAGCGAATTCTGCAAATCAAATGAGTGCCTTAAAAGTACTTTTAACACAAATATCATACAAATTTTTTTCTACAAACGACAATAAAAAACAAAAATACAATTACAATTTTTAGAAAGTTTAACATATTCGAAACACATAGTTTTAAGTAGCATCGTAGATATAAGATAAAATTATGAAGTTGACAATTGTCAAAAAATCTAACAACCATTGTTGGCGTCGTAGTCGCCATAGCAGTACTTTTAACACTAGTGCTATAAAGTAGTTTTAACACTAGTGCCATAAAGTAACATTTTTAAGGCGTCTGCGGCGTGTCAAAAAATGCATTTTTAACATGTTTGTAGAAAAAATTATTTTTGACATTCGTTTGTCAAATTTTGCCACTGGTAAAAAATCGAATAAGTCGGTGACAGACGCTGTCAAACAATTTTTTGTTTAAAAATCATTTTTGACATGAAAATTCTTGCTTCCGACTGGTCGGAATTAGAACGAAGGAAATACCTAGTCGAAGAAAAATGCATAAGAATAGCCATTTTTAGAACAGAAGTCAAACAAACACAACGCAATGAACTACACGGTGTGTCTCGACTAAGTTTAATCCAAAGGTCTTCCCACCAGGCGCGGCCCGTCCATAAGGTCATTTGGTCAATGATCCACCAAATAATTTATTTTTTGAAACCAACCTTTTCTTTCAACAAAGTGCAAGTTCCATACGAAAACTCCCCAAGAAAGAATCAAGCCAAGCCATCGTCAAAAGATATCCAAGCTTGCTTCGGGCTGGGTCGTAGTTTAAATTTGCCTCATAGGTTTATATGGACGATATAAATTCATTAAAACTAAGAGAGAAACAGACATACGCGTTTTAGGAAGTTAAAAAAAGACAAAATTTGTCGACGCCCACCAATAATATCGCGCCACTCCCACTATGGAAATACACTCGAACCGCCCCGTGAAATACACTCCTTCAAAACATTTGGGTTGGACAAAGAAAAAGTAATTAGGTACCTAATATGCGCATTGTATGAATGTATTATTAATTAGCGGTTAAACATAGAAATACGATCTCTCCTCAGCCACGCCAATGTTAGTCATTAAATATAACGGCATCGGCACGGGTTTTCTCACATTAGCAACGTGGTCCAGAGGGAGAGTCTCAGCTAGTGAACCAAGAGGTCGTGGGTTCCAGGCTGTGCTCGGGTAGACTTTTTTTTAATTTTTGGTATTTAAAAAATTAGATCGGCTCTAAAAGGTCTATTGGCAACAAGTTTCGTACTTGTTCCTCGATAAAATATTTTAAAAATTATTGGTAATCTCTACAGCTGGCAGCCTGTATGATACTTTTAGTACAAGGCGCGACCTCTATTGAGGAGACGCGGACGTATCAAAACGGGAAGCCGCTAACAATCTTAGGGTACAAACATGGTGGCGCGACGCGTCAAGCGATAAGCGTCGCGACTAGCGACCTGGCAAGAGATATAATCACATAGTGAACCGACAGGTTGGGTTTCAGTAAAATAGAGGAAGTTGCCAATATATTTTCACATGATGTTGAATTTCTTATGGATGAATCGGCATTACGATTACGCGTATTGCTTGCAAACGGTTATGGAGAATGTGCTGTAGTCGCGTCGCTTATCGCTTGACGCCATCATGTTTGCACCCTTCTCTAATCTAAGTTTGTACCATAGAGAAAATATATAATAGAGAAATAATGTCATTTGCGAATGTGGCAAATTTACCAAGCTGAATCCGTAAACACAGACGGTCTTCTGCGGGCTTGCGCCTTGTCGAACGTTTGCCTTGTGATAGACAGGACCGTACTAAATTTATTTCACATGACGCGAGTCTCTTATCGAGTAATAAATGCTAAATATATTACTTGTAATTATTCTTTTTATTAATGATAAAAATGTAACCATTAGTGAGATTTTAACAAAAATTGTATAGTTTGTTGGCTTAAATCTGAGTTTTCTTGCTATACAAAACTGTCGATAATTCCTCGAAAATAGCTGTTTATACATATACAGTGCGTCTCTTTAATGTCCCCCGTTACATTTACAAAATTGAAAGTTGAAATAAAATATAAACATAGTATTCCAAACAATGGAAATAAAATATGCAACTGTTTTAAGAAGTAAACTAGTAAATAAAAAGAAATAACAAAACTATTATACTTTATTGGATTGGCATCCCATCCTGTATAATTATTGAACAAACCAAGTGTATATTTTTACACCTATTTTCAGTGTGTGCACTTGATACTTTGGTGAAAGCGCTACTTACTTACGGCCCCATGTCAATCTAATCCACCGATATCTTAGCGATCCTTTGGCGAAAGCGCTTTTTTCTTTCGCCATCCCTTTTAAAATACTCCCCTCTACCCTAATCCACTAGTATTTTTAGTGCCCCTTTGGCGAAAGCGCAAATATGCCTTTTGGACACTCGCCCTTCTAATCCACTGATATCTTAGCGATCCTTTGACGAAAGAGCTTTTTCCTTTCACCATCCCTTTTCAAATACTCCCCTCTACCCTAATCCACTAGTATTTTTAGTGCCCCTTTGGCGAAAGCGCAACTATGCCTTTTGGACACTCACCCTTCTAATCCACTGATATCTTAGCGATCCTTTAGCGAAAGAGCTTTTTTCTTTCGCCATCCCTTTTCAAATACTCCCCTCTACCCTAATCCACTAGTATTTTTAGTGCCCCTTTGGCGAAAGCGCAAATATGCCTTTTGGACACTCACCCTTCTAATCCACTGATATCTTAGCGATCCTTTGACGAAAGAGCTTTTTCCTTTCACCATCCCTTTTCAAATACTCCCCTCTACCCTAATCCACTAGTATTTTTAGTGCCCCTTTGGCGAAAGGGCAACTATGCCTTTTGGACACTCACTCACCCTTATGCAATATAGGGGAAGGAGGCATTGACACTATACATATATGACCTTCTTACACCATCTTACCCCTTATACAATGCCCCTAATACACACACACCCCATCAGTGCCTTTCTGACACCTTGACCACACTCAATATACGTCACTGATAAATATTTCTACTTCTCCTTGTGTGTGTTCAATTCAACACCGGAGTGTATTTAAGATAAAAGTTAGAAAATTTATTTGGTTAGAGTTAATCTTAATAACTCAAAACTTAAAAGTATTTTTGCAAATGGAAATAGCAACTTCAGCATTTACAACAGCTGTATTCCATGCGTTTCCTTCAGTGATTTGAACTGGGTCCGGTTCTGATCGCCGAGTTGCGTCATTGAGTTCAACAACCACTTTTGCTAGACGTCCCGAGTGCGCATGCCTCGGGAGGACCGTCGTTTAAAAATCTGACTGGCGCCCAATGCGTACAAACGCACTTTTTCGCCCATACATTGGACGGATTCAGCTGGTGTCGCGAATACGTTGTGATGGTCTAAATATATTTTGTCTATGGTTTGTACCCATACCTTTGACTAAAACACATAGAAAAGTAATACTAAAAGTCGTAAACATCTAGAGTAGCAATGTTCACTATACTACAGTACCTATTTTATGATTTTTGCGGTGTTTATTTGTAGGTAAGTAATTTCTTGGCAAAACTAGGCACATTATTAAAAAACCTTCCTTAATTAAAAAAGTGTATTTTGCTTGTTGCGTTGATATAACTAGTTGCCCACAAAATTTTGACCCACCTATAAAAAAAACCCACGGGCCGCGCCTGCTTCCCCCTTCCATTTTTTCCAGATTGTGGTAAAGTGGTGTGGCCTAGGTGATTAAAGCCCAAAATGAAAATCCTAGATCAATATTTTGAAAAGAAACCTTGATTTTACCGATTTTTTTTAGGTTAGGCGACTTTATTTTATGTAAAATAGTATCAATTTTTTTACGGCGTATAATTTTCTTTAAGTCCTGGAAAAAATATCTTCTTAGTGAAGGTATTTAATATTTTTAAATGGCGTTGATAATCCTGAAAAAAAAAATAAAAAATGGGTTTTTCGTCACTGCTTGGTACCTATCTCTTAAATGCTACTTTCAAATACGATGGTTTATGAATTCATTTAAAAATAATACAATTACCTACAAATCAAAATTGGGCCAACTTTTTGAAAATTGATGAACAGATTTAACCATAACGTATAATTATTGAGCTTATGTGCCATGAGAATGTTCTCAGGGGAATATTTCCGGAGAACGGTAAATTACCGAGAATATTTCCCAGCATATAAATTCTCGAGAATTTATGATTTTAGAAAAAAAATATAAATTACTGGAAAATTACCGAGAATATTTCCGAGAACGGGAATTTTCTCGGGAAAATTCATATTCTCGGAGAATTTATGACAATTTACGGAAATTTAAGGTAATTTATTTTAATGCCGCTATTGTATCATAGATGGAGCTTGGAGCATCTTTAACTTAAAACAAGAGAAAAATAAGACAGAGAGAATAATATCTCGTACGGATTTCATTCATAAATACGATTTGCTTTCGAAGACCTCCAAACAGTCCAAACCGACGCGACGTTGAAATAAGCTGCCATGGGCGTGCGATGCAGATTTTGGGTTATTATAAAGCACAGTGAGAGTGAGTATTGAGACGCGCCGCAGAAAACTCTTTCTGCTTACCGTGTTGCTACCGCACTGGCTAATGTCGGGGTGTATTGTGAGAATCGTACGCGCCAATCTCGGGGGGTTGCCGTTTGAAGGCCATCGCGTTGTCGAGCTGGCGGGAAGAAGAGATATTATTCTCTCTGTCTTATTTTTCTCTGTTAGAACAAGACATTTTCACGTGGGGTTATACGAAAAATTGATTAACCGTCTGCAAAATCGGATCGCTTCTCCCTTTGTAACTGTTACGGCACGCCACTGCCATTGTGTAATGTTAATGATACGAGTAGACATCGGGCGGCGTTCGACCCGAGAAGAACAAATCGACGAGAAGCGACAGCTTTGTCGGAACCTTTGAGTTTGCTGGGGTCGATTTTCGTGACCGTCGAACACCATAATATCTAAAGCTTTGCAAACGGGGATGATTCCAGAGACGGCTCTAACCTAGTTGGAAATAAAATTAGGATTCGATGTGAAAATAAAATACAAATATTTATTTACGCAGATTGTGTTATTTTAAAGTGCGAAAGACGAAAATACCATACAGAGTATCTGAAAAGTCTTAGCATGGGCAAATATCTTTAATATTAATAAAGATAGAGACACCAAATTTTAGTTTAATCTTATTGGTTAATAAATCTACTTTTTTATGTAATTTGACTTTTACAATCCCCTTGGGGGGTTACGCTAGGGAGTTGAGGTCAAAAATTTTAAATGCAACCCTATGCCGTGTGGTACTTCATTTTAAAGGTCTTTTCTCAGATGTTACTTCTTGGCAGAGTTCCAAAATGGACTTTATTACTGCCAAGAAGTTCATGGTGGCCATTCTAAACAACTTTTAACGTAAAAGTAAGGCAGTCACTGTTGGTCTGTTACCAGAGCCGTCGATGCCGAAAGTAAGTACATACGGTATTTGACAGAAATAATTTAATTGATGGGCGTTGCCGTGATTGTGTGAAATAAAAAAAAACGGTTGAGTGCAAGTTCGACTCGCGCATAGAGGGGTCCGTGAGACATACAATATTGTGAATTTCTTACAGGACGCAAAAGTCTCAATAACTATGGTAATGCTAATGCTTGAATAAATAAGAAGAGGCGGCCATGCCGGAAATAAGTCAGTGCGTAGGGGAGACTGGCCTAAAACGGCATACTACTTTTTGTAGGCGTCATATATATTTTATTTAAAACTTTTAATCGACGACTAAAAGAGCTTTAGAATTTACAATGATAATACTTTTAACCGGTAAAAAAAGAATTTTAATTTAAACAAAATTTTTTTCACAAATACGAAATTAGTAAAAAGTAACATTAACCATTTTACCCTTACTACTACGGGCAAAATGGCATACCTATATAAAAACATATGTAAATTGAACAATTTTAATTTAAATTGTTTTTTTTGCTAACAACCAAAAAAGCCCCTAAAACTAACTAATAATTTAAAAAAATCTTAAGAAAGCATTCTTATAATTAAAAAGAATGTCATCCTGAATACAAACAGGGCAAAATGGCATACATAAAATAAAAAAAAATAAAAACTTCTTCAATAGATATGTTTAATCACAAGCATAACAAATGTAAGTTTTTGTCTTAGGAGTTTTTTACTGACTATTAAAACAGTTTGCTCTTAAAAAAGTTTAAATATACTGATAACGTCTAAATCGGCATACTATGCCATTTTACCCCAGACTCGTGTATGCCATTTTATACCGATAGACATATTAGAACAAATCCAGCTGATGGATAGCTTTAAACAATGTTTTTAATTGTTATGTATATCAAAACATGATTATAGGAGTTTGTATTTAATGACTTACCTATTAATCTTTACGAAAAACTATTCACAAAATATACATTCATAAATTACTCTAAGGTAAATAAAAACTAGCACCATTGTCAGGCCGGGCAATCGACAATTACAGCGGAACTAATATATTTGCGACGTTACCAAGCTTGTGGATTTTTGTTAATGTTCTTTTGCAGAATTAGGCTGACATTGTCGGTTCTTACATTGATCGGTAAGCTCAAAACTGTCAGTATGCCGTTTTAGCCTAGTATGCCGTTTTAGGCCAGTTTCCCCTAATATAACTGATTAGTAAGGCTGGCACGGTTGGTCACAATGTCACATAGTTAAGAATGTTCAAAAAAGTAAGACGTCATGAAATCGTACAAATATGTTAAATACGTAGTTATAGTTTTACTATTGGAGATATATTCTTGAAAGTGGGTAGGTTTGAATGTAGACACCAAAGTACATCCCCTGAAATTTCGTGCGCATGTCTAGCCCTCTTAGTTTGCGCGTGGTACGCATTTTAGCACACTGCGCAGATGGCAAATAACGAAAAATAAAGTCGAAATAAATTTGGGAAAAAGTTATAAAGCTAAATACGTAGTGGTACCTTGACTTTTGGGAATACATTGTTAAAAGTGAATGGGCTCAAATGTAGACACCAATGTCCATCTCCTGAAATTCCGTGCGCATATCCAGCACGCTCGGTTTGCGCGTGGTACGCATTTTGGTCTACTGCGCAGATGGCAAAAAACGAAAAATAAAGTAGAAAAAAACGTGGGAAAAAAGTTATAAAGTTAACTACGTAGTGGTACCTTGACTATTGGGGATATATTCTTAAAAGTGAATGGGTTCGAATGTAGACCCCCAAGTACATCTCCTGAAATTGCGTACGCATGTCTAGCACGCTCGGCTTGCGCGAGGTACGCATTTTGGTCTACTGCGCAGATGGCAAATAACGAAAAATAAAGTCGAAAAAAACTTGGGGAAAAAGTTATAAAGGTAAATACGTAATGGTACCTTGACTATAGGGGATATATTCTTCAAAGTAAATGGTTTCGAATGTAGACACCCAAGTACATCTCCTGAAATTGCGTACGCATGTCTAGCACGCTTGGCTTGCGCGAGGTACGCATTTTAGTCTACTGCGCAGGTGGGAAATAACGAAAAATAAAGTCGAAGAAAACTTGGAGAAAAAGTTATAAAGTTCAATACGTAGTGGTACTTTGACTATTGGGGATATATTCTTAAGAGTGAATGGGTTCGAATGTAGACGCCCAAGTACATCTCCTGAAATTGCGTACGCATGTCTAGCACGCTCGGTTTGCGCGTGGTACGCATTTTGGTCTACTGCGCAGATGTCAAAAGACAAAAAATCTAAAAACGACAAATGAAGAAGTAAAGTTGGAAAAAAGTTAGAAAAAAAGTGCCCCACAAAACAAAAAACAGCAGCGCAGACTGGTACTGTATGGCACAAGAGGTCGACTAATGGTCGACTTGTGTCCCGCCCGATTATACGATTTACGATTTATAATTTTTATAGACTTGCCATTTAAAAATGAATTAAAATACGGGAGCTGCGGTAAAATGTTTCTTTTTTGAAGACTTTTAAAAGAAGAGGCCACCCGGCATAGGTTTGCGTTCAAAATTTTTGACCTCAACTCCCAAGCGTAACCCCCCAAGGGGGTTGAAAAAGTCAAATTACATAAAAAAGTAATTTATTAACCAATAAGATACAACTAAAATTTGGTGTCTCTATCTTTATTAATAATAAAGATATTTGCCCATGCTAAGACTTTTCAGACACCCTGTATGGTATTTTCTTATCTCGCACTTTCAAACAACACAATGTGGGTAAATAAATATTTGTATTTTATTTTCAAATCGAATCCTAATTTTATTTCCAACTAGGTCAGAGCCGTCTCTGGAATTACCCCCGTTTGCAAAGCTTTAATAATATCACTGCACGAAAGTTACAGTGGGTTCGTCAGTCCCTATTAACACTGCTGAACGCTGAACCATTGATATAGTATTAGTAAGAGGGCAAATTTTAATGTATGTACTTACCTTAGACAGTCTTGTGAAATAAGAGCCGAGAAAAACAAATCGACAAGAAGCGACAAACGGGACTTCCGCGCGAACGTTTTCTGAATGCGCACACTCCAGCTATGGTGTCCCGCTTGTCGGCTTGCTTTGTTATTTTAATCTCCTAAAGTGTGCATCAGTTTTAGTCCGTTTGTAGCTGTAATTTCGCTCGTATCGAATTATCAAGTTGTTTTTAATAAAATGCGCTTATGTGGTAGACACACTGAAAAAAGCTATACTAGAGTCAAGATAGTAATAGTCTTCAGTGAAGGATAGCTTAGTCTTGTATATCCGCAAGAGCAAGTATAGTCCTTCCAAAAGGCATGTTATTCTTAAAACAATACGCACATCTATACTTCTTCCAATACTAAATACGAGTAAACTAAGTATTGTAATGTTTGAAACAAGAACTTTCTTAGCTTGAGAGAAAAGCAAATAAACTTGAAATAAGTATAACAATTCTTAAACGAATTGCAATATGGTCGTAATGTAAAAGTCGGTATCCGCAACCCAAGTATAGTTATCCTTATTTCAACTTTTTCTTAACTTAACTCCGGTGTTGAAGTGAATACACACATGGAGAAGTAGAACTATTTATCAGTGACGTATATTGAGTGTGGTCAAGGTGTGAGAAAGGCACTGATGGGGTGTGTGTGTATTAGGGGAATTGTGTAAGGTGGTGTAAGAAGGTCATATATAGTGTCAATGCCTCCTTCCCCTATATTGCATAAGGGTGAGTGAGTGTCCAAAAGGCATACTTGCGCTTTCGCCAAAGGGGCACTAAAAATACTAGTGGATTAGGGTAGAGGGGAGTATTTTAACAGGGATGGCGAAAGAAAAAAGCGCTTTCGCCATAGGATCGCTAAGATATCAGTGGATTAGAAGGGTGAGTGTCCAAAAGGCATATTTGCGCTTTCGCCATAGGGGCACTAAAAATACTAGTGGATTAGGGTAGAGGGGAGTATTTTAAAAGGGATGACGAAAGAAAAAAACGCTTCCGCCAAAGAATCGCTAAGATATCAGTCGATCACAGAAGGGCGAGTGTCCAAAAGGCATATTTGCGCTTTCGTCAAAGAGGCACTAAAAATACTAGTGGATTAGGGTAGAGGGGAGTATTTTAAAAGGGTTGGCGAAAGAAAAAAGCGCTTTCGCCAAAGGATCGCTAAGATATCAGTGGATTACGTATTTCCACGAAGACTAACTTCTTTTGCTAGAAAAGTGTATATCTTTGTTCAAGAGTAAGCAATATTTATGTCAATGTATATAAACTGTTTGCCATAACTTTAGTTATTCTTGAGACAATGTAAATTACCAATTCAAATAACTGTACTCCTATTCTTCATCTTAAACTAACCCTTCTTCTTGACTGAACGTCCTTAAACCAATATTACTATTGTCTTGGATGCCAAGAATAGAACGTTTGTAGATTCAAGATTAGCCTTTACTTGCACTAAGAATTTTCGCTTGACACAAGAATAGGAGCGCTTCATGTAAGGCTAATTTTCCAAGAATACTCTAATTTTCAAATTAAATCAAGATTTTTTTGCAGCAGTTTATTGTTACACCCTGTAAAAAATATTAACATGACACAAAAAACCCTATATTCAGGTATATCGAATAAACATTTGCCCTCTTACTAATACTATATCAATGGTTCAGCAGTGTTAATAGAAGCTCAGCCCGACGCACTCATTTCAACTTTCGCGCAGTGTTGTTATGGTGTCTCCAAGGTCACCGAAAATGGACCCAGCAATTCAAAGGTTCCGACAAAGCTGTCGCTTCTCGTTGGTTTGTTATTCTCGGGTTCGACTATGACGCAAAAGTCAGGTTCGGAATCAGGATCCCGTTTGAATTTAGGGATATAATAATATAACATCTTACCTTGTAAAAGTGAATGAGGCGAGTGTTCGATATCTGAAATGATATTGTTAGTTTATAGTTGCCGAAATACACTACCGCACTATAACGAACACAAAAACTTTTCGAGTGGAAAAGCACTGTAGTGGGAGTTAAAATAAATTATTATTGCATTAGAAACTGTTCAAAATGTTCAATAGTGACTTTTCGACGCCTGGCGCTTAAAATCCATTTGTAAAAGGAAAAAGATCTTTCTACTTCGTCGTAACAGGGGCGTATTTAATGCAAACTGGTCAACAAAAAAAATCGGCAATTTCATGCTATACAGGGTGATTAATAAGACAATGTAAAACTATTAAAAGTTTAGGTGTGTGCCATATTTGCCAATACATTTTTTTGGTCATTCTAACATAGCACGTTAGTAAGCTGATATCAATATCTCTAGACGTTTTCGCCAGAATTTCGATTAATGGCCTTTGGCGAAAAATACAGGAGGAACCAAACACGCACACAAATTTTGGTAGCGTCATTTTTAAAACGCTGTAGCTCGAAATCGAAATAATAGATTTTGTCGGGCTTTTTATGTATTGGAAGCCCTTTTCGTGTAGAGTTTAACCTAATAAACTGTTTATTTCAAGGGCAAAATGTATTGTTTGTATAGGGGTGAACTAAAAAGTGAATGAAAAGTATTTTTAAAAATAAGTTTTTTTTAATTTGTGCAAATTGAGCAGTATGCGTTTCTTTTATTCCAGAGCTAGGGCGTTTTGTCCAATTTTCAATTTGTTATACAGCGTGTCCAGAAATCATCTTAACAATTGGGAAACTTTTTTATTTTTGACTTTACGGAAAAGTCATTATTCAGAATAAGTTTTGCATCGTGAGAAAATAACATTTCCATTCAAAAATATTTGATCTCGGACATACAGGGTGGCTTAAAATGTAAAATTCCTAATCCGCGTCAAGCTAAAAAGACACAAAATCGTTATTTCAAGGTAAACTGCCACTGTAAATGTACTAGAGTTAACTTTATTATGTTAGTGAATTAGGTTTGGAACATACAGGAGGTCCTAAAAATAAAATTAATTTTTTATTATCGACTTTAGAAAAAAGTATATCTTTATAAAAAATTTTACTAAGTGTGGTTATTCAAAAATTTGATCTAGGACATACAGGGTGGCTAAAAAATTTAAAACAAGGGGTCTTAAAACAAGGGTAAGCAAACTTCAATTTACCACTATGGTATTTGTGCAAGGTTACTAATTAGGGTATAGGTAAGTACTTAAGCTTAAAATGAGACGTACAGGGTGCCTGAAGATTTATTTTTATTTAACACAATTTTACTAACAAATGAAGTATTAGGGTAAAAATATATTAAACATAACTAAAACTAACTAAATAAATTTAAACCTCCGTGGGCTTTTCCATACACTTTATCTTTAAATGAAGATTTGGTGTATTTTACACTTTACGTAAATTGAGACTTTCAGCTTTTCGAGCCACTCTGTATTGTCCTACATCAAGTTTTTGAATAGCCATACTCTTTTTTCACAATCTAGAACTTTTAATGAAGATACTTTTTTTGTAAAGTCGATTACAAATTAGTTTTATTTTTGGAAACGCCGGGTGTTCCAACCCTAATTTATTAACATAAAATAGTTATCTCTAGTACATTTCAGTGACAGTTGATTTTGTGTTTTCCTAGCTTCACGTGGAATAGGAGTTTTACATTTTTGAGCCACCCTGTATGTCTTAGATCAAATTTTTGAATGGCAATGCTATTTTCTCACGATGCAGAACTTTTTATGAAGAATAACTTTTTTCCGTAAAGTCAAAAATAAAAAATAAATTCTCATTTGGTAAGATGGTTTCCGGACACGCAGTTTAACTAATCGAAAATTGGACAAAACGCCCTAGTTCTGGAAGAAAACAAACGCATACTGCTCAATTTTCACAAATTAAAAAAACAACTTATTTTTAACAATACTTTTCATTCACTTTTTAGTTCACCCCTATACAAAGCAAACATTTTGACCTTTAAAAAACAGTTTATTAGGTAAAACACTACATGAAAGGGGCTTTCAATACTAAAAAGCCGGACAAAATCTATTAATCCGTTTTCGAGCTCAGCGTTTTAAAAATGACGCTACCAAAATTTGTGTGCTTTTTTTGTGTCTGGAAATATTGATATCAGCTCACTGACGTGCTATGTCGGAACGACAAAAAAAATTTATTGGAAATATGGCACACACCTAAACTTTTAGTAGTTTTACATTGCTTTATTAATCACCCTGTGTAGTGTATAGCAGGCGCGGCCCGTCCATAAGGTCATTTGGTCATTGACCCACCTAAAATTTTCAGTGATCTACCTAATAATTTATTTTTTAATTTTTTAAAACCAAAAAAGAATCTTTTGTTTCAAAGTTCCATGCGAAAACTCCCCAAGAAATAATCAAGCCAAGCTATCGTCAAAGGATATCCAAGCATGCTCCGGGCTGGGTCATATTTTAAATTGATCTTATAGGTTTATATGGACGATATAAATTCATTAAAAGTAAGAGAGAAACAGACATACGCGTTTTAGGAAGTTAAAAAAAGGCAAAATTTGTCGACGCCCACCAATAATATCGCGCCACTCCCACTATGGAAATACTCTCAAACCGCCCCCTAAAATATACTATTTCAAAACATTTGCTTCGGAAAAAGAAAAACTAATTAGGTACCTAATATGCGCATTGTATTTGCATCGTATTAATAATATTAATTAGTGGTTACATAAAAAATTATAAATACGATTTCCGTCAGGCCAGCGCTAGGCATCAAATTTAACGGTATCGGACCGATTTATATATATATATATATATATATATATATATATATATATATATATATATATATATATATATATATATATATATATATATATATATATATATATACCAACAAATAGAAATTTCTTGTCCGTACTATATATAAACTAGAAAGAAGAATATCGGCTCATCGGACTGTGGAAGTGTGTTCTTCTTCTGCATCAAAGTACGGGGAGTCCAAGAAGATGGACAACCCTGGGCCGGGTAGACCATGACAGCTGTTTCGTCCTTGTTAGGACTCATTCAGACAGCCATAACCCAGTCTCATCGAGGCAAACGGTGCTACTGTATCTTAAATCCGTTTTGCAGAGCACAAGCAGGAAATAACATACCATAACGCCACCCCTAGCGGGTGCTGGCTCTAATGCAAAAGCAGAACACACTGAAGTGTGTGTGTTCTGCTATATATATATATATATATATATATATATATATATATATATATATATATATATATATATATATATATATATATATATATATATATATATATATATATATATATATATATATATAAAAAAAAAAAATAAAGTCTGTTAGTTTTATAGTAAAACGGTTAAAACGATGTTTAAAAAAAGCATCTTAACGAATATTCAGTAAAGATAAATCCAGGGAGAAATAGAAATATTACTTTGGCCTTACGGTGGTACCACAAGCAATTGGATTGGGCAATATAAATTTCACATCGCAGTCCTTATCTAAAGCATACGAAATTGGTTAGTAAGTAGTTCCTGCCTTTCTCAGAAAACTTATGTAGAAATATAGAGATTTATTTAGATTCTCCAGTACTTTTCTACGCGGCATTCTAAAAATAATGTAAAAAACTAAGTTTTTAATAACATTTGCGATCTTACAAGCAAAAGTATACAGTGAACCAATATTCATTGGGTACCACAATTAAATGATCCACTGTGTACCGACCCGCCATCGCCTCTTTAAATTTAATGCTACTTGCACAAAAATCTATCTAAATTTAAGGCACAAAAGCCGATTTCGATGAAGAGAACTTAGCATGGTTTTACTTGAAAACACAGTAATACTTGTAACAATTACTACACACTAACTACTAAATAAGTAAAAAAGTATAACCTTAAAAAATAAAACTATGACTATAACCAAATAAGCATTATTAAGTGATAGATAAAATAAATAGGTATGTTTCTTTCAACTGAAAACTAACTCGGTTCACTGTACCCTCTTGGTCCACTATTCCCACATTGACCCTACTTTCATATTTTCTTTTAATACAAATATTATTTAATTTTTGGATTTAGTTTGTTTGGTTTTTGTAGTCCTGATATGTAAAACTATTCAGAAATGTTAACCAGATTAAAGATTTGGCCCTACTTTAAATCATATTTTGCCAAATATCAGCCGAACCGTATAAGATATGAAAAAAGTGCAACAGATGAAAAAGTTAAAAGATAAACCAGAATTGTTATTTTTATACAAAAGAGTAGTCAGTGCCGTATCAAAAAAAATTCAGGGTGTCAAAGTGGTTGTGATCCAAAAAAATAACACCCTGTAGATCGTTCTGAATGGCAATAGGTTAATTCTGTAGGTAGTGCAATATGTAACACACGTACAATTAAGAAATGTTTTTAGATAGTTTTTAAAACCTTTTCTGTTTTCTTTTAATTTTGGATAGCCCATTTGCTTACTAATAGCTTGTGTGATGTGATGAGCAAATGTCAACTCATTTATTTTTATTATTAGTAAACAGAGTATCCCAGCAGAAATTAAAAACCTCAAATAACTCGAAAACAGTTAACGCCTGTAGGGAAATATAAATCCCATTGTGCCCAAACTTTTCACCATTCCTGTATTTCAAAAAAATAAACTGCTTTCAAGTTATTTGGGATAGGCTATTTTCTCTGAGCCACCCTGTAGTTGATGTGTAAAAAAAGTTTGTTACATAACTTTATTTCATTAAATTTTTTTAAATATATGCCTTCAAGGCAATATCAGCCTTTTTATATTTGTTGCATATTAAATTATTATTAGCATAGTCTTAAAACACAGGACTGTTTAATATCCACGACATTAAACATAAATTATATTCTTAAATAGAAAAAATTTCTCTGGTTCTAAAATGTGAGAAAATTGGAATCATCAAAAAAATATTTTTTAACATTCTTACAAAGATAATGCTTGTATATAAGAAATTATTCCGAAATTATGGCAACACAGCTGAAAGTACCAATGTTATGATTTTAACTCATACACCATAATATATCGCTGGAAGTGAGTTGGAATCGTGTATATATACACTCGACCGTCTCATATATAAAAACTTGAAAATTAAAAAAGTTTTCCCCTCTCTTGCTAGACGTATTTGTTGGGCTCCCCTTACCATATATATATGGAGTTTTTTTGGACTGCATTACCTGGAAGTCAGGTCGCCTCTTGAACATACCGGAAGTCACTACTTATAACATTTCTGAATAGTTTTACATATCAGGACTACAAAAACCAAACAAACTAAATCCAAAAATGAAATAATATTTGTATTAAAAAGAAAATATGAAAGTAGGGTCAATGTGGGAATAGTGGACCAAGAGGGTACAGTGAACCGAGTTAGTTTTCAGTTGAAAGAAACATACCTATTTATTTTATCTATCACTTAATAATCCTTATTTGGTTATAGTCATAGTTTTATTTTTTAAGGTTATACTTTTTTACTTATTTAGTAGTTAGTGTGTAGTAATTGTTACAAGTATTACTGTGTTTTCAAGCAAAACCATGCTAAGTTCTCTTCATCGAAATCGGCTTTTGTGCCTTAAATTTAGATAGATTTTTGTGCAAGTAGCATTAAATTTAAAGAGGCGATGGCGGGTCGGTACACAGTGGATCATTTAATTGTGGTACGCAATGAATATTGGTTCACTGTATACTTTTGCTTGTAAGATCGCAAATGTTATTAAAAACTTAGTTTTTTACATTATTTTTAGAATGCCGCGTAGAAAAGTACTGGAGAATCTAAATAAATCTCTATATTTCTACATAAGTTTTCTGAGAAAGGCAGGAACTACTTACTAACCAATTTCGTATGCTTTAGATAAGGACTGCGATGTGAAATTTATATTGCCCAATCCAATTGCTTGTGGTACCACCGTAAGGCCAAAGTAATATTTCTATTTCTCCCTGGATTTGTCTTTACTGAATATTCGTTAAGATGCTTTTTTTAAACATCGTTTTAACGGTTTTACTATAAAACTAACAGACTTTATTTTTTTTCTTGATTATTTGCTATTATTATAATTTCTTAAAACAGCAGAAAAGGCTGAAGATACCTGGGTTTAAGTTGCTGCTTAAACCATAGAAATGTTTTTTTATTTTATGAAAGTTCATTGATATGATTGTTGCTAACTCAAATAATTAGTTTAGGGATTGTCTAAGTAGTTGCTCTTTTTTACTTAAAGACTGTCATTATGACATTGATGCCAAAATAAATACAATAAAATAGTTTTTCTACAAACGTGTTAAAAATGCATTTTTTAACACGCCGCAGACGCCTTAAAAATGTTACTTTATGGCACTAGTGTCAAAAGTACTTTATAGCACTAGTGTTAAAAGTACTACTATGGCAACTACGACGCCAACAATGGTTGTTAGATTTTTTGACAAATAAATGTCAACTTCATAATTTTATATTATATCTACGATGCTACTTAAAACTATGTGTTTCGAATATGTTAAACTTTCTAAAAATTGTAATTGTATTTTTGTTTTTTATTGTCGTTTGTAGAAAAAATTTTGTATGATATTTGTGTTAAAAGTACTTTTAAGGCACTCATTTGAATTGCAGAATTCGCTTCGCTCATTCTGCAAACTTTCAAATTCGTGCCGTAAAATTATACTTTTAACACTTATATCATAAATAACTATTTTCTACAAACGTGTTAAAAATGCATTTTTTAACACGCCGCAGACGCCTTAAAAATGTTACTTTATGGCACTAGTGTTAAAAGTACTTTATAGCAACTACTATGGCAACTAGGACGCCAACAATGGTTGTTAGATTTTTTGACAAATGTCAACTTCATAATTTTATATTATATCTACGATGCTACTTAAAACTATGTGTTTCGAATATGTTAAACTTTCTAAAAATTGTAATTGTATTTTTGTTTTTTATTGTCGTTTGTAGAAAAAATTTTGTATGCTATTTGTGATAAAAGTACTTTTAAGGCACTCATTTGAATTGCAGAATTCGCTTCGCTCATTCTGCAAACTTTCAAATTCGTGCCGTAAAATTATACTTTTAACACTTATATCATAAATAACTATTTTCTACAAACGTGTTAAAAATGCATTTTTTAACACGCCGCAGACGCCTTAAAAATGTTACTTTATGGCACTAGTGTTAAAAGTACTTTATAGCACTAGTGTTAAAAGTACTACTATGGCAACTACGACGCCAACAATGGTTGTTAGATTTTTTGACAAATGTCAACTTCATAATTTTATATTATATCTACGATGCTACTTAAAACTATGTGTTTCGAATATGTTAAACTTTCTAAAAATTGTAATTGTATTTTTGTTTTTTATTGTCGTTTGTAGAAAAAATTTTGTATGATATTTGTGTTAAAAGTACTTTTAAGGCACTCATTTGAATTGCAGAATTCGCTTCGCTCATTCTGCAAACTTTCAAATTCGTGCCGTAAAATTATACTTTTAACACTTATATCATAAATAACTATTTTCTACAAACGTGTTAAAAATGCATTTTTTAACACGCCGCGGATGCCTTAAAAATGTTACTTTATGGCACTAGTGTTAAAAGTACTTTATAGCACTAGTGTTAAAAGTAATACTATGGCAACTACGACGCCAACAATGGTTGTTGGTTTTTTTGACAAATTAAATGTCAACTTAATAATTTTATATTATATCTACGATGCTACTTAAAACAATGTGTTTCCAATATGTTAAACTTTCTAAAAATTGTAATTGTGTTTTTGTTTTTTATTGGCGTTTGTAGAAAAAATTTTGTATGATATTTGTGTTAAAAGTACTTTTAAGGCACTCATTTGAATTGCAGAATTCGCTTCGCTCATTCTGCAAACTTTCGAATTCGTGCCGTAAAATTGTACTTTTAACACTTATATCATAAATATCTATTTTCTACAAACGTGTTAAAAATGCATTTTTTAACACGCCGCAGACGCCTTAAAAATGTTACTTTATGGCACTAGTGTTAAAACTACTTTATAGCACTAGTGTTAAAAGTACTACTATGGCAACTACGACGCCAACAATGGTTGTTAGATTTTTTGACAAATGTCAACTTCATAATTTTATATTATATCTACGATGCTACTTAAAACTATGTGTTTCGAATATGTTAAACTTTCTAAAAATTGTAATTGTATTTTTGTTTTTTATTGTCTTTTGTAGAAAAAATTTTGTATGATATTTGTGTTAAAAGTACTTTTAAGGCACTCATTTGAATTGCAGAATTCGCTTCGCTCATTCTGCAAACTTTCAAATTCGTGCCGTAAAATTATACTTTTAACATTTATATCATAAATAACTATTATTACCGAATTTGATTTTATTGAATGCTTTTTGTGGGGATGAATCACTGTTCCCTCTATTGATTCACTGTAAACTTGCATGTAATTCACTGTGTCCACTATGGTGTACACAGTGGCTAGAGGTTTTCTTTTTAAAAAAGCTTCTGCCTTTAAATTCTCTATAATTAGATAGAAAAGTCATACCTACAATGTTGGTGTATTAAGTAAACAATATTATTCTTGATAGAACTTTTTATAGAATAAATATCCCTTAAGGAAAGTAATGAAAATTACGTGATCCACTATTCCCACACTAACCCTACATATATAATATTTACAGGGTTATCGATTATATTTGGACCACTAGATACCTTTTTTATTTGAAGAATGAGAAAATGTTTACATTCGAAAAATTGTATATTTGTACAAGAACCACCAGGAAACGTAATTGAAAAAACAATTGAATATCAATTTGTTTTATCTTCTTACAACCCACGAAGGCAGCAAGCCCAAGCGAGTTTTGAACTAACCTTAAGTTTTATCAAATTTGTCGCCATATTATTTTTTTGTTTTTTAAATTGTACTCGCTAAGAGAACCTACACCGATGATCGACTATTTTCCTATAATTTTAAAAAAATAAAACGAAACATTAGCAGCTCTCCACCTGTTTCTCCAAGGCTGTCCAATTTTCCTTACTTAACCATGCTTAACCTTGTCTCTCCTTCCTCTTCCTTTTCTAAGAAATAAATGTTCAAAGGATCAATCAATCACATCATAATGGGACTGTCGCTGGGATCTCGTTGACGGAAAGAAATACAGATAAGTTTAAATAACGGTAAAATTGTGCATTTTTCTGTTCATATGTCTAACTTTTAGAAATTTGAGAAATTCTGCATATTTTCGGAGATATTCGGGAAAATATAAAAAATAACCATAAATGGAAAATTTTTTGTTTGGATTTTGGCGAAATACGGCTTTATTTTTCATAGGAGAGAAAAATTACCACTTATTTATTCTCGATCTAAAGGCGTACACAATTTTCAAATGCAATGTTTCTTTTTTCTAAACTGATTTTAGTCTCTAAATCAACCAAATGCGCAGCACTGGAAGCCATTGTTGCCAGTAGGAAGCTCACTTGCGCCTGTATGTATCGGCCACCTAGCAATGATAAGAATGTTGATTGTTTTTTTGTATAATTTTAAATGAGTTAATAAATAACAGTAAATTGAATTTATTTTTTATCGCTGGAGATTTTAATATAAACATAAAATTAAAAACCAAGAAGTCCATAAATTTTCTTTCACTTATGCAAAGTTTTGGTTTAGAACCTACAATCTCAGACATCACTAGATCCTCAATAATTGTCAGCAAACGTGAATGGAAATATTGTGTAGTTTAAAATGGGATATCTGATCATAATGCTCAGATGGTGTGTTTTGGGTGATACTGAGATTGAGAAAAAGTCTTACTATAAGAGGTTTTTTAACACAGAAAACCTGGATATATTTGAGTCAGGCTTTCCGAAAAAGCTGGTTAGGAGAGGCTGTAAAAGAAGTTGTTTATATGATTCACCTGAGGTTCAGCCTTGTAAGGAACAGCTTGATTTAATGAGGGAGCTGTCCACTGTATGTAATGAACATAAATAATTATACAATGAAGCAAACCAGCGTTACAATGAAACTCTAAAGGTAACAAGACAAAAAACGTATCTAGACAAAATAAACAGCTCTGACAACAAGAGTAAGTTTGTGTGGCAGATCGTTAATAGTCTTACCAATAAGTGTAGGAGCAAAAAAGGCTTGGGGCCCTATAATGACCGGCAAAATGTTACTAATAATTTAAATACATTTTTTTAAAATGTTGCAGTCAACTTAAAGAATAAACATAAAATACCTTTTTCTTGCTCTATAGATACTAATGTAACACCAATTTTTATCCAGCTTGTTACGCCCGATGAGATATCAGATATCATAAAAAAATTTAAAAATAAAATGTGCGGTGGTTATGGTGAAATACCCGTTTCTCTAATTAAGTTTTGCGGATATGAACTACTAGAACCTTTGGTATACATAATTAATAACTCTTTAAATGTTGGTACGTTCCCAGATCAATTGAAAATAGCTTTAATTAAACCCGTTCCAAAAAAAGGGTGATCCCACTCTCATAGAAGATCATAGACCAATAAGTTTATTACCATCAATGTCAAAAACTTTTGAAGCTATCATATATCAAAGAATAATGAAGTTTTTCATTACAAATAATTTGATGAGTGATTCTCAGCATGGGTACTTAAAGGGTAAAAGCATAGAAACTGCAGTTTTTCAGTTCTTGCAGTATGTAAATGAGGGCTTAGAAGCAAAAAAATGTGTATCAGGTGTATTTTTAGATCTATCTAAAGCATATGACTGCATAAAGCATGAGCTCCTGTTGGAAAAGACAAATAAGTATGGCATAAGAGGTTTAGCATGGCAGTGGTGTAAATCGTATTTAATGGAAACAAAACAGAAAGTTGAGATATGCTGTCCTCACAGGATAGTTCCCTCGAACTAAGTACTATTCTGAAGTCCGTTGTATGGATATGGGAGTTCCTCAGGGCAGTATTCTTGGTCCACTGATGTTTATCGTTTTTATCGATGACATGTTTCAGGATATGACCTCAAAATCATGTAAAATCATTAATTATGCTGATGACACAAATCTCGTCATAACAGCAGGTAATTTTTCCGAACTCCCTAAGGAATGCAGCAATATTTTGAATCACACTGAGAGATCATTTCAAAGAACGATCTAGTTTTGAAGAAGGATAAATCAAATTTAATGGTTTTTAACCCTAGAGTGGAGCCCCAAACCATAGAGAACATGCACTATGGTATCCAACAAAGGGGTTCCACTAAATTTTTAGGAATAATAATAAATCAGGCAATGAACTGGAATAAGGAGATTGATTATGTATGTAGTAGGCTATCTTCAGCAACATATGCTTTGCGGGTAATGAAAAAATACCTAAGCATCGATGCTTTAAAATCAGTTTATTATGCATATTTCTTCTCGATCTTAAGGTTTGGGATTCCATTCTGGGGATCAGGCGTGGGGGTCGAGAAGGTGTTTATGATTCAAAAGAGTGCAATAAGGGTAATATTAGGTTTGTCAAAGATGGAATCATGTAGAATGCGATTCAAACAGTTAAAGGGTGTAGCAGGATAAGCATGATGAGTCGGCCCCCAAATGGCAACCTATATCGAAACTTATGTTATATCATCGGCTTGATGTACGAACACGAACAACGATATATGTTTTGCCGCCGGACTCCGCTTTGACCTTGAGATATGGACAAAAATGACCGCACGCATGACTATCGTTCAAAGAGGCATATCTTGAAAACTAACTAAGCTAGAGAGGTAAAACCAACGCGAGGCCTCAGGTAACCTTACAGAGTATATACTATATTTTTTTTAGATTTAACGAATAATTACGCATATTTTTTTAACAATAAAGAAAAAAATTATGAATTTTTTTTCGTGTTCCCTCTGACTTACAATCACTAAAATAATATATGTAGTAATCCTTTATATGCACTAGTACCCATAAAAATTGCGATGTACTAACAAAGATATTTGTGACTCACAATATTCCAGTTGTAGTTAATTACAATAGCGATGATGATTTAGTTAATTACAATAGCGATGATGATTAAGATTGTTTTTTCCTTATAATTTAATTGATTCAAAAATGTAAATAATAATAATACTAACTAATATTAAACATTGGCTCTGGTTTTTTATTTCTTTTTTTACCAATAATTTCAATTCATGAAGATGTCTATATGTGTCCTATGTCACGTTTGTATCCATATATTATGTAGTGCGCGGTGAATTTTATTTTTTTTCGAAGTGTTGCACCACGTTTTTTCTAACGCAATTTTTATGGGTACTAGTGCATATAAAGGATTACAACATATATTATTTTAGTGATTGTAAGTCAGAGGGAACACGAAAAAAAATTAATAATTTTTTTCTTTATTTTTTTAAAACTATGCGTTATAGTCTAAGATCCGAAGTAAGCTCGTCCTTCACCGATCTGCTTACCGGATGAAAACTATTTTTTATCAATGGTAATATGTTAACAAATATATCGCAAATGGGTTGCCTAATGAAATATGGTCAAGGCTATATACAGGTTGTGCGTGGATTTTCTTGCAAACGACAAACTTTTTTATTATGAATTTTAGAGAAAAAAGTTACTCTTCATAAAAAGTTTTGCTTTAAAAACTATTAAGTTTGACATAGAAATCTTTTACTTTAGACATACAGGGTATCCAAAAAATGATAAAACGTCATTTACTAAAACGAATTATTTTTAAATTTTGATTTTTTCATATAGGCAAATTAAAGTACTTTATGAAATATTGCCTCTTAATGGTACAAATTTAAATAAAAAAAAAATTAAAAATAATTTGTTTTAGTAAATTACGGTTTACCACTTTTTGGGTATCCTGTATACACAAAGTAAAAACTTTCTATGTCAAACTTAATATCTTTCTAAGCAAAACTTTTTATGAAGAGTAACTTTTTTCTCTAAAATTCATAATAAAAAAGTTTGTCATTTGCAAGAAAATCCACGCACACCCTGTATATAGCCTTGACCATATTTCATTAGGCAACCCATTTGCGATATATTTGTTAACATATTACCATTGATAAAAAATAGTTTTCATTCGGTAAGCAGATCGGTGAAGGACGAGCTTACTTCGGATCCTGTACTATTAAATCTAAAAAAAAATATAGTATATACTCTGTAAGGTTACCTGAGGCCTCGCGTTGGTTTTACCTCTCTAGCTTATTTAATTTTCAAGATATGCCTCTGAACGATAGTCATGCGTGCGGTGATTTTTGTCCATATCTCAAGGTCAAAGCGGAGTCCGGCGGCGAAATATATACAGGGTGTTTCAAAAAACATGTGCCATCGCTCAAGGAGAGATTCCTTGTAAGAAACTAAGGCAAAAAGTTTATATAAACATGGGTCCGCAGATGCTTCGTTTCAAAGATACAGGGTGTTAAATTTTTTAATTTTTTTCAGTTTTTCCAAAATATTTTCAAAATGGCTTCATCAATTTTGATGAAATTTACACTGTGTAAAGTACTTAAATTAAGCATAATTCTGACCATGAAAAGACTTTGACAGGTCCTCCAGGGGCGTACATATGAGAAGACGGTACAAGATTTTTCCAATAAAAACATGTACGCCACTGATTTTTTCACATTTTCTTATATCGGACAAATAGTATGTTAAATTCTTAACAAAACTTATCTCTTCATATTTTTTCAATTTTCATTTCGTTTAGCAGATAAATTTAATTTTATTAACCGTCTTACTGGTTTAGTTTTCCCAACCATCGGTTTTAACATGTAAAGACCATTTAAAAATTGAACGTCCTGTATCTTTGAAACAAAGCATTTGCGGACCCATGTTCATAAGAACTTTTTGCCTTAATTTCTTTCAAAGAACCTACCTTTAAGCGATGGCACATGTTTTTTGAAACACCCTGTATAAATCGTGTTCGTACATCAAGCCTATGATATAACATAAGTTTCGATATAGGTTGGGAATTTGGGGGCCGACTTGTCATGCTTATCCTGCTACACCCTTTATTAACTATGAGTGGTGTATACATTTATGAACTACTGATGTTCCTCTATAAGCATAAAGAGCATTATGAGCCGTTTCGTAAAAACAATTCTCAGTACGATACAAGAACATTGAACTACACACTATTCCAGTTCACAGATTGTCTCTATTTAAGAGATCTCCACTTTATACTGGTACCATTTTTTATAACAGGATGCCCAACCACTTAAAGATCTTACTGTGGGGCAGTGTTAGTAAATATAAAAGACAATTTTTGAATATTTAGTGGAGCTGGAACCTTATTACACAGGAATTCCTAGGTTGACTGTTGCTTGGTGACGGCCACGTGGGTGCACCTGTGAATTGTAGCACGTCTCAATTAATGTTGTATAACTATTGTTTGTTCTTTTTCTGATGACTAATGTTTTGTAATTTTATTTTAAATTCTGTGTTTTGTAATTTTATTTTAAATTTTGTGCTTTGTAATTTTATTGTAAATTCTTTCTTTGTGGCGCCATTCCTTCATGTTATGTATTATTTAACAATATGTGACATCCATGGTAATACAGATAATTTTAAATTTGAATGTGTTCGATATTCACATAATTTGTCACATACGATTTCTTTTGGGTTTTTATGGGTTAGGATGTGGTGCTTTAAATGATATTTTCTAATTGTTCGATATTCACATTTATCACATCCAAACAAACCGACTTTTTAGTTTTCGTGTTTTAAGCTGCGGCGCTTTAAACGAGCTTTCCTAATTATTGGGTACTCACATTAACTAATTCGACTTTTTCGGGGTTTTTATGTTTTAAGTAGTCTCTTGTGAAAGGGGCCATATAACGTGTTTGATAAGAGCATTTCTCGCATCCAAATAATTTAGCTTCTTCGGGGGTTTATGTTTCAAGATTTACTTTAAGAGGTGTCAGAGCTGTTCCAAAGTACAATAGTGATAGTGTTCTTCACATGGATTTATTAAGAAAGGATTCGATGTCGGTATACTGTGAGCGTATCGAACGTGAAGCTTTATATTTGTTGTTTGTTATTCTCTTGGGGGAACAGTTTACAAACTTTAAGGAAATACGTAATTGAATCAAGAATGGTAGTAGAAAGAGGTAAAATAGGATTGGAGTGTTGGAGCACAGAAGTGTTGCAGTCTCTGCTGGTTGTTTAGGAAAACGGCTGAACCTCGGTCTGAACACTCGGTTACACGTACGTCTTTGCCTAATGAACTAGAAAAGAAAAAGTGCGACTTATAGATTTATAAATGACTCTGAGCGACTTTAAATAAACACCTTTAGAAATAACATAACCTATAAACAATAAAACCTTTTTAACTTAAATTTATGGAGTTTGCCTTTGGCTTCCGTTGCGTTAACATCTCTCGGTCGACTACATAGTTAGATTTCGGGTTAGATCGCCTAGAAGCGGTGAGTAGAGTGTTTTGTGACGGAATACGAAGGGAAGCTCCACGGCCTGTTGAGGGGAGTCTTTACCAACTCCAAGGGGGGTGAGCGATGAGGCCTAAAATCCCTGTTCGTGCTGCGTTTTTTCATCCACACAAGGTGGACATGTGACGGCCATGTCTTGTTGTGGGAGGAGCGTAGGGCGGAAGTGTGGCTTAAAGAAAAGGTCATGCGCAATAGACTCTACCAGAGGCGGGAAACTCCATAACCTCAACTGTGCCAAACCGAAAACATTGACGTTTTGTCATTTTTTTATCATTGTTATTGTTTGTATTCGGAATCTCCGAGGGTACATACCCGACAAATCGGAGATTCTAAGGGAATTACCACCCAAACTGGGTAACGTGTAAGCCATCCCTAAGGGTAGCTAGGGCTCTGGTTAAGCGCCGGACCGGGTGGAGAGCTGGCCAACCTGTCCCATGGACGAGGGCCAATAACAGGTGAAGGAAGGAAGGAAGGAACTTAAATTTATTATTATTTAGCAAAAAAATAAAATATTTTAGGGCTTTTATTACTTTTAGTAAATCTTGTGATGCTTCTAACGTATTTTTTGTACGAAAATATAAGGTAAAATAAGATGTGGTCAATGTTTACAAATTGTGTTTACAGTGTCGTTGAGAATGGTTTGTTTTGGCTTCCAAGAATGTTAAATCATCCCGTATCCATTCTTAATAAATCCATGGTTCTTCATATTTTTAAGATATCTGTGACGTTGTCTAACGTTTTTTCAAAACTCACCACAGTCACATTCCCCCCTCATACTAAAAAACTGTGTGTACACCTTGTCCTATCCACTATTTAAGGTATTCGATTTATCCCTGAACTGTGAAATTTTTCCTGTAAAGTGGAAGTGTAGTTACATACATTCAACCGATACACAAATCTGGCGATAGAGATAATGTACAGAATTATAGGGATTAGTATGTAATCTGCAATTCCAAAGATCTTGGATGGACTGGTTGCTGATCGGTTGTCCTCTTTGTGCAATGAAATAATAGTAACCAGCATGGCTGTTACACTGATTGTTCTACTCTGACCAATCTTCTAGAGTACCATCATTGTCTGTGTCAATCCCTTGAACAGAGTTATTGCATCGATAGTATTTATACGGACTATTTACAGGCCTTTGATCGAGTTGAGCATGGTCTATTGTAGTGATGCGACGCCGATAACGTTCGTTCGTTCTCCTGTAAAGTTCTCAAAATTACCGTAATATTACCTACCCCTGGTAACGATCTTTATTCTCGTTAGTTCTCTAGAACGTTCCCGACGGTAATATTCTCCGCTATTTTCATTCTTCTTTGGTATGCAACCCACACAGCGAGCTAGCGAGCGTTGTCATAGAAATTGCATAACCATTTCGATTCGTCACTTTTCAGTGGAATTGGAATATTCGAGACGCGTGGCAGTTCGTGTTTGGAATTTGTATAGGTTATGTTTCGATGTTATCCCGTAAATAAATCCATTCATTTACGAAACTTGTGAAGAAAATAATTTTCGAAACTTTCAGAAACATACACCCTACGACCTCTTCGGAACCAATTACCATAACCTATAATTTTTACATTTTGTTTACTTTGGTGTTTTGAATCACCTATTTAACCAGCTTTTTTTTTTAATTTGGAGAGAAATCAACAGTATAAACATTCCTTAAGATTTTACAAGACACTAAAAAGAAAAAAGAAAGAATTTGAAATTGAAAAGGAAAAAGTAAAATCACGAAACAGTGTTTCTGTTTCGACACATTTTCTATTAATTATAGCTACATCATGTATGAACCAAATATTATAGAAACCAAATACTATAAATTGGGTGTCGACTCCATTTTAGGTCAGAATAATTTCTCGCTTTCTGGCGGCCATTTTGACAAATGAATGTTTATGTTGTTAAAATTGGTTTCAATTAAATTTCTGCATCTTTCGAAAAGTCAAAAAGTTGTTACGTTAGTTCCATTTTACTAGCTAATTCAATTTAAAAAAGAAAAAAGTAAAATTTTTAAAACATTTTAAATTCAATTTTTTTACAAATTATTATTTTTTCTGTAAAAGCAAATAAATGGAGTGCGCCTTAAATATATACAGCTAAATTACTAAATTGCACAATAAAATTTATTTCGACAATGATTTTTGGTTCTCTTTTGCAATAAATATAAAATAAATGTACCATACCTAACTTGTAGAAAATACACTTGTGACAAATTCGTGATGGCGAAATTATTTTGTCTTCATATTATTTTTCTTTTATTTCACAACGTGCAGGTATTTCTAATTATTTGTTTCCTTATTTTGTCTATTTTGACATATTCAAATACAAATATCAGCCATACTTGAAAACAATTTTACCAAAACGTTTGCGCTGGTTTTCCCCATGCTCCAACAGTACAATGCCCTCTATATAAGATGTTGAACTGTCACTTGTCACTCGTAAATAAACACATTTGATGGAACAGTTTAGAAACATTTTGGAAATATTTTCGATAAATGTTTCGATTGTGTGTCGAAACAGCGAAAGTCACAGCTAGTACCAACCACTTGGAAACACGTGCAAATGCGCCATTTAAAATGTATACGTTCCGAAAATATTTCCATATTTGTTGCCAACAGTTTTCAATTTTTGCCGGAAACAGAAACAATGGTTTAGATACATTTACCAAAATGTGTCTAAAAATGCTACTTGGGCTACATTTCAAAAGTAAAGTTATTGTAGTCCCTAAATAAAAAAAATCATTTTGAATTATCTTTCATTATTCCCCAAGAACATTGAGAATTTATGTAAAATTCTCGAGAATTTTGGTAAAGAACAATGTTTGTCGTTTTATGGACTAATCTTAACACGTTAATCATAAATTCTCACGCAAAATTCGTTAATTCTCGTTGATTCTCGATCGTTCTCATTTATTCTCGGGAAAGTTCTCCAAAAATAAATTCTCGAGAATTTTGCATCACTAGTCTATTGTTGGAAAAATTGAGACTAAAGGGTATGCTAAGTTGATTGCAAAGTTTTTCGACGGGTAGGTATTAGTGTGTCAGGATCGGTAATTATTTATCAAAATCAATTTGATCCCATGGTTTCCACTGCGGACCGCTGCTCTTTTTACTATTCACTAATGATATCATTGTCCACCTTAACTCTTCTCATTTGCTGTTTAGAGATGATCTCAAGATCTATCGAATTATACATGATAATCACGACTCTGTTGCTATTTAGCATGACTTGGGCGTTTTGTATGAATGGTCCAATAATAATGATCTTCATATAAACGCGAAACAAGAATTTTCATCAATTTACTTATCATATTAATGTTGATAATTTGACACAAGGATCTGGAAGTCTATTTTGACAGAGTTATGTTTCAGTAATCACATAAATACGATAGTCGCTAGAGCGTTTCAGGGCTGGGTTTTATTCTGCGAAATTGCAAGGAATTCTTCCCTAACATCTTAAGGTCACTATATCGTATGTGCGTCCTTGTTTCTAATATGGGTCTATCGTCTGGTTACCATATTATCAAACTCACATTGGGCCCGTTGAGCGGGCTGAGGATAAATTTCTAAAGGTATATTCTCGTAAGATTAGTCTTAATTTGTCGGACCTGTGCTATAGTGAAAGATGCAGATTGTTGAATTTCCATACATTGGAGGTTCAAAGGCATTGTCAGGAACTTACGCTTCTCTACAAACTCGTTAACGGTTTTGTTGACGCGCCAAATTTACTCCGGTTTCTGGATTTTAATGCTCCTTTCAGGCCGGTCTCTATACCGCCCCGTCCGTGAAAAAATGTGCGTTGGTTGTCGTCGAATCCGGTATTTTCCCATTCTAAATTTTTTTTTCTCGAAAACGGTTAGAGGGGGACAAACCAAATTTTCTGGGTTAATAGAGGGATAGTGCATCTAGCTTCGATAAAAAATTCAGTTATACAGGGTGTTCCGTTTCGGAGTTATCAAACGCCAAAGTCGAAATTTCCGCGATTTCGTATGGGATCGATTACAGGTCGCAAAACTTAATTAAATCGATTGAAATTTTCGGACGTTGTAGAGGACCGGGAGCTTCAGAACGCTATTGAAATTGGTGATATTCGGAAAACGGGAAGTAATTCTTTTTAATTTTTTTCAGTCGGAAAATGCCCCTTGCAGACCCATTTTCAATTCTACATTACTCGAAGCCCGAACGCCGGACAGAAAAACTGATTTGAACATAAAACTAAAGAATCTCAAATACTTTCTTTTTGCAATACATTTACCTATACCTAAAACGACTGGAAATTGGAAAAATTTGGGAAAAACTGGAAATTACGAATTTTAATGCAAATTTTTGACGGTTGTCAATTATTTTGGGGGTCAAAATGGATTCAAATCGAAATCCCATGTACCTTATCGGAAAGACCTCGCCGAACTACGTTATAAACGTATTTTTTGGTTCCTTCATTCTTAATAGGAAAGGAGCAATCGATAATTAAATTTAGATTTTTGACGATTTTTTTTCATGACATTTGAATCACTCTGTATCTTTTCCTATCTAATTTCTTCCAACTTTTTCAACGCTATCCCTTGGGGATATAATCATGCTTTAAAATGAATCCCGAATGGGTGATCCAGGGCCTGATTTAGGGGGTAAAAACTCATTTTTTCTGTTTTTTTCCATCAAAATTCATCTTTAAATTTTAAGCAGCCTATCTTTACGTCGAAATTAAAAAATATGACCTGTCAGAATTATGCAAAAATGTCAATATTTTTAGTGATTTTGGAGAGATCCTGGGCCCATTTCGACTTGGAATATACATGGAAAAGACAGAATGGACTTTATATTTTTAATTATGGTGCATTTCATTGGGCGATTTAAGCACTAAATACCAATTTTTTTATCTTTCTGAGACCCTGCAAATGGGTTTAAAAATCAGTTTATACGGAGAAATGTATTATAATATGAAGGGTCTAAATGTCACCTAAATGCCAGTTTTTCTTGTGAGATTTTAGGGTTTCCGGACCGTTTTGGGCTTGAAAAGTACCGGGCAATGCGTCTATAGACCTTCCCGTGTGGATTACGGAACATATAACTTGAAGAATTGGGCATTCAGAACCATTTTAACTATTTTTCGATGACGGTGCAAAGCTGCATAGAATGGTTTTATTCCATTAGTTAGTGTACGGGGTAAATCACAATGACTGGTCTGATTTAAAATTTGCTTAGGTTTGTTATTATTTGAGAACGGCTCATCTGATTAAATCGAGTGAGGTGGCAATCGAAAGGGAAGGAATTAAGCAATTTTCTTATTTCAAAATAATTTCGACATTTCGTTGGCATGACGACGAACAACTAGCTATTTTCGTCAATTTTTGAGTTGGACAGTTGAAAGTTGATATATGGGAAGAATTCGGTCAATTATTCAAAATTCTACATGTAAAATTTTGATTCGCATGGTTTCTATAGCAACGATTAAGGATAAAGTTGCCAATTTCTAACTCACGCACGACTGATCTGATTGAAACGAGTGAGGTGGCAATCGATTGGCAAGGAAGTAAGCTACTTTTTTATGTGAAAATAATTTTGACATTTCGTTGCCGTGACGACGAACAATTTGCTATTCCCGGTATTTATTGAGTTGGAGATTGGAAATTTGATATATGGGAAGAATTCGGTCAATCATTTAAAATTATATGTGTAAATTTTGATTCGCGTGGTTTCTATAGCAACAATTAATGATAAAGTTGACAATTTCTAACTCACGCACGGCTTATCTGATTGAAGCGAGTGAGGTGGCAATCGAAAGGGAAGGGAGTAAGCTACTTTGTTATGTGAAAATAATTTTGATTTTCCGTTGCCGTGACGACGAATAATTTGCTATTTCCGTAATGTATTGAGTTGGATAGTTGAAATTTGATGTCTGGGAAGAATTCGGGCACTCATTCAAAAATATATCTGTAAAAATCGATTCCCATGGTTGGCATAGCAACGATTAAGGATAAAGTTGACGATTTCTAACTCACGCACGGCTTATCTGATTGAAACGACTGAAGTGGCAATCGAAAGGGAAGGAAGTAAGCTACTTTTTTATGTGAAAATAATTTTGATTTTCCGTTGCCGTGACGACGAATAATTTGCGATTTCCGTAATGTATTGAGTTGGATAGTTGAAATTTGATATGCGAATAATTCGGGCACTCATACAAAAACATATCTGTAAAAATCGATTCCCATGGTTGGCATAGCAATGATTAAGGATAAAGTTGACAAATTTTAACTCACGCACGGCTTATCTGATTGAAACGACTGAAGTGGCAATCGAAAGGGAAGGAAGTAAGCTACTTTTTTATGCGAAAATAATTTTGATTTTCCGTTGCCGTGACGACGAATAATTTGCGATTTCCGTAATGTATTGAGTTGGATAGATGAAATTTGATATCTGGGAAGAATTCGGTCAATCATTCAAAAATATATCTGTAAAAATCGATTCCCATGGTTTCTATAGCAACGATTAAGGATAAAGTTGACAATTTCTAACTCACGCACGGCTTATCTGATTGAAACGACTGAAGTGGCAATCGAAAGGGAAGGAAGTAAGCTACTTTTTTATGTGAAAATAATTTTGATTTTCCGTTGCCGTGACGACGAATAATTTGCTATTTCCGTAATGTCTTGAGTTGGATAGTTGAAATTTGATATCTGGGAAGAATTCGGTCAATCATTCAAAAATATATCTGTAAAAATCGATTCCCATGGTTTCTATAGCAACGATTAAGGATAAAGTTGACAATTTCTAACTCACGCACGTCTTATCTGATTGAAACGACTGAAGTGGCAATCGAAAGGGAAGGAAGTAAGCTACTTTTTTATGTGAAAATAATTTTGATTTTCCGCTGCCGTGACGACGAATAATTTGCTATTTCCGTAATGTATTGATTTGGATAGTTGTGTACTATGTGTTGTGTTTGTTGTGTTTGTATGTATGTATAGTACAGGGTGTCCGAAAAGTCTTTGTATGGACAAATACCTTTGCTATTTGTACAAATATAAACTTAATTGTCGGATTTAAAGCAAATCGTATACATTTGCATTTCTATGTGTACGGAGGTATATGTCTGTATACAAGCTGTCCAAAAAGTCATTGTTGGAGCAAATACTCCTAGTAGTACCAGGATAAATGTAATTAATCCGGATTTCATGCAAAATCGATTATATTTGTTTTTATGTGTTGTATATACGTATACAGGGTGTTCGAAAAGTCTTGGTATGGGCAAATACTTCTACTAGTACCGAAATAATCCTAATTAATTCGGATTTTAAGTAAATCGACTATATGCCTATTTAAACGTGTGGGTGTTAGTTTGAATGTATACAAGGTGTCCGAAAAGTCTTGGTATGGGATTCCTATTATTACTTAGATAAACTTTATTGGGTCGGATTTCACGCAAATCGAATACATTTGTATTAATATGTGTTTATGTTTGTATGTATGTATACAGGGTGTCCGAAAAGTTTTTCGTTGGCAAAAATAGTTTCTACGTGTAGGCGTTTTTATGTATGTAGCGATACGATTACGAAGGGCGGTCTATTCTCCATCATCTGTCCGAAGGAGTGTGATATCTTCCTTAATACATGGCCTAGCAACACGAAATTTTCAGGGCGTGACAATGATGATATTACCGACCGTATAGAGTCCCCTCGGGGGGCGATTAGGCGGTCTATGCACTAGTTAGTTTTTTTTATTGTAAAAATGGAAATTTTATTGAAAAAAAGTAGTGACTCTTTCAGTAAGACTTAATTATATGTGTTCGATATTCGCATTTGCCACATCCCAACAAACCGACTTTTTCGTAGGTTGTGGTGCTGTAAGATGGGGCGCTTTAAGTAAGCTTTCCTTATTGTCTGATATGAACATTTGTCGCCATCTAAATAATTCGACTTCTTTGGGGATTTTATGTTTTAAGTAGCGACTCTTTAAACAAGACATAACGTGTTTGAAAATCGCATTTGTCGCATCTAATCAATTTAATTTCTTTTTATGGGGGTTTTATGTCTCAAGCAGTGTCTGTTTAAACTAGTCTTATAAATTGTTCGAAATTCACATCTGTTACATCCCAACAAACCAACTTTTTGTGGGTTGTGCTTCTGTAAGATGTGTTGCTTTAAATAATGTTTACTAATTGTTCGGTATTCACACTTGTCACAGCCCAAAAAACCGACTTTTTGTGGATTGTGGTGCTTTAAGATGTGTTCCTTTAAATAATCTTTTCTAACTGCTTGATATTCACATTTCTCACATCTAAACAATCCGACTTTTTGTGGGTTGTGGTGCTTTAAGATGTGTTGCATTAAACGTCTTTTTTCAACTGTTCGATATTCACATCTGTCACATTCCCACAAACCGACATTTTGTGGGTTGTGGTGCTTTAAGAAGTGTTGCGTTAAACGACCTTTTCTAACTGTTTGATATTCACATTTGTCACATCCGAACAAACCGACTTTTTGCGGGTTGTGGTGCTTTAAGATGTGTTGCGTTAAACAACCTTTTCTAACTGTTTGATATTCACATTTGTCACATCCGAACAAACCGACTTTTTGCGGGTTGTGGTGCTTTAAGATGTGACCCTTTAAACAATTTTTTACAACTGTTCGATATTCACATTTGTCACATTCAAAAAAAACGGCTTTTTGATGTGTAATTGTTTGATATTCGCATTTGTCATATCCAAATAAACCGACTTTTTGTGGGTTGTGGTACTTTAAGAAGTGGTTCCTTAAATCGCGCTTCTTAACTGTTCGATATTCACATTGACTGCATTGAAAGAAATCATTCTCTTCAGGGTCCGTGTGCTTCAACTGCTGCCTCTTTAAATGTTGGTTCTGATTTGTCTGGATATTCCACACATGGCATTTGTACTTTTGTTTTTCTTGATTACTTCCACCAGACGACACACTACAACAAAGAGTAAAACAAAAAATTGTAAATAAAAAAGTAGATAAAAGATATTGTTGATTTTGTATTCAATCTTAGAAACGCACTGACTCGTCAGGAAAGAGGTTGTTATGAGATTGTCAGTAAATAAAGGTTAGAAAAGCGATAGTGTGTTCTGAATTTCGGCCGTCCGGAATAATACAATTAGATGTGCGGTTCTTTGAGAAGCGCCTGCCTTCAGGTTCGATCCGATGTTGCCAAATATGATATTTGAGCACGCTTTAGATTTTGAGTAGTACGAGCCCAGCCGCATATGCATTAAACCAAACAAATCTATACACAACTTTATATTTCTGATGTAGTCGTTACTTGGAAGGTGGTAGAGGGATTCTTCCTCGACCGAGGTGGTACCACCCCACACATCCTCTTAAAGGGCTGGTGAAATCCCTGCGGATGTTTCCAGCTCGGGATGTGTGAGTCGATCCTCCAGTACACCCACGGTACATAGTATTTAGACTTCGGTCTTCGTGGGCTGTCAGAAGATAAAAAAAACTTAATTTTTGTAACATCAGCAAATACAACTAAGTTTACTTCATACTATGTGGTGTTAACAATTAATAAACAATAACTGCTCTTTATTTCTGTTACAATAATAATAAAAAAAAATATTTTATTATATCTGGCGCATATTAATTGGACCGTAACTCTCTCATTAAGATAAATATGGTTTTCAGCCTAATAAAATGGCTAGTAATTATTTCTGCTGTGATTTAAATAAGTCGGTAGGTAAACCTTAACGGCAAAAAAATTGCTTGGGTTTGATTGGGTCAATACTTTAAATAAACCGCCTGTGAAACAGTGATGAGCAAAATATAGTTGATGAGTTCGGCATAATAAAACTTTAAGTAACAAATAAATATCCCGTTGGGCAGTCCGAAATCTATTCGAGCAGTCAAATTATTAGTTCGCCGGTGAAATTATTAATCGGCTGGTGACAAAATAAATTAGGCTCTGAATAAGATGTGCTCGGTATTTAAATATCGTTCAGCAGTTTTTAAGCAGCGTTTCGTTTTCTGCAAAATATTTACATTAAAAGCCAGAAAGTCAAATGACCTGTATTTAATATTTTTAGTTGGCAATTGTTTGAAAATAGCGGCGAGATTCGTTAGTAGGTAGCGGGGTTTACATGGTCAGGCGATTCGTGCGACCAATTAGCAGCGATCGGTTTCTTTAGTTCGTCTGTTAAATTCTGTCTATTTGATCATCACTAAGATTGGCCACTTTTGATCTGTTCGCTAACAAACCACACATATTATTTGCGACCTTTTATATTTCAAATAAGGAAATTCCCACATAAACCCACTGTGCGCAAACAGTCGCGTGTTTCTGCACACATTCGGCATATTACGAACTACCAAATTCACCGCGACGCGATAAAAAAATTGAATCACCAACCACACACACCTTCAGAGCGAAACTGAACTGCTGCTGCGGCCGAGTTCCCCGCCATGTAATGCTACTGGAGCGGCACTCACGGTGGACAGCCTTACTAACAATACCATGAAATGTATGTTCTTTTACATTAATAAATATTTGGAATTTGCTAATTAAATGGTTTATTTTTTACGTAATTAATTACCCATTATGTCATG
Source organism: Philopedon plagiatum (assembly GCA_963971165.1). Taxonomy (NCBI): domain Eukaryota; kingdom Metazoa; phylum Arthropoda; class Insecta; order Coleoptera; family Curculionidae; genus Philopedon; species Philopedon plagiatum. The sequence continues at coordinate 68,741,682 of OZ020193.1, forward strand.
CTAAGTTCATGTTAGAGCAGTCAGAACAGTATTAGATTACCCATCAATTTGTAATGTTACAATATTTTTTCAGCAGTCAACTTGTTTTTGGAGCAGGCAAAAAAAAATAAAATGTAATATATGTATTTCGCACAGATCAAATATTTATTTAGTTGCAACTTACTTTTTTTTACTGCTTAAAAGGTTTTGAAGCTGCTTGTTCAAATCTAAAACGCAGACCATTTTTTGTTTTATTACCTGATCAAGCTTCACCGCGCCCAATCCATTATTTCGCCGACCAATCGTATATTACGATGTATCAAAATCTTAATATTTCGCTGCCCGTTTAAATTACACCCTAATAAAATACCGCAAGTATTTCTTGATGCAGACATCTGATCAAATTGGCCTTAAAGACAAAAGTTATAATTACTTCAGTATTTGAAATTTGGGTTTCAATTTTGTTAGTTGTCAAAATGGTTCGCGGAAAAGCGTTATCTTACGATGTGCGAAATTCCATTGTCCACCAAAAGGTAGTTAGTGGGCACAAAATTGCAAAAAATTTAAGCATTGCTCAAGGAACTATCAGAAACTTTATTGCGCAGTATAATAAAACGGGAAATATTCAGATTAAGGCTAAATCTGGTCGTCCCTTGAATATTACAAAAAGAGATGAGCGTGTTCTCCATGCACTTATCAAAGAAGATCGCCGAGCTCCGTCGAGGGAATTAGCTGTAAAATGGTCAGAAGCGATTGGCAGAAGAGTTTCAAAAGACACATATTAGAAGAAAATGAAAAAAATGAGATACGGATGCTATAAAGTGTTTTATAAAAAAAGATAAAAAAAATCAAAGTTAACCATTTTTTGTAGTTTAGGCGAAAGAAAAACCACTTTTATTCGTAATTGAATCCCATTCACGTTCAGTCCAGTTTTTATACTCCTTGGCCCACAAAATACTGTTTATTTTTTGTTTTTCAGAGACAAGTGGTTTTTCTTTCACGTAAAATAAAAAAATGGTTAACGATGATTTTTTATCTTTATTTAAAAAACTTACTTTGTAGAACCCGTATTCTATTTTTTTCATTTTTCTCTAACAAGTGTCTTTTCCAACTCTTCTACCAAACACTTCTGACTAGTGATGTAAGGATACGTATCCAAATATCCGTTGGATACGGATATTAAAAGAATCCGGATAATCCGGAACCGGTCGAGAACTTGAATACGGATTCGGAATCAAAATAAATTCGCATCGGCTGTATACTAATGCAAAGTGCAAAGAGAAAACGGAATCGGAATCGAGTGTAAGCGAACAACACGGTCTGCGATGTGGCATATTTGATCTTATGCTTTCTCTTTCTAATGACCTTTCCTAAAAAAAGATAGCATAGTTATCGGGGTAACGGGTATCATATGGGATGAGACCCATTGGTTAAACTAGGCCCGCCTCACCCGAACCGAATTCAAACGAGAACGAACGACGCCGACGGTGCCTTCCTATCCCTAACCTTCGACTTCGAATGATACCGATACCGCATCGACCTACCTAGCCGTGTATCCGGATAGAAAATGTTTTAGTATTGCATGCATACGTATACATGATCTGTCGCGCGGTTCAAGAAATGGATTCGTATTCGGATAATGGATACGGATATTAGCTGATTCCGATTCCGTATTATCCGGATATCTAAAGAATACGGATATTTACAACACTACTTCTGACCATTTTATAGCTAATTCCCTCGACGGAGCTAAGCGATCTTATTTGATAAGTGCACGGAGAACACGCTAATCACTGTTTGTAATATTCGTGCGACGGCCAGTTTTAGCCTTATCATACTGCGCAATTATGTTTCTGATAGTTCCTTGGTAATGCTTAATTTTTTTGCAATTTTGTGCCCACTAGCTCCCTTTTGGGGGACAGCAACCATGGTATTTCGCATATCGTAAGATAACGCTTTTCTACGAACCAGTAGTAGGAGGTAGAGGATTTAGTAGGTGGTAGAGGATCTTTTCCTCGACCGAGGAGGTACCACCCCGCGCAACCACCTGAGAGCTGGTGAAATCTTAACGGATGTTTCCAGCCCAGACTGTCATTCTTTCTCTTTTCTTTTCCTTGATCTTACTCTCTTCTAATTGCCCACCTCTTCAAAAAACAAAAACAAATGTGAAAATGATGATGACGCTCCCAGGGGTAAAAAATTCCGGAGGTAAACTACCCCTCCATTCGGATTTCCGGGCGAGGGGTGCTCAGGGGGCCCACAATCGAAGAATTTCAGGAGTCTAGTAACCTTTGCCAACATCTGCGGGCTTAATACCAATGTGGACTCTGTCCACCACTATCTCCAATCATGCAAACCTCACATTCTTTTTCTGACCGAAACCCAAATCAGTTCCAAAACCTCAACCAATCATCTCCTGTTTCCAGGCTATGAACTTCTGTCATCTTTCCGTCTTCATGGTGGGGTATGTGCCTACGTTCCCAGCAGTCTTTCTTGCACCAGACTCCCGAACCTGGAATCAGGCAAGCCTGATATTCTCGGGCTAAAACTCACCCTTAAATCTTCTGCTAAACTTATCTGTTGCATCTATCGCTCCCCATCAGACAAATCCTACAATGAGTTCTTTGACTTTCTCTCGGCAAGAATCGACCATCTCATCTCTGAATTTCCCTCCGCTGAAGTTATCGTCCTAGGCCACTTCAACGTCCATAGCAAGGAATGGATAGGATCCACAAAAACTGACCCAGAAGGCAGAGCAGCAGAAAACTTTGCAATCAGCAACTCGCTCACCAATTTGATCAGAGAGCCAACATACTTCCCACCGCGTTTCTGCCCATAATCCAAATCAACTAGATCTTTTTCTTACCACCCATCCTGAGCCATATTTAACATCGGTTGGTCGTTCAGATCATGGCCTCATTACCTTCTCTTGTCCAATACATCCGGAGTTTGCTGAAATCATGCCAGAACGCACGATCTGGCAGTACAATTCTGCCGACTGGGATGGTCTTCGAAACTTCTTCTCTGCTTTCCCTTGGAACCCTATCTGTTTTTCCACTCCCGATCCCTCCGAAATTTGTTCTCACATCACAGACATTATTCAAGCAGGTATTGAAGGTTTCATTCCACATACCAGCAAGTAACCTAAACTCCACCATCAAATGCCACGGTTCTCCAAGGCCTGTGATAAAGCCAGGCTTAAAAAAGCCCAAGCTCACAAAAGGTACCTTCAAAATCCTACACCCGAAAATCGTCAAATTTTCACCGAGGCAAGAAATCAATACAACCAAACTATCTTAGAGTCCAAAAATGCTTTTAACAACCGCATAAAAGATAAAGTGTTTTCCTGTCCCAACGGCAGCAAATCTTTCTGGTCCCTTGCCAAAAACATTAGTCAAAACTTCTACAGAAGTACTTTTCCTCCCCTGACCTCTGACAACGAAATTATCTCCACCTCTAACGGGAAACCTGAACTATTCGCCAAACAATTCGCTGCCAATTTCACCCTAATCCCTCCCCCCAATTTCGCTCTTCCAACCGCTAAGTCTGTACCCCACAAAATGCCCGATATAATCAATCAAGCAAGTTGAAAAAATTCTTCTATCCTTCGACACCAAAAGGTCCTCCGGTGTGGATGGCATAGCAATTACACAGCCCCACAAAAAAAAAAAAATTGGTACCCCTCTCGAGACAACTATATCCCTATGTAATTTTCGACGCTGAATCCGAATCCGAGGTCAAAAAAAATAGTACACCCCCAAAATCAACCCCTAGCGCTAAAAAACACCTCAGCAGGGTAAAAATGACTTAACGCTCCACGAATAGTCTTAAATCTCAATAAATCGAAGTAAATATAAACATTCAAGTATATAACGCATAAATACAGAGTTAACACTACTTTCCATTGAAAATCACCCCCATGAGTGGGTGAAAACTACCCCTCATACAACAGGAAACTTAAAAAAATACAGTGATTGCAAAAAAGCTTACGATGCCTAGTTTTTTTTTGCAAGGAGTGAGTAACTGCATTAGTTCCAATGCGATGCTCAAAATCTACCCCCACAGAGGGGCGGAAACCACCCCTAGATTAAAATTGCAAGGACAATCGGGGAAAAAATTTTGTCATCGTGCTATCGAGGCAACTGTATCCCTATGTAATTTTTAATTTTTTTTTTTATAAAATCATACACCCCCAAAATCAACCCCTAGCGCGAAAAAACACTCCCTAAAGAGGGTAAAAATGGCTTAACGCTCCACGAATAATCTTAAATCTCAATAAATCGAATTAAATATAAACAGAGTTAACACCACTTTCCATTGAAAATCACCCCCATGAGTGAGTGAAAACTACCCCTCACACAACGGGAAATTTAAGAAAACTGCAGTGATTGCAAAAAAAGCTTACGATGCTCAGTTATTTTAGAAACAGTATGTAACTGAATTAGTCTCGATGCGATGCTCAAAATCTACCCCCATAAAGTGGCGGAAACCACCCCTAAATTTAAATTTCAGTTGCTGTTGGTCCGTAAAAAGAGAGACAGATTCTTCTCAACTAAAAAAATGCAGATGTTTTGAGCTTTTCTAAAAGGTACTGCAACTATTTTTTGAATTTATTATATAATTATATGAGGAGTAATTTTCACCCTCTCATGGGGATGTCACTGAATGACTTTGGTGCAATGTGTAAGTTTCACCTCCAAACTGCAGTGCTGCATGTCTTTAGCCAATTTTAGCATCGATTAAAATAGAAATCACGATGATAAAAAAAATTTTTGCCCGATTTTTCTTGCAATTTTAATCTAGGGGTGGTTTCCGCCCCTCTGTGGGGGTAGATTTTGAGCATCTCATCGGAACTAATGCAGTTACTCACTCCTTGCAAAAAACTGGGCATCGTAAGCTTTTTTTTGCAATCACTGCATTTTTTTTTAAGTTTCCTGTTGTATGAGGGGTAGTTTTCACATACTCATGGGGGCGATTTTCAATGGAAAGTAGTGATATCTCTGTATTTATGCGTTATATACTTGAATGTTTATATTTACTTCGATTTATTGAGATTTAAGACTATTCGTGGAGCGTTAAGTCATTCTTACCCTGCTGAGGTGTTTTTAGCGCTAGGGGTTGATTTTGGGGGTGTACTATTTTTTTTGACCTCGGATTCGGATTCAGCGAAAATTACATAGGGATATAGTTGTCTCGATAGGGGTACCAATTTTTTTTTTGTGGGGCTGTGTTATCTTTAAAAAAATGCGCTCCAGAACTTGTACCCATCTTAACTCGTCTTTCCCAGATCTCTTATGACAAGGGTATCTTCCCAGATAGCTGGAAAACTGCTCGTGTGCAGCCTGTCCCGAAGAAAGGTTCCAAGTCCCTTCCATCCAATTATAGACCTATCTCTCTTCTCTCCGTTGTCAGCAAAGTTATGGAGCAAGGGATCAACTTGCAAATTCTAAAATATCTAGAAAAACACAAAATCATTCATGACAGACAGTACGGATTTCGTCACCAAAGATCCACAGCTGATCTCCTTAGCGTTGTCACACATAACTGGAACAAGTCTCTCGAATTTTATGGCGAATCTCAGATTGTTGCTCTTGATATTTCCAAGGCCTTTGACCAAGTATGGCATGACGCACTCCTCAACAAACTACCTTCTTACGGTCTTCCTCCCAAACTATGTACCTGGATCGGTAGCTTCCTCTCTAATCGGCGCATATCTGTTGTGGTTGACGGTCACTCATCTAACTTCCATCCTATCAATGCTGGCGTCCCCCAAGGTTCAGTCCTGGCACCAACCCTATTTCTTCTTCACGTTAATGACCTGCTCTCTTCAACTACCAATCCCATCCACAGTTATGCTGACGATAGTACTGCTTCACTCCAATATTTATTTTTCCAGACAAGTTTCGAATCAAGAGTTGGATAATAGACGCAGATCTATGTACCTATCCCTTTCCCAAGATCTCCAATTGATCTTAGACTGGGGTGCCAAGAACCTTGTTCAGTTCAACGCCTCCAAAACCCAGTCTTGCTCCTTGTCACGCAAAACATCTGGCAACGCTTACCCCATCCACACGAATGGCCAAGCCATACAAAACAACAAAACATTCGATCTTGCTGGCGTCGCTTTTGAACATGATCTCAGCTGGCACAAACACATTACTTCAGTAGCCACATCGGCAGCTAAAAAGCTTGGTTTTCTCTTTCGAGCCGGAAAATGCTTCTCTCCTTCCAACTTATACACTCTCTATGCTTCCCAAATAAGACCTAACCTAGAGTACTGCTCCCACGTCTGGGGAGCGGCATCACTTTCGACACATAACATCCTTGATTTTATCCAAAAGAGAGACATTCGACTTATCAATGACCCAGCCCTCACGAGAAAACTCCCTTCTCTCGCTCATCGCCGCGCTGTTGGGGATTTATCCCTTTTCTACCGCTACTTCCACGGATTTTGCTCTGAAGAACTTGCCGACATTATTCCCCCCTTGACTGTTCCTAACAGAACAACAAGAGGCGCGTTACGTATGCATCCCTTTACTGTCCAGCTACAAAAGTCTAGAACAGACCACTTCTCTCGCTCATTAATACCTAGGGTCTCCAGATTATGGAACAAATTGCCTGCAGATGTTTTCCATTTCCGTCCCAACCTCCAATCCTTCAAATCCCGTGTCAATAGACTACATTTCCCTTCTCTTCAGACGCCCACGGTACGTTAGTACTTAGGCTTCAAGTCTACGTGGGATGTCTTAGATAAAAAATAAAAAAAAGAAATAATAAAAACTAACAAAATTCAAAACCAAATTTTAAATACTGGAGTAACTTTTATCTTCAATGCCAACTTGAGCAGATGTCTGCCTCAAGAAAATTACGTGCGGTATTTTATCACGTAAAAAACATATTTATCTTAACGAGCGAGTTATGGTCCAATTATCCAGACATATCAAAATCCATTTTGTTTTATTATTATTGTAACAGAAATAAAGTGCAGGTATTGTTTATTAATTGATAATACCACATAGTATCAAATAATCTTAGTTGTATTCATATGCGACTGGGCTCGTACATATGAGATGGGCTCGTATATGAGATAGCCAATAATATAAAAAAGAATTTGCACCTGAACAAGTGCTAAACTCATTGCCGATACTTACACCTTTTAGAGCCGATCTAATTTTTTAAACGACAAAAATTTCACCCGAGTCCGGCATTGAACCCACAACCTGTCGGTTCAGTAGCGGATACTCTACCTCTGGAACACATTGCTGATGAAAGAAAACCGGTAAACGTGTTACTAGTGCATCATATACTTATATTTTTGGGAGCATCGGATTGGGAACCTGAAGGTAGGCGCTAATGTTCTTTGGGTACGTCTACTGTGCATATTGGAATCCGCGATGTCTTTGAAACTTATGCCTTTGACGGAAAATTATTTGTTTTTTAGAATTTGATAGTGAAAGCTGAATGTGAATGGATAAATTCAAGGCAGCAGTCCTAACTTTATTAAAAATACGAATGAAGTCTACTTGTCATAAATATGTAAAATTTAGAATCAGTTCTCTAAACCAGCTGAAAATTCCTTATACAATAAGGATTTAAACAAATAATGGTAAAACAGACATTCTCCGGGCTATATGCCCCTCCTTATTTTCTAACTGGGTTAGAAAAAAATACGGCAACTTTTGGTATGTAATCCAGCGCTCGGAGGGGCATATGGCCCGGAAAATAGCTGTTTCACCATTATTTGTTGAAATCCTTATTGTACAAGGAATTTTCAGGTGGTTTAGAGAACTGATTCTCAATTTTACATACCTAATTTTATTAACGCTCGGATTCGATATCAAAAACTCAAAGGCCTATAAAGTTAAAATTTTGTAGACTGTTAACCATTACCCCAAAGAAATGCACCACGTGAACGTTGACGATCGCCTCCTCCACCCGGGAGATAAACTACCCTCAAATTAATTTCCACATACAATCTTGACTAGATGGCAAAAGCGCTGGCTTCAGTCCATGAAAGCTACTTACAGCTGTAATGTTCGATTCATCCAGATGTGAGTCATTCATATTTGCGTTGTATACCGGGGTGTAAAGGTTAAAAATAATTAAGGTTGAGTTTTTAGCGGGTCATATATATACCCTAATAACCAGTGAAGTAAAGACAACTTTCAGGATATGGGCTTTAATAAATTCACAATAATACAATCACAGCGCTACGTCGTATTTGATAATCGCATTTATGTTCAAATAAAGTTAAAGAACATGAAGGTTACTAGTGTCCAATCTATGTGGTTGTAAAAATGTATGTCGCATGTAAATAATTCAACATTACCACAATGAAAAAAACTATACTTATTTTTTTCGTTTTAGTACATCTAAATAATAAAAGCTTGTTTTTAAAAAGTATTTTTACAAGATGTTATTATTAATCCTTAATAATATGCTTTAGCCTGTGGTATTTATGATTGTAGATAAGTATTAACCCACAGTAATTGCATTATAGTAAAGTCTAATAATCGGCAAATATTTCACATAACTGAAAGCCTGGCAACGGCCGTTTTTAAAAAGTTGGTGGGGGACCATATCGTTTGGCGGGTTACAAATAACTTGGGAATCCCCGATTGCTCTAAAATGAAAATAATGATATCTATATTTGATTCAAAATCATCAGTTTTTAGGTTTCAAGTAGGTAGTGCGTCTTTAAATTGTTTTTATAACGTGTTCGACGTTGGTCATATTCAAACAAACTTACTTTTTATGGGTTTACATGTTTTAGGATGCGGCTTCTCAAATTATTTTTCCGAACTGTTTAATATTCACATCTGGGGTACCTAAACTCAACTTTTTTGTGGTCCTTATGCTTCCAGAAGTGATTCTTTAAATCACATTTATGATGTGTTTTAAGTAGTGCTTTGTGAAATTACTCTCATAACGTGTTTGACAATCGCATTTGTCGCATATAAATTACCAAAAACAGGTCAATATCTCGTCAGGACTGTATGTTTTGTTATCTGAAAAAATAACTGAAATGTAAAAATTATGCCAAGTTCCTTGCCTACACGTTATTTATTAGCAGTGTTTTGACAAGCACCGAAAAATATTGTGTGAATTGATTTTACAGACCAAACTTGGCAAGTTTTCAAGGGTCTCAATATTGCTCAGTTCTTTAATGAAAACTTGCCAAGTTTGGTCGGTAAATTAATCAATTCACACAATATTTTTCTATGCTTATCAAAACACTGCTAATAATGTATAGGCAAGGAACTTCACATCATTTTTACATCTGTTATTTTTTTCAGATAACAAAACACACAGTCCTGAAGAGAACTTGGCCTGTGTTTTACATGTATGTTTTTGGTGGGATTTCGTAACTTTTTGTTCAGATACAAATGATATTTATTGATTATTAGTATATGTGTACACTCCAAGCAAAAATGTTTAATAATGTCTTTTTGTCGATAAGGTTCATTCTAGGGATTCATCAAGTCCCAAAAAATCGATAATTCGAATCGATCTTAGATCGTGATCATGGAAATCGATTCACTTTTAAGATCGCCTTAAGAGATCGATCTTTGGAAAAATTTGGGCGTGGGCGAGGGGAGCTAGGAGAGTAGACAGTTTTCATTCCAAAACAACGCTATTTAAAACTCTTTGGGTATAAATTGTACAATTGTAGCTTAAGAAAGCAGAAAAATATTTAAACTATAGATTTTGTATGTTTATGTTTAAGTTATAGAAGGGTATGGAGGGGGAAAATATTTAATTTAAAATACTATCATGAAAAATATACTAATTTATTAGAAATTAATAATACAGTAAACATTTATTTTGAACGATTTTTTTTTCAGATTTAAGTTTTTTTCTAGAAAATATTAGATTGCGCATTTTAACTATTTCCTCATATCGGGAATATGCGTATAACCCAAATAAATCTGAAATATATTTTTTTATATTCTCTACATAAATTAAATGTTCATGGCGGTTGCTGTTAACCATTTATTTTGGTCTTTATTAACAAAAAAAAAAGGATTTAAAACTTCAAATTTTCGCGCGAATTTCGAAACTTTAAAACGTGATCCCATTGGCTGTGTCGTCAAAACTGAACTTGTGACTCATCATGAGTATACGGCGAATTCCAGTGTTGTAGAGTCATCGACAACTCAATAAAAATGGTATTTAATGCGTAACTCATCCAATGAAATATCTCTGCACTTAAAGTAGAAGGTTCCTAAAATCTTATTCATGTACATACTTCAAGCCGAAATCGGTCCAGGAACCTTTCAATTTTGCAAAAAAAAATGTCATTTCTGCGAACATACAGGGTGGTGCAACCAAGATGGGGTGGACGATTGTGAATAAACGGTGAGGAATTTCGAAAAATTTTTTTTTGGATATTATCGATAGTCAGACACGCTATGTTTTAAAATTATAGCCATAATACAGGGTGGTCTGAAAAACTCGTTTTTTAAATGGGACACCCGGTATATAATTATTCCAATTGGTTCTCCTGTTCGTTACGATCATTTTGATATAGGGTTTATTGGGTCTAAAACTTATAGTAAGGGAATGGGACGAGATTAAAGTTGAAAAAATGCTCACAGTTCGGCCATTTTTTAAAAAAAATTGAAACAGGTATGGAAAAACCAAATATTCCATAAAATGTTACATATCCTTGAATACATTAATCACTTGCACTTTGTTTAAAATTATTCACTGTTATACAGAGTGGTCAAGTTTTGCAAATACGCCCTGGACTCATTTTTTTTAAATGGAACACCCTGCATATTTCATTTCCATGTTAAAGATAACATTACTAGCTTTCAAAAAATACCATACATGATGCCTTTCTGACCAACAGTTTTTTAGTAAACTAGCCGTGACAGCAAAGTTTCTTCATTCTAATACGATTAACACGTGGTCTGTTCTTCAGCCACCCTGGGTGTAAGCCTGCCCGCTGATGGGTAAGGGCCCAGAAGTCGATAGCAGGAGGTCACCCGGACCAGAATGAAAGATAGTCCTCATTATTTTTATTTTTCATTTACGGCCTTCTTGCTGCACTAGCGAGGAAGTAAATCTTCGCATTTACATTCGCATTACAATTTATATATATATATATATATATATATATATATATATATATATATATATATATACAGGGTGATTCACGGTCGATGGTAGGTTAGACGTTTATGGAGAACGGAACGCGGGATTTTTTTGAAAATTTGGCAACGTGGGTAATTAGCTATGCTCTGTCCATCTAAAATATTTTCAGCATTGCGACGTTGCCGCTTCTATCAAAAAGTCCTAGCAACTTTATTTTTTTAAATGGAACACCCCATATATTAATAAATTTTTAGAATCGCTCTTTTATTACAATACTTTTTTGTTAATATTACCCTATACCTATCTCTATCGGTTTTCGAGATAAAAATTAGTTTGTGTTAAATATGGTCCAAAACATGGCCCTAATTACACGTAAGTAAATTAGTGCTCTCAATTCATGGAAAGTTGATATTTTGGCGGTAGTTTAGACAGACCCGATGTATTTATTTTTCACCATGAAATCGACTCCATATCATACAGGGCGTGCTAAGATTACTATTATTTCCGTTGTTCATAAAAGGGGTCAAATGTTCGTTTTTTTAAATGAAACCCCCTGTATATTAATCAATAAATTGAAAGACGAAGAAAAACGCTTTAAGATGGTACATCATATTCCTATACCTAAATCATCAAGTTTTCTTAATAAAAGCGCTTTTTTGTGAAAAAAAAAATAAAGACTTTAATTTTAAGTAACCATGGATATCAAACATCAAAATATCAAACTTACGACATTTTGACGACTGTGTTTAAAAAAATCTCCCAAAATGAACGCAGATAATCATTATTCAAACGAAGTTCTTATGAAATTATTTATTTTACACGGACAATGTGATCAAATCATTGCCAGAACTTGCAGAAAATTTAACCAAATGTATCCTGAATTGACACAAATGAACGAAAGGAAGTTTGTAAGATTACAAAATAATTTCATTAACATGTGAAAATAAATTAAATAACAAAATTAGGAAGGTTCAAAAAACAAAACTGTAAACAAAATAAGAAATTTTTACAATAAATGCTGGAAATGTTGTCCATTACATTCTAAACATTTTAGTATGTGCTTTTGTACGCGACTCGTAGTTGCTTTTTCAATTTCATGGGGATCCAGATCTTCAATACACCGAACTATTCGCCGTCGCAGTTCTTCTTTGGTAGGCACTGGAGTACTGTACACTCTTTCTTTTAAAACACCCCATAAATAAAAGTCAAGCGGCGTGAGATCGGGGGATCTCGGTGGCCAATCCCACGGCCCTAAGCGCCTAAACCAACGATCGTCAAATATTTCATAAAGTACCCTGGAAACTTCCTGGGTGCAATGAGCTGGCGCTCCGTCCAGTTGAAACCACGAATTCCTATAATCCTCTAAAGATAAATTTTCGACGAAATCGGTAACAGTCGTCCTTAGTATTTCGAGATATCTCTCAGCATTTAAAGTGGCATCATAAATAAAAAAGCTAATTTTGTGCTTTTTTAAAATACAAAAAACATTTAGGTCAAATTTTTCTTGAAATCCCATTTCTTTTGTCACGTGAGGATTATGATCAGCCCAAAAATGCTTATTTCTTCTATTAAAAATCCCATCCCTTGTAAATTTTGCTTCGTCGCTCCAAATGATTTTTGACAAAAACTCCGGATCCTCTTGTATACGTATTAAAAGGGTTTCGCAAAAATGCACTCTACGTTCAAAGTCTTCTGCTTTGAGGGCTTGCACTTTAGTAAATTTAAACGGATGCATTTCGTGATTTCCCAAAATTCGTTGTATTGAAGCATATGATACACCCAAATCTTTTTCTGCACTACGAATGGAAGCCTCTGGATATGCATAAAAATATGCCAAAACGTTGACAATATTATCTTCATTTGAAGTAACAGGTTTTGGTAATGTTAGAGGCGCTTTTAAATTTGAGCCATAGTTAATGAAATTATTTTGTAATCTTACAAACTTCCTTTCGTTCATTTGTGTCAATTCAGGATACATTTGGTTAAATTTTCTGCAAGTTCTGGCAATGATTTGATCACATTGTCCGTGTAAAATAAATAATTTCATAAGAACTTCGTTTGAATAATGATTATCTGCGTTCATTTTGGGAGATTTTTTTAAACACAGTCGTCAAAATGTCGTAAGTTTGATATTTTGATGTTTGATATCCATGGTTACTTAAAATTAAAGTCTTTATTTTTTTTTTCACAAAAAAGCGCTTTTATTAAGAAAACTTGATGATTTAGGTATAGGAATATGATGTACCATCTTAAAGCGTTTTTCTTCGTCTTTCAATTTATTGATTAATATACAGGGGGTTTCATTTAAAAAAACGAACATTTGACCCCTTTTATGAACAACGGAAATAATAGTAATCTTAGCACGCCCTGTATGATATGGAGTCGATTTCATGGTGAAAAATAAATACATCGGGTCTGTCTAAACTACCGCCAAAATATCAACTTTCCATGAATTGAGAGCACTAATTTACTTACGTGTAATTAGGGCCATGTTTTGGACCATATTTAACACAAACTAATTTTTATCTCGAAAACCGATAGAGATAGGTATAGGGTAATATTAACAAAAAAGTATTGTAATAAAAGAGCGATTCTAAAAATTTATTAATATATGGGGTGTTCCATTTAAAAAAATAAAGTTGCTAGGACTTTTTGATAGAAGCGGCAACGTCGCAATGCTGAAAATATTTTAGATGGACAGAGCATAGCTAATTACCCACGTTGCCAAATTTTCAAAAAAATCCCGCGTTCCGTTCTCCATAAACGTCTAACCTACCATCGACCGTGAATCACCCTGTATATATATATGGATAACACATACTTTGACGAGCTCTTTCCGATGATGTATATGGGATTTTAATTTGAACCATTTTGACCCCACAAAAAATTAAAAACCGTGAAATATTTGGGTCAAAAATATAAATTTCCAGCTTTTTCCAAATATTTCCATTTTCCAGTGATTTTAGGTTTAGGTAAGTGTATTGCAAAAAACGTATTTGAGATTTTAAAGTTTTCCTTATGGATCCGTTTTTCGATTTGACGTTTTGTTTTCGAGTTATTAGGTACCAAAGAGGGGTCTGGAAATGGCATTTTTCGACCTAAAAAAATTCAAAAGTATTACTTGCCATTTTCTGATCCTCACCAGTTTCAGTGGAGTTCTGAAGCTCCGAGTCCCCTACAACCTCCGAAAATTTACATCGATTTAATTCACATTTGCGACCTGTACCCGATTTCAACGGATTTCGCGGAAATTCCGACTTTGACGTTTAATAGCTCCGAAACGAAACATCCTGTATAACTGAATTTTTTACCGAAGCTAGTTGAACTATTCCTCTATCAACCCAAAAAAATTGATTTCTCTCCCTCCGTCTGTTTCCGAGAAAACCAAACCTGTTCGACTTTGGGTTAAGCTTTACGTTAACATGTAGATTTTTGCTGATCTCCTGACGTCACTTTTCACTAAGGACAAATGGCTGCTTTTTAAATTGTAATAGATTATACCGAAAAGTAAACATTTTCTGTAGCTAAATTATCCTAGTAATTTTCTTCAAAATATTTTTTTTTTGGGTTTGTAATGACTTCCTTAAACGATTTATGCAATAAAAAAAATATGTCCATATTCCTTATTCTTACTAGGATTGCTTTGATCGAGGCGCAGGGACCGTATCATTTGTAAAGATTAAAATATAAATAATAATTTCCAATTATTAATTAAATTTTAAAGATCACGGACATGAAAATACCAAAATTTGAATCGATTCTGCGTAAAATCGACGATTTTCTTGCAGGATCGAAGGGTAAGAGATCGATTCTTAAAAATCGATTTTTATTTCAAAAATCGATCTCTCAAGATATCGAATTAGATCGTGAATCCCTAGTTCATTCCTGGTATCTCTTCTGTTCGTTGCGATTATCATAAAATAGAGGTAAAAAAGTAAATCAGAAATTAAAAAAAAATGTTTCCGTCCTGGATCGAACCGGGGACCTTCGGCGTGTTAGGCGGACGTGATAACCACTACACTACGTACATACATAACTTTCTAAAGCAGAAGTCGCTACCTATTTCGTGTCAGAATCCGCCGTCATATTGGAGGTTTATTGATTTTTCTCGTAATCATCACCTTAAACACTATTTATGTTCCAAATTTCAAAGCTCTGGCTCGATTGGAAGTACCCTAGATTTATGATGATCTACCAGTCAGCCAGTAAGTGCCCAAAATTGTGATTTTTGGACACTCGTATCTTGGAAACTATTTCACCTAGATGTATGAAATTTGGGATACTTACTGCTTCTTTTTAATCACCTTAAACCCCGAAAAAATTCAGTCCTGTAACGCAACTAACCTCGAAGATAGAGGGGGTCGAAAAGTGCTCGAAATGGTTCTGTAAATATTGCACAGTGCGCGCGCGGTCGTTTTTGCGAGAACTTGGTCTGGCGCACTCTGTTCTTTGATCCTCAAAGACAAACAAAAATTTCTGACTTTTTTAGCAACAAATGATTTTTTATAATTGTTTTTTTTCTTCGTTGCCATTTTTAAATAAGTATTAGAGTTATGTGTGTTTATTTTAATAAATGTTTATTAACATATTAGATCTAATCTTCGTTAACGTGAATAAATCCATTATGTGAACAGTCATGGTTTTTTATGCCTACGTTACCGAGTGTCTACTGTATGTACTTACTTAATTGAGTAATTGAGTGTTTGAGTTAATCCTTCCTCCTTGATGTCCATTTCTTCGTTTTTTAATTTCCATTCCTGATATCCATCATTTCCAGTTTCCTCTGGTTCAGTTTTTACTGGCATTTGAGATCTACAAAAACTACAATGTATCTTGTAAATACAACCATTTAACAATTTTTTAAAGGAATGTTAAATGACTTTATTTAAAAAAAAAATGGAGCAACTTCTCAAAAAGAAAAGCACTGAAAAGTATGAAATACTATTTTAAGTAATGATTGCTGCTGTTAATGTTAACCTTAATTTTATTTAAGGACTCCGAATAAATCTCCACATTAAAACTAAATTCGAAGATTAAAAAATGCTACAAAATATAAATATTTTCTGTTCGTACTAAAACGGCCGAGAGGATTCATGGCGGCGATGTCGTATCCGTTTGAGTCGTTACATTGCCCGTTATGATCTGTTGTTTTTCGTAGGGTGTCAGGCTGGAAACTGTATTTTTGGAATTTGGTCGAATTTTAAACCTTAATATTTTTGTTATGATCCGTCCAACTGACGTAATTTTTTTGTGCGTGTTTCGATTGACTGATTGTGCAATAATATTAACATATTTATTGAAAACGCGAAACGACTGAACAAGCCCATTCAGGAATAAATAAACAATCTCTACGTTTTAAAGTGGTAATACATATTTACAAGATCAGTTGTTTTTGTTTAAAGAATATCTAAAAAGTTTAATAGTGTTTACTCGCCTAATATCCGAGCCTTAAGTGTTTCGTATTATGACGTATATACCAGCGTTCTGAAAGTTGGTTTATTTTATAACTTAATTAATTGTTCGATCAAATTTAGGTTAATATGTATTTATGTGTTACCGGTACGAAGCTCCGCTATACTTAGGTTTGCCTGGGTAAACCCCACATTGCCGGAATCCGGCAAACTTAGGTTTGCCAAACACGTTTTAGGAAAAGTCCGAAATATGTCCTTACCGCTATGTTGTACCATGATAATAATATACTAGTAATGTTAGGCATGTAAATAATATGATTCAGTTATATTTCAGAATGTTAAATATACCTACATATACTTGTTAAACTTTTTTTATTAAATGATAATAAGAAACCTAAGCAAACCCGGTCCAGTTAGACGGACAGACAAACACTTAAACAATCAACGCAGTGCGTGTGTACCCGCTACGTATTACAGACTATAACTAGTTACTACTAGAAAATGAACAGCGATGAATAACGGTCACAAATTTATTATTTCGGACTTTTCCTAAAACGTGTTTGGCAAACCTAAGTTTGCCGGGTTACATCCTAGGCAAATTCCGAAATAGAGAAAAATTTCGGAGTTTGCCCAAAACGTACGGGCAATGTGCGGTTTACCTAGGCAAACTTAAGTATGACGAAGAAACGGACTTTACCGGTAACATACCCAGTACCTAAACACGAATCATTTGTGAGATGTTTCAATTTGGTATTACTTATAAACATTTGAAACATTCTTTTGAAGGTTTCATACATGTTTCAGAAATGTTCCATTAAACACGAATCGTTAGTGGGATGTTTCAATTTGGTAATATTTATAAACATTTGAAACATTCTTTTGAAGGTTTCATACATGTTTCAGAAATGTTCCAGAAAACATGAATCATTTGTGAAATGCTTATCAGTTTGGCAATACTTATAAACATTTGAAACATTCTTTTAAGGTTTCATATATGTTTCAGAAATGTTCCAATAAACACTAACCATTTGTGAGATGTTTCAATTTGGTATTACGTATAAACATTTGAAACATTGTTTTGAAGGTTTCATACATGTTTCAGAAATGTTCCAGAAAACACGAATCGTTTGTGGGATGTTTCAATTTGGTAATATTTATAAACATTTGAAACATTCTTTTGAAGGTTCCATACATGTTTCAGAAATGTTCCAGAAAACATGAACCATTGGTGAAATGCTTATCAGTTTGGCAATATGTACTTATAAACAGTTGAAACATTCTTTTGAAGGTTTCACATATGTTTCAGAAATGTTCCAGTAAACACTAACCATTTGTGAGATGTTTCAATTTGGTAATACTTATAAACATTTCAAACATTCTTTTGAAGGTTTCATACATGTTTCCGAAATGTTGCGTACCTATGCATGTTTCAAAAATATTTCCTACAAACTACTCCTCCGACTGCTTGAAACTGCTAATGGATGGCGCTGCCTGTGTCATACTGCTTATGCAGTTCGACATGGTTAGCTTTTAGGATTGCTGTAGGTATGTTCGTTTATCCTGTACTGACGAGAACTAAAGAGTTCCAAACCGGTATGCAGGTAACGACATCCTAACTAAAGAAAAGGCTTCCTTCTTCCCGGTAGTTTGTTGTCTAACAGTGTTTGTCAAAATACGCCAAATTTTGGTATGTAATCCAGCGCTCGGAGGGGCATATAGCCCGGAGAATGGCTGTTTTAACATTATTTGTTTCATATCCTTATAATACAAGGTATCGTCAGGTGATTAGAGAGCTGATTCTCATTTACAAATATATAAAAAATTGATTATGTTTCATAAATTGATCTCTGAAATGTTTCAGTGAAATATATAGATAGATCACTTATAGTTTCAAGAATGTTTCAGAAACTAAAATTGGTTGTTTCCTAAATCGATCTTTGAAATGTTTCCGTGAAACATATTTTAGGTAGGTCATTTATGGTTTCAGGGATGTTTTACAAATATCTCTGAAGCCAAATAAGAAACGTTTTTGAGATAGATCACTTATGGTTTCAAGAATGTTTCAGAAACTAAAATTGGTTATGTTTCATAAATCAATCTTTGAAATGTTTCAGTGAAACATATTTTAGGTAGGTCATTTCTGGTTTCAGGGATGTTTTACAAATATCTCTGAAGCAACATACGAAACGTTTCACATCTCGGAGTTATTGTTTCAGATCTGTTTCTGAAACTGTAGTTGGTTTACTGGGTATGTACTAAATTGCACAGACAATTTTATAAATTTACAATAAACTAAACAAAATATTTAAGAAAAAATATTTTTCTAATTTTGACATACAAAGTGACACTTTTTAAAAAGGATGACAGTTTTGGAACATCTTACTTTTCGAAACTAGTTACGAAAAGTAAAATATTTCCTAACTGGCGATGAAATATTAATTTCATAACCAGTTATCAAAAAATGAAACACAAAAATATAAATATTTCATATTTCTCTCTTGACTTCTCGGTTACAACAGAAGATAACGCTTTTAGAGCCGCCACTTCAATATCAGTTCGGGTCTCGGAATCTAACATTTTCAATATTTTTAAAAGAAAAAATTTAATTTGTGACGCGGCACTTCTTACAAACAAAACTTTAAAACGACATCATGACAACCCAAACAACTAGGTACCTACTAGATGAAATAAAAACTTCTTCGTCTGATGCCTACTTAGATGTTTTGAAACAATAATTAAAATTAATAATTTTATTTACACGATTTTCTCAAAATTAGAAAAATCTTGTATGTAATACATTAGAAAGTGCAATTTTAACTCACATAATTTTGAGGGATCTCACTTCGCCTGTCCCTCAAACATAACACTCGTTAAACAAAGTAAAGCATTTCCTACCTGGTTCCATAAATAGCTATTAAGAAATATATGGGTGCCCACCCACTCCGGTATTAAGTGGAATGAGAAGGCGGATGGATTAGCAGCTACTAGAAGAGTAGAAGAGTTGAAAAATTTAAATCAATTTTTAGATTCACAAGACATTCTCAGAGTAGGAGGACGATTGTCCAACTCCGAACTTTCTTTTGACCAAAAGCATCCGATTATTTTGCCTTATAAACACAAGTTTACAAATTTGTTGATTTCTCACGAACATTTAAAAACACACTCGCTGGAACTGAAACTTTGTTTTCGATTTTACGACTAAGGTTTTGGCCTTTAACTCGGTTAAAAGGGTTATACGATCATGTGTTCCTTGTTTCAGGGCTAAACCAAACCCTTCTGAATTTTTAATGGGAGAACTTTCCATTCACGAAGTACAGCTAATGGGGTTTTTTCAAAATGTGGTATTGATTATGCTGGACCAATTCTCATTAAAGAAGGAACCACACGTAAAGCCAAATTTCTAAAGACGTATATTTGTATCTTTGTCTGTTTTGCTGTTCGCACGGTACATATCGAACTGGCCAATGATTTAACTACTGAAAGTTTCTTAAACGCACTAAAACGTTTTATATCAACCCACTGATATGACTCTGACAATGGTTTAAATTTTGTCGGTGCAAAAATCATTTTATCGAGCTATATAACTTGTTGAACGATAAAACGCATAATAATGAAGTGTCTTCATTTCTCTCGAACGATGTAATACGATGGCATTTCATACCTCCCAAATCTCCAGATGTAGGAGGTTTGTGGGAAGCTGCTGTTAAATCGGCAAAATTCCTCTCAGAAGAGTTATCGGCAATTCTATATTAAATGATGAGGAAATGAATACCTTATTCATTCAAATCGAGGCTTGTCTTAATTCCCGAGCTATTACCCCACTTTCCAATGATCCAAATGACCTCACTCCATTAACTCCCTCTCGCATTTTAATCGGAGAATCACTAGCAAGCATTCCTGAAGAAAGTGTATTAGAATGCAAAACTAATCGATTATCAAGATAAATAAATAAATTCCTTTATTTGCCAACACAATCGTAAGAACGACAAAGCAACGTCAACAAGCGGACCAAGCCAATATGGTCAAAATAAACTAAGATAATAATACAAGATAACAATGTTAAAATAATAGCTTAATATGACACATATAACAAAATGGCAGATTAAAAAATTGTATGGGACAGTGGCAGTATTAAATTAAAATTGAAATTTAAAAGAATAGAAACGTTTTTGATGCAACCACTGTAATTGTTTTTTAAATGTGTTGATGTTTTCTATATCTTGGGTGTTGGCAGGTAGCATCCTGTATGCTTTCACAGCCATGTAATATGGTCCTTTTTTAAAAAAGGTAGAGTTCTGTTGGGGAATACTCAGCTGAGCCCTATGTCTCTGGTCTGCATTATCATACCTTTCCCATACAAAGCATGATTTTCGCAAAACAAGTAACGATTTTTCTTGACAAACATAGCCAAGGCAGAAAAGTAGAGCGATGGAACAGTAAGCACACCCAGTTGATCAAATATGAGTCTGCAGGATGTTCTTGGATGGAGCCCCATCATGCATCGGAGAATACGCTTCTGGATCTTGAAGATCTCTGGAGCTCTCCTCGAGGTACTTGATAATTCAACAAATACTCCAGAGTTTTTGGTCTCGCTGGTCAAATGAATATTTATGTCAGTTCCAAACTCGTAAAAAATGGTTGGAGTAATTTTCCAGGCAGACCTAAGTTTTAATTTACACATTGAAAATATTGCGACCAAGGGCCTCAAATGCTTGGTTTCATAAAAATAAATTTCAGGCATATGATGGATACTAAAGTACTAAACTGCATAATTCACTTGTGCGCAGTATATTGGAATACTGCTCAATCATCTGGACTCCCAAATACATGATCCACATAAGCAGACTGGAGAAAGTCCAGATAAATTTACAAAGTACCTCTTATATATATAAGCACCATTTTCCTTCCGACGGTCTCACTTATGAAACAAGACTGATGCTTTGTGGTATAAAAAGTCTCGATCACAGAAGAAGAGAAGCCACGTTCCTTTTTCTGTACAAGCTGTACAACATTATGATCGACTGCGAGACCTTATTAGGCATGGTATATATCTGAGAGTCCCCTTGAGACGCACGAGGCTACCGCCACTTTTTCACGAGGGTCAACATCGAACCATGATCAAACTGCTTTTTTCAGTAGAATGCTGGTAAACTATAACCACTTTTATTCCGTCTATGATATTTTTAACGATTCATTACCAAAAATTAAGAGAACGATTATTTTTATGTCACTCTTACTCTTTTTGACGTCAATCAAGCTAGCAGAGCCACAACGCCTTTTTAAATTTTTTCTTATGTCATAATTTTTGACTACTTTAGTGCTAGTTTATTACCGCATTTTAAATTTGTTTGCTCTTCGTTTTTTTTTTTAAAATCTGTGGCTCTGCTGGCTTGAGTTCAAGCTAGCAGAGCCACGCTGAAAAAACACAAAACAAAATTCTTTTCGAAAATGTTTTTAATACAGGAATTTTTGGTCAATTAATTGCCCCTGAAATATGTACAGAGACTGAGAAAAAAATAAACTGTTAGAAAAAACAGCGATTTTCTGTTTCGTCCACAGAGAATACAATACTATTACTTTTTTATGTTCTGACAACCAACGAAGACCGAAGTCTAAGTACTATGTACCATGGGTGTACTGGGGAAATCCGACTCACACATCCAGGGCTGGAAACATCCGTACGGACTTCACCAGCCCTTTAGGAGGATATGTGGGGTGGTACCACCTCGGTCGAGGAAGAAATCCTCTACCACCTTCCAAGAAATCCTCTATCACATTCCAGAAATCCTCTACCACCTTCCTTACTTAAGATCGCGAAATAATATCTTTATAACCTGTGGATATCTACTAGGCTTTAAGACTAATTTATTGCTAATTTATTACCACATTTTTAATTTTTTTGCTCTTCGTTTTTTTTTTAAACCTGTGGCTCTGCACGCTTGAGTTCAAGCTAGCAGAGCCACGCTGAAAAACCACAAAACAGAATTCTTTTCGAAAATGTTTTTATACAGGAATTTTTGGCCAATTAATTGCCCCTGAAATATGTACAGAGACTGAGAAAAAAATAAACTGTTAGAAAAAACAGCGATTTTTCTGTTTCGTCCATAGAGAATACAATACTATTACTTAAGATCGCGAAATAGTAACTTTATAACCTGTGAGTATCTACCAGGTTTTAAGACTAACTTATTGCTAATTTATTACCACATTTTTAATTTTTTTGCTCTTCGTTTAAAAAAAAAACTGTGGCTCTGCTGGCTTGAGTTCAAGCTAGCAGAGCCACGCCGAAAAACCACAAAACAAAATTATTTTTCAAAATGTTTTTATACAGGAATTTTTGGCCAATTAATAATTGCCTCTGAAATGTGTACGGAGACTGAGAAAAAAATAAACTGTTAGAAAAAAACAGCGATTTTCTGTTTCGTCCATAGAGAATACAATACTGTTACTTAAGATCGCGAAATAATAACTTTATAACCTGTGGGTGTCTACAAGGTTTTAAGACTCCTTTTTAGCTAATTTATCAGCACATTAATTTTTTTGCTCTTCGTTTTTTTTTTAAACTGTGGCTCTGCTGGCTTGAGTTCAAGCTAGCAGAGCCACGCCGAAAAACCACAAAACAAAATTATTTTTCAAAATGTTTTTATACAGGAATTTTTGGCCAATTAATAATTGCCTCTGAAATGTGTACGGAGACTGAGAAAAAAATAAACTGTTAGAAAAAAACAGCGATTTTCTGTTTCGTCCATAGAGAATACAATACTGTTACTTAAGATCGCGAAATAATAACTTTATAACCTGTGGGTGTCTACAAGGTTTTAAGACCCCTTTTTAGCTAATTTATCAGCACATTAATTTTTTTGCTCTTCGTTTTTTTTTAAACTGTGGCTCTGCTGGCTTGAGTTTAAGCTAGCAGAGCCACGCCGAAAAACCACAAAACAAAATTATTTTTCAAAATGTTTTTATATAGGAATTTTTGGCCAATTAATTGCCCCTGAAATATGTACAGAGACTGAGAAAAAAATAAACCATTAGAAAAAACACAGCGATTTTCAGTTTCGTCAATAGAGAATCCAATACTGTAATACTGTTACTTAAGATCGCGAAATAATAACTTTATAACCTGTGGGTATCTACCAGGTTTTAAGACTAATTTATTGCTGATTTATTGCCACATTTTTAATTTTTTTGCTCTTCGTTTTTTTTAAACCTGTGGCTCTGCTGGCTTGAGTTCAAGCTAGCAGAGCCACGCTGTACTTAAAACAACAAAACAAAATTCTTCTCCAAAATGTTTTTATGCAGGAATTTTTGGACAATTAATTGCCCCTCAAATATGTACACAGACTGAGAAAAAAATAAACTCTTAGAAAAAACAGCGATTTTCAGTTTCCTCAATAGAGAATCCAATACTGTTAGGTACTTAAGATCGCGAAATAATAACTTTATACCTAACATGTGGGTATCTGCCAGGCAGGTTTTAAGACTAATTTATTCCTAATTTATTGCCACATTTTTTATTTTTTTGCTCTTCGTTTTAAAAAAAAAACCTGTGGCTCTGCTGGCTTGAGTTCAAGCTAGCAGAGCCACGCTGAAAAACCACAAAACAAAATTATTTTCGAAAATGTTTTTAATACAGGAATTTTTGGTCAATTAATTTCCCCTGAAATATGTACAGAGACTGAGAAAAAAATAGCGATTTTCTGTCTCGTTCATAGAGAATACAATACTATTACTTAAGATCGCGAAATAATAAATTTATAACCTGTGGGTATCTACCAGGTTTTAAAACTAATTTATTGCTTGAACTCAAGCCAGCAGAGCCACAGTTTTTTTTTAAACGAAGAGCAAAAAATTAAAAATGTAATAAATTAGCCTCGAAATTAGCAATAAATTAGTCTAAAAACCTGGTAGATACCGACACGTTATAAAGTTATTATTTCGCGATCTAAGTAGTAGTACTGTATTCTCTATGGACGAAACAGAAAATCGCTGTTTTTTTTTAACAGTTTATTTTTTTCTCAGTCTCTGTACATATTTCAGGGGCAATTAATTGGCCAACAATTCCTGTATATAAACTTTTTGGAAAAGAAATCTGTTTTGTGATTTTCCGGTGTGGTTCTGCTCGCTTGAACTCAAGCCAGCAGAGCCACAGGTTTTTTTTTTTAAAAACGAAGAGCAAAAAAATTTAAAATGTGGTGATAAATTAGCAATAAAATAGCCAAAAATTATGACATAAGACAAAATCTAAAAAGGCGTTGTGGCTCTGCTCGCTTGATTGACATTCTTTTTTGGCTTGTGGTTAGTACGTTTTTTGATTGTATTTAGTATTGTTTGGTATTTTGTAATTTTATAGTTTTGTTCAGGTTTTGTTCATGTTTAAGTAAAAGTTTAGACGCCTTTAATTATATTCCATACCATTTATAATGTTGTATTGTGTAGGGTATGATATTTTTGGATAAATAAATAAAAAAATCATTTAATACTGTAATTGTTAATTCATTGTTTTTTTTATGCTGTTATTTATGTATAATTTTTGAAAACTACACTTTTCAACGGCGGCGGCGGCGGCATATGTAGGATTTTATGTTATTTTTACTAAATGTTGCGCCCATGAAGATTGGTATCCAGGAAAATGAAAAGAAAATAAAAGTCAGGAAAAGTCATTGAAGAAAGAAGTATTTTGTCTCGTATTTGTTTTTTTAAGCAAAAATAAAGCTAAAGTAAAAGTATATCAACGTGTAGGGTCCTTTGAGGCAAAAGAAGTAACAGAAAGTAAGGGGTGAATAATTTTTTTCATTTACAGAAATGAGAGAGGGTGTTTGACAATCAACTTTAAAGGACAATAATACAAAAACTATTCAGAAATTAAATCCCTTTTGATGCTAACTTCTTTTATACAAAAAATTATTAAAAGACTCACCTGACTTTTGTTCCTAAGGAGTATTCTTCTTTAATTTCAAGATCTTCATTTTTAATTACCCATTTAGTACCGACAATTACAGGCGCCGCTTTAATTTCACTGATGGTTTCACAGTTCTCCATTTTTACCAAGACCTCAACATTTTCATGCAAAATGTCCTTGGATCTGTAATTATAATTAACAGTTAAATGCTCAAAAGTACCTATTTAATTATTGTACAATGATTGTTTTTCTAAACAAGTACTTAGGTACTTCCATGCATGTAATTTCTCAATAAGAAACTATTTCTCTTAACTTTTTAGATGAAGATGGTACATGGTAAGGTAGACCTTCCTACATAATTTAAAAATGGATATTTTTTAAATCAAGAAGTAAAAACCAACTTATTTACTATTGAGTTTATAGTAGGTAAGTATCCCAGACTTTTTTATCAATAAATATTTATGATTCTTTTAAAATTCAGTTGGGTATATTATTTATTATGTTATATTTTATCCTATTTTAAAATAGTTTTCATTCTGTTTTAGATTGTGTATTAATGTTGGTTTGCCACTACTCTAATACTTACATTTGTTTTTTTTTCTTCTTTGTAAATAATTCTATTTTCTGGCATAACTGCTTTACTTTAGAGCACAAAACGCATTTTAAAATTTTTTTCCAAGTCATAATTTTTGGCTATTTCATTACAAATTTATTACCATTTTTAATTTTTTGCTTCTCTTTTAAAATAAACGCGTAGCTCTGCTAGCTTGATCTTAAGCTAGCAGAGTCACCCTGAATAACCACTAAACCAAATTCTTTTCCTAAGAATGTTAATAAGTACCGAGGTTAATACTGACGTTTTTGGCCAATTACTTAATTGCCCCTAAAATATGTACAGAGACAGAGACTGGGAAAAAAAACTGTTGGAAAAAACAACACTCGTCATAATAATATTCAGGTATCAAAAACCTAAAACCACAAAATAATAACTGTAGAACCTGTGAGTACCTATCATGTCTTAGGATTAATTTATTACTGATTTATTACTACATTTTAAATTTTTTTGTTTAAAGTTTTTTGAAAAAGTGTCTGGCTCTGTTAGCTTGAACTTAAAGCCAGCAAATCAGCAAATCATCAAATCAAAATATGCTTTATTGCTATAAAGAACAAGTTCTCGTAACAAAGCTAACAAGTAACCTAATATTAGTATACTATGCTATAATAAATTAACCAGTACCTAACACTACATTCCTTCCTAACAACCAAATCATCTGGACATGATGACGTAATACAGCCTTACTAATATGTTATGATTCTAAAAACCCTATCTAACTACCCAGCATCATAAAATAAAAACTTGAAAAGACAAACACAATTGTGATAAAATCAATATGAAATAGATATAAAATAAATGTACAATAAATATAATAAATGTGGACAAGATAGTAAAAACGTCATTGTAAAATACACTGATAAAACAAATTGGGTAACCCAAACAAAGCCACAGATTTAAAAAAAAAATGAGGACAGGTTGTACCATCAATTTTTCATGCTTGTGGGTACCAAATAGTCTTCTTAAATAAATGCAAAGCGTTTTTTTAATTTATTTTTTCCTCAGTCTCTGTACATATTTGGGGGGCAATCAACTGGTCAAAAATTTCAGTACAAAGATATTTGGTGTTCTTGATATTTTAGGAAATGTCGAGGGAAAAGTAGGTATTCGGTTTAATGGTTATTTAGTGTGGCTCTGCTAGCTTGAACTCAAGCCAGCAAAGCCACGAGTTTTTAAAGAACACTAAGAGCAAAAAAATTAAAAATGGGGTAATAAATTAGCAAAAATTAGTTCTTAAACATGGGTAGGTACTCACAGATTATAAAGTTATTATTTCATGGTTTTAGTTAAAATAGGATTTGATTCCTTAATATCAGGAAAGTGGAAAGAACTGTTTTTTTTCTAACAGTTTAAATGCCAATTATTTCTAGGTACAAATTCTACTAAATAATTTGGCAATTGGCAAAAAAATATGACAAGTATTTTATTTAGTGATTCACGAATACTTACTTATACTGATCTATATCCAAAACTGTACAGTATGAATGATCGAAGGTTCTATTTTTAAGCATGTTTGTCCTTTTTATTTGTGATTTTACTTCAGCTTCTAGCTCAATATCACCATTTTTATAAATATTTCTGAGACTATCGAGGAGAACATTTTCAATCTCAAAATCTTCTACTAGCTCTCCTTTTGTGATTACATTTTTGCTATTTTCCAAGTTTCCACTTTCTTCATCTTCCTTTATATGTAAATGTGTGTGTAATTGCAGGTCATTATGCCGTTCTCTATCTTGTTCAGAATCAGAAAGTGTGAATGAATCCTGTATTGTACCATACCTAGTGCTGTTGATTCTTTTTTCACATTGTTCAGCATCAAATTGACAATTTCCTTGGACATTCCAATCTTGTTTTTTTTTATCGCAGCAGTGTTCCATGTCATCAATCCTTTTGTAGCCTCTGAATATAAGTATTTGGTCGAGTATCTAGTCACCAAAAAAATTGATAAACTTGAAGTTTAACGAACAAGGACAGATTTTCATAACCTTAAAAGTGCTCTTATTTTATTTTTTGATAGATGGTCTATATAGATACAAGGCTCCCTGAATTTCTCAATTTTTTTGGGTTTTTTACAAAAATAACTTTTAATAAAACACATTTAAGTAAGCAACCAAATAGGGTAATTATTCGGATTATTGTATGCACCGAATTTTTTCATGAAATTTTGCACAGACCCTAATTTTGGGTCGTAGAACACGAATCCGAAGTCAGTTTTTGGCGGTCTCGAATGGTTTTTCCGCAAAAAAATATTTTAACTTTTAGGTTAGGTTTTTCAATGAATTTCTTTAAATTTCGGCACTTTTACTTAAACACATCTATACAAGTCATTACACACTATTTTTCTGAACCATATTTAGGCAAATTTATGTAGAGACACATTAAAAAAACAGAGAAAATATCAAAAAACTGAAAAAAATAAACACGCAATTCCTTGTTACACATTCTGATGGAAAGACGCGCAGTTGCCAAATTTACAAATTGTGTTTCCCTCAAATTTTAACGGTTTCCATGAATAAATCCGAAAAAGAGATGGCAATATTGGCATTTTATTTTCCCTAGTAACAGCACTTTAGTTTAGTATTTAGCCAGCAATAGTGACAGACAGGTGCTTTAAAAATGGAACCAAATCTGAGCAAAAAGGTGTATACACCCAAGCAAACCTGAGCAAGAAGGTGATCAGGTTTGCTCAGTTTTCATTGATATAGATACATATATATCTATATCAATGAAAACTGAGCAAACCTGACCACCTTTTTACTCACCCAACCTGAGCAAAAAGGTGGTCAGGTTTGCTCAGTTTTCATTGATATAGATACATATATATCTATATCAATGAAAACTGAGCAAACCTGACCACCTTTTTACTCA
Organism: Philopedon plagiatum; assembly: GCA_963971165.1. Classification (NCBI taxonomy): domain Eukaryota; kingdom Metazoa; phylum Arthropoda; class Insecta; order Coleoptera; family Curculionidae; genus Philopedon; species Philopedon plagiatum. Next base: position 68,770,555 of record OZ020193.1, read on the forward strand.
CCCAACCTGAGCAAAAAGGTGGTCAGGTTTGCTCAGTTTTCACTGATATATATATATATATATATATATATATATATATATATATATATATATATATATATATATATATATATATATATATATATATATATATATATATATATATGTATCTATATCAATGAAAACTGAGCTAACCTGACCACCTTTTTGCTCAGGTTTGCTTGGGTTGGGTATACACCTTTTTGTTCAGATATGGTTGCATGCATCAGCATGCAGGTGTTGGATTACTGATCAATAGGATTTTGGTTAGGTCTGATGTAGGTTAAAATTAAAAAATGTTGTTGACTAAGTTGGACAGAATAGCAACTTTAGTTTGTTATGGTTAGCTTTTTTATTATTCCTAATTTACAACTTTGTCTTGAAAAATAAGTAAACCTGGCAACGCCGGACATTTGACAGCTGGGAACGTAATGGCGTCTACTACCAAATACAATGGAATTTTATATAGGAAAAAGCAATTTTCTTAGCTATTTTTGGCTAAATGTGGTGTTTTGTGTGACGAAATAAAATAAAAATTATAAGTTTACAGATATGTTTAAGTGAAAGTGTCGAAACTTAAAGGAATCTATAAAAAAAGGTAACCTAAAAGTTAAAAAAAATTTTTGCGGAAAAACCATTCGAGACCGCCAAAAACTGACTTCGGATTCGTGTTCTACGACCCAAAATTAGGGTCTGTGCAAAATTTCATGAAAAAATTCGGTGCATACAATAATCCGAATAATTACCGAAAATAGTTGGATTGAAATGGATTTTTTTCCAAACGGATTTTCGTATTTATTTATCTATTTATATGCACATCACAACATCACAATGACATATTTAAAGGTATCACTATCTTTCTTTAAAAGTATCATTTAACTGAATTTTTAAAACGGCTAGGGACACGACCCTTAGGGCGTGTACCGTTGTCAACTTCGGTTACGGTTTTGTGTCCCGTAAGTATCGGTAATCTGAAAAGTTGGCAGATTGGAAACGCAATATCTGTCATTAATGTCATCGAAGAAACCGAGCGGTTAACCAGGTTTGACAACGGTACACAGCCTTTGGGCGTGTACCGTTGTCAACTTCGGTTACGGTTTTGTGTCCCGTAAGTATCGGTAATCTGAAAAGTTGACAGATTGGAAACGCAATATCTGTCATTAATGTCACCGAAGAAACCGAGCGGTTAACCAGGTTTGACAACGGTACACAGCCTTTGTTTGGTGTTTGGTTTGTAGGGATGCGTCGTTCATGAACGACCCGTTCACAATGACAGGGTCTTTCGAAAGACCCGTGATTGAATCAATCACGCTCTGTGACCCTATCGTTCATATGACCCGAAGACCGGGTGTATGTGCGAGCTGTGACAAAAAGATGAAACACGAACACGAACGAAGTGGTGATCCAGACGGGTCATCTGTCGGTCGACTCGGTCGTGTTAAACTTAAACAAACGGCCCGTTCAACAATCGATCCAATCGCTGATGCAGCGCGTCTTGCTTCGATGGCTTTGAATTGTGGACGGGTTGTAAGCCAGATAAATTTATGCCTTATTTTATTTTACTTTTAGGGTCATTGTAAGCTAACAATAGGCACTTATATAAAGTTAATGATTGTAATTGTGGTTGCTCTGATCTATATTAAATATTTTGTTTTAAAAGGTTCAATTAAATAAAGAAAAACAAAGTATCCAAACGTTCATATTTATTTAGCTAAGCATCTGATCTGATGGATAAATCAATGAGAAAATCAGCATCACGGGTCATATGAACGGGTCTTGATGAACGGGTCATTTTAATGAATGATCTGCTGAGAACCGGGTCACGAAAAAGAACCGGGTCTTCCCATCCCTATTGGTTTGGTGTAGTCTACCTTAACCTAAAAATTTCGAATATTTTCTTTCTTCTCTGTTATCAGCCCTGGCCCATGGGACAGGTTGGCCAGCTCTCTACCCGGTCCGGCGCCTAAGCTGAACCCTAGCTACTCTTAGGGATGGCTGACGCGTTACCCAGTTTGGGTGGTATTTCCCTTAGAATCTCCGAATTTTCGGGTATTTTAGACAAGGAAAGAGAGGTATGCACCCAAGGGTACTATGTATGCACCCTCGGAGATTCCGAATATAAACAATATTAGTGATGAGATCATGCGGATGAAATATAATCGGTTATCGGATTATCAAAATATTCGGAAAATTCCGATCATTAACGCAGATATTCGGATAGTAAATAATCGGTAAAAACAGCGCCAGCACCTGCTGCGGCTGCCGATTATTATGCTGTCACTCGACTCCTCCACAGCTCGGCTCTCGACGACTGTCCGGAACGCCGAGAAGTCGAGGAGCGTTACGATTAAATATTAAATCAAAAAATACAATATTAAATGCTCGAACTCGAAATATTGTGTTTGTAGTAGATTGCGGAGCAGTGTTGCCAAATTTTTTAAATTTTCCGATATTCTTTTTACAATAATTAATGTTATACTATAAATCACTTTTTACGATCAAACCTTAGCAATAAAATAATAAACAATCAAACCATAGCAATACAATAATAAACAGAAACGCTGATATCGTCTTAATTTCAATGACTGAATGGCTGAAACTCCGCTGTTCTTCCCCGAAACCCGATACGGACGAATGGAGCCTAACTGATGATGCCAATTGGAGGACAAATTTTATTATTATTTTTATTCTCGCGTTTAAAGTTAGCTTTTTTGCTGAGGTTGGGTTGGGTTTTCTTGAAATATATAAGTAATTGCGCACCACTGATAATAAACACAGCATGACCATATAAAAAACAACGAGCAATGCAGTTATATTGGCGTTGCCAAGTCTCTCTATAATATTCCCATGTTGGTTTGGTATGTTATGTATGGTATATCAACACTGAAAATCTAAGAAGTTATTTATTTATTAAATAACACAACTCTTCTTGCCATTGACATTGATCCTACAAAAGAACAAAAGACAGGCAACCCAAAAAATACTACAAATAGTAATGGTTGCAAGAGTGGTTTTCTGGCGCATTCGCCAGTTTATGAAATGTCTGGTTTTGGTTTATTCCAAAGTACTCTGATACATAGGTAACAATACAAATACGCGTTATATTTCAAATTTTGCGCCAAATCAGCGCCAGCTACTTCGTGAAGACACTAAGACAGGAAGCGACAAAGAGACATGATACATGTATCATGACAAAGAGAGATCGAAAAAGACGCATTCTGAATGTCATCAGGCGCCGTGCGCCATATTTAAGTTTTTATTTACAGTTCATTTAACCCTCAACAACAGCATAAAAACCATACAATGAATGTCATTAATGTTTTTCTTTGTTAGTTAATTAGTTAGTTTGAAATAATAATGTAATTTCTTTGCACTACCTAGAAAATGGTCTTCGTCGATCCGTTGTTAACCAATATTTGGCTCAGTTTTATCTAGTTTGTGCTTTGAGTGTTTCGTAAAGTAGCCTAATAGGGTTGAAAACTAAATTAAATTTAAAACACTAATAATATTTACGTATTATGGTAACGTTTGCGGGTGCAAAACTCATTTATGGGGATCTTTTCAAAAAAATCGGTGTTACGACAATTTTCTTAATAAAAGGACGAATAACAACTTTCTGAACGTGCTGCGTGCAACAGAATAATGTGTTGTTTTTTTTTTGACAAATATGCTGCAATGAAAGAATTTTAGTTATACTTTTCAAATACTATGTGTGATCAACTAGTATTTCTCGTTTTGATTTTTAACTTTTTCTTAGCAGAACGTTTAAGCTAGTAGGAATAACGCTTATCTTATTAATAACGTAATAAATATTAGTTAAAATACTGACAAAAATGATTGATTTCGCAGTGCGTTTTTACTATTTCTTTTTGTTTTTTTCTTAGGAAAAGGTTTACATTTTTAAATTAGTGTTAAATTAAAGCGCTCTGCCAATAAATTACATTTTTTTTGCGCTTAATACAAAGCTTTTTTTCATTCATATAGGGAAAAGCCGTGCGCAAAACGTGGCAGAATTTTTTGAGTTGTCGAAGCATGAACAACCGTAATGTGAGTAACCTAAAACGTAAAGATCTGGTTATCGAGGAAAGTAAAAACAATATATGTAATTAAAAAAACTAATTTTCATAGTCAGTATCATTGGATGCGGAATCGTCATCACTGCTGTCATTGCTAAGTGGCAATATTAGCTGTTCTCCATCCATGTGTGGATCTGTTTCCTAAAAATAATCTTCAATATCAACATGTGTTCAACATTTTTCCCAATCTGCAGGTGTGATGGATGCAAACCCCTGTTGAATTAGCTCCAATAAAATTTGAATCAAAACGTCTCCCGTAGTATTGTGACTACGAATATAATGTTTTAGCTGGGCCCATATTAACTCAGTTGGGTTGAGTTCACACATGTAGAGGGACCTGATATGTTTGATTATTTGTAAATATTTAAACCTTTTAAAAACTATTTGGTAAAAATAACTTCACACTCCAATGACCACACCGTCAGAACAGTGCTTCTTAGGCATTTTTCCCCTTTGCCACTTCAGACGTCGCCAAGGAATATTCGTGTGTCGAGCTTTGTGTTTTGTATATTTTTAGTTTAGCGCTTAGCTGTTGTCACGGAATAATAAAGGGTTTACTCAGGTTTCCTCAATCTTTTTTTTAATTTTTTATCTTTGTTGAGTTTTTACAGCGACAGCGCGATTCGTGTGTATATGGATACGAAACGATGGACAAAAAACAAAAATACTTTTTGTGGGTTGTGGTGTCGTAAGATGTGGTTCTTTAAATCACAATTTCTAATTGTTCGATATTCACATTTGTCACATGCCAACAAACCGACTTTTTGTGGATTGTGGTTAGTGTTGTAAATATCCGTATTCTTTAGATATCCGAATCATACGGAATCGGAATCAGCTAATATCCGTATCCATTATCTGAATACGTATCCATTTCTTGACCCGCGCGAAAGCGGTTACAGATAATGTATACGTATGCATGCAACACTAAAACATTTTCTATCCGGATACACGGCTAGGTAGGTCGATGCGGTATCATATCATTTGAAGTCGAAGGTTAGGGATAGGTAGGCACCATCGCGCCGTTCTCATTTGAATTCGGTTCGGGTGAGGCGGGACTGGTTTAACCAATGGTTCTCATCCCATATGATACCCGTTACCCCGATAACTATGCTATCTTTTTTTAGGAAAGGTCATTAGAAAGAGAAAGCATAAGATCAAATATGCCACATCGCAGACCGTGGTGTTCGCTTACAGTCGATTCTCATTCCGTTTTCTCTTTGCACTTAGTAACCAGCCGATGCGAATTTATTTTGATTCCGAATCAAGTTCTCGGCCGGTTACGGATAATCCGGATTCTTTTAATATTCGGATCCAACAGATTTTTGGATACGTATCCTTACATCACTAATTGTGGTGCTTTAAGATGTGGTTCCTTGAACAGCGTTTTCTAACTGTTCGATATTCACATTCATTGTATCGAAATGAATCGTTCTCTTCAGGGTCCGTGTGCTTCAACTGGTGCTTCTGCAAATGTTGGTTCTGCTTTGTCTGTCAATCCCACACATGGCATTTGTCCTTTTATTTTTCTTGATTACTACCACCAGTCAGACAACACTCTGCAACAAAGAGTAAAATAAAAACATTGTAAAGATAAAGGTAGATATCAAAACGTTGTTGATTTTGTATTCAGACCGAGAAGCGTGTTGTCTGTGTCTGTCAGTAAAGAGTTTATTGTGACATTATCAGTTAATAAAAGTTAGAAAAGTGAAAGTGTGTTCTAAATTTCGGCCGTCTAGAACAATACATTGAGTCTGTACATTAGTTGTGCGATTCTTTGGCCACATCTACTGTGTATGTTGGAATCGGCAATGTCATTGAAGCTTATGTCTTTGATTGAAAAATTGTTGTTTTGTAGAATTTGGTAGTAAAAACTGAATGCTAAGGAATAAATCTCCAAACAACAGGCCTCATTACTAGTGGGATTGGATTTCCGACCAAAAAAATTTCAAAAACTCAAAGGCCAATAAAACTAAAATTTTGCAGGCAGGTATCCATTGCCCCCAAGGAGTGCACCACTGCACCTCATAACCACATGCAGATCATGATTGTCCCTTCTAGCTATGAACTTTTTGTACATATTTAATTCGTTCTCTGGTACCATGTGCTCTTCAAACACTTCAGGGTGTAATTCGAACCGAGTTTCATCAGTAAATAAAATGTTACTGGTCCCATAACAGATGCTCTTGAGCCCATGATAGTCGAGCGGCGCGACTGCCTCAGTTTAAAGGCTCCCACCCTGATAGCTGTCTGCTAACTTAGTTGTCTTCCATTAATCTCTTGTAGAAACAAGCACATTTTGAGCCCGATGCAAATTATTACACACGACTGATGCAGTCACAGTGTTGTTTCTTCGAGTTAACTGAATTAATCTGTCCATTCGAGGGGTTGCATTCCTTGGCCGACCAGAACTTCTTTCCCTTACACTAGACCTGTCCAGTACCTATGAACTAGTCCACGGGTCACTATTAAATTACAATAAAACTGGCGGGACGCACCGCAATTCACTGTTCGACACGATTCACTGTTTCGAGACTTTCTAAATCATTTTCGGTACATTTTTGATCGCTGATTACGAATCTGACCGCAACAAAAGATTTTCAGGAAAATGAAGAAATACAGACAAAAAAATCATTATCGGCCTATTTTAAACCATTATAATTTCTTAATAGGATGTGCTAGAGAGGTCTGAAAAAAGGGAATGCAAAAATTGTTGAGCACCTAGATGTTATTGATCCATACGATTTTTTTTTATATTTTTGATGTAATCAAAAAGTAGACCGCCAAAATCGCCACTGCAGGACGTTTAGGTTAGAATATCTCGGAAATCTGATATTAGAGCTAAATTCTGTGGCTAGATTCGGTTCCAGCACAAAAGTTATATCGATCCAAAACCAGACAATCGTGCAGGTCTGCGTTTATAGTTTCAAAATTAAGGTACGTTTCCTTACAAGCGGCCGTCGGATGCGGCGGCCGTATGCGTCAGCCAGTCAGTCGTGTGGTTCCTTAGAAACAGTCGGCAGTCGTGTCATATAAGTGTTAGTTTACGTGTCAAAACTCATTTTCTGTTATAATAAATAGTAGCTTGTAGTCCCTAGAGCTCATTTTGCAACACCTGAGTAATTTTCAACAGAAATGTGCATTAAAACATAAAAATAACCTAGAAAAAAACACTCATTTCTGACAGACATCAAAATGCGTTGCGACTGCGACTGCACTGCTTCGAAAGCAGTAGGTCGTAAACGATCGCAGCCGCACACGGCCGAAGCGCGCAGCGGCCGCTTGTAGGAAAACGGGTATATAAAGAAACACGAGCACCAGCAGGTTGCGGCCGCCGTATCCGACGGCCACGTGTAAGGAAACGTACCTTTACGTCATTTCAATCCGCCATCTGGGACTCTTGGGTTCTTAGGAAGTAATTAACACTAGAAATGTAAAAAGAAACCATTTGTACTTTTGGAAACACCTACATTTCAAGTACGCAGTTTGAGAAACTTGGTAACGGTAAGCGAATGCCTGTTGATGGCTGACTCAGCGGAAATGGGATACACATGTATATTAGATATAATCTTACGCCACGCATTTTGTTGAAAACTTCTACTCAATAATGTTTGCACTTGTATTGGAAACTACGAGTCTTACGTCGGGTTGCACAAACAATTTAATCACGAATTAAACTAACAAGACACTTGTAATGTGACAGCACTTATGCTAACGTCATTGCCAAATATGACTCTAAACGTCAATTAAATTTACTACTTGATTAAAAGTTTTGTGCAGCCCGCTGTTAACCTTTAGTATAAGCGGTCGCAGATCTCTCTAGCACCTACCATTCGGAAGCTATACCTAAAGAGTGCCAAAAGCGCTGTTTTCGCTATTTTTCTCATAAACTTGACGTGATACGAAGATCTTACGGCCACATTCGTAATCAGCGACCAAAAATCTATCAGAAACAAAATCAACATCTCTTGAGAGAGAAAACAAGTCCAAAATTGTTGAGCAGTGACTTAGAAGGAAGAACGAGTTAATTTAGGCAAATAAAAAGTAGGTGAAAGTAAACTAAATGAAAAGTAGGTGAAAGCACAGCCAATGGCTGCGAGCCGCATGAAAATGAGCTGCGGGTCATATTTTGAACAGCACTGCCTTTCGCCACCGAGTCCAAAAGCGGGAGATTACGGTTTGAGTGGTCTCCAGAGCAGTAGCAACACTTACCAAGCCTCGCCCAACCATTCCCACACTTTAAAGAAATAAAAAACATGTCATATACGGCGCATTGTTCCCCTCTTTGATTTAAAGGTAAAAAATCAGCGAGAAGGATTTTGGTTTTGGAGAAGATCTGCTTACAGTGTATTTTTTAAGTTTTTTTTTTTAAATAATTTTGACCCCCTTTAAATTTTTTATTAATTTTTTCAAGTAAAAACTATGTCATAAGTCGCAGAATGTTCCCTTCTTTCATATACAAGTAAAAAGACTGCGATAAAATGTTTAGTTTTGGAGACGACCTGCTTTTAATTCTGTTTGAGGCAGCCCCGAGGAAAACTACATACTGGGACATCTTAAAGATGTCTTTAAGGTAACCTACAAGGCTTTTTAGAGTGACGCACTCTCCTTCTGGATGGGACTCTACGATCGGTGGAGCCCGAGGCGCCCAACAACAATGACGGCCTGGAGAGATATTCCAATACTATCCAAAACGCCATTACAGAACAACTTAGGAAGATGACAAAAGATGGAAATCTTTTAACAAAGCCAAAGACACTAAACTCGAAGAGGATTGGAATCTATACAGATCTCACCTCAGAGAGTACAAGAAAGTCGACAGACAAAAATAAAGAGAGGCCTGGAGTAGAGTCTACTGCGAAGAAATAGAAGATCTACCACAGGCGGCAAGACTCCAGAAGGCTCTCACAAAAAACCCACACCGAAGCATCGGTAGACTAACCAAGGAGGACGGCACACAGACTGCTGACCTCCAAGAAAGTATCAAATTCTTAATGAGTACGCATTTCCCTGGCTCAATCACCACGGAGAAGGTTGTTTGGACGGAGGAAATACAAACTACTTCTGCAGACGACTGGCCAACAGCGAAATGCATCGTCGACGAGGACAAAGTAAGGTGGGCGATCGCAAGCTTCTCTCCATTTAAATCACCAGGACTTGACGGCATCTATCCAGCATTGCTTCAGTGGGGTCTGGACATACTCAAGCCGCACCTGGTAGATCAGGTGTGATCCTCTCTGGCTTTGAATTACATCCCCAGAAACTGGAGAGAAGTAAAGGCTGTCTTCATACCCAAACCTGGCAGGATGGATTATTCTATTCCTAAAGCATACAGACCAATAAGTCTCGTATCGTTTTGCTTAAAAACCATAGAAAGGCTTTGCGAAGATACATTAGGGATACGGTGCTTATCGACAAACCACTCCATCCCAGTCAGCATGCGTACACACCAGGCAGATCTGCAAATACGGGTCTCCGCACTATCGGGGGTCGTATAGAGATCTCCGAATACTAAAGAATCCACCCTGGGAGTATTCATAGACATAGAAGGTGCCTTCGACAAAACTACCTTTCCCAAAATATCTGATTCTCGTTCCGCTAGGAATATTCCCAAGACGGTAAGCGGATGGATATTCAACATGCTCTCAAAAAGAGCAATAAAAATCAGTGTGGATGGTGTCACGGTACAAGGCATGGTCATGAAAGGGTGTTCACAGGGGGGAGTGCTATTTCCGCTACTGTGGAATATGATCCTTGATACCCTGATTATCCGACGAAACAATGACAACATCTACACCCTTGCTTACGCATATGACCTAGTCATTCTGCTAACAGGTAGGTTTTAGAGCACGCTCTGCGAAAGGATGCAGGTTGCCCTTAAAACCATAGAAAAGTGGTGCAAAGATCACTCCTCGTCTATCAATCCCAGAAAGACGGAGATGGTCCTCTTCACAAAGAAAAGGAAGTTAACGGACCCAGAAGCACCGGAACTTCTGAAAACTAAACTAAGCTTCTCTACAGAGGTGAAATACCTTGGCGTCATCTTTGATAGCAGGCTAACATGGAACTCTTACTTGCAAAACTGAGTAAAGAAATCACACATATCTTACGAACAATGCCGTCGGACCGTGGGCTGAACCTGGGGTTTATCCCTCATTGTTGTCGCATGGACTTACACGACCATCATAAGACCCATGCTAACATACGGAGCAATAACCTGGGGACCAAAAATCCTCCAAGCCACAGCCTCACGAAAGCTAAATCAAATCCAGAGAATAGCATGTCTCAATGTTACTGGAGTCATGAAAACCACACCAACTAGAGCAATAGAAGTGATCCTTCATCTCACCCCCCTTAATATTCACATTAAGGAGGTTGCGTACAACTTCGCACGGTTGGCATCGAACCAGGAGCGGGTTCCGGTGCGGTGAAACTTCGCTTGTGGAACGATGCGTTAAATGCGCTTCCACTGTTGTAAGCGAGCATGGACGCCATTGCATCGAGATTCGTCTTCAACAAACCTTTCAGGGTAAAATTACTAGACACACACAAGATACCGTAACGGCAGGTGCTATACACATCTACACTGACGGTTCCAAAACCAAAAAGGGCTCAGTTTGTGAAATATACTCCAGAGCCCTAAGCCTGAACATAAAATGGGCTATAGCAAAGATGCAAGTGTAGTTCAAACAGAACTCACAGGTACCTGTAATTCTGTATAGCAGCAAGAGAAATAACCAGTAAGAATATTACTGGACAAAATGTGCACATCCTCACGGACAGCAGGCAATCACTTCCGGCCCTGGACAGACCACGTATCATATCAGCCACAGTATTAGAATGTCACCGAGCCCTAGCAGAATCCTTCAATCATAATGTGGTCACTCTGAGGTGGAGGAAAGGGTACGGCACATCAAAAGGAAATCGCATTCCTGACTCCTTAGCTAGGGGTGCGGCTGTCCTAAATATGCTCGGACCTGGCGTCTCCACTGACTTAGCGACGTCGGTGGTAGCGAACCTAATTAAAAAATATTCCCATGAACTTTTTAAAAAAGTAAGGGATGAAACTGAAGGCTGCAAACTTGCCAAGGAGCTACTCAGTTGCCCTGATAGCGGAATAGCTAAAAAGTACTTGACGATGACAAGGCAGAACCTGCGTCTTACAACGGGTATTCTGACAGGACACTGTCAACTACGCAAGCACCATCACAGAATGGGTCAAGCTGACACACCCCTATGCAGAGGATGTGAACAAGAAGACGAGACTGCCGAGCATATCCTTGGTGACTGCCCGACTTTTTCATCCTTAACGAAAACCGTGTTCGGCGAGTATTGGACCACCTTAACCAACATCAGAGAGGCACCTTCCGGAGACGTCATCAACTACTTTAAATCAGTAGGCTGGTTGACCCGCTGAGAGAAAGCCTCCTATTTCTGGAGCATGCACAATGGGTCTAATGAGGCCTAAGTGTCGTAGAGCTTCGGCTCACCCTCCCTCCGCTTCAGATCAGGGCTTTTTATGGTTTTTGCCTTCGTGGCTCTTCTAAATTGATTTAAAGAAATAAAAAATACATCATAAGCCGCGGATTGTTCCCTTCTTTTATGTAAAATTAAAAAACCAGCGAGAAGGATTTTGGAGACGACTTTTTATGTATTTTTGTTAATTTAGAGCCCTTGGATTTTTTAAAATAAAAAATTTATCAGAAACCGCGAGTTGTTCCCTTCTTTCACGTAAACGTAAAAAACCAGCGAAAAAGATTTTAGATTTAAAGACCTGCTCACGGTATATTTTTTACGAATTTTCATCAATTTTGGACTACGTTTAAAGATATTGTTAAATTAAAAATATGTCACACGCCGCAGACTGTTCCCTTCTTTCATATACAAGTAAAAAGAACTGCGTCAAAATGTTTAATTTTGGAGAACACCTGCTTTTATTTTCTGTATGAGGCTGCCTTGAGAAAAAAAAACGACATATTGGGACATCTTAAATATATCTTTAAGATAACCTTTAAAGCTTTTTATTGTTTTTTGCCCTTGTGGCCCCTCTAAGTTGTTTTTTAAATATTAAAAATATGTCATATGTCGCGGATTGTTCCCCTTTTTGATTTAAAGGTAAAAAATCAGCGAGAAAGATTTTGGTTTTGCAGACCTGCTTACAGTGTATTTTTATCAATTTGACCCCCTTTACAGCTTTTGAATAAAGAATATGTCATATGCCGCAGACTGTTCCCTTCTTTCATTTAAAAGTGAAAAAAATTGCTTAAAGATGTTTAGTTTGGAGAAGACCTGCTTTTAGTTTCTGTTCGAGGCAGCCTCGAAGCAAACTTCAACTACATACACGCAGCGACACTTCTGCCCCCTTAAGCCGCGTACAGACCAAGTCCCAATCCAAACCAACGCCAACTCCAACGAATGTGACAGTTGGCGTTGGGATTGGAAACGATTGGAAAGCATTTTACGATGTCGTCCACACCGCGTTTGTAGTTTCGAATTGGATACCGTTGGATACGGTTCGGTCATTTTCTACGGAAAGAGGTATTTTAATATGTCATCCAGTGATGATGAGTGACGAGTCATTATGTAAAAGTACCCCATTTTTAATTGTAAATTCTTTACTTGACAATAAGAAAAAGAAACGTCGACCAAGACGCTGGTGGATGACAACACCATATAAAAACAGAAAAGTATTAATAACACAAGTAAGTTGCTGGAGGAATTTCGGAGCGATCAGTGATCATTTCAGAACCTTCTCTCTATTTTTTTTCTTTATTTCAGCAACCTTGCACCTAAATTCAGTAGCAATGCTTTGCCAAATATCTATCTTCTTTTTGGAGAGTTTATAATTTATATTGCTAGGATCCCATAATATAGGGTTATCCCGGTATAGTTCAATTAATTTAAGGCTAAATCATCCGTCCATTTCATATCAATAGGCGAAATAAACAAAATATTTGTCAAAAACAAAACACACAGACCCGAGGAATACTTGCCAACGACTGAAAACATTCAAATCTCGTCCACACCAAATCAAACATCTCTTTGAAGTACCGCTCAACGACCGAACGCAAGCCAACGCCAACGATCGCCTTGGAAACCGTTGGAATGCATTGGGATATGTTCGCCAACGCCGTACACACCAATTTATATGCTTCCGAATTTCTAGTCACATGTGCCTTGGTGTGCGTTGGAACTTCGGTTGTACGCGGCTTTAAAAGCAATTAAGGATGGGCTTGCGACCGGCGTGAACATATTACCCGAGTCAAGATAGCATTTGACCTAGACAAAAATAATATAAAGCTAATTTTTGGTACAGATCATAATTGTGGGCAAAATAGTAATATACTAAAAGTCCTGGAGAATCCTCCTTCCGTAACCCCCTTTTTTGCTCCCCCCCCCCCCCCCCCCAATTCCCCTTTTAATATTTTGGTGATTTTCTTGGAAACTATCAACTTTACGTAAAAATGTCAAGTGAACATTTTTGAAGCTGATAAAATTCCCCTTCCAAAGACGTATCACAATCCATACTCAATAGCACATGGCACCCACCAGTGGCGTATCAAATGAAGGGAAACCTTTAAAAAATATATTTTTTGCTATTTATTCTCAGTTTTTTTGATGTAAGCATAATTTTTTTAGAAGAAACATATTTTTCACTGAAACGACAATTAAAAGGTGGTCTACTTGCGAATATTTTAGAAGTTCATCGCAATTACTTCAGCAAAAAAAAAATTAAAAGTTTATCCGAGACTTCTCAGCTTTACGTAAATCTGGAGCAAATTAATTTTTACTGCCAATATAAAACCTTTTTGGGGCTGATATTTGATTTTCTACGTATACAATGTATGTTTAGCAACATATTAAAAGTCAATTCAACCCCCTATAATATAGAATTTCCAAGTCTGCCCCAAGATAATCAATTTGCGAAATAACAGGTGCGCGTAGCACCACCCGCGACATGATCATGCGTTGTTCGAGCTTGTATTAATATTTCAAGGTGAAATAAACCGGTTTCGCTATTTATTATTTGTCTATTGCGTAATGTGTCATTTGTGCGGCGGCATTCTTTGAGAGATCTGTGTGTATTTTTTATATTGTTTAATTGAAGATGGAGAAATGTGTTTTGTGTAAACTGCCACTAAGTGAGCGTGTTATTACTAAAGTTGGTGAAAAAGGACTAAAAACGTTACTGACTGCTAGTGAAAAGCGTTGCGATGGTTTAAGTGACATTTTTAAGAGCGTGAAATCAATCGAAGTGCATCAGGAATGCAGGTTAGAAATTTTGAATATTCATACGCCATTGTGGCCTAGGAAGGTAAAAATTTGATAATTAATGAATGCTTCTGTTTTTAGAAAATCCTACACGAGAAATGATACAATTTTGAAACATATTCGAGAACAAAATGAAAAAGCTGGACCGTCACAGCAATCATGCTCGACTTCAGCACCCACCTTTGGTTCTGAAATTCCGGATTATAACATTAAAGAGGTTTGCTTATTTTGCGGTAAGCCGGCGTCTAGTCAATTAGAAAAAAATAAAAAGTATTACAACCGGAAAACAATCATACAAGTATCTACTATTTTGATTAAAGAAAAAATTATGTCTGAAGCTGTCGCCAAAACGGACAAGTAGGGTGAAGAAGTTCTGATTCGAGTCGGAACTTGCGGAGATCTGGTTGCGGCTGAAGCCAAATATCACAAGGACTGCCGTCTCCTATTCTCTTCGGGAGGAAAGCTGGAAAAACTGGGAGATTCGCGAGGTCGACCGAACGATAGCCAGAGGCATGAGGCGTTCTTGAAAGTTTGCGAGTCTGTTGACAATTCTGATGAGTGCCAGTTTTCCATAGACGACTTAGAGCTGGAAATGGAAAAATTATTTAAAGACATGGATTGCGAGCCTTACTCTCGAAAACAGTTTCTAAGGAAGTTGGT
Source organism: Philopedon plagiatum (assembly GCA_963971165.1). Lineage (NCBI taxonomy): Eukaryota > Metazoa > Arthropoda > Insecta > Coleoptera > Curculionidae > Philopedon > Philopedon plagiatum. The sequence continues at coordinate 68,785,578 of OZ020193.1, forward strand.
CGATTACTTTGGACAGCGAATATGTATCACCGAAATTACAGGAAAAAGAACAGTTTTGAATTTCAGAGATAATGTAGATTCAATATTGTTTAAATCTTGGTATACTCAGAAGCTAGAAAACAGTGAGCAAGATGAAAGGTTGAGGGTAGTACAGAAAGCTGCAGAAATCATAAGAGAAGATATACGTGCTGCCATATATGATTGCAGCGCTTATCCACCCGCAGAAAAATCCTCACTTTTATGCAATATTCCCAAAAGTTTAGACACGCTACTGGAGACAATTATGAAATTAAAAATGTAGCAAATGAACGCCAGGATACGAAAAATGCAGCTATAGGTCAGGCTATAATAAGCGCATGTCGACCAAGGTCATTCATATCTCCAATTTTACTGGGTATTGGTGTATATGTCCATAGAGAATTTGGCTCCAGGCAGATCGTGGACTTCCTGAACAATTGGGGGTTTTCGGTGACCTACAACGAAACATATCGATATGAAAACTGCATAATAAAAGACAATACCAAGACGGTTGCTAGCGAAAATAGTCTTGTCCAGTACTGCTTTGATAACGCAGATTTTAATATTAAAACTCTTACTGGCCATGGCACCTTTCACAGTTTAGGAGAAATTCGATTGACTACTCCTTCGCCACCTGCAACACCAAAATCGATTGCTCGCCAAATTGACATTGTTTCTTCTACAGCAGCAGCAGAGAAAGATGAGATTTCCATCAGTTGGTACAAAGCACCAAAGACACCTGCATTGAAAAATGTTATAGCAAGAGACATTAAAATCGGTAATTCAGAAATGAAAAATCTAATGAAACATGCGAAAACTTTGGATCTATTATGGTTGGCTAGCAACTGGGCAGGTATATGATGATATTTAGTATGAATATCGTTGTTTGGTACGATTTAATTTTTGGTTTTTAGGAGTCGACAAACCACCATCTTGTGGAGGAACAATGAAACAAGCGCTTAATGGATACATGGAATGTGAAAAAACAAGTGTTACAATTTTACCTTTTACTAATATGTCTCCAACTGACCCAAGCACTATTTATTCTGCTTTGAAGTTTGCTTTAAAAGAAACTCGACAGCTGAGACAAGAGCACTGCATAGTAACTTTTGATCAACAATTGTACGATAAAGCGGTTAAAATTGTAGACTCCGAGCCTCAGACGTTCAAAAACATATTTGTGCGTTTAGGCTCCTTTCACACGATCATGGCTTTCATGAAGGCGATTGGTTACCTAATGGGTAAGATTTGGACAGCTTCATATTATGTATATTGCGTTTTAGTCTAATCATCATATATTTTTAGGTGGAAGCGGTCTTGAAGACTTGAAGTTTACGCAAAAAACTCTGTGGTACACATAATAGGAGGACACGCGTATAACAGAGCCCTAAGAGCTCATTTCATCACTCAACAAGCCCTGGTCACTTTTCTCCTCGAAAAGATAAACATCAATAAAGAAACCAAGGACCAATTAAAAACGTTGTTCCTGGATTTTCTAACTGGATCTTCTACACCAGAAAATGTCTATGAGAACAAAATTCTTGATAACCTTGAAGAAAAACTAAACAGTGTGATTGAAGAAATATCAAAAAATAGCCCAACTGCAGTTCTATGGTTCCAATACATACGACAGGTAGAACTCATCAGACTTTTCATTCGAGCCGAAAGAACTGGCAACTGGGACTTGCACCTCCTTTGCATAAGGCTTATGCTGCCATATTTTCATGCTGCAGGGTCTTACCACTATGCCAAGTCAGCCCACTTGTATGTACAGCAATGTGACGATCTTGAATATGTTATGCCCAAGACCGAATACGAAAAATTTGTAAAGCATTTCACAATTCGTCGTTTGGAGGGCTTTTGGACTGGGGTCCCTACAGATCAAGTCATCGAGCAGGATCTGATGAGAAACTTCAAGGGACAAATGACACATGGAAGAGGTATAACCGAAAATACCTTGAATCATTTTGTCTATTCTTTTCCTGGATGTCTTCCCTTGTGCAACGTCATGGAAGAATCATGTGGTCAAGCATATAAAAACAGGTGTCAGACTAGCGATCACGTAAGAATATTTGGAAGTAGGCTCTGTGGTTTGTAATACTTACCCATTGTTATTTTTAGCACATTGATCTAACTGAATCCCGTAGAATTGGAGACTCCAAAGACTTACATACATTTATAGAGTGGTTTACGAATCATTCTCCGTACGAAAAATGTAACAAATTATACTCAATATCTACTGGAATAGCTGCAGATAAAACTATTAATTGTCATGTTGCCGAAGAAGTAGGACAAAAATGTCTTAGCGAAGTAGAAGGAAAACCATTTTCAGACATAAAGATATCCGTCAAAAACAAAGCAAGATCCTTGTCGTTTATGAGTGGCACAGTAAGAATCCAAAATGACATCGTCCCGGTTTCGACTCCCCAATTATTCCTACGGCTATTTTGTGTCTTAAAATCAGAAAGTGACAAATCCGAATATTTCAGATATGAGTTATCATCAGAACCACCTTCTCTATTCTGATGGGACCTACATGAGAAAAACACAAAAGTCTGTTCTAACTTCATTTTTTCCCGAAAAAACAAGTGATATTGATCTGAATCAATCAATGGATTTTGTGATTGACGGTGGCTTTCTGCTGCATATTGTAGTATGGCCAAAGCTTGGCAACTTCAAGGATGTTTTTAATGCATACGTCCGATATGTGGTCAAACATTATCAAAAATCAATTGTGGTTTTCGACGGATATACAGAGGACGCTACCACAAAATCGGAAGAACAGAGAAGACGTGGAAAAAATAAGTGTAGCCCAAATATTATATTTAACGAAAACACAAATATAAATATTGCTCAAGAAGAATTTCTTTCAAATAACAAGAACAAGGCGCGGCTTATATCTGTGTTAGACGCATATTTAAAAGATGCGGGGGTCACCGTCATTCACGCTGTAGATGATGCAGATGAACTAATTGTCAGTACAGCTCTCAAATTAAATATCACCAATAAAAATGTTATGGTTGTAGCTACGGCTACAGACGTTCTTGCTATGCTCATTGGTAGAGCACCACAAAATAATAGCATAAGTGTGCTTCATCCAGCCACGAGCCGAACGGCTGGAAAAGTATATGCAATAACTGAGGTACAAACTGCAATTGAAGATATGAAAGAAGTTATTCTCTTTGCTCATGCAGTTTCTGGCTGTGATAAAACATCTGCCTTATACAGAAAAGGGAAAAAAATTGTATACATGCAGTTACAGAAAAATCCCAACTTAAGGAATAAAGTTTGCGAGATATTTAATGTACCTAATCAATTACAAGAAAATGTGATTCAATGTGGGGAAGAGTTTGTCAGATCTCTTTATCCTGAATCCTGAATCCAAAATTTGGAGATATCAATGACCTTCGCCATCATCTTTATAATAAAGCAATCGCAAGACAATCATCTTCTGCACTCCTAGAGCTATCCAGTTTGCCGCCCACAAAAGCAGCCTGTGCCCAACATTCACTGAGAGTATACCTTCAGGTGAGCAACGGATAAACAAAAATTAATTTGTATCTTTATATTTCTTTTGTTTTTTAAGGTACAAGAGTGGCTGGGAAACCGGTTACCGCCTACTGAATGGGGCTGGAAGTTAGTCGAAGGACAATTATTGTTGCCTGTCAGAACTGCGCTACCTCCCGCACCCGAATCACTTCTCTCTCTGGTTTACTGCCACTGCAAAACCAATTGTGCTGGTAGATGCTCATGTAGACACTCAGGCCAAAATCTTGACTCGGGTAATATAGCGAGGGAGGTGAGACGGAGCAGTTGCCTGCAGACGATCGCGACCAAATCCAGGAATATTCCAGATGTTCCAACGGCACATGTCCTATCGACATGTGCCGTTTGTATCAATATAAGCTAAGACGCCCTTAAAGGCTTGGTTGGTCGAGAACAAGCAAATTGACCCGGAGATAGAAGAGATCAGACTGAGCTAGAGCTAGAGTTAGCATACATCCGTGTTAGGGCGGCGTCGCTAATGTATCAAGTACTCCATAAGGAATATTTATTCCCAATTTGACGTTTCTAGAGCCAGAGGTTTAGAATGGCCTTTTTCGCCCATTCTAAACCTGAATTTTAAGAGGAAGTACAGATAAATAAAAATGCTAATATTTTTTTTAAATGTTGTATTTTGATAAGTGTTTGTTCTTTTAGAAACGGAAAAATAAAAATTCTTATTTTCGGATTTCTACAATGGCTTTCACAAAACAATAGTATTACTGAACTCCATTGAGATAAAAATATAATGTAATATAATTATAATTCCGAAGTTTCCATTTGACTGAGATTCTCGTTATTGTTAACATCACACAATGACAGTGGCGTGCCGTGACAATTACAAAGGGGGAATCGATCCGATCCGACAAGGTTATTTTTGACTTTCTGGTGAATGCTGGTGATTATGATGACGGTGTGTATGAGATTTTTTGGAGAGATTTCTCAGAAGATAATATTTCACTTTCTCTATGGTAATGTCGCAAAATTGGCCGAATATACTGGATTTCTCTGTGAATACCGATGAATTATGGACAAGGTTTATTGACGCTCTTATATTCTGCTTAGATTGCTGTTGTCCATCTAAACACAAAAAAATTAATATGAAGAAACCTGTAAAGTGGGTGGTACAGCAATGATTTATCTCGTATGAAGTCTAAAATCGATCAGCTGTACTGGTTACAAGGAAATACTAATGATATTACTGTGCATTTGGAATATAAGGGTCTTAAAAAGACATATAAAAACTAGATAAAAAAATATTTCTTAAAAACAAGATTACTTCTGATTGTAAGCCCAAAATTATATGGTCGATTGGTATAACAACAAACTGAACAGGAAAAATGAAAAATGGCGTCAAGTCTTATTTCATACAGGCAATGAGATTATCTTTGACCCTGCTCTAATTGCTAATGAATTTGTCGCTTATTTTGGTACTATATCTGCAAGAATGCTTCTACAAAAATATGGGTCTAATAGTATTAATTGTATCCTTCCAGTATTAACCGGTAACATAATTAGCCAGGTTAGTGAAGCTGAGCTGCTTAATATTACTGTACGAATTAAAAATAATAAAAAATATCAAATACTATATCCCCAAACCTCTCACTATGCTAATAAATTTCAGGCTAAATGAGTGAATATTCCCGAAAAATCTGAAGGTTGCCAGCATTGTTCCCGTACTTAAGAAAAAGCAATATCCAAAATATGGAAAATTACAGACAACTATCAATCCTGAGTATTTTCTCGAAAATACTTGAAAAAATTGTCTACGATCGAGCAATTAATTTTGTTGATAAGTTTAAGGTTCTAAACTCATCTCAGCATGGCTTTCTTCCAAACAAATCTATAGAGACTGCATCATATCAGTTACTGAATCATGTTTTTCACAGCACAAGAGAGAAAACTGGTTCCTGCGATTTTCTCTGATCTTTCTGTGACTTTTGACTCTATAGAACAAAAACTTTATAATTTGGATATTAGGGGTAATACAAATATTAAACTGGATTGACTAACAGGAAGATGTTCGTGAGGTATGACAGTCAGTCTGTAACGGGGCAGGTAACCCTCTTGAGGTTCTCCGTATTTATAGTATAGTTATAATTCACCGGATCTTTCAGTCTCGCAAATGAAATGCAGCAGCATTTGTGGATATTCAGATCAAGTTTATTAATGAGTGACCATTCAAATACCGCGGCAATGTCGGTTTGAAGCATTTCACAATCGTGCGGAGACGATATCACACGAAACTATTAATGTGTTTAATAATTCACATTTGTCACATCCCCCACAAACCGACTTTTTGTGGGTTGTGGGGCTTTAAGATGTGGTCCTTTAAAAGATCTTTTCTATTTCTTTGATATTCACATTTGTCAGGTTGGGTTGGGTTGGACAAACAAACCAACTTTTTGTGGGTTGTGTGGCTGTAAGATATGGTGGTTTAGATAAGCGTTCCTAATTGTTTGATATTAATATCTGTCGCATCTAAATAATTCGACTTCTTTGGGGGTTTTATGTTTCAAGTAAAGACTCTTTAAACAAGACTTATAACGTGTTTGAAAATAGCATTTGTTGCATTTAAATAATTTAACTTATTCCGGGATTTTATGTTTTAGGTAGTGTCTGTTTAAATTAGACTTATAACATGTTCGATATTCACATTTGTCACATCCAAACAAACCTATTTTTTGTGGGTTGTGGTGCCTTAAGATGTGTTGCTTTAAAATATCTTTTCCAACTGTTCGATATTCACATCTGTCACACCCCAACAAACCGACTTCTTGTGGGTTGTGGTGCTTTAAGATGTGTCGCTTTAAACAATATTTTGTAATCGTTCCATATTCACATTTGTCACATCCGAACAAACCGACTTTTTGTGGGTTGTGGTATTTTAAGTTGTGTTGCTTTAAATGATCTTTCCTAATTGTTTGATATTCACATTTGTCACATCCAAACAAACCTACTTTTTGTGGCTTGTGCTGCTTTAAGATGTGGCGCTCTAAAAAAGCTTTCCCAACTGTTCGATATTCACATTTGTCACATCCAAACAAACCGACTTTTTGTGGGTTGTGATACTGTAAAATGTGGTTCTTCAAATTATATTTTTTAATTGTTCGATATTCACATTTGTCACATCGAAACAAACCTACTTTTTGTGGGTTGTGGTGCTGTAAGATATGGCGCTTTAAATAAAATTTCCCAACTGTTTGATATTCACACTTGTCACATCCCAACAAACCGACTTTTTGTGGGTTGTGGTGCTGTAAGATGTGGCTCTTTAAATAATCTTTTCTAACTGTTTGATATTCACATTTGGCACATTTAAACAAAATCAAAAATACTTTTTGTGGGTTGTGGTGCTGTAAGTGGTGGTGCTTTAAATAAACTTTCTTTACTGTTCGATATTCACACTTGTCACAGCCCAAAAGACCGACTTTTTGTGGGTTGTGGTGCTTTAAGATGTGTTCCTTTAAATAATCTTTTCTAACTGCTTGATATTCACATTTGTCACATCTAAACAAACCGACTTTTTGTGGGTTGTGGTGCTTTAAGATGTGTTGCATTAAACGTCTTTTTTCAACTGTTCGATATTCACATCTGTCACATTCCCACAAACCGACTTTTTGTGGGTTGTGGTGTTTTAAGATGTGTTGCGTTAAACGACCTTTTCTAACTGTTTGATATTCACATTTGTCACATCGAAACCAACCGACTTTTTGTGGGTTGTGGTGCTGTAAGATGTGTTCCTTTAAACTTTTTTTTTCAATTGTTCGATACTCACATTTGTCACATCCCAACAAACCGACTTTTTGTTGGTTGTGGTACTGTAAGATGTGGTTCCTTAAATGATCTTTTCTAACTGTTCGATATTCACATTTGTCACATCTAATCAAACCCACTTTTTGTGGGTTGTGATGCTTTAAGATGTGGTTCCTTAAATTGCGTTTCCTAACTGTTTGATATTCACATTCATTGCATCGAAAGAAATCATTCTCTTCAGGGTCCGTGCGCTTCAACTGGTGCCTTTTTAAATGTCGCTTCTGATTTGTCTGGATATCCCACACTTGGCTTTTGTATCTTTGTTTTTCTTGATTACTTCCACCAGACGACACACTACAACAAAGAGTAAAACAAAAATTTTTAAATATAAAAGTAGATAAGAGACATTGCTGATTTTGTATTCAATCTTAGGAACTCTTCAGTAAAGAGGTTGTTGTGACATTGTGAGTAAATAAAAGTTATAAAAAGCGACAGTGTGTTCTAAATTCTGACCGTCCGGAACAAAACATTTAGACTGTGAATTAGATGTGCGGTTCTTTGGCTACGTTTGCAGTGCATATTGAAATCGGCGATGTCATTGAAAATTATGCCTTTGATAGAAAAACTGTTTGTTATTAGAATTACATAGTAAAAACTGAGTGCAATTGGATAAATTCCAGAAAACAGGCCTAATTTTATTACTGCTGTGGTTCGATTACAAAAACTGAAAGGCCTATAAAGCTGAAATTTTGTAGGCAGGTAACCATTACCCCAATGAAGTGCATCACATGAACCTTGACGATCGCCCCCTCCATGTGGGAGATAAGCTATCCCCAAATTAAGTTCCACATACAATCTTCACTAGATGGCGAAAACGCCAACTCAGTCTGTAAAACCTACTTAATGTTCGGTTCGTCCAGATGCGAGTCGTTTATACTTGCTTTTGAATATCGCTTTGGGTGTTTAGGATGGTTAGGAAAAAATTTCGGAGCGCAAGTCTAAACAGGACGCCTGCGTTCGCTATTTTATTTTTTGACAAATATTTCTTCATATTTTTGTCTGACTAAAAATATCCTTTATGGCGTCCTGAAGAATCCCCTTACCCACATTTTAGTGCCAGAAGAATTAAAGTATATACATTAGTAAAGATGCAAAAAGAAATTGGGCATTGTATGACAAAATAATGATAAATTTCTTCTTACATCACTATCCCATCCCACTAATTAACTAATTATAATAAACTAATTATAAATGAGAAAGTTTGGATGTTTTGGTAATCAATTACGCCTTAACTGTTGAACGATTTGGATGACACTTGGTGGATACCTAGATAGTCTATGTCCTGGATTAGCACCTAGGGTACTTTTTATCCAGGAAAATGCGTAGTTTCTTAAGGAACGATTACATAACAATTTCCAATGGTTTTATTAATTGCGAGCGTGCGGTGAGCGGCGCGGGCGCAAGCGGAGTGGAGTGGAGAATTTCAAGTTATGCCACATGAACGTAGTCGTGGGCCAAGCCTCCCGGCACGAAATTCTAAAGTCCACGCGGATGAAGTCGCGGGTACAGCTAGTTAATGTATATATCGTAATTTCTCTGACACCAAAATGTAATCAATTAAAATCCCCAGAACGCTATAGAGCCATATTTTGAGTATGACCCAATGGACCCAAATGTAAGGAAGTATGTGTAAAAAAATAAAATGGCGAAGACATCGCTACCGATCAGTCTTAAAGTCGCCACAGAAACGCCAACCTAAAACTATGCCTCCGGCATAGGGATACCAAGCGCCCCGCTTCTAGCGGGATTGCCCGCTTTAAGTACCCAATGTCCCGAGTCCCGCAACTACGACCTGCAGATCGCTCTGTCCCGAATTTTCAGGATAGGACATAATTATTTATAAATATACGAATTTTGGTCTAACTTAAACTTACTGTCCCTACAGTGTTGCTAATGGCCTGATAAATATCAGAATCTACCACAATTTTGTGATCTGATAATTTATCTGATAATCAATATAGAGCCACTATCAGAAGTCTAATCCGCCATAATTTATATATCTTTCGGGCTTTACTTCAAAAACTATTTTTATTTTTATTAATTTACACTTTAATTTTGTAAACGGAGAAAGATACTTACGGTGTTTTTAATAAAAGTGGTAATACTTTACTGAATGTTCCACCTTCTTGTATTTTAGTGAAAACGCAAGGTAAAGTAAAATAGAATTTTTAGAAGAAAATTAGATACTTCTGAAGTTACAACATAATAAGGCTTAAAAAACACATTAAACCACAAAGAAAAATCTGATAACTTCTCCTCAAATCTAATAATTTTTTACTACTGTCCATTGGCAACACTATATGTCCCAATAACCTCTTACGACTTTTGGACTGATCAGTGTTGCCAGAGCTACTGTTTTTGCAGTAGATCTTCTGTTTCGAGCCTTTAGCTACTGTTCTACTGCCTGAAGGGTAAATTCTACTGTTACCTATATTTAATTTGAGAGAAAAGGTGAAAAAAATAGTCCAAAATTTACTCTAATTTGCAAGAGTTAGACAACGAATATAGGTTGTTACGAAATATGGAAATTACGTGGACAGAGGTTAATAATATCAAAGGATTTTGGAATAAAATCGAAAAAATGGGTTATGCAAATAACAAAATAATGATTCCTGTTTTTATCACTTTTGTATTTAATGTATTAAGTTTTCCACATTCTTCGGCAAATGTCGAAAGAATATTTGCACATGTAAATTTTCTTAAAACTCACCAGAGAAACAAGCGTGCAACAGCAAGTATTTCAGTTCAGGTACTCTTCACTCAAAAAACTTTATTTCTTCACAAGACAAAAATTGTTTCTCTGTAGAGTTTAATACTTTTAATATTGGCTTTACATAATCTACAAATGTACAAGAAGTCATCAGAATTATTCGATTCCGGCTAGAATGAAAGTATTTTCTCACGTCTGTTTATTTCACTTAATAAATTACCTACTTAGGTTTATAAAAAATACTCATGAGAATAAAAAGAAATATTAAAAACTATATTTTTTACTTTTTTTACTTTTTAATTAATACATATTATTATTTTATTATTGTACTGTTTCTATTAAACTACTGTTTTTTCTACGAAAATCTACTGCCTGAACGTGAAACTGATCTGGCAACACTGGGTCTAATTTACTATTTCCCTATAATTTAATTTTAATATTTTATTTTCTTTTCAGTTTAAATAATTTTTAAACTATACTGTTTATATAAAAATAAAATTTATTATATAATATAAAAGTGTCCCGCATTTTTATTCAATGTCCCGTTTTTTACTAACAAATCCCGCTAAACCCAAATGAGGACTTGGCAACCCTACTCCGGCATATTTTTTTTTAATTTTATGTATCCAATATTTTTAAATGCTCGCTTGAAAACTGCTAAAATTTAGCTAATTGATTTAGCTGATGGTACCCAACAGAAATTTTAATACAGTCTCCAAGATATACAGAGGAGTCAATAATTAAGCCCTTCAAAATTTACATGCGATTTCCTATGTCCTGCATGTTGATACACCAGCACCATAGGCGCAGAGTCCGTGTGGGCTTTGGGTGCGTGAGGACCCCGCTCCCGATTTACTCGATTTTCTACATATTAGAAGAAGAAGAATTGATACACTGCTTGAATACTACTAGGAATTGTAAAACTACAAAAATTATTTCGTGTTTGCGATAAGCTCTTATTTAGCCGTACTTTCTAGTTTTGCCGCTGCGGCGATATCTATCCAATACCAAGCCAAGTGATTGATGCGATTCGCGGAAGTCCATTCTTTGATTCTTTTCGGTTGCGAGTTCGGGAATTCACAGATGTTATTTATTCTGTTACCTGTGTCACCAGGTCTATCGTTTAAACGGTAGGTCTAGGTACCGTTTTCGGCCTCGACCTACCGCCCTCCGTTTTCGGCCTCGACCTACCGCCCTACCGTTTTCGAACCTGATTCTACCGTAATTTTTAATTTGAAAAATATATATATGCCATTATCTTACTTCGTCACCGATATTATCCATTTACGGCCGGTATTATAGGTTGTTGAAACTGAAAGTTCAGATCTCAGGTTTTTCTTTTTTTATATATTTCTATCGAGCTGAAGCCATATCCTAGAACGCACCTGCAGCCTGTGACAACCAAGTATGAACGCGCTCTTGGGAGAATACAAGATGACTGGGATTCACAGAAATGTGAAGTCCAACGAATTTTAGGGATACTAGTTTTATTTAGGGATATTTCATTGAATTTTACATGAAAATACTAGGGTTTTTAAAAAGATACAATTTTGTTTCTCTATGCGATATTTTTCCTAAATATTACTTTATTAAACTTTATTTGTACTATTTTGGTCAACAGGACGTATATCACGTTAATAAAATACAATTTTAAAACAAAGTAAAATAAGGAAAATACATAAGGTTTGTTCTTTTGTGTTGCACGAAACTGCACTAATATGTACTAATTTTTTGCCTATGGGTATCTTCAACGAATAAAAAAAAAGTGCAGTTTCGTGCAACACAAAAGAACACACCTATAGTTCAGATTCGATTGTTCCTAATGAAATCAAATTACGGGTTTGTTCTTTTGTGTTGCACGAAACTGCACTAACCTGCACTGTCTTTTTTTCTAATGGGTTTGTTTTACAAATCAAAAAAAAGTGTAGATTAGTGTAGTTTAGTACAGCACAAAAGAACAAACCGTTTTCTACCGTATTTTTTCCTACCGCGAAAACACTTAGACCACCTGGCAACCAACACTGGTATTATTTTGTGCTTTGGTGCTTTACTGTCATATGTCTAATTTTAATTTATTTTTAAAATACTTTAAAAAATAGTGTTCAGTGTTTAGTGCTTGTTTAAGGACTTTTTTCAAAATAATTTTGCCAATGCTATACGGTAAGGACATTAAAGGACCCAATTACTGACTCCTCTGTATAACTTGAAGGCTGTTTATTAAAACTTCTGTTGGGTATCATCAGCTATATCAATTAGCTAAATTTTAGCAGTTTCCAAGCAAGCATTTACAAAATATTGGATTAATTAAAATTTAAAAAATGCAAAATTATGACGGAGGCCGGAGGCATAGTTTTAGGTTGGCGTTTCCGTGGCGACTTTAAGACAGCAGTAGCGATGCCTTCGCCATATTATTTTTTATACATTTTGGTACCAAAAATATTGATACTATATCCATACATTAATAGTGATGTAAGAAGAAAGTTACCATTATTTTGTCATAATGTCATGTGGGTACCTATATATTTTATTTTTTCTGGCACTAAAATGTGGGCAATAGGAATTCTCAGGACGCTATAGAGGCTTATTTTTAGAAACACACAAATAAGAAATATTTGTCAAAAAAAAATGGCGAAGGCAGACTTGCTGTTTAGCCTTAAAGTGTGTCAGGTGTAGTACAATGTACAATTTTTAAAATCAGCAGAGTTTTGGGTTAATTCTTGAACAAATGGCGGAGGCGCTCCGATTTTTTTCCCTAGTTATCCTAAGCACCGAAAAGCAATATTTAAAAGCCGGCGCCTATGACCAGCATCCGGTATGTACAACTGTATAATACACAGCACAGTAACACACGCATCACGCATCGACATGAAAAAAAAAATCCGCTACTTAGTCAAATGCGGAATGTTCTTAGGTACTGTATAGCACTGGCAAGATTATTTTGAAAAAAGTCCTTTAACAAGCACTGGGCACTGAAAACTATTTTTTAGAGTAATTTAAAAATAAATTAAAATGACACCGATACCAGTAAAGCACCAAAGTACAAACTAATACATCAACAGAATAAAATAACATCTGTAATTTCCCGAACTCCAATCAAATCGATCAAACAATGGATTTACGCGAACCGCGCCAATCACGTGGCCTAGAACTGGATACGTATCGCCGCAGCGGCAAAACTAGACAGTACGGCTAAATAGGAGCTTTTCGCAAATACAAATTAATTTTGGTCGTTTTAAAAATAGTACTAATAGCAGTATTCAAACAGTGCAGAATGGTCCGATTCGGGGAACAATGCGGTCATAAATGTTTTTCTAAAGATAAAAATTAGGGTAATTCATGGATTTATTACGTTACGAATGGATACGGGATGATTTAACATTCTTGGAAGCCAAAACAAACCATTCTAAACGACACTGTAAACACAATTTGTAAACAATGGCCACATCGCATTTTACCTTGTATTTTTGTACAAAAAATGCGTTAGAAGCATCACAAGATTTACTAAAAATAATAAAAGCCCTAAAATATTTAATTTTTCTGCTAAATAATAATAAATTTAAGTTAAAAAGGTTTTATTATTTATAGGTTATGATGTTATTTCTAAAGGTGTTTATTTAAAGTCGCTCCGAGACATTTATAAATCTATAAGTCGCACTTTTTCTTTTCTAGTTCATTAGACAAAGACGTACGTGTAACCGAGTGTTCAGACCGAGGTTCAGTCGTTTTCCTAAACAACCAGCACAGACAGCAACACTTCTGAGCTCCAACACTCCAATGCTATTTTATCTCTTTCTACTACCATTCTTGATTCAATTACGTAGTAATTCGTAGTCTTGTCTGTGTTCGTAGTTTGTAAACTGCTCCCCCAAGAGAATAACAAACAACAAAATATAAGGCTTCACGTTCGATACGCTCACAGTATACGGACATCGAATCCTTTCGTAATAAATCCATGGGGTAATTTTTACATATATGGCTAATTACTGGAATCCTCAATAAGTAAATATCTTAAACCTAGTTAAAATTTGTGTGCTTTATTAGTTTGTTCTAGATTCTAGACATTTAAAGTGAGCGGTTGTAAGAATAAATTTTTTTAAGTGAAGTGGTAGTGTTTAGGTGTGAGATTTTGACAAATATTTTTGAAGCAATTATAAGTAAAACAGGTAAGGAATATTTTTTTAGTGTTAGGGTAGTCTTCCATTAAAAAAATATATTACATAAAACACCATTACACTTTGTGTTACATCTGTAACGGCCAAACAACGAAAACGATAATTTCCTCAGTTTTAGTATAAAAGTTCCCACCCGACGCCAATAAGCTCTAAGTTCCTGTATATTCCTAAGAGTACCTACCAATTGTTCTTATGATCCATAAAAATAAATGGCCAATATAGGCCAATTTGGATTAAATGTGCAAAAAAGGTTTACTGTGTAGTAAGCTGTGTATTGATTTGACGATTATGTGATTAATAAATTTTATGTTAAAACTGAAACTACGACCTAGTTTTCTTATTTCAGATTTATTATAGAGTACTCAGATGATATAACTGTGACGGAAACATATGCAGAAATACAACTTCAAGAGCTACTGGATTATACAGTTCCTCGCATTTGCTAAGTCAAACTCCTGTCTTAGATATAAGTGTGGATAAGGCAATTAGGTACCAATATTATGATTCTTGTATCAAAATGGGGTTGTGATGGAAGTAGCGGACACTTACAGTATAAACAGGTAGCCAGAGGTTTTTCTGATGCGGACATTTTCTTTACGTCACTAGTTGCAATTGTACTGTTCTACTAAGTATCGAAATAAGGACTCTAAAAAGATTATAGGTTAACAAAACCCAAGATCGTCTTCCACGAGGTATTGCCGCCCAATAAACCTGCAATTTCAACAATAAATCAATTGACAAGGAACTGATTTATAGATTTAAAATTATTTTGATTACTTTGTCGTGTGGATTTCCAGTAAATGCCTCTGAATTTGCAAAATACGCTTTAGAAACAGCGGATTTATTTGTAAACTTATACCCTTGGTACTATAGGCAGGGCGTGAGTTCACAAAGATTTAGTATATGGAGCTTTAGTAGTTTCAGCAGCAGGGTTACCAACTGGGATGATGTTAGGGAAAGCGTAAGAATCAAGAAACAAACATTTAAAAGAATATCGGCAACATCACTCCCGTAAAGTGTCAAGAGAACTTACTAATCATGATGTAATAAATCGCCTCTTAGCAACTTCCGATCCGCTTATTTCATCCCTTCGTCAAAAATATACCGAAAAATCGAAAAGAAAATAGCGATGGTCAAACCTCTACTTAGCATTGATGAAAGTAGTGTACAACAAGAAAGACTTGAAGTAGCTAGCGACCCTAGTGATAGTGCTAAGTAAAGATTGAACTTCTGCCTAAAGTTGGACTAGTTAGTTTTAGGTTTCATAATAGGTAGTCAGTTAAAAAATAGGTGTCTCTTTCAACTGACGTAAGGTAAAAGTTTACTAATATAATGCCTAATTTTGTAATATTATAACGTATTATTTTTGAAGTTATTCATAATGTTTTAAAATTAATATAAATAATAAATATTGACGATGTATTTCTGATATTTGCTTTATAACAATGTGCTGGATAAATTTGAGTACCTACAACATGACAGTGAACTTTTATTGCATTAAGTATATTTTAAGGAATGGGTTTTTGAATAAAAGAACTATGTACAACATAAAAATTAATATTATTTTAGCTATTAAAAGTAAAAATTCTTCATTTTTGGTCTATATTCTGGATAAAATGCATTGTTTATCTAACCCATTGTCACTTTATTTAAAATGTTCTCCATTTCACACCAAATCCACTTCAGTATTCTTG
The DNA here is from genome assembly GCA_963971165.1 of Philopedon plagiatum. Taxonomy (NCBI): domain Eukaryota; kingdom Metazoa; phylum Arthropoda; class Insecta; order Coleoptera; family Curculionidae; genus Philopedon; species Philopedon plagiatum. Next base: position 68,801,531 of record OZ020193.1, read on the forward strand.
AAAAAATCCCAAGCAAATATTTTTGGCCGCATATTGATCGCCCCGGAACCACAGTGCAGAGTATGAAAATTTTATCTTTCATCCGGTATAATTACAGTACGTCCAAGTCCAACGATCGAAATACTAGCAATGAGATATATGTATAGGAGTATAGGGCAAAATCAAGTGTCATGTAAGCCCCTTTTTTTGAGAGAAAGAGTACTAACCTTATACTGTTTATTTATTTTGAAACTGATCGATCCCCAGTCTATTAATTACGTGACAGTCAATCATATTGGCTGGTAATAGTCTGGATGTATTACCTTATTTTCCTACGTTGTGTTTATTGCAGGTTCTTCTAAACTTTGGTACAATGGTCAATTTTATATCAGATTTTGATAGCTTTTAATTATATTTTCCCCCTTTAATCTGTCGCATTGTAGAGATAAGAAATCAAAGAATTAACCTGTTTTGATCATTTATTTATTTGTCCACCAGTTAGTTATCAATTTCACATTCAAAATATTTATAACAATTAACAATTCAATATATTAACATAGATGCTACATCACTTTGCAATCTTCTGCTTTCTAGAGTAGTGAGATTTACTATTGAAAGAATTAATGGATAGTTTGTATGGCCATCGGTTATGGAACTCTCATCTTAAAAGAACTACGCAAAAATTTCTTTTGTACGCCCTCCAACAGGTCAATGTGCGTTTTGGTCGAAAGAGACCACACTTGGCTTGCATATTCCAACACAGACCTAACATACGAGCGATACAAGACTGTGAAAACTTGACACGGAAAGTTTTTGCGGAATCTCGTTATATAACCCAAGCTCCTATTATAGGCCCTACTAGCAAGCGACCCAATGTGACTGGTGAACAGTAATTTTCCATCCAGCAGCACGCCCAGTCCTTCACCTCATGAGATTCTCCGTATTTATAGTATAGTTATAATGCACCGGATCTTTCAGTCTCGCAAATGAAATGCAGCAGTATTTGAGGATATTCAGATCAAGTTTATTAATGAGTGACCATTCAGATAACGCGGCAATGTCGGTTTGAAGCAGTTTACAATCGTGCGGAGACGATATCACACGAAACGTGTGTTTGATAATGTGTTGTGTTTAATAACGGTAATATATATATACGTATAATAATAATCATAAGTAAAAGTAGTTCTAGCAATAATTAAGCAGTTTATTCAGGCAATAAAAGAAATACTTCTCTTTATTAAAAATTATATTACCTGCCAATAAAAAGTATAACAAGCATTAAAAAAAACTTTAATTGCAACTACTACATTTCTTTGTAGTGCCAATTAAAACAAATAATGGCGATAACTAAACAATTTTTACCAAAGAAAAAAATTAAAGTTTTTTATGAAAAACACTTTTAATAGTACTTAGTAACTAAAGTCGTTAATTGGCGCCTATTTCATACATATTTTGTTTAGTGCTATTAAATTTTTAATAACGGCTATACAAAATTTGTTTGTGTACGGTACACAACATATCAGAATACCAGCTCTCCGATGCCGAAACAAGTGTACTAAGCAAAGGATTTAACTATGCAGTTGTAGCTATATAGCTTTAAAAAAATATATAAAAAATTATTTAGTAAGGGTAGGATTGGAAGAATGATTTTTTATAAATCAAAATCCTACCTATTTATGCCAACTAGTATACTACTGTCATTTTTTGGTTTTCTTTTTTACTTTTATCAATTTTATATTTATATTTTTAATTGTTTTATTGGCATAAATAAACATCTTTATTATTATTATTATTATTATTAGTTGCTCCAAGAAGAATACCTATGGAAGATATTATCTCAAACGTAGAAACAAGCCTATCAACTTTAGACGAACAAACAGCGGAGCAAGACAAGATGTCACAAGGATCCTGAAGTCTTCCAAACCATCCCAACCTACATGAACTGTGTTTAATCTCAACACAACACATCCCAACAATACTACCTGTGTTTGTGTGTGTTTAATAATTCACATTTGTCACATCCCCACAAACCGACTTTTTGTGGGTTGTGGGGCTTTAAGATGTGGTTATTTAAAATATCTTTTCTATTTCTTTGATATTCACATTTGTCATATCTAAACAAACCAACTTTTTGTGGGCTGTGTGGCTGTAAGATATGGTGCCTTAAATAAGCTTTCCTAATTGTTTGATATTAATATCTGTCGCATCTAAATAATTCGACTTCTTTGGGGGTTTTATGTCTCAAGTAAATACACTTTAAACAAGACTTATAACGTGTTTGAAAATCGCATTTGTTGCATTTAAATAATTTAACTTATTCCGGGATTTTATGTTTCAAGTAGTGTCTGTTTAAATTAGACTTATAACATGTTTGATATTCACATTTGTCACATCCCAACAAACCTACTTTTTGTGGGTTGTGGTGCCTTAAGATGTGTTGCTTTAAAATATCTTTTCTAACTGTTCGATATTCACATCTGTCACATCCCAACAAACCGACTTCTTGTGGGTTGTGGTGCTTTAAGATGTGTCGCTTTAAATAAGATTTTGTAATTGTTCCATATTCACATTTGTCACATCCGAACAAACCGACTTTTTGTGGGTTGTGGTATTTTAAGTTGTGTTGTTTTAAATAATCTTTTCTAATTGTTTGATATTCACATTTGTCACATCCAAACAAACCTACTTTTTGTGGCTTGTGGTGCTTTAAGATGTGGCGCTCTAAAAAAGCTTTCCCAACTGTTCGATATTCACATTTGTCACATCCAAACAAACCGGCCTTTTGTGGGTTGTGGTACTGTAAAATGTGGTTCTTTAAATTATATTTTTTAGCTGTTCGATATTCACATTTGTCACATCGAAACAAACCTACTTTTTGTGGGTTGTGATGCTGTAAGATGTGGCGCTTTAAATAAGATTTCCCAACTGTTTGAAATTCACACTTGTCACATCTCAACAAACCGACTTTTTGGGGGTTGTGGTGCTGTAAGATGTGGCTCTTTAAATAATCTTTTCTAACTGTTCGAAATTCACATTTGACACATTTAAACAAACATACTTTTTGTGGGTTATGGTGCTTTAAGATGTGTTCCTTTAAACTTTTTTTTTCAATTGTTCGATATTCACATTTGTCACATCCCAACAAACCGACTTTTTGTTGGTTGTGGTACTGTAAGATGTGGTGCTTTAAATGATCTTTTCTAACTGTTCGATATTCACATTTGTCACATTCAAACAAACCGACTTTTTGTGGGTTGTGGAGCTTTAAGTTGTGTTGCTTTAAGTAATCTTTTCTAATTGTTTGATATTCACATTTGTCACATCCAAACAAACCCACTTTTTGTGGGTTGTGGTGCTTTAAGATGTGGTTCCTTAAATTGCGTTTCCTAACTGTTTGATATTCACATTCATTGCATCGAAAGAAATCATTCTCTTCAGGGTCCGTGTGCTTCAACTTGTGCCTTGTTAAATGTTGGTTCCGATTTGTCTGGATATCCCACACATGGCATTTGTACCTTTGTTTTTCTTGATTACTTCCACCAGACGAGACACTACAACAAAGAGTAAAACAAAAAATTGTAAATATAAAAGTAGATAAGATACATTGTTGATCTTGTATTCAATCTTAGGAACGCACCGACTCGCCAGTAAAGAGGTTGTTATGATATTGTCAATAAAAAAAAGTTACAAAAACCGAGAGTGTGTTCTAAATTTTGACCGTCCGGAACAAAACATTTAGAATGTGAATTAGATGTGCGGTTCTTTGGCTACGTTTGCAGTGCATATTGAAATCGGCGATGTCACTGAAGCTTATGCCTTTCATAGAAAAACTGTTAGTTTTTTAGAATTACATAGTAAAAACTGAGTGCAAATGGATAAATTTCAGACAACAGGCCTAATTTTATTACCGCTGTGGTTCGATTACAAAAACTGAAAGGCCTATGAAGCTAAAATTTTGTAGGCAGGTAACCATTACCCCAATGAAGTGCATCACATGAACCCTGACGATCGCCCCCTCCACGTGGGAGATAAGATACCCCCAAATTAAGTTCCACATACAATCTTTACTAGATGGCGAAAACGCCAACTTCAGTCCGTAAAACCTACTTAATGTTCGGTTCGTCCAGATGCGAGTCATTTATACTTGCGTGGCATAGGCGCCGGCTTTTGAATATCGCTTAGGGTGTTTAGGATGGTTAGGAAAAAAAATCGGAGCGCAAGTCTAAACAGGACGCCTGCGTTCGCTATTTTATTTTTTGGCAAATATTTCTTCATATACTAAAAACAGCCTTTATAGAGTCCTGAAGAATCCCCTTACCCATATTTTAGTGCCAGAATTAAAATATATACATTAGTAAAGATGCAAAAAGAAATTAGGCATTGTGTGACAAAATAATGGTAAATTTCTTCTTACATCACTATCCCATCCCACTAATTAACTAATTATAATAAACCAATTATAAATGAGAAAGTTTGGATGGTTGGTACTCAATTACGCCTTAACTGTTGAACGATTTGGATGACACTTGGTGGATAGATAGTCTATGTCCTGGATTAGCTACTTTTTATCCCGGAAAATGCTTAGTTTCTTAAGGAACGATTACATAACACTTTTCAATGGTTTTATCAATTACGAGCGTGCCGCGGGCGGCACGGGAGTGGAGAAGTTCAAGTTATGCCACAGGAACGTAGTCGTGGGCCAAGCCTCCCGGCACGAAATTCTAAAGTCCACGCGGATGAAGTCACGGGTACAGCTAGTTAATGTATATATCGTAATTTCTCTGACACCAACATGTAAACAATTAAAATCCCCAGAACGCTGTAGAGCCTTATTTTGAGGATGACCCAATGGACCCAAATGTAAGGCAGTATGTGTAAAAAACTAAAATGGCGAAGACATCGCTACCGATCAGTTTTAAAGTCGCCACAGAAACGCCAACCTAAAACTATGCCTCCAGCATAGGGATACCAAGCGTCCCGCTCTTAGCGGGATTGTCTGCTTTGCGGGCTTTACTTCAAAAACTATTTTTATTAATTTACACTTTAATTTTGTAAACGGAGAAAGATACTTACGTTGTTTTTAATAAAAGTGGTAATATTTTACTGAATGTTCCACCTCTTTGTATTTTACAGTACTGAACTCGCAAGAATTTTTAGAAGAACATTAGATACTTCTGAAGTTACAAGATAATATGGCTTAAAAACACATTAAATCACAAAGAAAAATCTGATAATTTCTCCTCAAATCTAATAATTTTTTACTACTGCCCATTGGTAACACTACGTCCCAATAACCTCTTACGACTTTTGGTCTGATGATCAGTGTCGTCTGTTACCTGTTTTTGCAGTAGATCTACTGTTTTGGGCCTTTAGCTACTGTCCTACTGCCTGAAGGGTAAATTCTACTGTTACCTATATTTAGTTTGAGAGAAAAGGTGAAAAAATAGGCAAAAATTTACTCCAATTTGCAAGAATTAGACAACGAATATGGGCTGTTACGAAATATGGAAATTATGTGGACAGGGGTCAATGATATCAAAGGATTTTGAAATAAAATCGAAAAAATGAGTTATGCAGATAACAAAATAATGTTTCCTGTATTTATCACTTTTGTATTTAATGTATTAAGTCTTCCACATTCTTCGGCAAATGTCGAAAGAATATTTTCACATGTAAATTTTCTTAAAACTCAACAAGCTTGCAACAGCAAGTATTTCAGTTCAGGTACTCTTCACACAAAAAACTTTATTTCTTCACAAGACAAAAATTGTTTCTCTGTAGAGTTTAATACTTTTAATATTGGCTTTACATATCTACAAATGTACAAGAAGTCATCAGAATTATTTGATTCCGACTAGAATGAAAGTATTTTTTTATATTTTTTTCAGGTCTGTTTATTTCACTTACTAAATTACCTACTTAGGTTTATAAAAAATACTCATGAGAATCAAAAGAAATATTAAAAACTATATTTTTTACTTTTTAAATAATACATATTATTATTTTATTATTGTACTGTTTCTATTAAACTACTGTTTTTTCTACGAAAATCTACTGCCTGGCCGTGAAACTGATCTGGCAACACTGGGTCTAATTTACTATTTCCCTATAATTTAATTTTAATATTTTATTTTGTTTTTAGTTTAAATAATTTTTAAACTATACTGTTTATGTAAAAATAAAATTTATTATATAATACAAAAGTGTCCCGCATTTTTATTCAATGTCCAGTTTTTTTATAAGCAAATCCCGCTAAACCCAAATGAGGACTTGGCAACCCTACTCCAGCATATTTTTTAAAAAAAATTTATGTATAAAATATTTTTAAATGCTCGCTTGAAAACTGCTAAAATTTAGCTAATTGATTTAGCTGATGGTACCCAACAGAAATTTTAATAAACAGTCTCCAAGATATACAGAGGAGTCAATAATTAAGCTCTTCAAAATTTACATACGATTTCCTATGTCCTGCATGTTGATGCACCAGCACCATAGGCGGACTTTGGGTGCGTGAGCACCCATAGCGATTTACTCGATTTTCTACATATTAGAAGAAGAAGAATTCATTTCATACACTGCTTGAATACTATAAATTTATATTTTAAAACTACAAAAATTATTTCGTGTTTGCGATAAGCTCTTATTTAGCCGTAGTTTCTAGTTTTGCCTCTGCGGCGATATCTATCCAATACCAAGGCACGTGACTGATGCGATTCGCGGAAGTCCATTCTTTGATTCGTTTCGGTTGCGAGTTCGGGAATTCACAGATGTTATTTATTCTGTTGATGCAGTGTTACCAGATCTACCGTTTAAACGGTAGGTATACCGTTTTCGGCCTCGACTACCGCCCTACCGTTTGCGAACCTGATTCTACCGTAATTTTTAATTTGAAAAATATATATGCCATTATCTTACTTCGTCACTGATATTATCCATTTACGGCCGGTATTATAGGTTGTTGAAACTGAAAGTTCAGATCTCAGGTTTTTCTTTTTTTTTATATTTCTATCGAGCTGAAGCCATATCCTCGAACGCACCTGCAGCCTGTAACAACTAAGTATGAACGCGCTCTTGGAAGAATACAAGATTACTGGTATTCACAGAAATGTGAAGTCCAACGAATTTTACGGATACTAGTTTTATTTATAGGGATATTTCATTGAATTTTATATGAAAATACTAGGGTTTTTACAAACATACAATTTTGTTTCTCTATGCGATATTTTTCCTAAATATTACTTTATCTGTAGTATTTTGGTCAACAGGACGTATAAATCACGTTAATAAAATACAATTTTAAAGCGAAGTAAAATAAGGAAAATACATAAGGTTTGTTCTTTTGTGTTGCACGAAACTGCACTAATATGCAGTAATTTTTTGCCTATGGGCATCTTCAACGAATAAAAAAAAAGTGCAGTTTCGTGCAACACAAAAGAACACACCTATAGTTCAGATTCGATTGTTCCTAATGAAAACAAATTACGGGTTTGTTCTTTTGTGTTGCAAGAAACTGCACTAACCTGCATTGTTTTTTTTTCTAATGGGTTTGTTTTACAAATAAAAAAAAAGTGTAGATTAATGTAGTTTAGTCCAACACAAAAGAACAAACCGTTTCCTACCGTATTTTTGCTACCGCGAAAACACTTAGACCACCTGGCAACCAACACTGGTATTATTTTGTGCTTTGGTGCTTTACTGTCATATGTCTAATTTTAATTTATTTTTAAAATACTTTAAAAAATAGTGTTCAGTGTCTAGTGCTTGTTTAAGGACTTTTTTCAAAATAATTTTGCCAATGCTATACGGTAAGGACATTAAAGGACTCAATAAACTCCTCTGTATAAATTGAAGGCTGTTTATTAAAATTTCTGTTGGGTATCATCAGCTAAATCAATTAGCTAAATCTTAGCAGTTTCCAAGCAAGCATTTACAAAATATTGGATTAATAAAAACTTAAAAAATGCAAAATTATGACGGAGGCATAGTTTTAGGTTGGCGTTTCCGTGGCGACTTTAAGACTGAGCAGTAGCGATGCCTTCGCCATATTATTTTTTATACATTTTGGTACCAAACATATTATGATATCATTAATAGTGATGTAAGAAGAAATTTATCATTATTTTGTCATAATGTCATGTGGGTATATATCTTATTTTTTCTGGCACTAAAATGTGGGCAATAGGAACACACGCATCGACATGTTACCAGAAAAAAAAACCGCTACTTAGTCAAAGGTGGAATGTTCTTACGGTATAGCATTGGCAACATTATTTTGAAAAAAGTCCTGCAACAAGCCCTGGGCACTGAAAACTATTTTTTAGAGTATTTTAAAAATAAATTAAAATGACACCTATGTCAGTGAAGTACCAAAGCATAAACTAATACATCAACAGAATAAAATAACATCTGTAATTTCCCGAACTCCAATCAAAACGAGTCAAATAATGGATTTCCGCGAACCGCGCCAATCACGTGGCCTGGAACTGGATAGGTATCGCCGCAACGTAGCGGTAAAACTAGACTGTACGGCTAAACAGGAGCTTTTCGCAAATACAAATTAATTTTGGTCGTTTTAAAATAGTACTAATAGCAGTATTCAAGCAGTGCAGAATGGTCCGATTCGGGGAAAAAAGCGGTCATAAATGTTTTTCTAAAGGTAAAAATTAGGGTAATTTTTACATATGGCTAATTACTGGAATCCCCAATAAGTAAATATCTTAAACCTAGTTAAAATTTGTGTGATTTATTAGTTTGTTCTAGGACATATAGAGCGGTTGTAAGAATAACTTTTTTTAAGTGAAGTGGTGTTTATGTGTGAGATTTTGACAAAAATTTTTGAAGCAATTATTAGTAAAACAGGTAAGGAATATTTTTTAGTGTTAGGGTAGCCTTCAATAAAAAAAAATATATTACATAAAATACCATTACACTTTGTGTGTTAGTATAAAAGTTATATTTTAACTTAAAAAAAATTCCCACCCGACCCCAATAAGCTTTAAGTTCCTGTATATTCCTAAGAGTATTGTTCTTATGATCCATAAAATTAATGGTAATATAGGCTAATTTGGATAAAATGTGCAAAAAAGGTTTACTGTGTAGTAAGCTGTGTATTGATTTGATGATTATGTGATTAATAAATTTTATGTTAAAACTGAAACTACGAGATACTTTTCTTATTTCAGATTTCTTATAGAGTACAGATGATATAACTGTGACGGAAACATATGCAGAAATACAACTTCAAGATCTACTGGATCATATACTTCCTCGCATTTGCTAAGTCAGACTCCTGTCTTAGATATAGATAGTGTGGATAAGGCAATTACCAATATGATACTTGTGTCAAAATGGGGTTGTGATGGGAGTAGCAGACACTTAAAGTATAAACAGGTAGCCAGAGAAGGTTTTTCTGATGCTGACATTTTCTTTACGTCAGTAGTTCCTCTGCAATTGTACTGTTGTACTATCTAAATAAGGACTCTAAAACGATTATAGTTTAACAAAACCTAAGCCCGTCTTCCACGAGGTACTGCCGCCCAATAAAGCTGCAATTTCAACAATAAATCAATTGACAAGGAACTGATTTATAGATTTAAAATTATTTTGATTACCTTGTCGTGTGGATTTCCAGTAAATGGCTATGAATTTGCAAAATAAAGTTTAGAAACAGCGGATTTATTTGTAAACTTATACCCTTGGTGCTATATGCCGGCGTCAGTTCACGCAAAGTTTTAGTATATATATGGAGTTTTAGTAGTTTCGGCAGCAGGGTTATCAACTGGGCAGTGGCGATCGGTAGCATGAGGCAGGTGAGGCCCGGCCTCACTACAATTAATTTAAAATGTAAAAATGAAAATTTTCGTAAGATCTCCTCACTCACTACAATTAATTTAAAATGTAAAAATGAAAATTTTCCTAAGATTGATTAACATGTTTTGTTTTGCTCTTCTTCATCACATTACTTCAAATCTAAAATGTATTATATAAATTTGGCAATTATAAAGGTGGAAAGGTTTAGCAAACGTCTATAAAGCCACTTTTATTTACAAGGGAAGCCCTAATATTTGCGACAATATATTCGACTAAAAAAGAACCACATGCGATATTCGCAGTACGCGCTGTATGTTAACAATAAGTTCTTCTACGGCCTATGCAGCAGAGGCCCCGTGAGCGCTAGACTCTCGAAGCAGCTCGTCTCTGGACGTGTGTGAAGTGTGAATGGTTCTGTCTTTATTTAGTATGTTTATATTACTCACTTCCACGCAATTGGTATTCGTTGCTTCCACGTGCGAATTTATAGTGAAGAGAGGCCTGTAAAGCGCTTGGCCTCCTGATTTCTAGATATTTTATTTGAGAACGGGAGCTACGTTATTTTATGATGTTTTATTGCTGCGGCAAACATCATTTTCTATGCGTTCTCAACGCGAAAAAAATGAAACTGTTAGTAATGGGAGACCTACTTCAGAAGTACTATTATACAAGTATACGGGCAAGAACCGAAAATAAGGACCTAATTAACAATGATGTTACATTGACTTACCAGGCGTTATTTTATGAAGTGCTTGATAATAATCAAATTACAGATCGATTTAACGGTATTAATAAGTTATTATTTTTGAACCTAATTTAACCAGACGCTTTTTGCCGATTTTGACGTATCATTTTTAAATCAGTTATTTAACAACTTAGTTCAAAGTTATAAAAATCTTTTCCAAAAAGACCGATGCAAAACCGAGCTTTTTTTGCTGATAAACAGTTCCGTTCCTTATCTTTGCCAGAGATTATAGAGAGAAAATGTACAAAAATGGTCTAAACGAGGTTTTATCAGAAATGTACAAATTGTTGTTTAATAGCCAACACTACCTGGAGCATCGGTTTCAGTTGAGAAAGAAATTTTTTAGCTTTAAAACTCATAAAACTTATTCGAGAAATTCGATTGCACAAGAAAGGTTAAATGGCTATCATTGGCTGTAGTGTCTATAGAAAAGGGTTAATAATTAAAATGTATTCTTCTGACTCATTTTATAACTTAGTAATAGGATCGTTTGCGATTAAGTGCAACAGAAAGAGACTTAATCTATAAAACATAATTTTGCATTTTTCTTAGTTTGTTTTTAAGTTTGCCATTTGATTTCCGTTTTATGTTATTTTACGTTTTGATGTATGTTTTAAATAAAACTGTTAATATAGTAGGTTGTTGTTGTATTTTGTACTATTGTCTGCATAGTGGGTAGATATTCAAGATTTTGACACATGTCTAAAATTGTCAAATATAATTTAATGTTCTGATTGTAAAAGATATAAAAGTAGTTTTGTAGCCATCAATAAATATCGATCGGTACGGTCTGTTTTAATCTAAAATTCTAACAGGTTATGGGCCCAGACACGACGTTGTTTTTAAGGGCAGCCTGTCGATCGGTAAATTGAAGTCACGTTCAAGTCGTGAAGTATTGTTGTTTTTAATTACGTTCGAGTCGTATCAGAAAAACATTAGTGATGGCATCGAGTGCAGCGATTAGATTCGATTCTGGGAATATACCTAAATTTGATGGATCAAATTTCCAACTATGGAAATTCAGCATTACGATTTTGTTTAAAGCAGAGAAACTGCTTTCTGTTGTCAATGGGACAGAAAAAGAACCTGAAAATCAGTCTAGTACAGAGTGGAAAGCATGGGGTACAAACAATTCAAGAGCTCAGGTTATTTTGTTGTCAACTATAACTCAGGATCAGATGAAACATTTAATAAATTGTGAAAATGCAGCCGAAATGTGGGCAAGGTTACAATACACGAACAAAAAACAGAGATTTCTAGAGAATTACTTTGGCAAAGATTTTATGAGTATAAAATGTCGGAAAATTCAAAAATTGCAGAACATATCTCGTCTATTGAACTGTTAGTTAGACAGCTAAAAGATGTAAAAGAAACTATTAGTGCCAGTGCAATTTGCTCCAAAGTAATTAACAGTTTACCCTCCAGATATAATGCTTTTCGCACCGCATGGGATTCTGTACCTAGTAACCTTCAAACGTTTGAAAATCTAGCAGCAAGATTATTTAAAGAAGAGACTAGAATGACAAATGATGACTCTGAAGTGTCTCGTCTTGCTTTAGAGGTTAAGGCTTTACAAAGCAAACTAGAAGCTACAAATATTAAAAAGAAAGATATTAATGAGTTGAAGAAAAATAGCACCTGTAATTATTGTAAACGCAAAGGTCATTGGGTACGTGAGTGCAAAAAAAGGATAGCAAATTTTAAGAACAAGGAAAGAAATCCGGAAACTTCTAATTCAGCTTACATTTGTGACATTACGACTCTGTATCTATCCAGCTCCGATGTTGAGAAAAATGAGTGGATATGTGACTCGGGTGCAAGCATGCATATGACTGGCGAAAAAGGTTGGTTTACTAAATTAGAACCTCTGAGTGAACCTGTGTTAGTTAGAATAGCAAACAACAAGTTAGTTCCTGCAGCTGGTAGAGGTGTCATTGAAATACAAGCCTTTGTTGAAAATCAGTGGTATGACCGAACTATAAATAATGTTCTGTATATACCAGAACTTAGCCACAATTTATTTTCAGTGGGAGGTATGTCGGACAAAAATTTTACGTACCACTCTTATAAAAATAAATGTGAATTCAGGGATACCAACGGAAAAGTATCATGTGTTGGGGCACGTAGAGAGAATTTATGGATCATGAAGTTTAAAATGAAACCTAAACCAGAATGCAACTTGGCTCACAAAAATTCCTTAAAATTATGGCATGAACGCCTAGGACATGTCAATTGCAATACAATCAAGAAAACAGTTGATTTGGTCAAAAATCTAAAAATTGACAATAAAGGAGAATTTTTTTGTGAGATGTGTCAATATGGAAAACAAGCAAGAAAACCACATAGAAGCTTAGCAAGAGGCAAAACAGAAAAGCCAGGTGAAATGATTCACACAGATGTGTGCGGACCGATAAATATTCCGTCTCCAAGTGGATCAAGATTTTTTGTTTTGTTTAAAGACGATTGTAGTGGTTATTGTACTGTTTACTTTCTGAAACACAAGTCCGATGTTCTTAGTAAGTTTAGAGAATACAAAGCACTTGTACAAAACCAAACAGGTAACCAGATTAAAATTTTAAGAAGCGACCAAGGTAAAGGTGAATATATCAACAAAGAATTTGGAGACTTTATAAAGAATGAAGGTATATCACATGAATGTTGGGCACCATATACGCCTCAACAAAATGGCCGAAGTGAAAGAGAATTGAGAACAATTGTGGAAAGTGCCAGAACTATGCTAATTAACAAAAATGTGTCGCAAGAATTGTGGTCCGAGGCAGTCAATACAGCTGTATATATACTCAACAGGACCGCTTCGACTCAAGTAAAGGATACTACACCATATGAAAAATGGTTTGGACGAAAACCAGATATAAAACATATACGAATTTTTGGAAGCACAGCGTACATGTCAATTCCATCACAATTTCGCAAGAAATTCGATCCAAAATCACGAAAATTATTGTTTGTTGGATATGATAGTTACTCATCAAACTATAGACTTTGGGATCCAGAAAAGAGAAAAGTTGAAGTAAGCTGTAATGTTAGTTTGAACGAAAATGAAACGGTGGAAATTAAAAAGGAAAACTTTTCATTAGAATTTGGAATTTTAGAAGTTTACGAAGCAAACAATTTTCAAGAAGAAACACAAGAAGTTCAAGATACAGAAAGTAAAGAAAGTTCCGAAACATCGCAGTATAGCATTGAACAGTCAGACGATGTTTTAGAGAATAATGAATATTATGACGCAGAAGATGACAATATCAGCGATAGACAGTTACGTAACAGAAACACATTATCTAGGCCTGATTATTATGGTGCAGCTGCAAATTATTGTACAATTTTTGAACCTGTAAGTTACGAAAACGCTATAAAATGTAAAGATTCGGCCAAGTGGAATCAGGCAATGCAAGAAGAAATGGATCCACTTAAAGCCAACAATACATGGGACTTGGTAAAATCACCCAATACTGCAAAAGTGATCGACAATAAATGGGTTTTTCGTAATAAAACTGATCAAGAAGGTAATCCATTACGTTATAAAGCACGTCTTGTTGCACGCGGCTTTATGCAAGAAATAGGTGTTGATTACGAGGACTCTTTCGCGCCGGTCGTGCGGTATGACACAATTCGAATTTTGTTAGCGTTGGCTGCCGAAAGACTTTAAAATTGCAAATTTTGACGTACAAAGTGCATTCTTGTACGGTGACTTAAGTGAATGTGTGTACATAAAGCAGCCTGTTGGATTTGAATCTAAGAAAACGGCGAACTTGGTTTGCAAATTGAACAGAAGTTTATACGGACTAAAACAATCCCCCAGGTGCTGGAACCGTAAGTTTGTTGCTTTTCTTAATAAATATGACTTTAATCAATTAAAAACTGACCAGTGCGTGTTTGTCGGTAGTTTTGCAAACACTGAAGTTTATTTAGCTATTTACGTAGACGATGGACTCTTAATGTCAAAATCTCAAGATGCTATTAATGAACTTATTCAGGTTTTGCAACAAATGTTTAAAATAACTGTGCATTTAAACGATAATAAAATACAATATGTGGGTCTTGAGATTGAACAAGATCTCTCCGCAGGGACGATTGCTATTCATCAACAGGTCTACATAACAAAACTGCTTAACAAATTTAATATGACTAATGCCAAACCTGCAGAACCTAGTGCTCCTTTATCCTCGTTAGGTAATAATGTAAATTGTAATAAAGCACTACCTTATCGTGAGGCAGTTGGTTCACTAATTTTTCTAGCCACAAGTCGTCCAGATATTACATATGCAGTGAATCAAGTGAGTCGATTCTTTAATAATTGGACTACTGAACATTGGCAAGCCGTAAAACGAATTTTTCGTTATTTAAAACATACTGCTCATTATAAAATTGTGTATTCTAAAACTTCAAAAATTGAGGTTATGGGTTATACTGATGCAGATTATGCTGGCTGTATGGATACTAGAAAATCTACCAGTGGCTACGTATTCCTACTTGCAAACAGTCCTATTACATGGAAAAGTCAGAAACAAAACGTAGTTGCTCAGTCAACAACCGAAGCAGAATATTTAGCATTGGCCCCTGGTACCAAAGAGGCTTTATGGTTAAAGCATCTACTTAAGGAGCTTGGTATCAATGTTCCGTCAGTGAAGATTGGCGTCGATAATCAATCAGCTATAAAACTGGCTCAAGCTCAGCAACTTCACAACAGGACGAAGCACATTGATGTGAAATTACATTTTGTACGTGATGAGTGTGCAAAGGGCAATATTTCCATAAGCTACGTGAATTCAAGTGATCAGTTAGCGGATATATTTACCAAAGCACTTTCAAAAACATCTTTTGAGAACATACTTGTCAAGTTAAATTTGTTAATTGTTTAAATTAGGTTAATATTTCTAACTCTCCTATTTTTGTGTAAAATCTTAAATAAGTGGGAGTGTTAATATAGTAGGTTGTTGTTGTATTTTGTACTATTGTCTGCATAGTGGGTAGATATTCAAGATTTTGACACATGTCTAAAATTGTCAAATATAATTTAATGTTCTGATTGTAAAAGATATAAAAGTAGTTTTGTAGCCATCAATAAATATCGATCGGTACGGTCTGTTTTAATCTAAAATTCTAACAAAAACTATATGCTTCATATTATAACTTTTTTGGCCTCACCTCTTTTACTGACCACGGATCGCCACTGCAACTGGGATGATGTCAGGGAAACCGTAAGAATCAAGAAACAAACATTTAAAAAAATATCGGCAACATCACTCCCGTAAACAGTGGCGTGCCGTCGAGGGGGCTAGGGGGGGCGCAAGCCCCCCCCCCCCCCCGCCCTCGTTTTAACGGCGCCCTCGCGCCCCTACGGAGATTCACTGCCTACTATGACCACATACTCTCCAATACAAGGAAAATAATTTACGGCGCCCCCTGGAGATTCACTTCCTACTATGACCACATATTCTCCAATAAAAGGAAAAAAATTTGGCGCCCCCAAATCGTTGTGCCCCCTCCGCCTCTAAAGGCACGGCACGCCACTGCCCGTAAAGTGTCGAGAGAACTTACGATGTAACAAATCGCCTCTTAGCAACTTCCAATCCGCTTATTTCATCCCTTCGTCAAAAATATACCGAAAAATCGAAAAGAAAATAGCGATGGTCATACCTCTACTTAGTATTGATGAAAGTAGTGTACAACAAGAAAGACTTGAAGTAGCTAGCCACTCTAGCGATAGTGATAAGTAAAGACTGAACTTCTGCCTAAAGTTGGACTATTAGTTTTAGGTTTCATAATAATAGGTAGTCAGTTAAAAAATAGGTGTCTCTTTCAACTGACGTAAGGTAAAAGTTTACTAATATAATGCCTAATTTTGTAATATTATAACGTATTATTTTTGAAGTTATTCATAATGTTGTAAAATTAATATAAATAAAAAATATTGACGATGTATTTCTGTTATTATTTGGTTTATAACAATGTGCTGGATAAATTTTAGTACAACATGACAGTGAACTTTTATTGCATTAAGTATATTTTAAGGAATGAGTTTTTGAATAGAAACTATGTACTCCATAAAAATTAATATTATTTTAGCTATTAAAAGTAAAAATTCTTCATTTTTGGTCTATATTCTGGATAAAATGCATTACATTGACATTTTATTTAAAATGTCCTCCATTTCACACCAAATCCACTTCAGTATTCTTGAAAAAATTCCAAGGAAATATTTTGGGCCGCATATGGATCGCTCCGGAACCACAGTGCAGTGTATGAAAATTTTATTTTTCATCCCGTATAACTAAATTACGGCCAAGTTATAATAACGATCGAAATACTAGCATCCTAATATATAGAAAAACAGGTAAATCGCAACAAATTATAAATAAAAACTTCGCTCTGGGTTCTCACGCACGCCTACGCCATATGATAATCGCATATGTAAAAATAAAGTTAAAGAACATGAAGTTTGCCAGTGTTCAATCTTCGTGGTTATAAATATGGAACAAACTTTGAAACAGTCGTTATAACGAGTTAGATTATCGCATTTGTCGCATGTGAATAATTCATGTTGTTCACGATTTTTAGGTTTCAAGTAGTGCGTCTTGAAGTTGCTTTTATCACGTGTTCGACGTTGGTCACAATCAAAGAAACTCACTTCTCATGGATTTACATGTTTTAGGATGCGGCTTTTTAAATTATTATTCCAAACTGTTTAATATTCACATCTGGGGTATCTAAATAATTCAACTTTTTCGAGGTATTTATATTTTATACACTTTACCACAAGTCAACGATCTGGGAGTCTATTTTGACAGAGAGTTAACCTAACATCCCTAACATCTTAAGGTCACTATATTGTATGTGCGTCCTTGTTTTGAATATGGGTCTATTGTCTGGTCACCATATTATCAAACTCACATTGGGTCTGTTGAGCGGGTTGTGGATAAGTTTCTATTCTCGTAAGATTGGTCCTAATTTGTCGGACCTGTGCTATAGTGAAAGATGAAGGTTGTTGAATTTCCATACATTGGAGGTTCGTAGGCATTGTGAGGAACTTATGCTTCTTTACAAACTCGTTAGCGGTTTTGTTGACACACCAAATTTACTTCGGCTTCTGGATTTTAATGCCCCTTGCCATGCTCACCATATAAGGGACCATATTTTTTTCGAGTTCCCTTTACCGTACTAACTATAGCTTCAATAGTCCTATGTCCAGAATTCAAAGACGTTTTAATCCAAACTGTAATGTGTTGGATTTGTCTATGCCTTTACATTACTTTAAGAAAGCATGTTATAACTTAGTAGGTAAAAGATTTACTTTGTGTATTTTGGGGTATTTGTATTTTAACTTTTCTATGTTTCAGGCCTAAGTAGTATTATTTTGTTATCCGTCATCTTGTGAAAGATTTAACATATGTATACTGTTAGTTCGTTTTTATTGTCAAAATGGAGTTGATAATAAATAAACAAATAAGTAAAAAGTAGTGACTCTTTACATAAGACTTATAATGTGTTCAATAATTCACATTTGTCACATCCCCACAAACCGACTTTTTGTGGGTTGTGGGGCTTTAAGATGTGGCTCTTTAAAAGATCTTTTCTATTTCTTCGATATTTACATTTGTCACATCTAAACAAACCAAATTTTTGTGGGTTGTAAGATGTGCTTTAAATAAGCTTTCCTAATTGTTTGATATTAACTTCTGTTGCATCTAAATAATTCGACTTCTTTGGGGTTCGTATGTTCCAAGTACTCTTTAAACAAAATTTAGAACGTGTTTTAAAATCGCATTTGTTGAATTTAAATAATTTAACTTATTAGGGTTTTATGTTTCAAGTAGTGTCTGTTTAAATTAGACTTATAACATGTTCGATATTCACATTTGTCACATCCCAACAACCCGACTTTTTGTGGGTTGTGGTGCTTTAAGATGTGTTGTTTTAAAATATCTTTTCTATTTGTTCGATATTCACATTTGTCACATCCCAACAAACCGACTTCTTGTGGGTTGTGGTGCTTTAATATGTGTCGCTTTAAATAATCGTTTCTAATTGTTCCATATTCACATTTGTCACATCCGAACAAACCGATTTTTTGTGGGTTGTGGTATCTTAAGTTGTGTTCCTTTAAATAATCTTTTCTAATTGTTCGATATTCACATTTGTCACATCCAAACAAACCTACTCTTTGTAAGCTGTGGTGCTTTAAGATGTGGCGCTTTAAATAAGCTTTCCCAACTGTTCGATATTCACATTTGTCACATCCAAACAAACCGACTTTTTGTGGGTTGTGGTACTGTAAAATGTGGTTCTTTAAATTATGTTTTTTAACTGTTCGATATTCACATTTATCACATCCAAATAAACCTACTTTTTGTGGGTTATGGTGCTTTAAGACGTGTTGCTTTAAAAAAAAAATTCGAATTGTTTCATATTCACATTTGTCACATCCAAACAAACCGACTTTTTGTGGGTTGTGGTACTGTAAGATGTGGTTCTTTAAACGATCTTTTCTAACTGTGCGATATATACATTTGTCACATTCAAACAAACCGACTTTTTGTGGGTTGTGATGCTGTAAGATGTGGTGCGTTAAATACTCTTTTTTCAGTGTTCGATATTCACATTTGTCACATCCTAATAAACCGACTTTTTGTGGGTTGTGGTACTGTAAGATGTGATTCTTTAAATGATCTTTTCTAACTGTGCGATATTCACATTTGTCACATTCAAACAAATCGACTTTTTGTGGGTTGTGGTGCTTTAAGTTGTGTCGCTTTAAATAATATTTTCTAGTTGTTTGATAGTCACATTTGTCACATCCAAACAAAGGTACTTTTTGTGGGTTGTGGTGCTGTAAGATGTGGTTCCTTAAATTGCGTTTCCTAACTGTTCGATATTCACATTCATTGCATCGAAAGAAATCATTCTCTTCAGAGTCCGTGTGCTTCAGCTGGTGCCTTCTTAAATGTTGGTTCTGATTTGTCTGGATATTCCACACATGGCATTTGTATCTTTGTTTTTCTTGATTACTTTCACCAGACGACACACTGCAACAAAGAGTAAAACAAAAAACTGTAAATATAAAAGTAGATAAAACACATTGTTGATTTTGTATTTGAACGCACTGACCCGTCAGTAAAGAGGTTGTTGTGACATTGTCAGTAACCGAAGGTCAGATAAGCAACAGTGTGTTCTGAATTTCGACCGTCTGGAACAATACATTTAGACTGCGAATTAGATGTGCGGTTCTTTGGCTACGTACTGTGCGTATTGAAATCGGCGATGTCATTGAAGCATATGCCTTTGATAGAAAAATTGTTTCGTTTTTTAGAATTTGATAGTGAAAATTGAAAGCAAATGGATAAATTTCAGACAACAAGCCTAATTGAATGACCGCTGGGGTTCGATTTCAAAAACTGAAAGGCCTACAAAGCTGAAATTTTGTAGGCAGGTAACCATTACTCCAATGAAGTGCACCACCTGAACCCTGACGATCGCTCCCACCACGTGGGAGATAAGCTACCCCCAAATTAAGTTCCACATACAATCTTGACTAGATGGCGAAAATGCCAGCTTCAGTCCGTAAAACCTACTTAATGTTCCATTCGGCCAGATGCGAGTTATTAAAACTTGCGTTGCATAGGCGCCGGCTTTTGAATATCGCTTTGGGTGGTTAAGAAAATTTCCGCGCGCATCCACCATTTTTTCAAGAATTAACCCAAAACTGCGAATTTAATAAAATTGTACCCCTGACACACTTATAAGGCTAAACAGTATGCCTGCCTTCGCTATTTTACTTTTTGATAAATATTTCTTCATATTTTTGTCTTACTAAAAATAACCTTTACAGCGTCTTGAAGAATCTTCTTACCCACATGTTATTGCCAGAAGAATTAAAATATATACATTAGTAAGGATGTAAGAAGAAATTAGGCATTATATGATACAACAATGGTACATTTCTTCTTAAATCACTATCCCATCCCACTAATATTATAAATGATACAAAATTCGATTTTGACATAGTAGTTAACATTCTTAAAGAAATTCCCAGTCGCTTCTTTTACCCCCTCTCAGTTAATTTTTTAAAAATCTATCGGACAAAACTCGGTGTTTTAATGTCAATAACCTTGACAATGATACATTAGTTAACATTTCTAAAGAAATTTATCGGTCGCTCTTTTTTATACCCCCCTGGCAATTTTTTTAACATGTTGGACAAAATTAGATTTTCTGCACTCAATAACCCCGAAAATGACACATGAAACATTTTTGGAGAAATTCCCTGCCGCTACCTTTCATCCCTTGCCCCCCCCCCCCCGTTATTTTTTTTACATTCGTTACACAGAATTAGCTTTTCTGACCTCAATAACTCCGAAAATGACACATTAGTTAACATTTTTGGAGAAATTACCAGCCGCTTCTTTTTATCACCTCTCCCCCTCATTATTTGTTTAACATCCGTTAAAGTTCGCCCCACGAGTCTGTCGTGACGAAAAGAATGCAGATAAAAAATTAGGGTGTTAATATGCTTTCATTCTAATAATAGTAATTTATTTTGTACTATTTTTTAATTTTTAAATTAACTATTTTTAGTACTCTTATATGTGTATTTAAATAGTTTCAAATAGTGATGTAAGGATACGTATCGAAAAATCCGTTGGATCCGAATATTAAAAGAATCCGGATTATCCGTAACCGGCCGAGAACTTGATCCGGAATCAAAATAAATTCGCATCGGGTGGTTACTAATGCAAAGTGCAAAGAGAAAACGGAATCGGAATCGAGTGTAAGCGAACAACACGGTCTGCGATTTGGCATATTTGATCTTATGCTTTCTCTTTCTAATGACATTTCCTAAAAAAAGATAGCATAGTTATCGGGGTAACGGGTATCATATGGGATGAGACCCATTGGTTAAACTTGGCCCGCCTCACCCAGCGACATACATACTTTGGACTGCTGATATTTCATAAAATACATAGGTTGCGCAGAACTATTTAACTCCACTATGGGCGAAATCTCTGCCACAGGAACGCATGCGCAGTATACGAATAGTGTTTTTCCCGAATTCATCAACGACAAACCGATTCCAGTCGGTCAGCGCACTCTCCTTGTTTAGATAACGTAGTTAAAAAAGGATAGTATTCTTAACCACGAGACGGGTTCGTCCGCCGGTAAATTCAAATCAACACAGCTTTATCTATGCAACGAACAAATCTAGGTTCAGGAACGGAGCAGCAGCCGAAGTCCGTTCTCGGTCTGCTTCGGTTAGCTTCGTATGGGCTGCTTGCGTGGGCCAGTGTTGCCAGATTTCGGTTATTTCTCCCGATCCCATGAATCAAGTACCAAATCTCACGATTTTTACCTTTATAGAATATCAATCAGCGAATCCCACGACATTGATCTTTGCAAATTGCAATTTGATTGCAATTGAGGTTTGAAACTCTGTTTCTATTTTCACATTGCACTTTCTCAATATACGTAGTTCAAATAGTTCCAATATACCTAATCCAAAATCTGAATAACGAATGGCGAATGTCAAGATCCCACTAAACAATTTTGATAACGATACCTTGGTGTTTTGGAAAAAAAATTCATTAGTAAAAATAGCAGATGACTCTCCAAAATTTGCGGGTCTTTAGATTTGTTTTTCAGATTTTTTGCTTACCACACTCGAAAGCAGCAGTAGAGAGAACATTTTTTCAAATTTGTTTAATCAAAACTCAACTACGCAACAAACCTAAAGTGAAAACAATAGAAGGCATTTTATATACCAAAAGTTTGTCACGAGACAAAAATTGCTACGATTTTTGTATCACAAATAATACGATTAAAAGGTTAGGTTGTATTCACGTATTTTATTCAGATAAAAATAAGATGGAAACTCCAGTGATACAGATGAATAACTTCTTTCTTTTTCTTTGTTTTGTGTTAGTTTTACACTTTTATTTATAAAAAAAATATTTCGTTTTTTATAGCACAAAGTGATAGATATTTGTTTAAGTTTGTAAATTTGTTGAATAATATTTTGATATCGTAAATTTTTTTTTCAGTTTTATTAAAATAAATGATAGTAGAATAAGATTATTTAATCCTGTTATTTTTACTTCCGGTGCAATCATTACAGGCTCGAGATTTATCACGAATTTCGGCGGTTACGTCGCAAGCACTCTCAAGTTTTTTTTACTGACTTCTGGCAACACTGCAGATAGCGTCAGCGCGTCTCCCTAAAGCAGTGTTGCCACGACACGGCAATTGACGTGTTTTTACGGCTTTTCAAACCCAAGGTACGGCCACTGGTTTACTGTACTGCCGCTCATATAGAAACACGACTCTTTCGTTTAAAAACTCCAAACGCATACTTGGCCATTAATTCACGAAAAAGGCTAAATATGAAGGTAAAAAAATGAGTAGCATTTTAAAAAATGGAGGGATTTGATTCATTCAGAAGTGTTAATATATTTTAATTTTAAGGAAAGCTGTCAACGGTTTTATGAATATGCTAAAAATGACAAAGGTATTTTAACTGCCGCTGAGTCGACCAAAAATACGTGTTTAAATATTTAAACCGCGAATAAACAAATGTCTTCCTCCGCCACGGCTTTCACGGCTTTTATTCCCTGTCGGTTTGGCAACACTGCGCTAAATGCTACGGCGTGGCTCGTGCTCACGTCGTTTTTAGTATCATTCTGGAGTTGGTAAAGGGTGCATCGAAGGCATGTCTCAATTTGGCGTCACGAAGCAACCGTGTCGCCGTATTTCCACGTAAACATAATATTTACTTTGTTGAATCTAGACTGTAAAAGGGTTCTTGCGGTGTGTCGACCTTTTCGCTGATGGAAATCTGCTAGCAACCTTTATTTCGCTTTGCGATTGCCGGATCCACACAGCAGGCTTTCATAGTTTCAATTTACGCGTGTAACATCCATATCTTTATGAAAAATATTTTTTAAGTTTTCAACCTATTACAATAAGTATTTCTACATGGACATCGGCGTATTAAACTAAAAATTTACTAAATCTTTCATAAATATGTGTTCTATGTGAACTGATATACCTACCACCATACACAAATATTAAGACCCGTCCTGTAACCTTTTAACTGCGCATGCGTTCCTGTGGCACTGCGCGCGGTCGGAGAAGGAGTCATTCTTGGTTCAAGCGTTGCTAGTCCAAAGTATGTATGTCGCTGGCCTCACCCGAACCGAATTCAAACGAGAACGAACAACGCGACGGTGCGTTCTTATCCCTAACCTTCGACTTCGAACGATATATACCGCATCGACCTACCTAGCCGTATCCGGATAGAAAATGTTTTAGTGTTGCATACGTATATATGATTTGTAACCACTTTCGCGCGGGTCAAGAAATGGATGCGTATTCAGATAATGGATACGGATATTAGCTGATTCCGAGTCCGTATTATTCGGATATCTAAAGAATACGGATATTTACAACACTAGTTTCAAATACATATATTTTTAATTTCAATAATATTTTATTTTATCGTTTATTATGTTATTTTCTTAGGTAAATTATGATTAAGTAGGTATTGATAACGCCCTAAATTTCCCCCAGCCGGCAACAATGTTAGTTCCTGATGGCTGCAATGGTAAACAAGTGGATATCAGTCCGCTGATTGGTCCACGACGTCTGTCTAGCCCACCCTGGACGTCATTGAGCCTACCGCATATCGCACGAATTCGCATCTCGTGAACAGTTTCGTTAGCGTAACAACTGTTTGGAGCTTGGTAATATTATTCTTGAATTTTCCTGGGTTTATCGGTCAATTGGTTTAGGATTAAAATGCTATTCTGTTGACGTTTCGGTTAATTTGACTTTTAAACCATCTTCAGAACTTATTTATAAGTAGGCACTACACTAATGTTCTTTCTTATGTGCAAAATAACGATCTTACTCTATTAGTACTTATTTCTAAACTCGAGTGGGCCATAAATACCACAACGTACGTCCCCCTACATGTGTGAACTCAACCCAACTGAGTTAATATGGGCCTAGCTGAAACATTATATTCGTAGTCAAAATACTAACAGAAGAGGTTTCAATTAAAATTTTATTGGAGCTAATTGGCCAGGAGTTTGCATCCATCACACCTGCAGATTGGGCAAAATGTTGCAAACATGTTGTTGATGTTGAAGATTATTTTTGGGAAACAGATTAAGACATGGAAGAAGTAGAACCGCTATAATAATTCGACTTCTCAATGACAGCAGCGATGACGATTCCGCATCCAATGATACTGACGATGAAAATTAGTTTTTTTTTAAATACATACGAGTATATTGTTTTTACTTCCCTCGATAACTAGATCTTTACTTTTTAGGTATCTAGATTAGGACTGTTGATGCTTCGACAACTCAAAAAATTCTGCCACGTTTTGCGCACGGCTTTTCCCTATATGAATGAAACAAAGCTTTGCATTAAGTGCAATTTTTTTTAATTTATTAGCAGAGCGCTTTCGACCTTATAGGTCATCATCAGTGCTTCTTGTCAGTAGAACAACAGTTCTACTGTTGTTCGTTCAAATGGATTTCTGATAGGCATCCTGACAAGAAGCACTGATGATGACCTATAAAGTCGAAAGCGCTCTGCTAACAAATTAAAAAATTTTGCACTTAATACAAAGCTTTGTTTCATTCATACTTAAAAAGTGCACACAGCCTTCACATATTCCTTTTCCCTATAATACCTAAAACATGCGAGATGCTCGAAGCCAGCCACCGATTTTATTTGTCCGCCATTTTTTTTCCTTAATTCAATTTCAGCCAGAATTTAGCCAATTAAACTAATAAATTTGTTAATTATAAAAAATATATTTATTACTTGTGAATATTTAAACCTTTTAACACTTATTTGGTAAAAATAACTTCGCACGCCAATGACTACACGGTGTAGTCTACACCGTCAGAACAGTGCTTCTTAGACATTTTTCCCCTCTGCCACTTCAGACGTCGCCAAGGATCCTTGTGTAGAATTGTACAAAAATTTAGATTTTCTGATCTCAATAACCCCGAAAAAGGCAAACTAGTCATCATTTTCGGCAGCCGCTCCGGCGTTATCCCCTCTCACCCCCCTTATATTTTTAAAGTTAAATACCAATACAACAACCATATCTGCCGGTATAAGCAGACCCCTCCTGCTGACCAACAGCTTCGGGTGGATGAGCCTGTAGGAGTAAGGGCACTCACTTGTCCTAGGGATGAGAAATAATACCTAAAGGCGGATGAATCAAATGACTAATGGCATGTGGATGCAGAAGGCACGGGGAAACCACTGCATTAAAGACTGCAAGAGTATCCTTAGTACAATCGTACACAGCAATCATGGTAATGTTCAAAACAAAATATTCCGGAGTTAATAGTTCCCCAATCGGATCTCCGGGGGGAAGAGTGGCGAACAAGTTTATGAAAGCATCAGCAAACAATATGAAGATCGGTACGTGGAATCCAAGAAGTGTTTTTGCACCACGAAAACTTCACAACATTGTAAAGGAAATGCACTATGGTATAAACGCAACTTTTTTGTGGCCAAAATTAAAAATTACATTTAATGTAAACCATTTTACAAAAATAACATTTATTTGGTAAAATGAAGTGAAAATAAATAAGATATGGCTGTTTAATGAAAACTACAGGAAAATGAAAAAAATTTTTTTTAGTCAATTGCGAATTTTTTCTTCCACTTGCGTGGGGAGGTCATCGTGACCAAAGCTACTAAGAACATAGTCCAAAACCGCTGATATTTTGTCAAATGCATTTGTTTCTTGACGCCAGACATTGAAAAGGTCCTCATTTTAAAAAGTGTACTGTTCTGAAAATATATGTACATTTAACCGTGTGGCACCTCGTGGCAAGTAAACAGTATACGTTTGTATTTAGCAGGAATAGGCCTACCACCACATTCATTTAGAAATGCTAGCAAGTGCTAGCGATTTTTTAAAAGTTAACCTAAATTTCTTGTTTATAATATGTATATAAACATTTTGCAATCATTTAATATTTTTGGGTTACGGTTCTTAAAATAATCATGTAAGGATTTGTTTTTGTTATAATTAAGTATAGGACATACCTTCCTTCAATTGCTCATCCTTAAAACTTCAGTATTTTACCACACGCCACTATTAATCAACAACTACTTTTCATACTTATAGTTCATAACCGAATCCTACTAAGCACTGTACAAGCAAAACATGCACTTCAAGCATCCTTATTGAAACAGAATTTCTAAATGGGAAAAATACTGCTACATTTATTGAATGTGGGATATTTGCGGTACATTGTGGTTGAAAAGGGGTCAGAAATCAAAAGTGCTTGCACAGGTTTTTGGCCTAAATTTAGGTGTTTATATACCATTGTGAAATGTTGAGACTAAGTGTGGATATTTTGAGAGTTAGTGATGTCAGATGGCCAGGAAGTGGCAGCTGCGCAACGAGCAACGGCACATTCTATTATTCTGGGAATAATGACCCAAAGCATTTATATTGAGTTGGAGTGATTTTGAACAAAAAATTTACAGGTTCAGTTTTAAAGTTTACACCTTACTCAGACAGAGTCATGGTGCTTCAACTGAAAAAGCATACAGGAAATATGAACGTAATACAGGCATATGCACCAACAGTGGACAAAGAGGACGACGAAGTTGAAGACTTTTATGCTGAGCTTGATGATATCTTTAGAAACATAAAGAGTAATGATATCACAGTAGTAATGGGAGATTTCAACGCCAAAGTAGGCAAAGTCAAGGTCGAAGCACACACAGGGAGTTTTGGTCTGGGAGAAAGAAATAATAGAGGGGACGGACTGGTAGAGTTCTGTCAAGTTAGAGATCTTATGATAACAAATACCTTCTTCAAACTACCATATGTAGATTGTATACCTGGAAATCCCCTGCGGATAACCGGGGAAATACACTTAGAAACCAAATAGACTACATCCTCATTAACAGCCGCTATAAGAACTCAGTTAAAGCTACAAAAACCTACCGAGGTGCTGACATTAATTTCGACCACAACCCAGTTATAGCTAAACTTAATATAAAGATGAAAAAGGTAACAAAATGCCTAAACAACTATATTGACCCAAAACTCCTTAAGGATACTAAAATCCATGACACAGTTAAGAAAGAGACCAATGAATGTATGAGAGACTTTCGTGAACTGAATGAAGTCAGTGTGGATGAAGTGGAAACAAATACAAACAGGGTTAGAAACAATAGCCAAAAAACATCTAACAAGCAAACAAAAACAAGAAAAAGCCCTGGATAACATCAGAAATCCTAGATCTTATGGAAGAGAGGAGAAAGAGTAAAGGCAAAAAAGATGAGTACAGGACTCTACATAGAGCAGTACAGAGAAAAATCAGAGAAGCCAAAGAAGAATACCTAATAGCTCAATGCGAGGAGATAGAAGTACTAGAAAAGAAGTTTGACAGCTTTCACATGCACAAAAAAATAAAGGAAATGGCGGGATGCAACAAGGTCAAAGCTGCTAGTAATATTATCAAGGATACAGATGGGCGTATAATAACTGACGCGGGGGATAAACTAAAAAGGTGGAAAGCATACATGTCAGAACTCTTCGACGATCAAAGACCTCCAAAACCGGTCTTAGAAGCGAGCAACGTGCACTTAAAGATATTAAGATCCATGTTAATATCAGAAATAGTATATGCCTTGGAAACTATGAAACCCGGTAAAGCTGCTGGTCCTGATCAAATACCCATAGAGCTTAGCAAACTCTTTGATGATGATGTGATTGATATTCTTCTGGAACTTTTTAACCGCATTTATGATAAGGGAGAAATTCCTAAACAATGGTTGTCATCCACTTTTGTGCTTATACCCAAGAAACTGAATCCAAGAGAATGCTCAGATTACCGAACAATCGCACTCATGAGCCACACCTTAAAGTTGTTATTAAAGATAATCCACAAAAGAATTTAAAGAAGAATCGAGGAAGACATAAGCAACACACAGTTTGGATTCCGCGAAGGACTTGGAACACGAGAGGCGCTTTTTGGGATTAACGTTCCGACGCGCTGTCCCGACATAAACCAGGATGTGTATTTTCTTTTTTTTATCTAAGACATCCCACGTAGACTTCAAGCCTAAGTACTAACGTCCCGTGGGCGTCTGAAGAGAAGGGAAATGTAGTCTATTGACACGAGATTTGAAGGATTGGAGGTTGGGACGGGAAGGGAAAACATCTGCAGGCAATTTATTCCATAATCTGGAAACCCTAGGTATGTATCTGGACAGTAAAGGGATCCATACGCAACGCGCCTCTTGTTGTTCTGTTAGGAACAGTCAAGGAGGTAATAACACCGGCTAGTTCTTCAGAGCAAAATCCGTGGAAGTAGCGGTAGAAAATGGATAAATCCCCAACAGCGCGGCGATGAGCGAGAGAAGGGAGTTTTCTCGTGAGGGCTGGGTCATTGATAAGTCGAATGGCTCTCTTTTAGATAGAATCAAGGATGTTAAGTGTCGAAGGTGATGCCGCTCCCCAGACGTGGGAGCAGTACTCTAGGTTACTCTTTAGCTGTCAATGGGGCTACTGAAGTAATGTGTTTGTGCCAGCTGAGATCATGTTCAAAAGCGACTCCAGCAAGATCGAATGTTTCGTTGTTTTGTAGGGCTTGGCCAATCATGTGGATGGGGTAAGCGTTGCCAAATTTTTTGCGTGACAAGGAGCAAGACCGGGTTTTGGAGGCGTTGAACTGAACAAGGTTTTTGGCACCCCAGTCTAAGATTAATTGGAATCTTGGGAAAGGGATAGGCACATAGATCTGCGTCTATTATCCAATACATGATTCGAAAATTGTCTGGAAAAATGAATATTGGAGTGAAGAGTACTATCGTCAGCATAACTGTGGATGGGATTGGTATTTGAAGAGAGCAGGTCATTAATGTGAAGAAGAAATAGGGTTGGTGCCAGGACTGAAACTTGGGGGACGAATTGATAGGATGAATGTTAGATGAGTGACCGTCAACCACAACAGATATGCGCTGATCAGAGAGGAAGCTACCGATCCGGGTACATAGTTTGGTAGGAAGACCGTAAGAACGTAGTTTGTTGAGGAGTGCGGCATGCCATACTTGGTCAAAGGCCTTGGAAATGTCGAGAGCAACAATCTGAGATTCGCCATAAAATTCGAGAGACTTGCACCAGTTAGGTGTGACGAAGCTAAGGAGATCAGCTGTGGATCTTTGGTGACGAAATCCGTACTGTCTGTCATCTTTGATTTTGTGTTTTTCTAGATATTTTAGAATTTGCAAGTTAATCACTTTCTCCATAATTTTGCTGACAACGGAGAGAAGAGAGATAGGTCTATAATTGGATGGAAGGGACCTGGAACCTTTCTTCGGGACAGGCTGCACACGAGCAGTCTTCCAGCTATCTGGGAAGATACCCTTATCATAAGAGATCTGGAAAAGACGAGTTAAGATGGGTGCAAGTTCTGGAGCGCATTTTTTTAAGACAATTGCTGGTATGCCATCCAGACCGGAGGACTTTTTGGTGTCGAGGGATAGAAGAATTTTTTGAACTTGCTTGACCTTAAGTATTATATCGGGCATTTTGTGGGGACTTAGTGGTTGGAAGAGCGAAATTGGGGTGAGGGATCAGGGTGAAATTGCAGCGAATTGTTTGGCGAATAGTTCAGCTTTCCCTTTAGAGGTGGAGATAATTTCGTTGTCAGAGGTCAGGGGAGGAAAAGTGCTTCTACAGAAGTTTTGACCAATGTTTTTGGCAAGGGACCAGAAAGATTTGCTGCCGTTGGGACTTTATCTTTTATGCGTTTGTTAAAAGCATTTTTGGACTCTAAGATAGTTTGGTTGTATTGATTTCTAGCCTCGGTGAAAATTGGACGATTTTCGGGTGTAGGATTTTGAAGATACCTTTTGTGAGCTTGGTCTTTTTAAGCCTGGCTTTATCACAGGCCTTGGAGAACCATGGCTTTTAATGGTGGAGTTTGGGTTTCTTGCGGGTATGTGGAGTGAAACCTTCAATACCTGCTTGAATAATGTCTGTGATATGAGAGCAAATTTCGGAGGGATCAGGAGTGGAAAAACAGACAGTGTTCCAAGGGAAAGCAGAGAAGAAGTTTCGAAGACCATCCCAGTCGGCAGAATTGTAGTGCCAGATCGTGCGTTCTGGCATGATTTCAGCAAACTTGGGATGTATGGGACAAGAGAAGATAATGAGGCCATGATCTGAACGACCAAGGGGTGCACATACAGATGTTAAGTATGGCTCAGGATTGGTGGTAAGTGTAAGATCTAGTGGATTTGGATTATGGGTAGAAACGCGGGGAAAGTATATTGGCTCTCTGATCAAATTGGTGAGCGAGTTGCTGATTGCGAAGTTTTCTGCTGCTCTGCCCTCTGGGTCAGTTTTTGTGGATCCTAACCATTCCTTGCTATGGACGTTGTCGCCCAGGACGATAACTTCAGCGGAGGGAAATTCAGAGATGAGATGGTCGATTATTGCCGAGAGAAAGTCAAAGATTTCATTGTAGGATTTGTCTGATGGGGAGCGATAGATGCAACAGATAAATTTAGTAGAAGATTTAAGGGTGAGATTTAGCCAGAGAATATCGGGCTTGCCTGATTCCAGGTTCGGGAGTCTGGTGCAAGAAAGACCGCTGCGAACGTAGGCACATACCCCACCGTGAAGACGGAAAGATGACAGAAGTTCATAGCCTGGAAACAGGAGATGATTGGTTGAGGATTTGGAGCTGATTTGGGTTTCGGTCAGAAAAAGAATGTGGGGTTTGCATGATTGGAGGTAGGACAGAGTCCAAATTGGAATTAAGCCCGCAGATGTTGGCAAATGTTACTAGACTCTTGGGATTCTTCGATGGTGGGCCTCCCTGAACACCCCCCGCCCGGAGATCCGAATGGAGGGGTAGTTTACCTCGGGAATTTTTTACCCCATCATTTTCACATTTGTTTTGTTTTGAAGAGGTCGACAGTTAGAAGAGAGTAGGATCAGAAAAGAGAAAGAATGGCAGTCTGAAGAGGAAAGGAAAAGAATAAAACGACTCACGCACCCAGGGCTGGAAACATCCGCTAAGATTGCTTTTTGGGGTTTTTGCTGTAAAAGGTTGTTCCAATCTGATTTGTGATACAAAAAAGAGCATTGAGGTATATATGTAGGGCAAAGGCTAGGGAACATTGTAGACCCTTATTTATGCAACAGGGAATTTTGACGCTGCCCAGTCTTTTTATTCTGGAGACCGTTTTGTTGATTCACAAAAGATATGGGAATTCAGTGCAGCCTAACTACTTTTATACACGTAATGGAATGAATTTGCCAGTACCTATTCCGAGGAGTGAAACAACAAAGAATTCAGTAATGTATGAAAGCATTAAAATGTATAATCACTTACCGCTCCGTCTTAAGTCTGTTAATAGTTTGAAAATGTTTGGTAGATCTGTCAAGAATCTCTTAAAATCAAGGGCATACTACAGTCTGGAGGAATTTTATGCTGATAAATTTTAGTCTTTGGACTGATAATGTTAAGCTTTATTTTTACTGTTTAAAAAAAAAGATACAAACAAATGGCTTGCAATTGTTATAAACCCGTAGTTAATGTTACTTAGGGAACCCATGCCAAGTTCAGGGTATTTGATAGTGAGCCTGCTAGGAATGTTTTAGTAAAGAAAAAAATAGTTTGTAATTTGCGAAAAAGGTTGAATTTTTGCTTTGACCCCCCTGGGGAAAAGGTGAATTCGCGTAGGAATTTTATCTATTATTTCTTTTAAACAAATTTTGCATCATTTTGTCAAAAGTTTGTAAATTTTAAAGAAAACTATATGGTAGTAGAAAGATATAGTTATAGTATTAATTAAAAGTAAACAAGTAAATTCTCAATTACTTATTATTAGTAAAGATTTAAGAATAGCACAATAAATTTGAACGGACTGCATCTTCAAAAAATTGTAATTACATTCGAAATTGCAAAGAAAGCGTCTTTAATATTGAAGAAAAAACTGACATTTATAGTTTTGCCAGAGTTAACTGAATCTCATAAATCTAAATTCTTAAGATTTAAATGGTATAAAAAGCCAGATAAAGGCCTGCCGCTTATACCGGGATCGCTCGATTCCCCATAGCAAGTAACCCACATTTCATTCAGATTTATTAGTGATAACTTCGGTATATAATGCAAACAGCAGCTGCCTGTCTCGTGAAGGGACACCTGCAGCGACGATTCGTTTTGTCTCTTTTCCACTAAGGGTAATATTATATTAGCGCATGCAGAGGACGGAGTCATTTCCATTTAATTAAGACAGGAGCGGATAAAATTCATAAGAAATACCGACGTTGCCAAGTATCACTGATTGTAAAATGTAGGCATTGGAATTTTAAATTTTGGCGGGAAAATTAGGACTAAATTGGAAATTGTAAAAAGCAATAGCTATTTAACAAGTATATTACAAGCCGAGACAGGAAATGTCTCATTGCAGTAGAGGCATTAGGAAGTTTATCGAGACTCGTTGCGTCGATGTAAACTTTATCTCGAGACAGTAATGAAATTTCCCGTCGACGACTGTATCCTATTTTCAACCGTGAGTTTTTGCATCCAAAATTTTAGCAAATTTTGTTATAACAAGCTGTATCAAACAAAAATATCTTTAAAATAAAATAGTGCAAATATGGTATTTTTCAAAATCCTTTATTAAATTTACACCCAGCCACAGACAATTTTTTTCTGTGACCCAACTGTAAAAAAATGTAAATTACAATAACGTTTATTTAAATTTAATATTCTGCTTTACAGTCAGTAAGAATGATCATTCATATGACCTTTTATGGCTAAGCTTTCCTTACAGTTCGGTTTTCTTTACGCTTGTTTATTTTTGTCATTTTTCTTTTTTGTTGAAAAGAAACTTATTTGTTTCTTAATATTTTTATTTGCAGGTTCTGCCACCGTATTTTCATCCTGTTTTAATTTTTTGGTAGGTACTTCCACATCTGGCAGTGATTCTATTGAATTAATAACCGTCATATAAGCTTGGATATTACATTGATTTGTTCATAAGAATAAGTCTCTGTCTTTATTTTGGATGCAAGCTTTAGTGCATTTGCTTCAATATTCTCTTTTAGAGCAAGCATTTTTTTGTTAGTGACTATTTCAGGAGTGGCTCAACACTGTTTGAACTATCAATAATTTTTTCCACTACCATATCGTGATTAAATTGAGACAAATCTCCCACAGTTTTTCTGTTAAGCATATAAAAATGGATGTTTGCATAGTGTTGTTCGTATAGTAAAATCAATACAGTTGCAGCTACAATAATGAATGCAGATATGACAGAAAGTACATTTTATTTGGCAACATTCTACGTCTGATTGTATTTTAACAGCATAACTTTCATTAGTCTCTAAATTTTTTATTATACCTTCACCACAATTATCAGATTCTAATCGATAGTGGGTAGTACTTAAAGCTACTCGATGCCTTGAATGTATCTTAGTAAGATGGTCTGTTGATTTCCCTTTTGTAATTTTTATCAACCTTGCTACTGTCTTATCTCTAATAAATTTTAATAACATAGTAATGCTTTTATCGAGTCGTTTAATTTTTTTACCGTCAAAATAGAAGTATTTCAATGTTCTATGCATACTTTCTAAATGCATGTTTGTATTAATATTGCACTGTTTTCTGTAAGCATAGGCCCACTGTGTCCTATTAGAAAAATAATTATTCCAAAAATAAATTTTAAATTCCTTCAATGAAGGGTTGTTTAAATAATGAAGAAACTTTTCTAATTCAGGTTCAAAATCATTATTATCTAATAGGTATTGAATGTACTTTATAGATTTGTATACATATTGCCTTGCATCTTTGTCTTTGATTTTTTGTAAGTTGATTCTCCAGCAACGATCAACGTGCCATGCACATAGAAGCTGATGTTGAACTGGTCCCATTATATTGTACCAAGCATTATAAAATGCAGGTGCAATATCACTCATGAAAACTTTTGCATTTATTTCTCCAACCTTTTCTTTAATTTCACAAAAAAATATCTCATAAATATATGTATCTTTACGGTTTGTATACATAAAGGCAGCCGGAAACCCTCGCCAAATTCATCAATTAACATAAGTGTTGTCATCTCAAAATTGTAGGAATCTTTCTCCTCTAAATTATACTTCGCACACATTTCACCTTGAAATTTGTGAAATGCAATAGGATTGAATTCACTTTTTGAGCATTCAAGCACAAAAAGTTGTACACTAGTCGCATCATCTTTATGTCTGCATCCATCACTGATATTTATATTATATGTGGTCTTTATGTTGTTTATATCTTTTCGTACCAAGAGATCAACTCTCATTAATTTTTCATCCGTGCCAACTCCATTTCTTGAAATGTTTAAGATACTAAAATTTAACAAAAGAAACATTTATGAGAAAACACAAGTTAGATTTATTGTTCTAACATATTATTTAGAAACCGATACTCCAGATATTAATTTAGAAGCTATCATCTCCCTGTCAAGTTTATGAATTCTTATATGTTGTATTTCAGTCTCATGTGCATAATGTTCGTTGAAATAACGAACACTACATTTTCCACTTTGAATATTCCTTTTAAGCATTATTTGGCTGGTACAATATTTATTAAGCTTACATGAACCTTGACTTTTTACACTTCTTTTTCTTGAAAGGTCTTCTTTTGGCCTCTGTTTTCCTATAAATATCAGATTTATCTATTCATTAAATCTAATTATGCTTATTATCTTTTTAGTATTGCCTGGTTTAAAGTATTTATATTATAAACCTTATTCAAAAAACTTTTAAATAATTTCAAAACCAAAAAATACTGATCTATTACATAACTGTAGGTTATACATACAAGAAAAATAGGTATATGAAACTTGAAAATTTGGACTTTCTATTAAATTTTAATAATAAAGTTGAAACTAGTGATAAAATACATACCAGACCTATTGCAGTAGAAATAAGAAGTTTGTTCATCTATCTGTGACTTCAATGAAGTTAATAAATAATAATTAGTTCCAGTGTTTCTTTGCTCATGATTAAACCAGCTTTCAAACTCTGTAAAAAATAACAAACTTGTATGTCATAAGTCTCTTTTTTGCCTTTTTAATAAATAATTACCTTCTATAGATGAAAAATCTAATTCTTATACAGAACATTTTTGGATTTCATGTACATCCCAAAGGTGCCATCTCAAAGCATTACCATTTATAAAAGAACGGTTGCAATCGGGTTCTTCACAAATAAAGCTATTATAATTACTTGCTTTTGCATCGTAACTTATATTAAAACTCTTAAGATTATGTACTTCACGTCGGTGACGATTCAGTGAACTTTGGGTAGAAAATAACTTTTCACACACGAAGCAAAAGACTGCCATGGCACCCTGTAACCATAAAAGCAAAAAAAAATCCACAAATACGGTCAACCGGTCAACAGCAAACTAGAAATAAAAATAGAACATAACCTCATAAATTAAGGGGCAGCGATTTGGCAACGCTGGTATTTCTTATGAACTTTATCCGCTCCTAATTAAGGAGTTACGTCTAGACAGATGCTCGTTTAGAACATGACTGATGTGAAACAGTTAAGTTTTAGGTTTTGACCAGTGAAGTGCGTATTATAAGTGTTTTTACTTGGTTTATGTAAGTGAATTTTTATTATAATAATGGCTTTTTGGCGACCTTTTGAGGTAGATGAAAGGGAATTATTACATGTTGAATTACCTTCGGTACCGACCGTGGCATCGCCAGTCGAAACATGTCCGGAGTTTAATAAAGATTTACATGTTCAAAGTAAACGAATAATTCTGAATATTTACGGCTGTTTAAAAAAAGAAAATCGGGCACAGTCAGATAAAGCCATTATAAAAAGAGTTAACGAATTAACACAACTTTCGATATCTACAATTTATCGCGTAATTAAAACAAGAGATGTTACAGATCATTCGGTAAAGCGAAAGAAAAATAATCAAAAGTTTCAGAAAGTTGACGATGCAGCAAAAGATGTCATTAGACGAATTGTGTACAATCTATATAAGGAAAATACGGTGACAACATTAGAAATGATCCGGAATAAGTTACGCGATTACCCTGATTACAATTACCAGTCATTGGAAACTCTTCGAGGAATTTTATTAAATTGCGGATTTAAACACAAAAAAATTGATAATCGGATGGTTATAATGGAATCGCGCCGTCTTGTTGAACATCGTCAAGAATATTTGCGTAAAATAAAAGAACACCGGGAATCAAATAGGTATATAATGTATCTAGATGAGACATGGTTTGATACTCATGATGTTGTTCAGTACGGTTGGGTAGATGAAACTCAAAATTGCAGTTTAAATGCACCGTGTTCAAGAGGAAAGCGCGTGATAATACTTCATGCCGGAGGTGAAAATGGTTTAGTGCCCAATGCACTGCTTTTGTCGGCCAAAAACATAAACCAATCGTCTGCCGATTATCATGAGGACATGACTGGGGATTTATTTGAAAAGTGGTTTGTTGATCAGCTTTTACCGAACATTCCACCAAACTCGGTAATCGTCATGGACAATGCACCATATCATTCGCGTATATTAAACAAAATACCGAATAATAATACTAAAAAAGAAGACATTTTAAATTTTATGAGGTATAAAAATATGGAAATTCCTGAAAAGGTCCCGGTAAAAAAAGAGCTGATAAAAATGATAGAGTCGAAATTTTAAAAATGAATATGTAATTGATAATCTTTGCACTAGACACGGCCATACTCTGTTGCGGTTACCTCCTTATTATTGCATATTTAATCCAATTGAAATGATTTGGGGCACTATAAAAAAACGTCTTCGTAAATGTAATCAGTCACCAACATTAAGTGCAGTGGTACTGGATAATATTCGACGAGTAATAAGTGAATTGAGCCGTGATATTTGGAGAAACTGTGTAGCCCACGTTATAAAAAAAGAAGATGAATATCCTATTTTACCGCCAGTAGCGCCACTTGTGATTCAAAATGCGAATGATTCTAGTTCCGAATCTTCTGACGATTCCAACAGCATGTAGATATTTTTGTTTTATTTTTGATAATGGATTTGACAGGTTTCTAAAATAT
Source organism: Philopedon plagiatum (assembly GCA_963971165.1). Taxonomy (NCBI): domain Eukaryota; kingdom Metazoa; phylum Arthropoda; class Insecta; order Coleoptera; family Curculionidae; genus Philopedon; species Philopedon plagiatum. Next base: position 68,839,192 of record OZ020193.1, read on the forward strand.
ATAGCATTTGTTGTGAAAACCGCTTTTCACAATGCTCTTCCAGAAAATACAGAGAAACCTTGATAGAAATTCAAGTTTTGAACGAAATTGTTTCAAAAGCGGGTAAATATACTTTTGGAAGACAAAAATCTTATGAAAACTTCGAAAGTTTTCAAGAAAAGACGTTTATTGAGCTTTTACAGCAACATTGCGTCTACTGACGGTCTCGATTGCTTCAGGATATGAAAAGTAAACTTCAACTACCCTAACAAGCCCCGCCCCTTTTCACTAGATTCGTGATCTGGAGTGACATTGGTTGCTTTTGGAAATAGGGAAAATCTATAAATAGCCGGAAGAACGAGGCAAAATAGGTGATACAAAAGAAGACCAAGGAATCAAATAGAGTAATGAAAAGGCAAAAGTGAAGTGCTAGTGCGAGTGTAGTGCAAATGCTAGCGATAGTGTGAGTGCGAACGCGAGCGCAAGTGCTAGTGCGAGCGGGCCTGAATACCAATAATTAAGTCAAATATATAAGTTCCCACATCTTAAGATTACTTAGGTAAATAGCATGTCATGCACACTTAGTTACTTAACACCGTATGTAACATACAAATATCTTAAGGCTAGAGACAAATATTATCTTAAGTAGGACTTTTGTTACCTTAAGGCAATATTGTAAAAATTTTCCTTTCAGGACAGAGATAAACCCCATATTTGTATGCGAAAATATGGGAGGGTTATAAAAGTTCGGCATGACAACGGGTTTATAGACTCCGGTCCGAAACCAACTACTCTAGGGGCGGTGTTTAGTCAGTAAAAATCGTGACATAACCCACGAATGTCGCATGTGGGTATCTTTGGAAGATTCACCTCCTCTTACCCCAAAAAAAAAATTAGACAGTATTACGATGGCCATGGTCACGTAAGAAACTCCAAGAATTTGAAGATTCTCGGGAACCTCGAGATTTAATATGCAGTAAGACGGCAGCATCCGCAGCACTGGTCGACCGGGTCACCCATCTTCAAGACTTCAGGTATAAGCGAGAAAATAAATAGACCAAGAGCTCGCGTGTCTTCTTCAAACATTTTGAGCCTAATTTTCTTCATTGATATCACCCATATATCGATTTGAATTTCAGACTTGATTTGGTTTGAGCCGCTTGGTCCGGTGATGTAAAATACCTTTGTTTATAAAATTCGCGTCTTGGGACGGGACGCACTTGATCCCTCCGACACGAGTAAAGGGACAGGCTGAATAGCTTTATCTTGCTAGCTGTAACCCGTAAGGAGATTCAACCTGGATACATGTCTTGGGGCAGATGGTTTAAAGGAGGAAAATTATTCCAAAATGCTGCTGAGAAATGGACAACTTTAATCGGACAATTAAGCGAATTGGGCCGAGCGGCGGGTTTTTTGCTGAGTGCCTGGCAGGACAATCCATGAATAGAGTCTATATACAGGAAAGAGGACGAAAGTCTTCCGCCTTAGTAATTAAATTCAGTCTGGCGATGGCGGTCTCCGCGGTTGTCGTTACGATTGAGTGAAACGCATGAACGACATGCACTCCGCGTCTCGAAATTAGACGCAGGCTTTTGTACTCAGATGTTGGAAGTCTACACTTGGTATTTGTTAATTTGGGATAAATCAACGTTCTTGGTCAAGGGAGTCTTGCACCGACTAGAGGGACCAGAACGGTATTCACGAAACGGTAAAAATGGTTTATTAGACCGATAGTGGTCTAAGTTATAATTCCAGGAAAAAATCTAGGAAAAATAATTATAGTCAAGAGGCGTGGCCCTGGCTAATAACGACAAGAAAATGACATGCATAACGCATCCGAGCCATTATGTGTGTCCTTGGTTCTCCGTTGAATAGCTGATCTCGATCATGACAAACCGCGCGTCGTAAAGGTACGCCCATACGTGTGCGCCTGGGGAGCGGACGACGGTGTAAATATAATATAGTTACACTTACTACACAACGATCATAAAAATAACAACGTATTTATGCCATTAATTTAGTCTTAATTATCGGTCGACGGTATGCCCATGAATACAATTATTTCTATGGTTAAACATCGTTTTTGCAGATTCAGCTAGGTTTTCATATATGTACTTATAAATAATATTCGGTTAAAATGTTAAAACTTTTTATTGTGTCCCATCTTAAATTGGTTAGAATATTTTGGGACGCCTATGGCTGGACCTTATCGGCATTGCTGCGTCAAAGGTGTCGGCTTCGTTACTTTTTTTTGCGGTTTCACTTAACATTAGATAAAGTATACGTAGCTATACAGGGTGTTATTTAAGTACATAGACAAACTTTAAGGGGTAATTCCTTGTATGATTTTAAGACAAAAAGTTCATATAAATATGTGGCCTAAATGTTTAGATTTTTGAGATACAGGGTGTTCATTTTTTCGTTTTTTTAAGTTTCCTATCACAGTTTTAGGGATCCTTAATGCAAATTTGGCACAAATAATACTTTTACCACTATTTATAAAATAACGTTATTAACATTTAAAATAATCTACAGGGTCCTCGTTTTTTTGTAGCCATGACCACTTTAGGCCCCCCATTTTTTTGCTACGACGTCACTGAATAGGTTTGAGAATAAAATCTAATTTATAATTTTATTCTTCAACTTTTCACTCTCTTGAAGTTTTTCACTATTTCTTACGGTCTAGAAGTTATTTTGCAAAAAATAAAAGAATGCAGTGTTGTAAGGTCCATGAGATAACGTTCTTTATAGCCTTTCGAAATCTACAAGGTGCTAATTAAAACTAAAATTAGGTTAATTTAAAGGAAAACTTAACAGAGGAACACTTAACTTAAAGTAACTGCTGGAAATGGCCACCCCCGACTTCAACGCATGCATTTGTGCTTCTCACTCGGCGTCTCGTCGTATGGTATTTTTGAGCGGGTCCGCCAGTCGATGATGAGGCGCACAAATGGATGCGTTGAAGTCGGGGGTGGCCATTTCCAGCAGTTACTTTAAGTTAAGTGTTCCTCCGTTAAGTTTTCCTTTAAATTAACCTAATTTTAGTTTTAATTATCACCTTGTAGATTTCGAAAAGCAATAAAGAACGTTATCTCATGGATCTTACAACACTGCATTCTTTTATTTTTTGCAAAATAACTTCTAGGCCGTAAGAGATAGTGAAAAATTTCAAGAGAGTGAAATGTTGAAGAATAAAATGATAAATTAGATTTTATTCTCAAACCTATTCAGTGACGTCGTAGCAAAAAAATCAGGGGCCTAAAGTGGGCATGGACGCAAAAAAACGAGGACCCTGTAGATTATTTTAAATGTTAATAACGTTATTTCATAGATACTGGTAACAGTATTATTTGTGCTAAATTTGCATTAATTATCCCTAAAACTGTGAGAGGAAAATTAAAAAAACGAAAAAAAAAGCGAAAAAATGAACACCCTGTATCTCGAAAATCTAAACATTTAGGCCACATATTTATAGGAACTTTTTGTCTTAAAATCATACAAGGAATTACACCTTAAAGTTTGTCTATGTACTTAAATAACACCCTGTATAATAATAAACTACAGGGTAGTTTTAAAACATAATTTAATATTCAGGGTGTTTGCAATTCACTGTATATATTGGAATGGGTGACTCCTGGGATAGTCTACAGATATACCCAATAATAAGGAATATGCACATTTTTTTTATTGCATAAATCGTATAAGGAAGTCATTACAAACCCAAAAAAATATTTTGAAGAAAATTACTAGGATAATTTAGCTACAAAAAATGTTTACTTTTCGGTATTATATATTACAATTTACAATTTAAAAGGCAGCCATTTGTCCTTAGTGGAAAGTGACGTCAGGAGGTCAGCAAAAATCTACAGGTTAACGTAAAGCTTAACCCAAAGCCGAACAGGTGTGTTTTTGTCCGAAACAGTCAGAGGGAGAGCAATCGAATTTTTTGGGTTGATAGAGGAATAGTTCAACTAGCTTCGGCAAAAAATTCAGTTATACAGGATGTTTCGTTTCGGAGCTATTAAACGCCAAAGTCGAAATTTGATTTCCGCGATACCCGTTGAAATCGGGTACAGGTCACAAATGTGAATTAAATCGATGTAAATTTTCGGAGATTGTAGGGGACCCGGAGCTTCAGAACTCCACTGAAACTGGCGAGGATCAGAAAATGGCAAGTAATTCTTTTGAATTTTTTTAGGTCGAAAAATGCCATTTCCAGACCCCTCTTTGATACCTAATATCTCGAAAACAAAACATCAGATCGAAAAACGGACTCACAAGTGAAACTTTAAAATCTCAAATACTTTTTTGCAATACATTTACCTAAACCTAAAATCACTGGAAACTGGAAATATTTGGAAAAAACTGGAAATTTAGATTTTTGACCCAAATATTTCACGGTTTTTAATTTTTTGTGGGGTCAAAATGTTTCAAATTAAAATGCCATACACGTCATCGGAACGAGCTCGTCAAAGTATGTGATATCCATATTTTTTAGTTTCTTCATTCTGTATAGGAAGGGAGCAATCGCCGATTAAATTTAGATTTTTTTACTTTTTTTGTCCTCGACATCGGTACATTTGAATCACTCTGTATGATTTCCTATCTATTTTTTTCCCAATTTTTCAACACTATCTTATAAAGGGATAATCACACTGTAAAATGAATACCGAATGGGCCATCCGGGAGCGTATTTAAGGGGTACAATTCGGATTTTCTTGATTTTTTCCGACAAATCCTATTTTTAACAGACATTATTCCACACTATTTACCCTATTTAGTGATTCTTTTTGGGTTTATTTTATCCGTTAATTATCTAGGAATACCTCCCACTAATTTAAATCGCTTATTTTTTCGATAAAGTTATAAATAAATAGGTTTATTTGCATCCGGGACATCTAAAATTTGAAAATTTTTTAATTTTCGAAGATTGCCATGAAAATAAAGAATTGATGATATGTCAAAATTTCGCAGAAATGCCAATTTTTTTTGCAAAATTGAAAGGTTCCTGGACCGATTTCGGCTTGAAGTATGTACATGAATAAGATTTTAGGAACCTTGTACTTTAAGTGCAGGGATATTTCATTGGATGAGTTCCGCATTAAATAACATTTTTATTGAGTTGTCGATGACTCTACAACACTGGAATTCGCCATATACTCATGAGGAGTCACAAGTTCAGTTTTGACGATACAGCCAATGGGATCACGTATGACAAGTTTCGAAATTCGCGCGAAAATTTGCAGTTTTAAGTCCTTTTTTTTGTTAATAAAGACCAAAATAAATGAATAACAGCAAACGCCATAAACATGTAGAGAATATAAAAAAATATATTTCAGATTTATTTGGGTTATATGCATATTCCCTATTTTTTCCTTAAATCGAATATTTTAAAAATTTTCAAAAACACCTTAAAACCCATCCATATTCGCCGCACCTGGCTGACCTATGTGTTCGCTTGACGGAAAATTGCGCGCGAAAAAAACTAAAAACAATTGAATTTGTTAAAACGGTGCAAGACATAATAGTTATTTATGATATAAGTGTTAAAAGTATAATTTTACGGCACGAATTTGAAAGTTTGCAGAATGAGCGAAGCGAATTCTGCAATTCAAATGAGTGCCTTAAAAGCACTTTTAACACAAATATCATACAAAATTTTTTCTACAAACGACAATAAAAAACAAAAATACAATTACAATTTTTAGAAAGTTTAACATATTCGAAACACATAGTTTTAAGTAGCATCGTAGATATAATATAAAATTATGAAGTTGACATTTGTCAAAAAATCTAACAACCATTGTTGGCGTCGTAGTTGCCATAGTAGTACTTTTAACACTAGTGCTATACAGTACTTTTAACACTAGTGCCATAAAGTAGCATTTTTAAGGCGTCTGCGGCGTGTTAAAAAATGCATTTTTAACACGTTTGTAGAAACAAATCTTTAAGGATAATTTATTTCCTGTTTTTAAGCGTAATTTAAGACAAAGTTAAAAAAATGTAAACCTTTTCCTAAGAAAAAACAGAAAGTTGTCATTCGTCCTATTGTTAAAAAAATTATTGTAACATATCGATTTTTTTGTAAAGATCCCCTGAATGAGTTTTACTGGAGTCGGGATTCACCCGCATCTCGACTCTTTTACTTTTTTGCATCCTCAAACGTTACCACAATAAGGTAATATCATTAGTGTTAAATTTAATTTAGTTTTCAACCCTATCATGCTAATTTAAGAAACACTATAATCAAAGCATAAACTAGATAAAACTGAGCAAAATATTAGTTAAAAACGGATCGACGAACACCATTTCCTAGGTAGTAAAAAGAAACTACAATATTATTTAAAACTAACTTCTAAAGAAATGTATGATTTTTATGCTGTTGTTGAAGGTTAAGTGGACTGTAAAAAATTAATATCTTCTGCTACTCGAAGCACTTTTATTTCGGTAAAAAATACTAATTCTACTTTGAACAAAAGTAATGTGGTGCATGGCGCTTGATGACATTCAGAATGCTTCTTTTTCGATATCTCTTTGTCACAGGGTTGCAAAAAATCACGATTTTTTTGAAAAAATCAAAAAATCTTATTTTCTCCATTAAATCGTGATTTTTTTGATTTTTATCAATTTATACTGATTCTTTCCTTAAATATGGCAATAATGAACTTTAAAATCACGTATTTTCATTATTTTTCTCTATTCATGTGGTAATATATAAAAAATATATAAATATATAAATTCTTCATGTAGGTAATATTATAAACTGTTTTTGTTGTTGTAAACTGTTTGTGTTTTCTTAAGTTTCATTTATGAATATTTACGTTGGACTAATGACGATTAGTTATGTAAACACTTAGTTTTAAATAAACTCCCTTTTTTTTTTAATTTCCTGATGAGTTATTTGCTTCGGCGACTTGTTTTGACACCAATTTATAATTTGATTTAAATCACGATTAAAATTGAAAAAATCAGTTGATTTAAATCATCTGATTTAAATCGTCGCAACCCTGCTTCGTCACTTCCTGTCTCAGTGTCTTGAAGAAGTAGACGGCGCTGATTTTTCGCAAAAATTTAAATTATAACGCGTGTCCGTGTTGTTGCCTATGCGGTAGAGTACTTTGAAATGAACAAAAACCAGAAGTCGAACAAAAGATATCCCTTTAAAAAATCAAAAAATTAGCAATATACTTCCCTTTAATTTTTAGGACCTATGTACATATGTACTTTCTGATATATTGTTAAAATACTAAGCCAAGGTAATAATATTTAAAAACCTTATTTTATACCCAGTTAGCAACAATGATCCCCAGGACGTCCCATTTTGATTCGCAACGTCCCACTTGGGATGATCCCAGCCAAAACGTCCCTGGGACGTCCCCTGGACGTTAGAAAGATCCCAAATTGGTCCCAAAGTGACGTCCTACAGACGTCTCATGTTGCCGTCTCAAGGACGTCCGCAATGGGATTTTAAAAAAAAATTAATTTGGTAAATTTTTTTTATAAAGTGTAAAAACAAAATACTGTTGGAATCTTTATTATATTGATGACTCTATATTATAATATAATGACTTTACATTACCCCAAAATCCTTTTTTTTTTGTGTCAGTACTAGGACTGTTTGGAATTGCTAGGAGATGGCGCTGCCTGTGTCATGCTGCTTCAGTAATTCAACAAAATAATGTTAAAGATTTACTCTTTGCGTAATATAATATTCCATCAAACCGTAATCAAATGAAAAAGCATACTTTTTCTTGGTAGTTTCTTGCACTCTGAATAAGTATTCTGTTATCTAACCGCGTTGGAACGATTTGATATGGGAAATCCCAAAATTTCCTTTCTAAGCGGACATCCTATAAATACGAAATATCAAAAACTCTAAAAGCGGCTCAAGTGCAGTAAATTGAAAATGCTATAAAAAGTATCCAGGCCCTTTAAGGCGTAGGGAATGTCCAACAATGATCCTATATACGTCCCAAATATAGTCGCTATAACGTCCTAGTAAGGTCCTAAGATGATCCCATATATGTCCTGTGTAACCTTTATGGGATGATCCCAGATACATCTCGACCTGTTCCAAACGGACGTCCCAGGGACGTCCTTGGGATTTTATGGGACATTGCGGAACGTCCCTGGGATGTAGGACTTGGAACGTGTAGGACTTACGTCCCTGGGACGTCCCAGGGACGGTTTTGTGTTGACTGGGTAAATTGGCGGAAGCACCAGAAAAGCCCTTCTTTTGGGTTGCCCATCTTTTGTTAGGTAAGGGGTAAATTGAGGCAAGAGTCAATGACATAATATAGTGTCAATGGCAAGCGTTGTGTTGTTTAATAAATAAATAACTTTTTAGTTTTTCAGTGGTGATAGTAAAAAATACCTTGGATTCTTTTAAGCATTTTGTTTTAATTAGTTAGTGAACCGTTTTTTACATTAATGACTACTGTTTTGTTAGTGTTGCGTAAGTTTAGCTTAAAACATAACAAACCAATTCTATTTTCTTTGGTAAAATCTCTACAGGACTACAGGAAGTGTATTTACAGAGATTTTACTCTAAAAGTAACAAAAACATTAGTTTTCGTTTTAAATAGTGCCGATAACTACGAAAAAGCGTGTAATATTTGTTTTTAACTTTTGGTAATTTTAATTATTAGCTGAGTGCTCTTTTTTTCATTAATGGCTGTACTGTGTTACTGCGTTAACCTAAAATATTTTCAAAAGAAGTGTATTTAAAAGAGATTTTACCGCAACGGTAACAATAATAATAAACGTTAGTATCAAATTGAATTATTTATTCGTCATATTAAATAAAAACGCTGTGTGATAGTATTTTAACCTTCTAAAATTTTGTAGATATGTATTTTGAAAGAGGTAACGAAAATATTATATTTTCAAACTTGTTACATATTAATATGGTAGAGACTTGGCAACGCCACAGCGAGTACTGACGTCGAAACAAACCTTTTTTCTGTGACTGACGTTTCTCGCTGTTTTCTGTATGGCCATGTATTTATTACTAGTGGTGCGCAGTTACTAACAATTTTTTTTCTGGGGGACGATATCTACCTTTTTTTTTATCGTGAAGCGCCATTTATAAATATTTTTCTTCAAACTGAATTCATACCAGGATTTACGGGTTTCAATATATGCAGTGAATTTCATAACACCCTGTATGTATTTTGTCATTAGAATTAGTCATTCTACTTTTCAAACAATTTAGTTTCATCACATTACGTTAGTTTCATTAATATTAGTAACAATGTCGTTTTCCTAACATACTGTATATATACAAACACTAAAAATACATAATTATGTATATTCAAAAACTCTCGATATTGTCGTGACTCTTAAACAATGGAACCGTGAAACGCGCTTCGTAGAAGACAAAGATTATAGAAACGCAAATGGGTATATTACAACACCTAGACTTTCTAGAAACCGGCTTTTGGAAATCCGAACTTTTTTGGCAACTATTGTACCTTGTACAGGAGCTTTTGGAGGATGAATATGATACAATACCACAGTTCTGTGAAGAAATGATGGCAAGATGTGACGAAAATATCGTATTTTCACAAAACATCATTTTTTCTGATGAGGCTACATTTTATTTAAATGGAGTGATAAAACAGACATAATTATCGATTGTCTCAGCAAAACCCACACTGGATATGTGAAGCATATACCCAACGTCCCAAGACAGTAAATGTGTGGGTTGGAATAATTAATAATAGAATTTTGGGACCACATCTAGACTTTCTAGAAACCGGCTTTTGGAAATCCGAACTTTTTTGGCAACTATTGTACCTTGTACAGGAGCTTTTGGAGGGTGAATATGATACAATACCACAGTTCTGTGAAGAAATGATGGCAAGATGTGACGAAAATATCGTATTTTCACAAAACATCATTTTTTCTGATGAGGCTACATTTTATTTAAATGGAGTGATAAAACAGACATAATTATCGATTGTCTCAGCAAAACCCACACTGGATATGTGAAGCATATACCCAACGTCCCAAGACAGTAAATGTGTGGGTTGGAATAATTAATAATAGAATTTTGGGACCACATTTATTTCAAGAAAATCTTATAGCTGAACGATAGTTAGATTTTCTCATATTCCAGTTTTTTCCCACGTAGACTTCAAGCCTAAGTACTGACGTACCGTGGGTGTCTGCAGAGAAGGGAAATGTAGTCTATTGACAGGGATTTAAAGGATTGGAGGTTGGGACAGAAGGAAAAACATATGCAGGCAATTTGTTCCACAATCTGGAGATGCTAGGTATCAATGAGAAAGAGAAGTGGTCTGTTCTAGGCTTTAGTAGCTGGGCAGTAAAGGGATGCATACGTAATGTGCCTCTTGTTGTTCTGTTAGGAACAGTCAAGGGGGGAATAATACCGGCTAGTTCTTCAGAGCAAAACCCGTGGAAGTACCGGTAGAAAAGGGATAAATCCCCAACTGCGCGGCGAGCGGGCGCGGCGATGAGCGAGAGAAGGGAGTTTTCTTGTGAGGAGTGGGTCATTGATGAGTCGAATGGCTCTCTTTTGGATATAATCAAGGATGTTAAGTGTCGAAGGTGATGCCGCTCCCCAGTGTGGGAGCAGTACTCTAGGTTAGGTCTTATTTGGGAACCACAGAGTGTATAAGTTGAAAGGGGAGAAGTATTTATTTTTTGTCTCGAAAGAGAAAATCAAGCTTTTTAGCTGCCGATGTGGCTACTGAAGTAATGTGTTTGTGCCAGCTGAGATCAGGTTCGAAAGTGATGCCAACAATATCGAACGTTTCATTGTTCTGTAGGGCTCTGCCATTCATGTGGATGGGGTAAGCTTGCCAGATTTTTTGCGTGACAGGGCGCAAGACTGCGTTTTGAAGGCCTTGAACTGAACAAGGTTCTTGGCACCCTAGTCTAAGATTAATTGAAGATCTTGGCAAAGGGATAGGTGACTAAATCTGCGTCTATTATCCAGCTCTTGATTCGAGACTTGTCTGGAAAAATGAATATTGGAGTGAAGAGAACTATCGTCAGCATAACTGTGGATGGGAATGGCAGTTGAAGAGAGCAGGTAATTAATGTCAAGAAATAGGGTTGGCGCCAGGACTGAACCTTGGAGGCCGCCAGCATTGATAGGATGGAAGTTAGATGAGTGACCGTCAACCAGGACAGATATGCGCCGATTAGAGAGGAAGCTACCGATCCAGGTACATAGTTCGGTAGGAAGACCGTTAGAAGGTAGTTTGTTGAGGAGTGCGGCATGCCATACTTGGTCAAAGGCCTTGGAAATATCAAGAGCAACAATCTGAGATTCGCCATAAAATTCGAGAGACTTGTTCCAGTTATGTGTGACAAAGCTAAGGATATCAGCTGTGGATCTTTGGTAGCGAAATCCGTATTGTCTGTCATGGATGATTTTGTGTTTTTCTAGATATTTTAGAATTTGCAAGTTGATCGTTTTCTCCACAACTTTTCTGACAACAGAGAGAAGAGAGATAGGTCTATAATTGGATGGAAAGGACTTGGAACCTTTGGACGGGACAGGCTGCACACGAGCAGTCTTCCAGCTATCTGGGAAGATACCGTTGACATAAGAGATTTGGAAAAGACGAGTTAAGATGGGTGCAAGTTCTAGAGCGCATTTTTTTAGAATAATTGCTGGTATGCCATCCAGGCAAGGGCGGTCCCAGTAGCGGCTTTGAAATTTTAAAGTTGTATATCTCTGTTGCTACTTAACGGACCCATGCCAAGTTCAGGTTTTTTAATAATGAGCCTACTAATAACGTTTTAGTAAAGAAAAAAAATTGTAATTTGCGAAAAAAAGGTAAATTTTTGCGTTACCCCCCCTGGAAACACATTTAGGTATTTTATTTATTATTTTTTCTCAACAAATTTTACATCATTTTGTCGAAAATTTTCTAATTTGAAGAGAAAAAAATTTGTTAGTAGAAAGTTATAGTCATTTACATTTTTTAAACCTAAAACATATATATTTTTCTTTAAATTCAATTTTTTTCAAACCGCTGGATTAAGCAAAGTGCAGTTGAATGGCCACCAAGATCTTCAGACCTTAGACCGTTAGACTATTTTCTTCGGGGATGTTTGAAAAAGCGAGTGTACCAGAACAGACCACAAAATATTGACGCCCTTAACAGATATAATTCGAAGTGAGATCAAGAACTTAAGAGCCCCAAATTATTCCTAATTTAGTCGATGGTTTTTACCACCGACTTGGCGCATGCCAACTAGAAGGTGGAGGTAATTTTCAACATTCACACAGGTGAGTACTAACCACTTGTAACATAATTTTAAATAAAACAAGTCATTATTTAATTATTTTTACAATAACATTACTCTGACTATTAGTCCCACAAAACCTAGTATCCAAAAACGTAATACATGGTTTATTTATACCATTAAATTCAGCCCCCATTTGACATAGGTTGCCATTTAAAATAAAAGTTGGGGTGGCTGAGAGTTACAGGGTTGAAAGAAGATGGTTAAAAATATTACAGAAAAATGAGTAAACAGTTCAATTAATTCACGTGTTTCAGCGTTTTACTCAAAACTAAAGCATTAAAGAAATATGAATTTTATGCGCCACTTCTGAACCACCCTGTATAAACTTTATTGTACAAATATTGTTGTAATTTGCAATAAAAAAAAACTTAAACCACTTAGGAAATTTTTTAAGAAAATGTAGTTAGTAAAAACGGAAAACCCGCATAACGTGAACAACCTGTTTTTATGCATGGGCCACCGGATACCTTGAACAAACTACACCTCTAAAATAGTTATGGAAATGAATGTCATTGACCTCAAAAATTGTTACTTTCCGATTGCTTTACATGTACTTCCCCGATATTTTTGGTATTTCACCGGTCAATGTTGAGGGTACTGAATGATGCCAAATTGATGAGACGGTAGAAACAAAAAATCCTGAATTGTTGAATAAAATTTCATTAGATAGTGCTATAAACGCTTTAAATGTGGCAGAAGAGTGTGACATTGACATCACCTAGTTATAAAACGGTTAAAATCCTCAAAAACAAACAAAAATTTCTGACTTTTTTGGCAAAAATTGCCTTTTCAATTTTGGTTTCGTATCAAAGCTTTTTCGATATCGTTTTCAGTATCGTAACAAGCTTTTTATGAAACTGCTTTTTTATCTTTTAAAGTTGGTAATGTGGTGTATACGTGTAGCGTGTGTGTAACGTCATGTATAATAAGATGATTTGTTAATTTATCCAGCCTGCCGTGGTAAATAATTGGATAGTATTACCAACATCAAATTTTGACATTAAAATTTACCAAATTTGTTTGTCATATTTTCTTTTTAAATATATATTTTTATTGAAAAAAATGCAAAATAGAAAAAATAGTATAAATTACACGTTTTATAAAGCGATTAGACCACTTCCCACTCGCCGCAAGCGGCTCGTTTTCTAACATGGACGCGTGCTCTAAAATGATGCTTTTTAAAACTTGTACTTTAATATACTATTTTATTATTGTTTTTTTCTTTGTTGCTATTCTTTAATAAGTATTAAAGTTATGTGTGTCTATTTTAATAATTATTAAGGTTTATTACATATTAGATATAACCTTAGTTAACCTGAATAAATCCATAATGGTAACAGACATGTTTTTTTGTGCCTACGTTACCGAGTGTCTGCTGTATGTACTTACTCAATTAAGTTTTGAGTTAATCCTTCCTGCTTAATGTTCACTTCTTCGTTTTTTAATTTCCATTCCTGATATACATCATTTTCAGTTCCCTCTGGTTCAGTTTTTACTGACACTTGATATCTACAAAAATTACAATGTATCTTGTAATTTATATTTCCTAACTGGTGATGAAATATTAAATGCATAACTAGTTATGAAAAAATGAAACACAAAAATATAAATATTTCATATTTTTCTCTTGACTTCTCGGGTACAACAGAAGATAACGCGTTTTGAGCTGCCTCTCTTTGGATCTCGGAAACTGACATTTTCAATATTTTTAAAAGAAAAAATTTAATTTGTGATGCGACACTTCTTTACAAATAAAACTGCCAACCCAGGCAACTGTCTACTAGGTACCAATTAGATGAAATAAAAATTTCTGCGTCTGATGCCTACTTAGATGTCTCATTTAGGACAATAATTAAAATTAATAATCTTATTTGCATATTTTTCTCAAAATTAGAAAAAATCTTGAACGAAATACGTTAGGAAATGCAATTTTGTTTAACTCGTTTAGTTTTGAAGGATCTCGCTTCGCTCGTCCCTCTAACATTACAATCATTAAACAAAGTAAAGCATTTCCTAACTGGTTACATAAATAGCTATTAAGAAAATGGAATATACAAAATAAATACTTACTCAATTGTACTTCGAGTTAATCCTTCGTCTTTGACATCCACTTGTTCGTTTTTTAATTTCCATTCCTCATTGACAACATTATTTATAGTGTCCTCTGGTTCCGTTTTTACTGGCACTTCAGATCTAACAAAATTACAAAATACCTTGTAAATACAACAATTTAACAATTTTTAAATACACTGGTTAAGAAATAGTCTTAAGGCCACACTTTGTGCAGAATGGAATTTATCAGCGAGGAAGACGCTCGCGAGCTGGACATACTAACGAGATTACGACGTGGTGCAAAATACCCCCTAAACAGCGCTACACACTTAAATGCAAGCGAAGGTTTTGTTTTAGTCGGACGCGAGGCGATCGAATTCCGGGAAATTTTTATTCAATCCCTCTCGTCGTGTTGGTTTATTTCTAATGCCTAACGGCAAAGTTTGGCTGATTTTATTTCGGAATAGAATTTATATAATTAAATAATATTTTTATAATAGGTATTATGAATATATTTTTTATATTTTGTGTTATTAATGAAAGTAAAAAAAATTTGTAAGTTTTATATCTGGAAAATATAAATATTAAACTAATATTAAACTAACACAACTAGGTGCCTAAGAGCAAACCGTTTAGTAAATTATAATTTGGTATGATTCTAATTTGATTAATTCCATAGAAAAGCCCATTATAATAATTTAAAAGGAGGCAATAAAAACCCTTAATTACAAAATACTTTACATGCCATTACTGTTAATCTTATCTTATTACCTACCTGCCTACAATAACTAAATATTAAATGTTAAAGAATATATTGTAGGAGCTCCTATACGTTAATATCTGCTACCTAAGAAAACTTAATTATGCTCTTTTCAGGGAAGAAGGATTTTATTTTAGAAATAATGATATAATTTATTTAATGATATAAAAACGAAAAACAGGGTAAAGTTTAGATCACTTGTGATTTCAACTCTTTGTGTTCAACATTCACAGTTGTGAAGGTGTAAAGTTATCTGCAGTGCGTTTTTATTTTATCTCTGCAATATGCCGCGAAAGTATGCTGGGTCAAATCGTACTCCATGTGGTCGTCGGAAAAGTGTCGAGAAAAACTAAAGTTATCCAGGTAAGGTACCTGCTTGCATTCATTTCAGAAATAATTAGAAAACAGCTTTTGACCCAACTAGCACAATATAGTATAGTATTTTAAGTAGTCGGTGCTTAACGATCGTTTGAATAATTCTCAGCAGGGGTCGGTGTAAATTGAGTCCCATATTCGTTAATTATTTGTTAATTATTTTTACAGGTAGGTAAATCGAGTCCCGGGTGTTTTATGGGCCTACGTAAATTCCGTCCGGCTATCATAAAATCAGGTAAAAGCAATTAAGTAATTTATTGCGGTGTTATTATTAATTGGGGTTGTTCGATGATTTTGTCTGTACATTATTTAGTATTTGTTCGCGTTAGCATCAAGTAGTATCGACTGATTTTAATATGGAAGTTATAATTAGTGAAAGAGGCAGAAATCTTTTGGTTTTACATGGATATAAATTTCGCTTTCACAAAACGTTGGCGAATAACACCGAAAGATGGATGTGTAGTAAAAATACCTGTAAATCGTTCTTAAAACTGGGAAAAAATGAAGAAGTATTGGCAGGACCATCACCTCACTCGCATGAACCACTAGAAGAAAACAAGTTAGAGCGTCAGAAGTTAAGCAACGGATTAAAACGTAAAGCTTCCGACGATATTTGTGCAAGACCTTCTAAGCTTATTCACCTAGCTCTAAAAAACAATGATATAGAGACACTTACAAGGAATGACATATCCTTAATCAAAAGGAACATGCTGAACGCCCGACAGTCGAAACACGTGAATCCCAGATCCACTGAAGAAACCCTTTCTGCTGTTGGAAATATGGACATCAAGACCAATGCTAATGAAGATTTTGTGATCGTCAACGATCTCCAAAGTAAGATTCTCGGATTTTCTACGAAGAAAAATTTAGAAGCGCTATGCCGTTCAGATACAGTTTATGTGGATGGTACGTTTAAAAGTTGCCCTAAATATTTTTATCAACTGTTCACTTTTCATGCCTTACATTATGATTCGTATGTACCCCTTGCTTTTTTTCTTCTTCCCAACAAAACTGTGAAATGTTATGAAAATTGCTTTAGGCATTTAGTTAACACCTGTTTAAATGTAGGATTGAGATTCTCACCGAAAAATATTTTTATTGATTTTGAAAAGGCCATACATGTGAGTGTTCAATCAGTGCTCACAGAAACAAAAATTAAGGGATGTCGTTTTCATCTCGGCCAAAGTTGGTATCGCAAAATTCAGTCTATTGGTTTAGCTCGGGTATATGCATCGAAATCAGAAAAGGCAAATTTTTTAAAGTCATTCTTTGGACTTGCCTTTCTAAGACCTGAAGACGTTTCAACTGTTTTTACTGATTATATAATGGCAGAACTTCCAGATGATCAAACGGTAACTGAATTTTGCGATTATGTATTAGAAAATTATATATCAGAAGAAGCGCCGTTTCCTCCACAGATATGGGCCGAATTTTCATGTTCTGCTAATAGAACCACTAACTCTTGTGAATCATTTCATGCTCGACTTAATAGAATGTTTAATTCTCCACATCCCAATATTTCCATATTTATTGAAGTTTTAAAAGGAATTCAAAGTGAAACTTATATTCATCTTAGAAGCAAGTCGACCAAAAAATCAAAAACTATTATTGAGAAGGAAATCTTTTTAAGGGAAGCAATAGCTGACCTATGCAACTGTCACATTTCCTTATTCGAGTTTGTAAAGAAAGTTTCTTTCAAGTTCCTTCCAATAAATATCTCTTAAATTGTATATTTATAATCTTCTAATTATTGTACTATTTTACATGTTTTTTAATGCAATTTGTACCTCTCTTATTATATAGATATAAATTGTATATTTATAATCTCTTAATTCTTGTACTATTTTAAATGTTTTTTAATAAAATTTGTACATCTCTTATTATATAGATATAAATTGTATTTTAAATGTTTTTTAATAAAAATTTGTACACCTCTTATTATATAGATATAAATTGTATATTTATAATCTCTTAATTCTTGTACTATTTTAAATGTTTTGTAATAAAATTTTTGAGGGTGTCTAATGGTAGTTTATTTACCTCTCTTATTATACAGGGTTTCAATTATGTACTTGTACAAACTTTAAAGGGTGGTTCTTTGACTAATTTTAAGATGAAAAGTTCATATGGCGTGTCGGTTTTTCGAAGAAATGAAAATGTGTAATTTTTCACAAGTACTTAATTGAAACACTGTATAGATACTTAAAAATCCCGGGACTCGATTTACGAAGCTCTGTTGGAACCCGGGACTCAATTTACGTATTATTATTTTGACTAGGGGACTCAATTTACGTAAAAATATGAAGGCGGGACTCAATTTACGTTTTCCGCTCAGCAGAACTTACTGCGGATCTATAAAAGTAGGTACCTACTGCACATGAGCACTTTTAAATATGTGCAAAAATACCGATCTACGTCGAGCAGATGTTGGAACGTTACACACACGCGTAGGAAATGCTAAACCGATGAAGACACACGTAATTCGTCCTAAAAAGGTAAGACAATCACAGTAGATTTTCAAAATGACGTTTTGCGTCTAAGTTTACAGCTCCCTTCTTGCGGCACCTGCCGCGCCTGGTCTTTACCTGTTAGGACTTATTGTGCATGTCTCCAAATTTCAACACATGCTATACAAACGTTTAACTTTTTAACTTGTGCTGCACGTAAGTCCGACAAATTGGTACCTGGTGCACATGCACACATCGGTACACGCAAATTAGGTACACTTATATATTGTCATATTTCCCCAGATATTCATCATTTTTTCCAAATTTCTATACATTTTTCATATTATTTATTTAACATTTCGGAAACCACTCTACGTGCTGCGATTGCATATCGCTGGCCTCGCCTTTATTTTATGAACCCTGACCAGTTTGAACCGTTAGTATAAACTGTTCTTGGGGGATTCATATAAAAAGCGTACCAGCGAGGTGCAAGAGGAGGCGTCACTGTGGTGCCGCACGAACAGTACGAATAGCGCCAGCCCTTTAGGCTGACCGAGTACTCCGATAGAAGCTGCCCCCTACGCTACCCAACCTAGCAACGTAAGTGAATTGTGTACCTGGATAAATTATTAAAGTGTTTTGGTAAGCCGCAGCCTAATTTATCAACCCCGACGACCCCTAGCGCGACAATATGCTCAGTAGGTCCTGCGTATATTCATTATGGTATTCTTATAGCGCTGACTGTGCAGGTTTTTTTGTCATTTTGTAAAGAATATACCTACGTATATATCTACCATTTTAGCACCTGGCGCATGCGTGTAACCTTTTCACATCTGCTGGAAATTGGTCCAACGATTGGGCGCATATTTCCAAATGCGCGTGCGCAGTGGTACCTACTTCTGTAGATGCGCAGTAAGTTCTGTGCAAATGATTGAAATAATCGTTGAGTACCAACTGCGCATGTTTTTTTGTACTTTTGTAGCAAATACACGCACGTCTACCCTGTTAGCATCATCTGCGCATGCGTGTAACCTGTCAACATTTTTACTGTACACATACTTACCTTCATATCACCGAAATTTGGTTAAAATCAGTTAAGCCGTTTGGATATTGTCATGGTTAAATTATACCTATTATTAGAAGCGCAGAATAAGACGGAATATAAAATTTTTCCTTAAAATCATTTAAAATATAAACAAGATTTATTAAATCATAGTTTTTTTATAGATTTATAGAAATGTCTTTTCTATACAAAACACTAGTACCTACATTTGGTCTACGGCCTTCGTGGAGTGGTAAAGAATAAAAAAACGACCCTTGATTGAAATCATTTTTTGAAATGAAAAAATTTTTGATCTTTGATTTTAATCTTTTTAAAATAATTTTTGTGACAGATTTGCCAACAATACTTCAAAAAGGTAACCATACAGACAAACAGACGGACATACAACCATAATGTTGGTTAGCTGACGTTACCTCGTATACCATTACTGTAACTATTTTATATGCCGTTATATATTATTTATACATTTTTACAATATATCATATATGTACGTATGGTTACAGTCCCTGATACCCTGGCGCTCGCGCCGCACCTCAAGCAACACAAATTCCCATGTCTGATCAAATCGTCAATGAAACTAAATAACTATAAACATAAAGCCCGGAAGAAACTTATTTTTCACCAAATACCAACAGTTACGCCAACGCTTCCTGCAGATTATTAAGCCGACCCTGTATTTTCAGCGACAATAAGCGATTATCTGAGGTTTAAATAATAATAACACCTACCAACAAAATTATGTTAATATTTTGCGTGGCATACTGTTAAATGTATATTTAGTAGCCTCTTTGCCGCCTTATAAATAATACGACAGCTAAAAATAATCCACAAACAATGTTTATTTCATCCAGTACCTTTATTGAATTTATATATACGCCAACTAAATGGAATTTGTTATATTTATTTATAAAACTCCCGTCTCCATCTAAGAACATTCATAAATCGCTTTATTTTATTAAACCTGTCCGTCTTTACCAAGGAATAGAAGACTTTATGTTTAGATCTAACAGTTATAGCAAAACTACTAGTTAAGCATTCTACAGTTAACTCAAATATTCTGTTATTGGCACTGACAATACAAGAAACCAAAAGTTTTATCATAAATTATCGCCCAAATACCTTTTTTTCAACCTATCGAACCTATTTCTCTTAGTGTATTATAATCCTGTCCCCGTATCTCTCGTTTCACGTCGCCTGGAAATAAATCAAGCTGTAGGTAGGCAACTTTAAATACATTTTAACGAAATGTGCCTAAAACATGCCTTGCGCGCTGCAATATATCGGACTTACTACGCAATTGTAATGTCCCATTTTTTGGAACTGTAAAGATAAAGCATGGAAGTTCTAAGGTATAGAGCGCTTTTTTTGAAAAAAAAATTATTAGCTATGATATTAACCTTCAAAAAAGCCTAAAAATGCATAAATTTAATGAGAATTTGTTCAAAATTTTTTTACTTTTTTCGAAAAACGTCTCTATACCTTAGAAAAAGAAATATTTCTCTAATCAAATTTAATTTGTCCCGAGAGGTACTTTAAATAGCCTTTCCAGAATCCTGCAGCAGCAAAACGGTGTTAATCATTCTAAAAATGTGCGCATTGTAGAGCCTTAAAATAATCGTTAACCGAAAATAAATACAACGTATATTAAAATTTAATAAATTAAATTAATAAAGAATAACTAAAACAAAGAAATAAGTAACTAAAAACTATCGTACCTATAGTTTTTCGGAAAATTAACAGATACAGTTATTATTAGTAAGCAAAAATGCATTTAATACGCAAAATGTAAAATATCTCAAAAAGTAAATCGTTCTTAGAAAATTCCTTGCAAAATGCAAATATTGATTTTTTAAAATTGATTGTACAGGGCACCTAAATTTAAAAAAAGTGACTAAGTGACCAGAGTTTTTTTTAAGAAGAGTGACCTGCATGCTAAAGTGATCCCACAAGTGACAGAAACCAAAGCAGCCCATTATCTATTTAACACCAAAAGGCTACAATATATACATATCTTTTCCTTTTTATAATACTTACTGAATATAAAGGGTGATCAAATTTGAAGTAGTTTTTTGAATTACGTGCCATTTTTTTTTTCATAGTTATCTGTCTTGTGACAGTTAAAATTTGTGTAGTAAGAGCATCACATTGGTTAAAAATTGTGGAACGGTATTCGGTGATACAACGCGTGTTTATAATAAAAACCTATTACAAATATGGGGAAAGTATATCCGAAACAGAAAATGCCGTGGGGAATTTGGAAGAAACCATACTCCATCCAAAACAGCTATTGCTAAGTTACTAAAGAAATTTGAGGAAATTGGTCAGTACCTACAAGATGCAAGACAGAGTGTTTACCATTATAGTGGCTGTTTTCAAGAAACATTGCTGCACTAAGTGAAAGTTGCGGAAACTCCGAAAAAATCAATTCGTCGAGTACAGCAATATGGAATATGCATATAACCTAAATAAATCTAAAATATATATTTTTTATATTCCCCACATATATTAAATATTTGTGGTGATTGTTTTTATCAATTTATTTTGGTCTTTATTAACAAAAACAGACTTTTCTACTGCAAATTTCACGCGAATTTAGAAACTTGTAAAAAGTGATCCCATCGGCTGTGACGTCAAAAGTGTTATAATAAGTAGATGTCGAATTTCAGTATTGTGGAGTCATCGAAAAATCAATAAAAATGGCATTTAATGAGTAACACATTCAATGAATTATCCCTGCACATAAAGTAGAAGGTTCCTAAAGTCTTATTCATGTATATTTCAAGCCAAAATCGGAACCTTCCAATCTTGCAACAAAAACTGACATTTTTGCGAAATTGTGAAACATCATCTTTTCATAATTTCGACATAAATAACCTGCAATTCTTTGCTTTCATGACAATGCAATGGTCGAAAATTCGAAAATTTAGTTTCAAATTTTGCATGTCCCCGGCGCAAATAAATCTATTTATTTATAACCACAGATCCATATAGCTACGCAACAGATACATATTGTAAATGGAGCAATGTGTCTTCCGTCGATCGCCGACCTAGAGGGCAGGCCGTTCGCAAATTGTCTATATTTTAATATTCAGACCGCCCCGTGTTGCCAAACGGCAATGTATTTCTTGAGCGGGCCGATAAGTTAGCTTGTCCTTCGAGGAACAAGAGCTCGCCGCCAAGTCGGGTGGTTACAAGCGTTCTCCAGCAAATTCAAAAAACCGACTGCTCGCTCGTCGTAATCGTCGTATCGTGTATTATATTATATTGCCTAATGAAATGATTTACTTTTCCACTTTACGTTTAACTGGAATTATTTTCTTTCGTAGTTGCGCAGAAGCTAAAAAAGTTTTATATTTTAAACTTTTCTTACGTGCTTGCGGTCTCACAGTTTTAGTTATTTTACATATTATCATATCCATAATTTAGTATGGATGTTCCACTTAAAAAAAATGTCGTCTGAAATAGTGTAATTAATACCTATTGTTTTATAATGTTATAAACTGCGTCTCAAAAAAAAAAGACTACTGCACCCATTCCTACATGTTTGCTGTTCGGAAACAAATTTATCAATTGAATGGTTTTTTGGAAGAAAGCCTCTTTCTTTTACATTCATTAGAGGCGAATATCTTTGACTCAAGAATGTATTTAAGTAAATGATATACAGAGTGGGAAAGCAACAACCACAAACCGAGTCCTAAATGACGCCATTTAATTAACCATTAAATATTTTAAATTAAATAAGCTGTTAAAAATAGTCAATTAATGTATAGAAAAAAGCATTTTTGTATTTTAAGAAAAAATAGACATTTTATATATAGAAAATACATTAAGCAAAATCCAAAAATCCTTTGACATTTTTAAATCGCTTTTTAATATCCGAAGTAAATTTACTACCACAGATTCATATAGCTACGCGTAGCTATATGGATCTGTGATACTAGGTACAACATATGTACAGGGTGGTCCACATAAGATGACCCACTATCTGATCTCAGAATCTGTAAGAGCTACAAAAGAAAGTTAAAGACAAAAGTTTCTTGTCTTGACTTTAATTTTTTAAGTAGTTAGTTTTTACGTATACAGCGTGTTTAGTTTTTTCTGGGCAAGTACCAACTTTCTTATTTTAAATAGAACACCCTATATATTTTTACATATTCGGATTTTACGATTGATAGTAAATTGATGAGTAAATTTTAGTATAACATGTTTATTGAAATTGTCAGTAGTTTTCGAGATATTTAAATGATATGACCAGTCGATATGCCCATTGATAGAGGCCCTAAAAATTTTGCTTCTCTTGAAAATGGGAGTTCTTTACTATCAACTACTAAATTTAATGGTTTTTCTACGGTTGACTGTTTTGTTCTAAATAAAATAATATTAGTTTTATCTTTGTTACAAATTAATCTATTTTTTGTAAATCATTCATTGGCAAGATTAAAAAAATATTTCGCTTTAGTGAGTTCGTCTATATTTTCACCACCTACAATTAAATTAGTGTCATCAGCATATTTGACAATATATGTTGATAGTGTTTGTCCGTTATGTAAGCCAAATCGTTGATAAATATAATAAGAAGAATCTGTCCCAAAACACTTCCCTGTGTTATGCCTATATTATTGGTTTCTATTTCTGATTTGCTTGTTTTTCCATTCTTTGTAATTGATACAGTTTGCTTTCTGTCACCCAGATAAGACCCAAGCCATTTTTTGGCATTTCCCCTGACACCATATAAGTACTTATGTCGAGTTTTTTAAGCAATAACTCCCTATCCAGACAGTCGTAGGCCTTTGAAAGATCTAAGAAGATTGCCGCACAGAAACCCCCTATATCTCGAAAAAGAAGCATTTAAGGATCCATGTCTATGTAAACTTATTTTCATATTTAGATGTAGGATCTGCCTTTAAAATTTCTTAACATCTTTTTGTAACACCCTGTATACAGAAGGTGGCATTTAAAATAAGGAAGTTATTGGTCACCTTGGTATAAATGCAGAATATTGTAATATTTTCAACATCCCGTATAACTTTTTGATGAAAACACTACTTTGTCTTAAAAGTCCAACCTCAACTGATGAAAACGGAAAAACGCGGCCGGTGACCCCAACAGACTGCGATCTTTTTTTTCCATTCGCATCGGTGATTTGAACCGTCGGATGTGCTGTGGCGTCGTGTTGAAATTCAATCTTCGACAGATATTAGAACGGACGGTTCGGTACGACCGTTTTCGGCCATAGACTATCAGTTTGGCACGCCGATTCGAATCGCAGCGATACGAATTTTAAAATATTCCAAAAACTAAGACTTGGTGCGTCAATTTACCCTATTTTGGTCTCTAGAAATCGAAAATGTTATAAAAAACAGGACATTCGAAAAAAAACTTCAAATTGTATCAGATGTTTCCTTTGGTATGTGTGTAAATAATTTTAAATTGTTCCCCTAATGCCCCCGTGTCGGAAATGGTGGGCCCCCTTGTATAGTTGCTAAAATATTTAAAAATACTATCTTCGAACCCTGAAATATTTATGATTTTATTTTTAACGAAACATTGAACATAACATTGCCAACAGAATACATAATATACTATATAACAATTTGTTTTATAAAATCACAAAAAAAGAAATTTGATGGGAAATCTAAACAATCTCACTGTGTAATTTCTTCTTAAATTTCCACAGTTAAAATAACCTCACTTAGGCACCTCCCGGACGCATCGCATGTTGCTATTCACGGCGTCGATCTTTGCGCAGCGAAGGCTTTGAGAGAAATGAATTGCCGTCGATCTCAGTCGCTTGAACGCGTTTAGATTTAATCACAACTTGGCAATGCGGCACACGTAAATGCATCGGTCATTGAACTGGTTCACCCGCTTTTCGAAGCCGGTGAACATTTCATACCTCGCGCGTAGACCGTTGGAGTATTTATCTGTTGCGTAGCTATATGGATCTGTGTTATAACTTAAACATAAAATAAGCAATTTAAATTAGTGGGAGGTATTCTTAGATAATTAACGTATAAAATAAAACAAAAAAGAATCCCTAAATAGGAAAAATAGTGTGGTGTCAGTTCAAAATAGGATTTGTAAGAAAATATCAAGAAAATTCAGTTTTTACCCCTTAAATACGCTCCTGGATGACCCATTCTGTATTCATTTTAAAGTCCGATTATCCTCTATAAGACAACGTTGAAAAACTTGAAAAAAAAAATAGATACGAAAAAATACGGAGTGAACATTTAATGTTGAGTGCAAAAAAAGTAAAAAAATCGAAATTTAATCGGTGATTGCTCCCTTCCTATAAAAAATGAAGAAACTAAAAAATAATATGGATATCATGTATTTCGACGAGCTTTTCCGATGACGTATATTGGATTTTAATTTGGATCCATTTTAACCCAAAAAAAGTGAAAAATTTGGGTCAAAAATCGAATTTCCAGTTTTTCCCAAATATGTATACGCATTTTCCAGTGGTTTTATTTAGGTTTAGGTAAATGTATTGCAAAAAAGAAGTATTTGAGATTTTTAAGTGTTACGAATCAATCCGTTTTTCGAACTGACCTTTCGTTTTCTAGTTATTAGGACCAAAGAGGGGTCTGCAAATGACATTTTTCGACCTAAAAAAATTCTAAAAATTACTTGTCATTTTCCGGTACTCACCAGTTTCAATACAATATCCGCAAATTTACTCCTAAACCAAACATCCTGTATAACTGAATTTTTTACCGAAGCTAGTTGCACTATTCCTCTATCAACTCAAAAAATTCGATTGCTCCCCCTCTGACTGTCTATATATATATATATATATATATATATATATATATATATATATATATATATATATATATATATATATATATATATATATATATATATATAATATATATATATATATATATATATATATATATATACAGTGACCGGCAAAAAGTTCGCAACATATGGGAAAAATTTTTATTAGGAGAGTATCGGAAAAACTTTCCCAGGGGATCGGTTCTGCATGTCCGATAACCTAAAAATCGATTTTGACATACGTCACGTGACCACTGGTATAGCGTCAAATTAAAAAAAAATTGTTAATTTACAAAAAGTGAGGTTAGTTGACGAGATATCAAAAAAAGTTATTTGAAAAAATTGCTTAGAATTAAATTCTAGGTCCTTGTGCAAAATTTTAAGATTTTATTTAAAAAAATTGGAAAACTCAATTTTTTTTAAATATTTTTTTATCGATTTACAAATTTCCGGTTTTTTTCGTTTAGATAGCTTGGCTAATGTAAAGCCCATGTATCTGGATGAAAATAAACGAATGTAGTAGTTTTTTCTACAATTGACAGGACAAAATTAAAAAAAACAGGGTTTCGCCGGACGCTAGCTGTTGCAATGATTTGTATCTAGCAGCAGTGTCAAAATTTTAGAGACATTTCAATGAGATTACATTGAGAAAACCTTAATCGTCTTAAATATATCTGAAGTTCGACTTTTTGTAAAGTTAAGGGGATTAAAATAGATAATAAACAAAAAATTACCTGTTTATTTAATCGAAATTTTATAAACGAAAACCAATGTAAGAAAAACTTAAAAGTAGTCAAATTCTGTACTAACAACACAAAAAATCATTGTTTTTCCTTGGGTGCACAAAATTTAAAACTCAGTATGACCACCATTTCTCTCCATACATACTGTTGTTCTCGAGCGCAACTCTCGATTAACATTTCGGAGCATTTTACGATTTATTTGCAATACACAATTTATAATGACATTCTCTAAATTTTGTATATTCCTAAAGGGTCGATGTTTGTACACAGGGTTCTTTAGGTATCCCCACATAAAAAAATCTAACGGAGTCAGATCTACAATTCTACAATTGACAGGACAAAATCGAAAAAATAGGTGTTCGCCGGACGCTCGCTCTTGCAATGGTTTGAATCTAATGAAATGACTGTATCAAGATTTTATTAAGATTTTTCGCACATAAATTTAACAACCAGGTCTATTTAGTTGTACTTAAAACTACCAAAGCAGGCTCTGAAATTAAAACAACCAAATAATCTAGTAGGTTAAAAACAACAGAAAAATGTCAAACAAATTATAATTTGTTTGATTTCAACCTATGTCATTGGTTTATGTCTCGCATCTTACTAAGTTTGATATTTTACATAAGTTTATTAATATTTTATTCCTTAAAATGGCACCCACACTACTTCTTCAGGAAAAGATAGAAATTATTTTAATTTCTGGAGATAATTACAAAAGCCATAGAGAAACAGCAGCAATTTTTAATGAGAGGCACCCCGATAAATCCCTCCATTATTCCACAGTATCTCGTCTAGTCAATAAATTTAAAGAAACGGGATCGGTAGAAAATCAGTATAAAGTTTCCCATGAAAAACCGGTAACAGGTGACGAAGGTTCTCTGGATGTGTGTTTGTCGATCACAGAAACACCCCAATTAGCAGTTAGTCAAATATCGGAGATCACTAACATTCACGAAAGATCTGTGCGGAGGATATTAAAAAGAAACAAATTTCATCCGTACAAACCTAAATTTGTACAAGTATTAAAAGATAGGGATTATGACGCCCGCTTCGATTTTTGTGCCTGGTTCCAGGGTATGATTGAGGAAGATTTTAATTTCCCAAAGAACGTTCTTTTCTCGGATGAAGCTACATTTACCTCTAACGGAACCGTCAGTTCACAAAACTGTAGATGGTGGGCCACCGAAAACCCAGACTTTGTAATTCAGAGTAAAGACCAATATAGTTTTAAGGTTAATGTGTGGTGCGGAATTTTCAACCTCAGAATAGTGGGACCTTTTTTCTTTAGAGACAATTTAAATTCAGAACGATATTTAGAATTTCTACAAACTGAGATATCTGACTTTTTAGACAATTTGTCATTAGCCGAAAGAAGAAATTTATACTTTCAACAAGACGGAGCTAGCATTCATTCCACAAATGAGGTGAAGAGATGGCTGGATCAAGAATTTGGAAACCAGTGGATAGGACGGTTTTCTGAAAATCCGTGGCCTGCGAGATCACCAGATCTGACTCCGTTAGATTTCTTTATGTGGGGATACCTAAAGAACTCTGTGTACAAACATCGACCCTTTAGGAATATACAAAATTTAGAGAATGTCATTAGAAATTGTGTATTGCAAATAAATCGTAAAATGCTCCGAAATGTTAATCGAGAGTTGCGCTCGAGAACAATAGTATGTATGGAGAGAAATGGTGGTCATACTGAGTTTTAAATTTTGTGCACCCAAGGAAAAACAATGATTTTTTATGTTGTTAGTACAGAATTTGACTACTTTTAAGTTTTTCTTACATTGGTTTTCGTTTATGAAATTTCGATTAAATAAACAGGTAATTTTTTGTTTATTATCTATTTTACTCCCCTTAACTTTACAAAAAGTCGAACTTCAGATATATTTAAGACGATTAAGGTTTTCTCAATGTAATCTCATTGAAATGTCTCTAAAATTTTGACACTGCTGCTAGATACAAATCATTGCAACAGCTAGCGTCCGGCGAAACCATGTTTTTTTTAATTTTGTCCTGTCAATTGTAGAAAAAACTACTACATTCGTTTATTTTCATCCAGATACATGGGCTTTACATTAGCCAAGCTATCTAAACGAAAAAAACTGGAAATTTGTAAATCGATAAAAAAATATTTAAAAAAAATTGAGTTTTCCAATTTTTTTAAATAAAATCTTAAAATTTTGCACAAGGACCTAGAATTTAATTCTAAGCAATTTTTTCAAATAACTTTTTTTGATATCTCGTCAACTAACCTCACTTTTTGTAAATTAACAATTTTTTTTTTTAATTTGACGCTATACCAGTGGTCACGTGACGTATGTCAAAATCGATTTTTAGGTTATCGGACATGCAGAACCGATCCCCCGGAAAAGTTTTTCCAATACTCACCTAATAAAAATTTTTCCCATATGTTGCGAACTTTTTGCCGGTCACTGTATATATATATATATATATATATATATATATATATATATATATATATATATATATATATATATATATATATATATATATATATATATATATATATATTGTCATAGTTATGTTATTATGGATTATTTTATTAATTACTTTTAAAATCACACTGTATTTATATAAAGATTATTTTGACAATAACGATGAATAGACACTCTGTTATTCGGTGAACTTGGTGACGACATTGAGGGTCAGCTTGGTTTTGTTTAACTTTATTGGGTAAGTCAAGGTATGCTGACTGAGCAATGCACCGATCGTGGATAACTGGATAATGGAGTGATAGGCAGTCGTTCTTAAGATGTCGAGATAAGACATGTGCCCGTTGGCCGGGAGAAGAGCCGCCCTTATAGATAAGATGTGAGGGAAGTGTATAAGTAAGTGCCTCATTTCATTTATTTAATGCCAAACTTTATTTTATTGCTATTATTGTTGATTAATTATTAAATGTTATATTTTTTATAACCTGTTTTAACTTCATTCCCTCCACACGATCCCAGAGACTATTACTTAGTCTCAGTCGCAACAACCCCCGTTGTGACATTTGGTGGAGGCGCCGTTTTTACTCTCCATACACAATAAATTATGACTTTTTTGGTGCAAAAATTAAATATTCTTTAATAAATTCTGTCCATTGTGTGAGAGTAGGCATAAATTTTCTTTAAGTATAGATAAACATTTGATTACAACCTGAGGGAATGAAGTAATTTTAATTAAATTGTATAAAATAAGAGTTGGCAATTTTTTACTTTACGTCTATAATAGAATAAGTGGTGCAAGTTAATTTTAATTTTTTCGGCCTTTTCAAAAAGTTTTCTGAAATTTTAAAGGTAATTTATATAGGTAGAATTTTTGCTTTTATTCAATTTCAATTTTCAATTTCAGAAGTTTGTTTTAAAATTAAATATTTCTTAAATATCTAACTAGTAAACATATCAACATTTTATTATTATTGCTTACGTTTATAGAAATACTAAATATTATTAGACGTAATTGTTATACGTCCAAGGTATAAAAAATATGCTTTGTTATCAAAAGCTGACATAATTTTGCTTTATTTCAAGTTCATAATAAATTATAATAAACACTGCTGACCCAGAGATGGCAGGTATCAAGAATTTTATATTATTATACAATAATGGCATAAGGTTACCGATCAAGCACGCGCCTCATTTTCGCAAGTACTCATTCATATTATTTATGTTTTTTTTATTTTTATGCATAATCAAAGGAATTATGAAAAACTAAATGGAAAAAGAAAAAGGGTTTATGCGTGCAAAACCAGAGTAGTTTTTATCCAGAATTATTATCTAGTTAATCGAGGCATAAACCAATTTTTATAGGCATGAAATGAAGAAAAGTAAGAAAGTAAGAGTGTTACGAATGAAAATATATAGAGTTTTTTTTTTAATTCGATGCAGTATTAAAGCATCGTGCCTGAGTTCTTAAGTTAAATACACGAGTATATATTTATTATTCTAGAGTACCTACAGAACGACTCATTTTTCTCAAAGAAGTTATAGGTACATACTTTAGGAAACAATAAGGTACACACAAAAAAGTGGTACGAAAAGGGTAGCTAGAGAATTAGCGATCAGCAACATAATGCTATAGCCCTACTGCAAAAAAGTCATTTGCAGGTTAAACTTTACTGACAAGTAAGGTATTTTGAAATGGTTTTCAAGTGTAACAAATTTTATGAAGAAAAGACAAGTGAATGTCTTATGTTATTCAATACCCTGCGTGGCACGTAGCTAGGGGAGTAGTTGTTTTAAGAATTTACGCATCTTGTCTTCATAAAAGGTGACGCTAGTGTTTGAGCACAATGTTTAAACAAATCGATGATGTTTAGTGGTACAGGATGTTACCAGGTGAGATAAGCCTGAAGTTATCTATTTCCCTTGGGGAAGGTTTCCAGATTTTTTAAGAGTTTCTGGTATTTGTAAATACTGCGTGAGCTAAAACTGCTCAAATGTTCGTACGGTCGTTACTTATTGTTGACAGCATGTAAAATATCGTCAGACATATTTTTGAAAAAACAATAGCACAAAGTAATTTTTTTTGTCACGAAACTGCCTACTACCTCTCAGTAAATTGATATAATTTAAGTTTTTAAATAATCCTAAAACATTTTAAATTTTATTAGCAAGTACTAACCTAGACTTTGAACTTTGTACTAAAGAGTTGCTTTTTTATTTATTCTAGTATTAAAAATCCTAGGTATACTAGAAGTTAAATATTAAGGTATACTCTAAGCCTAACACTAAAGATTCATTTTAAAAATTAGACGAACGTTATATCTCAGTATACTTGGAGGTAGAAAAAGAGCAAATTGAAACTAAACAGGGATAGTTGTTCTGTTATATGATTGCTAGGTTATTATTTTAAACTTGCATGTATTATTTGATTTTACAAGAATTTGTAATTTAATTATTGATGTGCAAATTAAGTTTAGTTTATAGACTAGTCTAAATATTATGGTTTTTTAATATTAGATATACGTAAGTGTAAAGAGAAATGTATTTTCTCATTTTAATTTTGTAAATAATTAAAACATGTAAAATTAGGACTATATATTCATAAGTATTGATACGCACTCTATTTATGTTTCATGTACCTGGACACAATAGCACAATGGCAGTGGAGATTGGGGATGAGCAAAATAACATGCACAACAACTTCCTACAACAAAGGGGAGCCAGTATATATCCATCATACCTAAACCTGAGCAAGCAGAAGCTGTTACTCAACGTCACCACAACGCACGCAAGCAAAGAAAAGGCAGTTACACCATCACGTTAGGTAACCTAACACCTAACACTATCTTGTGTCTCGAAAATGCCCGAGGTACCAGGGCTCAGTAGAGATGACCTTATCAAAGCAAGCCGCTTCCAGCTGCATCCATCTTGCATCATCTTGTAGAATTGTGGCGATGAAGAATGGGGGATGGAGAAAATCCATCCAAAAGTGGTGAATGTTAAGTTCGTAGGAAATTTATATTATCCTTAATATAACTAAACTACTTCTGACTCATAGTTGTGCATAGTTTATCATTGTTCGGCGTTATTACAATTAAGCAAATCTTCAGTAAAGACTTCTTATATGTTGCCATTAATGCCCGTGTCATGATCTCATTTTTTCAAAGAGTGCTACTTTTTGAGATTTTATTATGTAAATATTTAAAAGAAACAAACAAGTTTTATTTTATTTTATATTTTTCGCTTTTACAATAATTGTCTCTTTAGTATATAGTAAATAATATTTTATAAGTTGATAAGATTGAGCTTTCTATATGGCATTAAATGTGGCTATCAATTCAATATTTTAGAAAAGTTTAATAGTTAGAAAGTTTACTTAAGACAGTAAATAAAGTAAAATAAAAAGAAGAAATAATTTGTTTCTAAGCTTCTAATAAGTATTAAATCAATCTCTTACGCGAATTTTAATTATGCTATAGGTACGTCCCTTTAAGATTTTTTTTTTTTGATCAATCCTAGATACAAATTTTTACAACTTCTCATCAACTTATAAGTTTTATTAAAAATTATAGTTTTTTGTAAATTTAATTAACTTCTGGCGGCTTGACCAACATATTTGTATTGCATAGTGATGGAAATTTTGTAAAGCTGTGGGTCCAGCTTTCGCGAACGAGGGGCATATGTCATAGTTATGTTATCATGGATTATTTTATTAATTACTTTTAAAAGCACACTGTATTTATATAAAGATTATTTTGACAATAACGATGAATAGACACTCTGTTATTCGGTGAACTTGATGACGACATTGAGGGTCAGCTTGGTTTTGTTTAACTTTATTGGGTTAGTCAAGGTATGCTGACTGAGCAATGCACCGATCGTGGATAACTGGATAATGGAGTGATAGGCAGTCGTTCTTAAGATGTCGAGATAAGACATGTGCCCGTTGGCCGGGAGAAGAGCCGCCCTTATAGATAAGATGTGAGGGAAGTGTATAAGTAAGTGCCTCATTTCATTTATTTAATGCCAAACTTTATTTTATTGCTATTATTGTTGATTAATTATTAAATGTTATATTTTTTATAACCTGTTTTAACTTCATTCCCTCCACACGATCCCAGTGACTATTACTTAGTCTCAGTCGCAACAACCCCCGTTGTGACAATATATATATATATATATATATATATATATATATATATATATATATATATATATATATATATATATATATATATGTATATATATATATATATATATATATATATATATATATATATATATATATATATATATATATATATATATATATATATATATATATATGTATATATATATATATATATATATATATATATATATATATATATATATATATATATATATATATATACAGGGTGTTTCAAAAAACATGTGCCATCGCTGAAAGGAAGATTCTTTGAAAGAAATTAAGGCAAAAAGTTTATATGAACATGGGTCCGCAGATGCTTTGTTTCAAAGATACAGAGGACGTTAAATTTTTAAATGGTCTTTACATGTTAACACCGATGGTTGGGAAAATTAAACCAGTAAGACGGTTAATAAAATTACATTTATCTCCTAAACGAAATGAAAACTGAAAAAATACGAAGAGATAAGTTTTGTTAAGAATTTAACATACTATTTGACCGATATAAAATGCAAAAAAATCAGTGGCGTACATGTTTTTATTGGAAACATATTGTACCGTCTTCTCATATGTACGCCCCTGGAGGACCTGTCAAAGTCTTTTCATGGCAGAATTATGCTTAATTTAAGTACTTTACACAGTGTAAATTTCATCAAAATTGATGAAGCCATTTTGAAAATATTTTGGAAAAACTGAAAAAAATTAAAAAATTTAACACCCTGTATCTTTGAAACACCCTATATATATATATATATATATATATATATATATATATATATATATATATATATATATATATATAGTTTTTGGGATATTTTTTGGGTCAGCGGTCTGTAGGTCACTCAAAGAAACTCATTTATTCATTAAATCCTTTATATTTCGTCATTTATTTATGACTTCATCAGGAGGCAACGCTTCTAAAAATTACAATTTCAATAAAAAAAGTCAATACAGCAAGGCTATCATTGCAACTTACAAGTAGAGTCATAACAGCCAACCAACATACATTTAAACTTATTACAAACAATTTTAAAACTTATTATCTAGTGCATTCTGTGTGATTGCTACTTCGATTCTAAAGCATCAGGTTGTCAAGATATAAATTAAAAAACAAAAAACAGCAAAAAAGGAACTATAAAAAAAAATAATTTTCAATTTTGTAAAAAGGGAAACAAAAACATTTGCGTTCGAGATAATTCAACTTGCTACAGTGTTTGGGCAAATTTATTGATAGTAATGTACAGGATTGTGGTTAAGAAATGTAAAGGGTTTTCTTCTTTGTTTAAATATTTTTAAGGATGTTACAATAAATGGTACTTAATTGATCAATATCAGATCTTGATTTTATACAGTCAGTTGTATTGTTTATATGTACCATTTCCAAGAATAAACGCTTCTTATAATTGTTTTCCCGTTCTAAAATGGTTGTATTTTCATAATCGAAACTGTGATCCATATTCTGAAAATGAACCGCCAGTGCACAAGACTTTTTCCCTATTCTACTGTCACTCTTGTGTTGAGTAATACGTTGTTTGAGGCTTTGTATTGTCTGACCTATATAACATTTATCGCATTTTTGACAGGGTATTTTGTAAACAACATTTGAATTTTGCAGTATAGGAGTTTTCGTCTTTGGTTTTTGTGAAGATACTTCCAATAGTTAAAGTATTGTATTTAGCTATTTTTATGCTGTGCAAAGGTTTAAAATGGGCAATGACATTGTTAGTTAATCCTTCGATGTAGGGTAACTTTTTGTACTTTATATGGGTAGGTGCCTGATCCTCGGTGGGACCGTCAAAAAAGTCAGTGTTGTAAATAAGTTTAGGAAGTGTCCCCCTTGGGTAACCGTTATTAAGAAACAAGTCAAAAAGGCTCTTCAGATTCTTACTCAAAAAACGTTCATCGGAGATATGAGTGACCCTATTTTTCATAGCTATTACTGTATTATACTTTTGATTCATTGGGTGGTTAGAAAAATAGTTTATGTATCTTCCCGATGAGGTTGGCTTTCGATGCCAATCCAACATCACCCTATTATTGTCACCTCTAACCAACAAGGTGTCCAAAAAAGGGCACACTGTTGTTAGTTTCGGTTTCAATAGTAAATTGTAAATGATCATTTACTGAATTAAATATTTGGAGTGTGGTGTCAATCTGATTACTAGGAACAGCACTCACAATGTCATCTACATATTTGTAGAAAAAGTGTAAGTCAAATGGCAGTTTCAATGTAATAGTGTCTAACATGTAATCCATAACTATTTGTGCTAAAATGGGACTGATGGGCGATCCCATGGGATCGCCCATCAGTCCCATTTTAGCAACAAACTAATACTTTAGAATCGAAGTAGCAATCACACAGAATGCAGTAGATAAGTTTTAAAATTGTTTGTAATAAGTTTAAATGTATGTTGGTTGGCTGTTATGACTAAAGTTTGACAAATGGGGGTAATTCCAGAGACGGCTTCTAACCTAGTTGGAAATAAAATTAGGAGTCGATTTGAAAATAAAATACAAATATTTATTTACCCACATTGTGTTATTTGAAAGTGCGAGATACGAAAATATCATACAGGGTGTCTGAAAAGTCTTAGCATGGGCAAATATCTTTACTATTAATAAAGATAGCGACACCAAATTTTAGTTGTACCTTATTGGTTGATAAATCTACGTTTTTATGGAATTTGACTTTTTCAACCCCCTTGGGGGGTTACGCTAGGGAATTGAGGTCGAAAATTTTCAATGCAAACCTATGCCGTGTGGCCTCTTCGTTTAAAAATCTTCAAAAAAGAAACATTGTTTTAGTATTTTAGTATTTATTTATTATTGTAATTCATTTTTAAATGGCAAGCCTATAAAACTTATAACTCGTAAATCGTATAATCGGTCGGGGCAAAAGTCGACCATTAGTCGACCTCTTGTGCCATACAGCACAAGTCGGCGCTGCTATTTTTTGTTTTGTGGGGCACTTTTTTCTAACTTTTCTCCAACTTTACTTCTTCATTTGTCGTTGTTATATGTTTTGTTTTTTGACATCTGCGCAGTAGACCAAAATGCGTACCACGCGCAAACCGAGCGTGCTAGACAGGCGTACGCAAGTTCAGGAGATGTACTTGGGTGTCTACATTCGAACCTATTCACTTGTAAGAAGATCTCCCCAATAGTTAAGGTACCACTACGTAGTTAACTGTATAACTTTTTCCCAAGGTTTTTTCGACTTTATTTTTCGTTTTTTGCCATGTGCGCAGTAGACCAAAATACGTACCACGCGCAAACCGAGCGTGCTGGACATGCGCACGGACTTTTAGGAGATGGACTTTGGTGTCTACATTTGAACCCATTCACTTTTAAGAATCTATCTCCAGTAGTTAAGGTACCACTGCGTATTTAACTTTATAACGTTTTTCCCAAGTTTTTTCGATTTTATTTTTCTTTTTGTGCTATCTGCGCGGTGGCAAATAACGAAAAATACAGTCGAAAAAAACTTGGGGAAAAAGTTTTACCATTGATCAAAATGCGTACCACGCGCAAACCAAGAGGGCTAGCCAGTCGCACGAAATTTCAGGGGATGTACTTTGTTGTCTAAATTCGCAGTGGTACCTTAACTACTGGAGATATATTCTGAAAAATGAATGGGTTCAAATGTAGACACCAAAGTCCAACTCCTGAAATTCCGTGCGCATGTCTAGCACGCTCGGTTTGCGCGTGGTACGCATTTTGGTCTACTGCGCAGATGTCAAAAACAAAACATATAAAAACGACAAATGAAGAAGTAAAGTTGGAAAAAAGTTAGAAAAAAGTGCCCTACACTACAAAACATAGCAGCGCCGACTTGTACTGTTTGGCACAAGTGGCCGACTAATGGTCGACTTGTGCCCCGCCCGATTATACGATTTACGAGTTATAATTTTTATAGGCTTGCCATTTAAAAATGAATTACAATAATAAATAAATACTAAAATACTAAAACAATGTTTCTTTTTTGAAGACTTTTAAACGAAGAGGCCACACGGCATAGGTTTGCATCCAAAATTTTGGACCTCAACTCGCTAGCGTAACCCCCCAAGGGGGTTGAAAGAGTCAAATTACGTAAAAAAGTAGATTTACTAACCAATAAGGTACAACTAAAATTCGGTGTTGCTATCTTTATTAATAGTAAAGATATTTGCCCATGCTAAGACTTTTCAGACACCCTGTATGATATTTTCGTATCTCGCACTTTCAAATAACACAATGTGGGTAAATAAATATTTGTATTTTATTTTCAAATCGAATCCTAATTTTATTTCCAACTAGGTCAGAAGCCGTCTCTGGAATTACCCCCATTTGTTAAACTCTAGTTATGACTCTACTTGTAAGTTGCAATGTTAGCCTTGTTGTATTGACTTTTTTTTATTGAAATTGTAATTTTTTGTAGCGTTGCCTGATGAAGTCATAAATAAATGACGAAATATAGAGGAATTAATGAATAAATGAGTTTATTTGAGTGACCTACAGACCGCTGACTCAAAAAATACCCCAAAAACTATATTAGTATATATATATATATATATATATATATATATATATATATATATATATACCGGGTGTCAACGAGATCACTTTCCGGCTGCCATTTATTTAGTTTTTAATCGATCAAGATGAAACTTGGCAGGAGTCATAGGCTAATAAAAAGTCACTTTTCGAGGTACTTGTCAAATTTCGACGACTTCCGGTTTAACCGGAAGTGACTCCAACATTGAATTTTCAAATGAGAGACCCTGTATATTTCTTGATTTTTGGAATCTAGAGATCATTTTACGTACAACTGTATTATAGTTATTAATTTTTGGGGTCAATTTAACATTTTTAAAACAAATTTTTTGTTTTAATCTAGAGTGCCATGACCCACCTTAAATCGTTTTAATAGACGTGTACATCTGCAGAAAAATACCTACACAATTTTATCACCTTTCATTTGTCTTACCAGAGCGTTCAAACTTGACGAAATCACGTTTTTGATAATAACTTACAAAAATTAAATACAACTATAACACTTTCATAGTATAATTAGATGTAGTTTTCTATTACGAATCCCACGGTGCATCACAACATCAAAATTATCTTGGATTTTCTAAAGAAAACTGCATTTTATTGCCATAGCCATTTGTTATGGTTTGATCAAACATGTAACTGCACGACGATCAAATATTATTTCCAGTTAGCCATGACAAACAATTAAATTATAGCTGTTTAAAAAATATCGGAATGAAGCCTCAAAATATTGTTACTTTCAAACATCATTTATTTCTTCCTCATTAATATTTATAATACTTCCTTACATCTATTTACTTAAATATATTTACAGTTACATGACAATATGTACATTTCTATACAATTGCCAGAGGGAAGCAGCCAGGCTGTGGCTGGGGCTGGTGTTGGCCCTGGGTAAGGATTTGTATTATGTTATTTACGTCATCGGCCCCATCCGATAGCAATCTCTTGGAGCCATGTAAATTAATTTTATTTATCGAGTAATTTTTAATTTAAATGAGTTAGGCCTAAATTTTTTGTTTTATTATTACTGGAAAAAATGACCTCGAAAAAACCAGCTTGAAGAATTCAAAATATTGTTAATTTTGCCATGGAAAACAATTGAATTCAGGATAAATGCTAGAATTTTACAAATTTGTAAACAATTATTTTTTCTGGTGTTTAATATTATGTTTCTGGTTTGTGGCGAATTGTTTACAGGCACCCATTATTATTATTCAGTTTTGTCTATTG
Source organism: Philopedon plagiatum (assembly GCA_963971165.1). NCBI lineage: Eukaryota > Metazoa > Arthropoda > Insecta > Coleoptera > Curculionidae > Philopedon > Philopedon plagiatum. The sequence goes on from OZ020193.1 coordinate 68,878,078, forward strand.
TTTTGCTAAGTGGATATATTTGATCGTCGTGCAGTTGCATGTTTGATCAAACCATATAAAATAGCTATTGCAATAAAATGTAGTTTTCTTTAGAAAGTCCAAGAGAATTTTGATGTTGTGATGCACCGTTGGATTCGTAATAAAAAACTACATCTAATTATACTATGAAAGTGTTATAGTTGTATTTAATTTTTTTAAGTAGTTATTATCAAAAAAGTGATTTAGTCAACTTTGAACGCTCTGATAAGACAAATGAAAGGTGATAAAATTGTGTAGGTATTTTTGTGCAGATGTACACGTCTATTAGAACGATTTAAGGTGGGTCATGGCACTCTAGATTACAACAAAAAATTTGTTTTAAAAATGGTAAATTGACACAAAAAGTAATAAAAACAATACAGTTCTACGTAAAATGATCTCTAGATTCCAAAAATCAAGAAATATACAGAGTGTCTCATTTGAAAATCTAAAGTTGGTGTCACTTCCGGCTAAACCGGAAGTCGTTGAAATTTGACAAGTACCTCGAAAAGTGACTTTTTATTATCCTATGACTCCTGCCAAGTTTCATCTTGTTCGATTAAATACTAAAGAAATGGCAGCCGGAAAGTGATCTCGTTAACACCCGGTATATATATATATACAGTGACCGGCAAAAAGTTCGCAACATATGGGAAAAATGTTTATTAGGAGAGTATCGGAAAAACTTTCCCAGGGGATCGGTTCTGCATGTCCGATAACCTAAAAATCGATTTTGACATACGTCACGTGACCACTGGTATAGCGTCAAATTAAAAAAAAAATTGTTAATTTACAAAAAGTGAGGTTAGTTGACGAGATATCAAAAAAAGTTATTTGAAAAAATTGCTTAGAATTAAATTCTAGGTCCTTGTGCAAAATTTTAAGATTTTATTTAAAAAAATTGGAAAACTCAATTTTTTTTAAATATTTTTTTATCGATTTACAAATTTCCAGTTTTTTTCGTTTAGATAGCTTGGCTAATGTAAAGCCCATGTATCTGGATGAAAATAAACGAATGTACCTAGTACTTTTTTCTACAATTGACAGGACAAAATTAAAAAAAACAGGGTTTCGCCGGACGCTAGCTGTTGCAATGATTTGTATCTAGCAGCAGTGTCAAAATTTTAGAGACATTTCAATGAGATTACATTGAGAAAACCTTAATCGTCTTAAATATATCTGAAGTTCGACTTTTTGTAAAGTTAAGGGGATTAAAATAGATAATAAACAAAAAATTACCTGTTTATTTAATCGAAATTTTATAAACGAAAACCAATGTAAGAAAAACTTAAAAGTAGTCAAATTCTGTACTAACAACACAAAAAATCATTGTTTTTCCTTGGGTGCACAAAATTTAAAACTCAGTATGACCACCATTTCTCTCCATACATACTGTTGTTCTCGAGCGCAACTCTCGATTAACATTTCGGAGCATTTTACGATTTATTTGCAATACACAATTTATAATGACATTCTCTAAATTTTGTATATTCCTAAAGGGTCGATGTTTGTACACAGGGTTCTTTAGGTATCCCCACATAAAAAAATCTAACGGAGTCAGATCTACAATTCTACAATTGACAGGACAAAATCGAAAAAATAGGTGTTCGCCGGACGCTCGCTGTTGCAATGGTTTGAATCTAATGAAATGACTGTATCAAGATTTTATTAAGATTTTTCGCACATAAATTTAACAACCAGGTCTATTTAGTTGTACTTAAAACCACCAAAGCAGGCTCTGAAATTAAAACAACCAAATAATCTAGTAGGTTAAAAACAACAGAAAAATGTCAAACAAATTATAATTTGTTTGATTTCAACCTATGTCATTGGTTTATGTCTCGCATCTTACTAAGTTTGATATTTTACATAAGTTTATTAATATTTTATTCCTTAAAATGGCACCCACACTACTTCTTCAGGAAAAGATAGAAATTATTTTAATTTCTGGAGATAATTACAAAAGCCATAGAGAAACAGCAGCAATTTTTAATGAGAGGCACCCCGATAAATCCCTCCATTATTCCACAGTATCTCGTCTAGTCAATAAATTTAAAGAAACGGGATCGGTAGAAAATCAGTATAAAGTTTCCCATGAAAAACCGGTAACAGGTGACGAAGGTTCTCTGGATGTGTGTTTGTCGATCACAGAAACACCCCAATTAGCAGTTAGTCAAATATCGGAGATCACTAACATTCACGAAATATCTGTGCGGAGGATATTAAAAAGAAACAAATTTCATCCGTACAAACCTAAATTTGTACAAGTATTAAAAGATAGGGATTATGACGCCCGCTTCGATTTTTGTGCCTGGTTCCAGGGTATGATTGAGGAAGATTTTAATTTCCCAAAGAACGTTCTTTTCTCGGATGAAGCTACATTTACCTCTAACGGAACCGTCAGTTCACAAAACTGTAGATGGTGGGCCACCGAAAACCCAGACTTTGTAATTCAGAGTAAAGACCAATATAGTTTTAAGGTTAATGTGTGGTGCGGAATTTTCAACCTCAGAATAGTGGGACCTTTTTTCTTTAGAGACAATTTAAATTCAGAACGATATTTAGAATTTCTACAAACTGAGATATCTGACTTTTTAGACAATTTGTCATTAGCCGAAAGAAGAAATTTATACTTTCAACAAGACGGAGCTAGCATTCATTCCACAAATGAGGTGAAGAGATGGCTGGATCAAGAATTTGGAAACCAGTGGATAGGACGGTTTTCTGAAAATCCGTGGCCTGCGAGATCACCAGATCTGACTCCGTTAGATTTCTTTATGTGGGGATACCTAAAGAACTCTGTGTACAAACATCGACCCTTTAAGAATATACAAAATTTAGAGAATGTCATTAGAAATTGTGTATTGCAAATAAATCGTAAAATGCTCCGAAATGTTAATCGAGAGTTGCGCTCGAGAACAATAGTATGTATGGAGAGAAATGGTGGTCATACTGAGTTTTAAATTTTGTGCACCCAAGGAAAAACAATGATTTTTTATGTTGTTAGTACAGAATTTGACTACTTTTAAGTTTTTCTTACATTGGTTTTCGTTTATGAAATTTCGATTAAATAAACAGGTAATTTTTTGTTTATTATCTATTTTACTCCCCTTAACTTTACAAAAAGTCGAACTTCAGATATATTTAAGACGATTAAGGTTTTCTCAATGTAATCTCATTGAAATGTCTCTAAAATTTTGACACTGCTGCTAGATACAAATCATTGCAACAGCTAGCGTCCGGCGAAACCCTGTTTTTTTTAATTTTGTCCTGTCAATTGTAGAAAAAACTACTACATTCGTTTATTTTCATCCAGATACATGGGCTTTACATTAGCCAAGCTATCTAAACGAAAAAAACTGGAAATTTGTAAATCGATAAAAAAATATTTAAAAAAAATTGAGTTTTCCAATTTTTTTAAATAAAATCTTAAAATTTTGCACAAGGACCTAGAATTTAATTCTAAGCAATTTTTTCAAATAACTTTTTTTGATATCTCGTCAACTAACCTCACTTTTTGTAAATTAACAATTTTTTTTTTAATTTGACGCTATACCAGTGGTCACGTGACGTATGTCAAAATCGATTTTTAGGTTATCGGACATGCAGAACCGATCCCCTGGGAAAGTTTTTCCGATACTCTCCTAATAAAAATTTTTCCCATATGTTGCGAACTTTTTGCCGGTCACTGTATATATATATATATATATATATATATATATATATATATATATATATATATATATATATATATATATATATATATATATATATATATATATATATATATATATATATATATATATATATATACCGGGTGTTAACGAGATCACTTTCCGGCTGCCATTTCTTTAGTATTTAATCGAACAAGATGAAACTTGGCAGGAGTCATAGGATAATAAAAAGTCACTTTTCGAGGTACTTGTCAAATTTCAACGACTTCCGGTTTAGCCGGAAGTGACACCAACTTTAGATTTTCAAATGAGACACTCTGTATATTTCTTGATTTTTGGAATCTAGAGATCATTTTACGTAGAACTGTATTGTTTTTATTACTTTTTGTGTCAATTTACCATTTTTAAAACAAATTTTTTGTTGTAATCTAGAGTGCCATGACCCACCTTAAATCGTTCTAATAGACGTGTACATCTGCACAAAAATACCTACACAATTTTATCACCTTTCATTTGTCTTATCAGAGCGTTCAAAGTTGACTAAATCACTTTTTTGATAATAACTTAAAAAAATTAAATACAACTATAACACTTTCATAGTATAATTAGATGTAGTTTTTTATTACGAATCCAACGGTGCATCACAACATCAAAATTCTCTTGGACTTTCTAAAGAAAACTACATTTTATTTCAATAGCTATTTTATATGGTTTGATCAAACATGCAACTGCACGACGATCAAATATATCCACTTAGCAAAACAATAGACAAAACTGAATAATAATAATGGGTGCCTGTAAACAATTCGCCACAAACCAGAAACATAATATTAAACACCAGAAAAAATAATTGTTTACAAATTTGTAAAATTCTAGCATTTATCCTGAATTCAATTGTTTTCCATGGCAAACTTAACAATATTTTGAATTCTTCAAGCTGGTTTTTTCGAGGTCATTTTTTCCAGTAATAATAAAACAAAAAATTTAGGCCTAACTCATTTAAATTAAAAATTACTCGATAAATAAAATTAATTTACATGGCTCCAAGAGATTGCTATCGGATGGGGCCGATGACGTAAATAACATAATACAAATCCTTACCCAGGGCCAACACCAGCCCCAGCCACAGCCTGGCTGCTTCCCTCTGGCAATTGTATAGAAATGTACATATTGTCATGTAACTGTAAATATATTTAAGTAAATAGATGTAAGGAAGTATTATAAATATTAATGAGGAAGAAATAAATGATGTTTGAAAGTAACAATATTTTGAGGCTTCATTCCGATATTTTTTAAACAGCTATAATTTAATTGTTTGTCATGGCTAACTGGAAATAATATTTGATCGTCGTGCAGTTACATGTTTGATCAAACCATAACAAATGGCTATGGCAATAAAATGCAGTTTTCTTTAGAAAATCCAAGATAATTTTGATGTTGTGATGCACCGTGGGATTCGTAATAAAAAACTACATCTAATTATACTATGAAAGTGTTATAGTTGTATTTAATTTTTGTAAGTTATTATCAAAAACGTGATTTCGTCAAGTTTGAACGCTCTGGTAAGACAAATGAAAGGTGATAAAATTGTGTAGGTATTTTTCTGCAGATGTACACGTCTATTAGAACGATTTAAGGTGGGTCATGGCACTCTAGATTAAAACAAAAAATTTGTTTTAAAAATGTTAAATTGACCCCAAAAATTAATAACTATAATACAGTTGTACGTAAAATGATCTCTAGATTCCAAAAATCAAGAAATATACAGGGTCTCTCATTTGAAAATTCAATGTTGGAGTCACTTCCGGTTAAACCGGAAGTCGTCGAAATTTGACAAGTACCTCGAAAAGTGACTTTTTATTAGCCTATGACTCCTGCCAAGTTTCATCTTGATCGATTAAAAACTAAATAAATGGCAGCCGGAAAGTGATCTCGTTGACACCCGGTGTATATATATATATATATATATATATATATATATATATATATATATATATATATATATATATATATATATATATATATATATATATATACAGTGTGACCAGTAAAGTCCGCATCATATGTGATTTTTTTTTATTAATAGCTTTATTCAAAATTTGACTTTGGCATCAATTTCTGCTTCGATCGAGATGAAAATTAACCAAAAAAATAGTAGTCACGTGATTCGTATTATCTGGCAAATTTTAATTTTTTCCACAAAAAAAATGCAAAAGTTGGGGTATTTCTCAAAATATCGAAAAAAGTTATTAGAAAAAGTTTTTCTAAATGCAATTTTTAGCCCATATGCAAAATTTCAGCTGCATAAGATAATTTTGATTTTTTGCCCATTTTTTGGCCATTTTTTGTAATTTGCACCACTGTTGCAAAATAAGACTCAACGGAACCTGCATAAAACTTCTTATTTTTGACAATGCTTTATTCCAGACACATTTTCTTTAAAGTAGCGCCATATTAAATGTGTGTTTTTCTACGAAATCCAAATAGGGCTATTGAAATTTGGTCACATGTGATGCAAAGTTTATTTGTTTTTGACCCTGTATAAGGTAACTTCATAAAATAACTATTTTTGAAAACGTAGTTTGTGTCTAAAAGTAATACACCTTAATATTAGGAAAATAGTTTAATTGAAAAGAGTCAAATTTTCTAATAAAAAAATCATAATATAAAAATTAAACGCATTTAAAATTCAACCTTTTTAATTCATAACAAACTATTTTTGGTATTTGAATATTAAATTAAAAACAATTCAAAAACTCAAAATTTAAAATTACATTTCTGTGTGCCTTCCATTGCGTTCAATACAAACAATTGTTCTTCTTGACACATCTTTAATGGAGTTTCTGATACTAAGGGGCCTTATTTTTAAAATACAGTTTCGAATCACCGTTTCCAAATGATCAACATTACGGAAAGGTCTTTGTTTGTAAACTTTTTGTTTTAGGTAACCCCACAAGAAAAAATCAAGTGGGGTTAAATCCGGAGACCTAGGCGGCCAGTATTGCTGCATATTACGCCCAATTACTTTGCCCCTAAATATTTCCAAGAGACCTGTATTATGGATGGAAGCACCGTCACACTGGTACCACAAATTATGCCTTATTTCAATAGGCATATTGTCCAAAACTTCAAGGATCTCGGTGTTAAGGAAGCGTAGGTATTCTTGAGAGTTTAAATTACCTCTAAAAAAATAAGGCCCAACAACCTGATCGTTTAAAACACCGCACCACACATTTGTTTTAAAGGAATACTGGTCCCTGCATTCTATTATAAAATTTGGATTTTCTTGAGCCCACCATCTACAATTTTGAGAGCTAACAACGCCGTTTGAAGTGAAAGTGGCCTCGTCGGTCCATAAAACGTGAAAGGGAAAGGACACATCTTCTTCTTTTTCCCCCTGGTACCAAAAAGAAAATCCCAAACGTATGGCAAAATCTTGTTCCTTAAGAGTATTTATAAATTTGGGTTTATAAGGTTTAAATTTATTTTTGTGCAAAATATTCCTTACACTCTCTCTTTGGACGTCAGTTCTGCAAGAAACATCTAATACTAGGTTGACCATGTTCCATAACATCTAGGCACACACTTAATTGGACGTCTTCACTATGTTTTATCGGATTGTGAGGTTTTTTAAATAAATTTTCCACCGATCCAGTTGCTTTAAATTTCGCCATAATCCTACTCACAGTAGATTGTTGCACATTTTTGCCTGGATGCCTTTCATTAAAAATGTTGGCTGCTACACGATGACTTGTGTTTTCACCACATATTAATACAATTTCAATTTTTTCTTCTAAAGTTAGCATTTTTTTTTAATACGCAGTATTAATTAAAAGCCACTATGACAAACAGAGAGCGATTTGATTGATTTTTTTATTAGAAAATTTGACTCTTTTCAATTAAACTATTTTCCTAATATTAAGGTGTATTACTTTTAGACACAAACTACGTTTTCGAAAATAGTTAGTTTATGAAGTTACCTTATATAGAGTCAAAAACAAATAAACTTTGCATCACATGTGACCAAATTTTAATAGCCCTATTTGGATTTCGTAGAAAAACACACATTTAATATGGCGCTACTTTAAAGAAAATGTGTCTGGAATAAAGCATTGTCAAAAATAAGAAGTTTTATGCAGGTTCCGTTGAGTCTTATTTTGCAAGAGTGGTGCAATTTACAAAAAATGGGCAAAAAATCAAAATTATCTTATGCAGCTGAAATTTTACATATGGGCTAAAAATTGCATTTAGAAACACTTTTTCTAATAACTTTTTTCGATATTTTGAGAAATAAGTAACCCAACTTTTGAATTTTTTTTTTTGGAAAAAATTAAAATTTGCCAGATAATACGAATCACGTGACTACTATTTTTTTAGTCAAATTTCGAATAAAGCTATTAATAAAAAAAATCCCATATGATGCGGACTTTACTGGTCACAGTGTATATATATATATATATATATATATTTCTTTATTTATTTTAAACTCCAGTTTATAAATACAATAACTTAAGAGGTGAATAATTTTAAAGGTAAAGGTATTAGGTTTTTTAATTTTTTAATTACAAAAAATAAGAGAGAGGGAGTTTGGTGACCATCTTTAAAGGACGATTATAAATAAGCTTTACAAGAAGTATACAAAAACCTGACTCCCGTCCGACGGGAAGTTAGAGCCATGACCGATTTGTATTACTTACTCTATGTTACCAACACTGAGCATTTGATGCCTGCAAACATTAAGCACTTTTGGTCATTTATTAATATCCTTAAAAAGGATTTAAATCTTCCGGCATAACTGTAATTCAACGGTGAATTACTTAGCAGTTCCAAAGATATTGCGGAGGCTTTCGCATCGCACTTCCAGTCAGCCTATACCAGTGAATCTAACTTGAATTTACCACTGAAGAAATATCTGGAAAACTAAGGCAGCTCGACACATCAAAGAGAGCGGGCCCCGATGGTATCCCAGCTATCGTATTAAAGAACTGTGCGTCTTCTTTGGCTTTACCGCTTTGAAAACTTTTTCAACGTTCTTTTGACAACGGCATTTTTCCGGAAGCTTGGAAAATTTCCAACCTTTTGCCTATTTTCAAGTCCGGAGATAAGTATGACGTTGAGAACTATCGTGGTATTTCCATCCTATCTGCTATCCCAAAACTACTTGAATCTATTCTAACTGACGAGATGTTTAACACTTACAAGAAATACATTAACCCTGCCCAACATGGCTTTTACCGGGGACGTTCTACCGCAACTAACCTTGCCGTTTACCAGAACTTTTTGGTTACTTCCGTTGGACCGGGACATCAGGTGGATTCAGTTTACACTGATTTATCTAAGGCCTTTGACAGCGTTCACCATCTGCTACTTCTTAAGAAATTGTCTGAAATCGGAATAAGTGGAAGCTATCTTTGCTGGATTCAATCTTACCTTAGCGATCGTCGTCAGCGGGTGGAAGCTGGTAGTTCACTGTCTGGTGAAGTTATGGTGACTTCTGGCGTCCCACAGGTGTCTCACATAGGGCCTGTCCTGTTTCTGCTGTTTATCAATGATGTCTCTTCCTGCTTCTCCTCCTCTCACGTCTCGTTATTCGCGGGTGATCTAAAATTCTATAATCGCATATCAGTGCGTCACGACAGTTTTCAGGAAGACCTCGACAGATTTGTATCTTGATGTTCTATTAATCACTTAAAAATCAATATTTTCAAATGCAAATCCATTAGTTTCTATAAGTGTAAAAATCCAATCGTTCGCATCTATACAATAATACAATCAACCCATCACGGCAGTCGACTCAATCAACGATTTTTGAGTAATTTTCCAGACAGACCTAAGTTTTAATTTACACATTGAAAATATTGGGATCAAGGGCCTCAAATGCTTGGTTTCATAAAAAGAAATTCCAGGCACATGATGGATACTAAAGTACTAAACCGTATAACTCACTTGTGCGCAGTATTATGGAATACTGCTCAGTCGTCTGGACTCCCAAATACATGATCCACATAAGCAGACTGGAGAAAGTCCAGAATAAATTTACAAGGTACCTCTTATGTAAGCACCATTTTCCTTCAGACTTCCTTCCTTATGAAACAAGACTGATGCTTTGTGGTATAAGAAGTATCGATCACAGAAGAAGGGAAGCCATGTTCCTTTTTCTGTACAAGCTGTGCAACAATATGATCAACTGCGACACCTTATTAGACATGATATATCTGAGAGTCCCCTTGAGACTCACGAGGCTGCCACCGCGTTTTCACAAAGGACAACATCGAACCAACTATGGTCAAACTGCTTTTGCCAGTACAATGCTGGTAAACTATAACCGCTTTTATTCCGTCTGTGATATTTTTAACTACTCATTACCAAAAATTAAGAGAACGATTACTTTTATGAGACTTACTCTTTTTGGCTTGTAGTTAGTACGTTTTTCGATTGTATTTAGTATTGTTTTGTATTTTGTAATTTTGTAGTTTTGTTCAGGTTTTGCTAATGTTTAAGTGCTAGTTTAGACGCATTTTATTATATTCCATAAGATTTAGAATGTTGTATTCTGTGGTGTATGATGTTTTTGGATAAATAAAAAATAAATAATAATAATAAATATTCAGAAACTAAATCCCATTTGATGCTAACTTCTTTATATAAAAAAATTATGAAAGGACTCACCCGACTTTTGTTCCTAAGCAGTGTTCTTCTTTTATGTCAAGATCTTCATTTTTAATTACCCATTCAGTAATGACAATTACAGGCGTTCCTTTAATCTCACTAATGGTTTCACTGTTCTCCATTTTTACCAAGACCTCAACATCGTCATGCAAAATATCTTTGGATCTGTAATTATTATAAACAGTTAAATGCTTAAAAGTATTTAACTCTTGCACAATGTTTTTTAAACAAGCACTTACATAGGTATTTACATGCATGTAATTTCTCAATAATAAAAGACTATTTTTTAACTTTATAGATGAAGATGGTGCAGCCCAAGGTACACCTTCCTACATAATTTAAAAAGGAATATTTTTTTATCAACAAGTAAAAACCAATTTGTTTAGTATTGAGTTTATAGTATCACAGATTTTTCTTATTAATAAATATTTATGATTCTTTTAATATTTAGTTGGGTATTTTATTTATTATGTTATATTTTATCCTATTTTAAAATAGTTTACATCATGCTTTAGATTGTGTGTGGTTTGTCATATATTTTTTTTCTTTTTTGTAAATAATTCTATTTTCTGGCATAATTGGTTTACTTTAGTTACTTTAGAGCACACAACGCCTTTTCAAATTTTTCCCAAGTCATAATTTTTGGCTATTTCATTACAAATTTATCACCATATTTAATTTTTTTGCTCCTCATTTGAATAAAAAAGCATGGCTCTGCTAGCTTGATTTTAAGCTAGCAGAGTCACGCTGAATAACCAAATTCTTTTCCTAAGAATTTTGATACTGAAATTTTTGGGCAATTACTTAATTAATTGCTCCTAAAATACCTACAGAGACTGGGAAAAAAATAAACTGTTTGAAAAAAAAACAACACTTTACACTCTCGTCATATGGTAGCAAAGGCCTAAAATCACAAAATAATAACTGTATAACCTGTGAGTATCTATTATATCTTAGGATTAATTTATTGCTGATTTATTACATTTTAAATTTCTTGCTTAGTTTTTTTGAAAAAATCTCTAGCTCTGCTAGCTTGAACTTAAGCCAGCAAAGCCACGGATTAAAAAAAACGAGGCTATATGACAGACTAGTTACAAATATAAAATATTTATAATCATATAAAAATTACAGTCAAAATACACAAAACATAACAGATTAAAACAAGTGAACACAAATATGCCACCCAAACATATACACATTAAAATCTGATCAACAATAAAAAATATATAAAAATAAAAGTAGCAGAATTTGCACCTCCCCAACCACTACATCAAATCACCAAAATTGTCTGGAAGGTATTCATCATAGGAATAGAAAGCCTTCATCCTTAAAATAGTCTTTGATTTTCAATATAAATTGTCGCTCACTGAGGGCTTTTACAGCCTCAGGCAATACATTAAAAAATTTTAAGCCATAATGGTTTATTCCGTCCCTGGCCCTAGAAGTTCTACTATAATTAAGGGCAAGGCAATTTCTGGTTGTTGTACTGTGATCGTGATAATCACCATTACGAATATAGTCCCCAGCATTACCTCTTACCTATGTGCCCCAAACAACTAAGGATATAGACAGATGGCAATGTGAGTATGCCAAGTGAAGCAAAACTGGCTCTACAGCAATCTCTAAACCGAATACCAGAGATTATTCTTATGCGACGCCTCTGAACCGCGAAAACCCTGGCTGAATGCGAGGAATGTCCCCAACATATCGTTACCTTAGAGTTACACTGTTGTATGTCGCATTTTTGTCAGATCGGACTTTTCACTATGACATAAGTGTATGTCCACATGTCTGTGGTTTCTATACAATTTCAAAGTTGTAAGATCAAGGTTAGGATGTAGGCAAGTAGAATTACATAGTTGTATGAAAGGTAAAATATCATGTTTCCAGTTACTAAATGGTATGTCTCACTCACTCAAAAGTTAGTTGATTTTACATACAACAGTGTAACTCTAAGGTAACGATATGCTAGCATAAGCAAGATACGAGTGAAAGTGACCATAGTAAGCACTTATATAAGGACTCTATCTGAGACAATGTTTTATTAGAGTAGGTACGTATTTTGTAGATATTTCTACTTAAAATACTTGTTAAATGGTCAACATTTTGCTCCCATGTCAGTCTGGGGTCCAGAAACAAGCCCATAAATTTTACAGCATTGGTGTTTGTTTCCAAAGGTCCTAACGAGAAATCAAGAGTTTGTGTCTTGCTTTCATTTATGCTTAATTTATTTGCTAGAAACCACTGCCGCATTTTCGACTGCGCGTCACAGGACTGCTGGTCAAGGAGTGTCAAATTGTTGGCTCTTTCCAATGCAGTAGTGTCATCCACAAACAACAGGATACTCGCAGTGGCACTTGCAGTGCACGCTCCAATGTCTTTTATATATAACAGGAACAGTATCGGCCCGAGAACACAGCCCTGTGGCACTCCATGAGTGACACTGCATGGCTTGGACACTGCCCCATTGTATGCCACATACTGCAAACGATCTGATAAATATGATTTGATAAGTGACACTATTATCATGAAAGTTATATTTAGCTAGTTTTCGAACCAACAGCTCATGTGACACACAATCAAATGCCTTTCTCAGGTCAAAAAAGGATGCCCGTGCGTACATTTTCGCTTCAAATCACTCCTGTATGTATGAGGCAAGGTGGTTTATTGCATCTGTAGTAGACTTTTTGCAACGGAAACCAAACTGACCTGGGTTAAACATGTGATGGTTCTCGAGGTACTCACACATTTCCCTCTTCAAGACACCCTCAAAAATCTTGCTAAACAAGGGCATGATTGATATTGGCCTATAATTAGAAACATCCTCGCAGTCCCCCTTCTTAAAGACTGGGACCACGCGCGCCTTTTTCAAACAGTTTGGGAAAATACCCATTTTAATACAGTTATTAATAACTTTAGTAAGATGATAAATTATTATATTTTTAAGTGTTTTAAGAATTCTAATATTGAGGCCAAAACAATCTCTACTTTGGCTATTATTAAGATTGGCAATTATCTCTCTTAAATTGTCAAAAGTAATTTCCATAAATCTGAATTGTTCCAATGGTCTATCTGTAACCAGAGAATCAAGGTACCTAACTTCAAGCATTAGTGTTTTGATTTGGAAGGTTTTGTAATATGCTACCAGCGATCTGGGAAAATAAATTATTGAAATCATTTGCATTTAGATTTTCACTAGATTTATAATTATTGATAGGGTTGTTGTTTTTGATGACATCCAAAACTGCTTTATTTTTATTTTTGGATGAATTGATACGTTTATTATTGGCTATTTTTTTTACTTTCCTCAATTTTATCTCTACCTATATATTCCTTGCGAAAAGATTTAAGCATATCACGAGTTACCAAAATTGTATTAGATTTATTTATATTTGTCAAAAACTTAAGAGTTTCTCTCATTTGCCTAACCTCATCACTCATCAAATCATATAATTTTCCATACAATAATATTCCTTATGAAACTAGAATTCTTTTATGGGGTCTACAATCTTTACAATACCGCAGACCAAGAGCCCTTCTGATTTTTCTTTATAAGCTGCTTAACGGTTCAGTGGACTGCAGGGGCTTACTTGAAGCTGTTTTGTTTCGCGTACCATTGCGGAGAACCAGACAGGTGCAGTTGTTTCTTAATCGAACACATAGAACTAACTACGGTCGTAGTGCTTTCATCGAGAGGCTGTTATATAACTACAATAGACATTTTTTAAACTGTGACATTTCTGCCATAAGTCTTTCGGGACTAAAGAGAGATTTACTTTTATATTTTACTTCTTAATATTAATAAGGTGTTGTACCATTTAGATGTAAGCTCTGTAGTGTACCGTGTTTGAATCAATAAATAAATAAACCAATGTATCCGATAGCCACCTTGGGACCTGTTCTTGTCTACTAATTTTGATTTTTCTGGAAATGATGCCTCACAGGCAGCCCTTATTAAGTCCATGAAAATCTCAAACTGTTTACCTGGAGAAGTTGACAGATTGTCAACAAAAGACCATTGGATATCACTAACAGTGTTATAAAGATTAAAGAGCCCCACACCATTTATCAGTCTATAGTTTACCCTAACCTTGGCACTCGAAGAAAAAACCCTTAAATTACATTTAAAGGAAATTGCAGAGTGATCTGATATTTTTGGATTGATTATTTCATAATGAAAATTATTTTCTATTTTAGTAAAAATATTATCCAAACAAGCTGCATTTGTAGTAGGTACAGACAGTACTCCTGACAAGCCATAAGACTCAAAAAGGTTGCAAACCATTTGAGCTTCCACAGAATTCAAATGGAAATGTACATTGAAATCTCCAGTTATATTATGCGCCTGCCGAGATCCAAACGGTCCAAAAGTGCAGCCAATATACTCATATAAAGAGTAAGGTCCCCATTAGGGGATCTATAGACAGTGACTATTTGTATGTTATTATATATAATGTCAAAAGTCTCAAAATGAATTTCCTCACTCCCTACCTCAAAGGGCAAAGAGAGAATGCCCTTAGTTTAAGCCTAAAATAAAATTTAAGAAAAAATTTAAATGACTATAACTTTCTACTAACACCTTTTTTTCTCTCAAAATTTAAAAACTGTCGACAGAATGATGTAAAATTTGTTTAGAAAAAAGAATAAATAAAATACCTAGACGCTTTCATTTTTTTCCTAGGAGGGGCACACCAAAAATTTAACTTTTTTTCGCAAATTACAAAATGTTTTTTTTCTTTACCAAAACATTCCCAGGGGGCTCACTATTAAAACCCGTAAATTTGGTTCGGGTCCTGTAAGTAGGAACAGAGATATACAACTTTGAAATTTCACCAGCCGCCACTGCCTTTTGGTACAAATTCTACTAAATAATCCCCCGTTGGCAAAAAAATATGACAAATATTTTATTTAGTGATTCATGCATACTACTTATACTTAGTTATACTGATCTATATCAAAAACTGTACAGTATGAATGATCGAACGTCATATTTCTATGCATGTTCGCCCTTTTCATTTGTGATTTTACTGCAGCACCTAGCTCGATATCACAATTTTTATAAATATTTTTGAGACTATCAAGTGGAACATTTTAAATTACTTTTTAGTTAAAAAAATTAAAAACCAAAGCTCTGCTTTTATGATAAAATTATTGATATTTTCATTCCACTTTCTTCATCTTCCTTTAAACTGTGTGTAATTCCAGGTCATTATGCAGTTCTGTATCTTGTTCAAAATCAGAAAGTGTGAATGAATCCTGTATTGTAGCATTTGTAGCCGAGATGGTAGCATACTTATTTATTTATTTATTCATTTATGGCCATAGCCACTTATAAACACAAAAAGTTACATACTAATTAAATCTAAATTTTACATTTCTTAAATATTATTATACTCCACACATCCTCAGCCAATAACTCTACGAACCCTGTCTAAGCACGCGCACAATCCCTGATTTAAAAGATTTGAAATTATTTTTTTTTTTTTTTTTTTTTTAACTGGTGAAATTAATATCAAAAAAAACTATTTCCCCATGATCACAGAAGTCGTTCCCAGACTTAAGTACACAACTTATTGGTTGATAATTTTTTTATCAAATTTTTCATCATCAATTGACAGTTTCCTAGGACATTTCAATCTTGTTTTCTTTATTGCAGCTGTATTTCATGGTATCAATTTTTTTGTAGGCTCTGAATAATCTGTTGAGTTACCAAAAACGTTAATGAACTTTAAATTTAACGACCACCGACAGATTTTCATAACCGTAAAAGTGCTCTTATTTTATTTTTTATGGTAGATGGTAGCATTCAATTCAATGTTATTGCTAACTGTTCATCATTTATTATTATGAAACTATGTTCACTTAAATAAATCATATACCTAATAAATAAATAATAAATATTATAGTCGTAGTATAGTATACGGTTTTCAGCTATTTTTGCGTTTTTTGGGAAAATTCTTTTATGGTCACATTCTACTGTCTTTCCTGATTGCAAATATAAGTGCGCACATAATAAATTATGAGCAAACCTGACCACCTTTTTGCTCACCAACCTGAGCAAAAAGGTGGTCAGGTTTGGTCATTTTTCATTTGTAGTATTTCATTGTAGTATGTAGTATCTATATCAATGAAAACTGAGCAAACCTGACCACCTTTTTGCTCAGGTTGGTGAGCAAAAAGGTGGTCAGGTTTACTCATAATTTATTATGTGCGCACTTATATTTGCAATCAGGAAAGACAGTAGAATGTGACCATAAAAGAATTTTCCCAAAAAACGCAAAAATGGCCGAAAACCGTATACTACATACCTAATTACCGTCTACTCTTCAGATATATTGGTTTTGGAAATAGGTACCTAGTTACATTAGGGTGCGTACATTAGAAATGCTCAAAGTATATTTTGCTGACAGACTCGCTGATCAAGCCTTTTATATAACTGCACTTAAAAATACCAAGAAAAAACTGTACATTTTAGAACAAACTGCACGTCTAATTTAAAATAAAAAATATCTGGGAACATGAGTGTTTACTAACTATTAAAAGGTAACATAATACAATGTTTGAAGACTTGTATTGACAATAGGCTATATTTTTCTTTAATACAAAAGAACACTTACCTGGAAAAGTAATAAAGCCCTAATTTACTTTTCTGCCGACGAATTGTGACTTATACATAAAATAATTATAATAATAACACTTCTCACCAAATTTAAAACGGCTGACGGCTGACAGCGAGCCTAAAAATAACGAAGCGGTCAATCAAGAATCGTGTTCGGTTAATCCTCGCGGACGAGATCAGACAGACGGCAGATGTGTAACAGCTGATCGACAGAGCACTCCGACGATCGCGGCATTTACCGAACGCAATTTTTAATCTATGTCGAAATCCATTGGGCAACTGGTGCCGTGTCAGTCTATTCCTATCCTCTTCTTTTCTATACTGTGGAATAGGGACAGAAATTCTCTTTCTCTGTCCCACAGTAGGGAAGGAAGGATACAAATACATTGGCATTGCAGCAGGTTTCTCAATGGAATTCGCTACTGTTTTGTTTTAAAACTGATTTTTGAATTTGAACTGTTTAGGTTTAAAACTCTTTCGGATTAATAACTTTCTAAACCACTATAACCGTTTTTCTGTGTTTTAAACAGGGATCTGAATTTACTAGTGCCTATTATTCAACTAGGACATGAACTTATAATGGAAGATGATGATGAAGCATCATCAAAAGTATACTTTTAAAACGCAGGTCCATGAAATGAAAAAGTTTTATCTTAGACATACATACCTCCGTTATTAATTTTATTATATTCTTCTTTGGTTACCAGACAGTTATAGGAGTTATTTTCATTTTGAAGGGTAATTGTGTGAAAATTGTGGTCATCTACTCTTGCGAAACTCATCACGAAAAAAAACCCAAAACAAGGTACAGCAAGGAAAACGAAATAAATTACAAAGTGGTCAGTCTTTTTGCGACAACAATATTCTTTTCTAAATTAAACAATCCATTCAATCCAATCCCCTTTTTAACCTCATTTTTCATCTAAATATCTAAACAAGTGATCAGCTGATCAGATGTTTGGATTCTCCGTTCAATCGGTCAAAATCCTCAGACGAAAAAGATGAAGCTCAGAGTTCTCTGCCTGGGAATAAACGAACGCGGAGTATTTTTCCTCGGTTCGCTCGAAGACATTTACCGAACGGAATTTTGGCGCGCAGAGGCATCTGAGGCCTCGCCGAGGATTAACCGAACACGCCTAAGGGACGGCCGCGATTGCAGCACATCTGGTGGACAAATTCTTAGTTAACACGTGTCAAATGTCAAAATTTCGTGACTATGGTTCGTTCCTTAAACAAGGAAAGTTCGTTCCTACGAGTAAATGCCACTAGTGGCTCCTCTCATTGCGCATGCTCGCCTGACATTCTGACAATCGGTTTACCGTTCAAATCTTAGTAAGGTTCAAATCTTAGGGTATGGTCCGAAAGTAACCAACCGCTGTCATTGGTGCCATTAACGACAGATATCATGTGACCACCACTACAAATTATAATAAAAAAGCACGTGATGTGCTAACCATGGTTACGATTGGTTATCTTCGGACCATACCCTTAGATTGTTTGGCGCGCTCGTTTATTTAAACAAAATTGTTTATGTCAAGTTTATTTCTATGTTGTGTTTGCTTTTAGCTGTATGTACCTGATGATGGAAAGTTATCTTGCTGAAATGCATGGTAAAATTCCATAAATGACAACGCATTTAATTTTGTAGAGAATACATCCCTACCCTACATCTACAAAAAATTGATTAGGTTTTTGTAAGTTAATTTAGTTATTTAGTGTGTAAAATATATTAAGTATAGTATTAGAGTATTATTAGTATTAGTATGCCAGGTATATAACAATTAAACATAAACCAGATAGCCAGAATTTATTTATATAAATACTGAATTTTTATTATGTATTTATTTTTGCCAGTATCTACCTACACTCAATATAAACCGATAAAACGTTTGGAAAAATGCTAAAATGGCATTATGTTTAGGAAAATAAAACGCAAAAGTTAAATACCAATGTTTTATCTTCAGTAAATGTTATCGGTGGATGTCTACATTACATGCCTACAACAAAACTAACTTACCTAAATAAAAAACATAGTAGGTATACACAAATTATACATAGGTAACTATATCATTTATACAAAGTAAGTATAAAACCACTAACTTAAATATGTCTATGTCTGTTTAAATTAGACCGCTAAGAAAATATTTTATCCCAAATGAAGCACATGACACCCATTTTGGTATGTGTAAAATAATAATAATAATAATGTTTATTTAAATTAATTACAATTTAAATATGTTATACATATATATATATATATATATATATATATATATATATATATATATATATATATATATAATGTATATTATAAATAAACTTGGTAAAACCGTAAACGACGTACTTGTTGGGGGGGGGGGGGGGGTGTTAAATCTTACATTTAAACATTACATTATTTAATTATATAAATTATTCAATTGAAAAAAATTTATATTCAAATACATACATACAATTTTTAGGACAAGAGAGATCCTTAGAGAAAAATAAATAAATAATTTTTATATTATACAAAATAATATCAAAGTAATTCCAAATATTTCTTTAAATCGTTTGTTGTTAATATCCAAGCTTTTATTTCAATTTTTTATTTTTTTAATAATATAATTATTTTAATATGTATTGGTAAAATCGTTTAAATAAAAACATAAATATTTATAATTCTTTTGTGCTTTAAACTTATGTATTTTTGGTTTAATGGAAATTTGATTTTTATGACGCGTGTCATGGTTGTTTTTTAAATTGTATTAGATTTTTATTTTTAAAAACGTATACTAAAATATTATAAATATATATTTGCCTAACGTCCATTTTTTTTTGGTTCTGAATATAATTCCTTTGAAGGATAAAAATAGTCTTTATTAAACATAATTTTTAAAAATCTTTTTTGTAATACTTCTATTTTTTTCACTAAAATTCTACTTATTCCTCCCCAACTTAAAATACCATAATTCAAATGAGTTTTAACTAAGGCATAACACAATGTTTCTAAGTGTTTTATAACCAAAGAGGTTTTAACATTTTTGAATATTGGTAGCAAACTTCTTAATTTTTTAATTAAGTAATCGACATGTAAATCCCAATTTAATTTACTGTCAAAAATTATTCCCAAGTATTTAACACTGTTAGCTTTTAAAATTTGAATATCATCGTCTATTTTAATACTATCCACATTTGAGGTGTTATTATTTTGATTTAGACTAAAAGTAGGGTTGCCACCTTTTTGAGAGTAGAAAACCAGCCTTTGGGGTGATTTACTGAAAAGCGCCCCAGGTAATGCGAGGGCGACGAAAATCGCCCAAATTTTCCCAAAATTTGTCGATACTTATTTTTTATGAGAGCCCAAAATATGTAAGATTTCGATTTTTTTTTGAAAAGAAATGCTAAATGAAAGTTTTAAAGTAAGAAAGTAAAACTTTATTTCTAAAAAAAATTCAAGTAGGTAGGTACATCAATCAGACAAACATACCTACTTGTTTAAAATTTAAAATGATCTTAGATTATCAAGATAATCAAAGAAAATGATATTTGGTTCCTTGATTTTGCTGATTTAATACGTTCACAGAGGATAAAAATAAGAAACATAGTAAAAAAAGGATATTATAAATTAAGGATCTTGTATCATTTTAAAGAATTTTTAAATATCGAAACAAAACTTAAACTTGTAGATTCGATCATTATAAGTGGATTAGATTATTGTGACGTTATATATCATAAAAATATCAGCTACAATTCTAAACAAAAACTACAAATCCTACACAATAACTGTGTAAGATTTTCAGTAAATCTTAAAAAATATGATCACATTACCTCAACATTCAATCAGTATAAATTAATTAAATTAGAAACTAGACGTGAAATTCATCAAACTTGTTTCATTTACAAAGTCATAAACACTAAAACACCTGATTATCTATTTAAAAAATTAGAATTTCGTAATAATGTTCATTACGTGAATACAAGAAATCAAAACAACTTAACTATACCATCACACAAAACAGAAAAGTATAAAACATCTTTTAAATATAATAGTGCAATCATATATAACAGCATTCCCTTCTATCTAAAATATTTTACTTTTTCAACTTTTAAAACTTATTGTAAAAATTATTTAATCGGGGTGGAGTTGGAAGAATGATTATATATAATCAAAATTCTACCTTTTTGTGCCAACTAGTGTGTTACTATTGTTATTCATTTTTGTAAAATATTTATGCATGATATTATATTGTTACTTTTTAAACTATTTATTGTTTACTGGCACAAATAAATAAATATTATTATTATTATTATTATAAAACTTCGGTGAATCACCGGAAAATTGGCCGAAATTTTGCGACCAAACTGCCATCCTATAGTGTAATATAGAAATGAATAAATAAATACGGCTACCCATCAATAGATTGCAAATCATTTTGTGGTGTCTTGGGCGATTTCATTATTGCTCCGAGCAGCTTTTCCAAATTCGATTACGTATCTGTTTGAGAATGTTAAGAAAACCGGGTTTCTTTGGATGATGACCGGCGCCCGGCCTTGTTAATGGAAAACCGGCCGGGCCGGTGGAAAACCGGCCAGGTGGCAACCCTAACTAAAAGTAAGATAATTTGTTTTGTCAAAATTAATTGTTGATAAGTTATTATCAAACCAATTTTTAACTATTTTAAAATCTTTTGTAATTTTGTTATGTATGTTGTTCCAATTTGTATCACTATAAAAAATAATAGTATCGTCTGCAAAACTATGAATTTCTCCATCACAATTTATACTAAATAAATCATTAATGTAAATATTAAAAAATAAAGGTCCTAAAATGATTCCTTGGGGAACACCGTATTTAAATACTTTTGAATAACTTTCTTCTTTATCTATCATAACATGATTTGGCCTATCTTTTAGATAATTTGTTATCAACTCTAATGGTATTCCTCAAAATCCAATATTTTCTAATTTTTTAATAAGTAAATTATGGCTAACAGTATCGAATCGATTTGCTAAACCCAGAAAAATACAAATACAAGGTTTTTTATTATCGAATGTATCATATATTTTTTCCGTTAAGTAGCAAATAGCATGTTGAGTTGACTTATTTTTTTGAAAACCAAATTGTTTTTCAGAAATAAAATTTATTTTTTTAAATACTTAATTATCAATTCTTATTTTCAAAATTTTTTCAAAAACTTTAGCTAATGAAGATATTAATGTTATTGGTCTATAATTGGTAATTTTACATGAATCTCCACTTTTAAAAATAGGTTTTATTACACCAATTTTGAAAGCCTCTGGATATATACTTATTTTAAAAATATTATTTATAAGAAAAGTAAGTGGTCTAGAAATACTAGTTTTAATACATTTTAAAATTTAACAATTTCAAACATACTTTCTTCATTTTCATTTCATTTTTTTTTGATTGTTTTCTTCTTCTGAAACTTATAGTGATACCAGTTTTTTTTTTATTTATAAAATAATTTTAACTCAGAAACCAAGATATTTATTTGAAAAAATTGAATTCAGGAATAATATTCATAATGTTAATACTAGAAATCAGAACGCAATAGAAATACCTAAACATCATACTGAAAAATATAAGTCTTCGTTTAAATATAACTCTTCCGTAATTTATAATAATATTCCTTCTAGTCTGAGGGGCTTAAGCTATATAACTTTCAAAAAAAATATAACAAATTATTTAGTAAGGGTAGGATTGGAAGAATGATTTTTTATAAATCAAAACCCTACCTATTTATGCCAACTAGTATACTACTGTCATTTTTTGGTTTTCTTTTTTACTTTATCATTTTTATATTTATATTTTTAATTGTTTTATTGGCATAAATAAACATCTTTATTATTATTATTATTTATTATTAACTTATTTTACATTGTATGGCAGCTTGATTTGATTTAAGTTTAAGGTTACATTGTCCACAACAATATATATCCGAAGGTCCTGCTTGTTTTCGATCTTGGGTACAAACGCCGAACTTCATAATTTTTTCTTTGGTTTTTTGGCTGGCTTCTGGATATTTTAATGGTAAATAATCATCATTTCCCACAAAAGAATCATTTCCTAAAGATTTCTTTCGTTCTCCCTTTTTTGGCATTGTTACTTTTTCTGGTATTTGACTGCTTGTCAACTTCAATAAAAATTTGTCACAAATATAATTTCAGAAATTTAGTTATTTTTTAGTATATTCTATTTGCTTCTTACTCTCTCCAATTTTGTTTGTTTAAAAAATTCTCAGCTTTATTTTCCTGTACCTATCACTTAATATTTATAGTTTTCAAAAATTCAATATATTTTAATTTTTATGTAAAGAGCTTGTAAAATTAGGTAAAGGTAAAACAATAGAGTTGATCACGAATTGAAAGACGAAACTGATTAAGCGTCTGCGCAATAAGCAGCGGCATTTAGCATCTGGTGTTTCCTTGTTTTGAAGAAAAGTTCGTGATTGTGACTTAGTAGTTTGTAAAAATAACTTTGTCTTGCTGATAAAAAAATACTTAACGACATTAACATTAGCGCACTATTTAAAAATTGAATAAAAATTATATATAATAATATTATAAATATGTAAACTAAGAATCTAATTTACTAAAACTACACGCGCGATCAAATAAATCCATCTTCTAATTCACAGTCTAACAGACATTACCCCAAGAGAGTCGCCTAAAATGACTATAGACTGTGAATCAGTAGATGATTCTTTTCACCGCATGGTTACACTTTTGCATAACTATGGTCCTTTTTTATAACTTCAATAATAGCCACTTGGGATTCCATATCTTCTCTAAAATCTTTTTTTTCAATGTTTGTAGGTTTTTTTAATGATTGTGTACCAGATTTTCTCTTTTTCTTGGTACTTTGAAATCTTTGTTGTTTCGAAGCATTTTTATTTGTAGGCTCTCTAAATGTTTTTTCTGGCAACCTGGCATGTTTTATATTAGCAATATCCAGTGCACCATCCAAAACTTTATCAAGTTTTAATAAAGTGTTCTTATCATATGTGTTTTCACTTATACAGCTATATAACATGTCGAGTTTCATTCTTATCTTTGAATTTAGATCAACAGCTTGCCCTTGGTTATGCTGCGATACAAATGTTTGCAACTCAAGTTGTTCATTGCTAATCTCACTAATATCAGGATTTAGTGTTGATGGGCCAGGTATTAGTGCTTTGTTATTTAAACATATTGCATGAATATGTTTACACATATTTCCCTTTATAAAATTATCAAGGCACGTACATGTATACATATGAACACAGATATCACAATACCTGCAAACTAGCTGGCAATAATCCTTTAAACATGTGGTATTTTCCTTCTGGACTGTATATTCATCGTCTTGACTGGAAGACTTCACTTTCCAACATAAGGTGGAAACTTCTTTAATATCTTTACATTTAATAGTAATACTTTTTTTATGGCTTAAATGAATTAAATTAATTCTATATGAGGACTTTCCTTTCATGGTCTTTTTTAATCTCTTAAACATAATATCTCGTACCATGTGAAATAATGCCTGTATACATTTATCCACTCTTTTAGATTTCTTTCCTTCAAGATAAATATGTTTTAGTACTTTATGCATAGACTCTAAAAACATATTTGTATTGATACCCAGTCCTCTACGATAACAAAAAGCCCATTGCTGTGGTCTGACAGAGTAGTAATCCTTAAAATATTTACCGAATATTTTGGTGGATTCATTTAAAGAAAAATCATTCATCACCTGAGTTAGTAAATTATTAAACTCACACTCATCAACAGTTTCCATTAAACAACGAATCTTTTTGTAAACAGAAGCTTTTAACTCTTGGTCTCCTCCAACTTTTTGCAAAATGTTTGTCCTCCAATTTCTGTCAACATGCCATATACACAACAAATGGTGTTTCGGCAACTGCATTACTTCTGACCAAGAGTTGTAAAATTCTGGAGCATCATCCGACATGAATACTTCTGCTTCTATACAAAAACCAATTTTTTCTTTGACAAGTTTAAAGAAAAAGGATAAAGTGGGAGTGTCTGTTTTATTGGAAACTAAAAAAGCTATAGGTACCCCTTCCCCAAACTCATCAATGGTTAAAAGGGTGGTCAAAAGAAAATCATAACCTGTAGTTCCATGAGTGGAGTCTATACATATTTTTTCTTTAGCAAACTTTTCTGCCATAGATTTTTGAAAGTTCGTCATAATGGCCAAGAAAAAATCTGCCTTATTAAACACTTTTATTTCATCATCAACACCTTGTTTTTTATAATAAAGTATTGGACAATCTTTTTCTAAAGTTTTCATATGATTCACCATTAATTCCACACTTATTACATCATTTTGGTGATATTGTGATGTCAAGTTAAATTGCCGCTTGATGTTTCTAAGATCCTGCCTATCGAGTAAATGTATTCTATTGAGTGAACTTCCAGATGTTACACTGTTTCGAATATCATTAAGGATTCTGTCAAAAGATACTCCTTCAGCAATTTTTCCTAAAAACCAAAAAAATGCCATTTAAAAAAATTATACTTCTAGACTCTACCCAATTATAACAGATAAAAATAAATTGTGGTTCATAGATTTTCTTATAAGGATCAGAGGTAATATATACCATATATTACATCAAACAAGCTCATAAATATAGGTACTTAGTGAAGCACATACCTTACCTGCAATTTGAGTCCTTTCAATAGCTGACAGATTTACATGTTTTAGTGAGCACTCATGTCCAAAGTGGGGGAAAAAAATTGTTGCTTTATATTGTCCCTCTTTTTCAACAAGCTCAATAGTAGATGGACACGAATAAGCCAGTTTCACTAAACCCTGAGCCGTCTTAATTTTTTTTGATGACAGTGTTGAAGTTTGTTTATACTTTTCTTGAAGATATGATCTACGACAAATATAGTGATGTATCTTGTGGGTTCGGAAGATAATGAGCACTCGTCACTTGCAATAATATATTTATTGCAAAACACTTAACGTAATATTAGACTACTCAAAATTATCATGACATTCCCTGACACCCCTGTCTCTAAACTAACAGGTATTCCCCAGCACCCGTAACATATAAAAATGAGGTAAAAACACAACAGTTTCTCCCCCACTTAATTTGAGAAAATTATAACAAATTTATAACTCATTGTCCATTCCTATAGAGTGATGTTTTTATTACATAAAGTGAAAGTCTTTAAAACGAGCTGGAAGTCGACGTGCACGTACTGGTCGTGTTCTAGGTGGCTCAACAGGCGGTTCGGGATCGGGTTCTGGAGTATGGACTGGAGATGGCTGGTAATCAGCAGAATCGTCTGGACGTGGCACTGGATTGGGTACAGGATTAGGTATTGGATTTGGAGTTGGATCAGGCCCTGGATCACCTATTGGAACAGGTAGTGGTTCGGGAACTGAATGTGGAAGCTCTTCTCTCGGTTCCAGAGGATTACGATTCTGAACTGGAATTCTATTGGGTACATAGAAAAATTGATTGGAGCCAAATGTAACTTTTCTTTCTGGACGCTTCACCATTGTTGGTCGGAGCTGATTTATATGACGTTTTAGCATTCTGCCTGAATCAAGTAATACTTGATAAATCCTGGAACCAAATTTTTTGTTTACAACTCCAAACTGCCAAGTATTTCGGTTGTTTATAAACATTCGGACTTGGACTCTCTTGCTTACATTCTTCCATTGTTTCACCATGTACTACAATATCATCAAAATATGCCTCAGTTTTTGGAAGGGTTTTTAGAATTTGTTGCAAAATTCTGTTGAATTCGGATGGAGCTGTTTTTATACCAAAGCTAAGGCGATTGACTCGAAATGTCCCCCTGTGTGTAGAGACTGTCTGAATGATACTGCTTTCTTCATCAACCATTACATGTAAATAAGCTTTATAAAGATCAAGTTTGCAGAAACACCGGGAATTTCGAAGGCTGCAGAGAACATCATCAATACGTCTAATGGGATGATTGGCTTGGATTATTCATTCGTTGACACCACATTTATAATCAACACAAAGGCGAATGCCTCCATCTGGTTTAGGTATGACAACTAATGGCGAACCCCAGTCTGAAGAGGTAACTGGAGACATAATTCCATTTTTCACAAGGGACTCCAACTCTTTGTCAACACGCTCGATCAGTGCATATGGAATATTTCTTTCTCTGGTAAATACTGGTTTAACACCTTGTCGAAGCTGTAAAGAAACTTTAAATCCAGGAACACAACCTACTTTCTCTTCAAAAATAGGTGCGAACTCGTTTATAACGTCTGTAAGGGAATGCAAAGTTTGAACTGGATAAACTGGATGAAGGTTTGAATGTCTATACAAATTATTTTCTTTATCTAATTGTTTTAAATCAATTTCTAACCCTCTGATCCATTGACGACCCAATAAAGCATCATGGCCTTCTGGAACAATATGCAATTCACCAACCATTTCTTTTTTCCGGTAAGAAACAGTAACAGGAATTTTCCCTTTAGACTGGATAATATTTCCGGAATATGAACGAAAGGCAATATTTGAAGTATGTAAGGGAATATTTAAATTTAACTTCTGAAAATCATTTTCTGGTAAAAGTGAATATTTTGCTCCGGAATCCACTTCAAACCGTTGTGATTTGCCGTTAAGAAAAACATTTATAAGATATTTGTCAGAGTCAGTCATTTCAAATAAGTCTATAACAGTGATTGCCTTATTAAGGCCATACACCTGAGAATCTGAGCTTTCAGGAGGCATAGGTTGCATTGAATGGGTACTGGAGTTCAGTTTATTACTTTTTGAAGCTTTTATTAAGGTAGAAATACAGACTTTAGCACAGTGTCCTCGCTTATCACATGCTTCACATTTCAGCTTGGATTTGTTTACTCGGCAGTCTTGTATCTTATGGTTGTTTCGACCACATCTTATACAGAGATTTTCTATTCCTAAGGTTTTGTAATCTAAGCGGGAACGGTAATTTTGACTAGATGACCTGGAACCTGATCGATGATTGGAACGATTACTGGAATGATTTCTGTAGCGTCTGAAACTTAGACTTTGATTAGACGAATTCCCTATTTTGTTAGTATTATAGGTTTCAAAATTTTTACAACTGATATCGGTATGCTGAACAAACTGTTTACTTTCAATTCTGGAAGCCTCAAGGGCTGAAGCTTTGATTAAAATTTCATCGAACGTAGTGACATCAGACTGTAATATTTGCTCTCTAATCCAATTGTCTCGTAACCCACGAATAAACTGTGCTCTAAGAAAAACATCAACTATCGATACAGTACTGGAACATTGACAGGTTACAGCAAATTCACACTCTGCTAAATTACTTTGAAGTGTAGCTACGTACTCTGCTATTGACTGACTTTCCTTCTGAAATATGTTTAAAAAGTAATGCTGAGCTACTACGACACTTTTTTTTGGAATTAGTAGATTTTTTAAAGCTAGTATTAATTCATTAAGCTTCAGGTTTTTAACTGGTTTTTCTGGACCTAAATAAGCAGCAAGATTATTATAATGCGTGGACCCAATACTAACACACAATAATTGAGCAATCTGTGCTGGATCTGTGACGCCTTTCATTGTATAATAATTTTCGAAACGCTCTAAATAGCAAGAAAACTTTTCTTTTTGACTGTTATAATTTTCGAATGGAGCAACACTGGAAAATTGACCCGGAACACTTGATCTGCTTTCTGGATTTTGTTGAAGTTGAGTAGCTAGTTGAAGAAACATAGCCTTTTGAGACTCTTGGAATGTGTGCATAAATTGTTTAAACTGTTCAAGATCCATTTTTAAAATTACAAGGTAATGTTAAAACGAGAACTGCAGGTGACTACTCACGGTAATGTATTCTGGAATTAAATGATGAATCCCATCCTCGTCGCCAAATTGATGTATCTTGTGGGTTCGGAAGATAATGAGCACTCGTCACTTGCAATAATATATTTATTGCAAAACACTTAACGTAATATTAGACTACTCAAAATTATCATGACATTCCCTGACACCCCTGTCTCTAAACTAACAGGTATTCCCCAGCACCCGTAACATATAAAAATGAGGTAAAAACACAACATATAGTATTCCTTTTTATGGACAGACCTTATCTTGACTCCTGACGGTTTCAAGTAGAAGCATTTCATTGCCTTTTCTTTTTCATTTTTCCACAGCAAAAAATCTACAATTTGTATATAAATTAGTATAGGTATAAATAAAAATTGTGGATAGGTATTTACTATGTGGACATAAATAATTTTACAAACCATTCTAGCTTTCAAAATTTATTTCTTCTTTGAATATATTAACATCATGTTCAACTACCATATGCTCTCTTAAATCTGCATGGGATTTAAATACACTTGAACAGCAGGCACAAATTATTGAATTCTGGGATCTGCGTGTAGAAAACGTGGGTTCTTTTTTATGGATGTTTCTTATATGAGCGTAGAGATGCTTGCGCTGAGAAAACATTTTAACGCAATAAAAACACTTAATACCTCCCATTTAGAATTAAATACTTTTACTATTAACAGTAAATCAGCTTATTCTCACAATAAACTAAAAAGCTGAAAAGGTTATTTTTACAACTACAAAGTCTCGATCACACGAACTTTTCTTCAAAACACGGAAAACAAAACAACTAATCAGTCACGAAATTTTGACTTTGACACTTGACACGGGTTGACTTAGGCCGTGTACCGTTGTCAAACCTGGTTAACCGCATCGGTTTCTTCGGTGACATTAATGACACATATTGTGTTTCCAATCTGTCAACTCTTCAGATTACCGATACTTACGGGACACAAAACCGTAACCGAAGTTGACAACGGTACACGCCCTTAGAATTTGTCCACTTGAGGGATTTTTTGGCGAGATAAACGGTTATACGTAAATGACCGCTGCGGTCTTTTAATAATGACGTCATAATCAAGCGGTTTTTTAAAATCGCCAAAATGACACGGTTTTTTCATTTGTTTATAAAACCATCTGTCAAGTTTTATTTCTCATTTATTGGTTTTGTTTTTTGTTTTATTGTACTTAGACTGACTAGTGTTTACTGACTGCAATGTATTAATATAATTACTAGCACTAGCAGCACAAGGCACAATTATTAACTCAAAAAAAAACATGCAAAACAAATTGAAGTTACATAATAATTATAAAATAACAAAACGTGTCATTTTATTTATTAATAATTAATTTGACTGTTTACTTACCGTTTAGCAACTCCATGACAGTAGCCAAACCTGTTACCAGCTTTATGCGCCCGCAGACTTTTTTCTCAGGTGGGGCAAAATAAAAAATATATATATTTTTAAAGATTTTATTACTAATAATTAAAAAGGATGACAATCTCACAATCTCAGGGGGGCCCTGGCCCCTCCCTAAGGGCGCCCATCCCTGCCTCTAAAGTTGACCGAGTATTCATACTGTTCACTTTCTCTGTCTCTCTAATGGATTGTTAGCTTCTCTTTCTGGAGCACTTTGCTAGTACTGTTCATTTTCCATTTTTGTGGATGCATTTTTGGCACAGGCACAGACACAGGACTAGATCACTGCACAGGACTCCACAAGTCGTTTTTTTAGGCGATGTACGTTGAAAAATGGCGAATTTGGCTCTTAATGTCAAATTTAACCGGTGATGGCTTTTTATCAACAACTTGCACCTTGTTGAATAAATTAAAAGACCGTTTTTAAAACGATGACGTCAGCAATGGCGTCATTTGAAAGACCGCTTGTCGCGAAAACGGACCGGTATCAGATACCGCTTCAAAATTTAAAACCGTTTATCTCGCCAAAAAATCCCTCAGATGTACTGCAATCGCGGCCGTCCTTGATTGACCGCTTCGTTAAAAACGACGCTTTGTCTATAAATAGAATTCTAGGACCTCGAGGAGTCCCAGTGCAATAAGAGTATATAGCACACAAAAATATAGGGTTTGGTATACTTGGGCTGTGTACCGTTGTCAAACCTGGTTAACCGCTTGGTTTCTTCGGTGACATTAATGACAGATATTGCGTTTCCAATCTGCCAACTTTTCAGATTACCGATACTTACGGGACACAAAACCGTAACCGAAGTTGACAACGGTACACGCCCATGGTATACACGTGGGTATATCGGACGAATGGACGGACGACTCAGATTAAGAACGTGGCGTCCTCCCCCCTAACTAACCATAATCTATGGCGTCCTCATCAGCCTACTACAGCTGACAGTTAACTACTATAACGGGGAATGTTTTCATTTTGTCTTAATTATTGTGTTTTTTGGCATCCTTGTTAATTTTGGAGTCAATTGAGCCTTCCTCGCCATTAAAAATCAGGTAATTCCACCTGCAGTGCTACTCTGTATGAGAAATAGCGATAGCGATCGGGGTCTCTTTGCAAATTCTTACTACGTATCACCGTTCGGTATGTTTCGAAGAGACCCCGGTCGCTATCGCTATTTTTCTTACAGAGTGCCACTGCTGACTTCCTTAATTTGAGTTGACAATACAAATTAGGTATCTTCCTTTCAATATTACTATAGTAATATTCCTTTCAGGTGTCTGACGCTCCGGAGCGACTCGCCCCGGAGTCACTCGACACCGTTGCGAAAGGAACAATTGACAAGTTTGACATTAAGCTCAAGTCATAAGTAATGTACGAGAGGGTAGGGGGGATAGGGCTCGAACGGCTGGGGCTCTATTCTTGACGGCAGTAGAATAGAACAACCAAGAGAAAGTGGGCGTGGTTCCCCTAAAATCACAAAAACCGTATTCTTGACGTTTGTTCTATTGAAAACCGATAGAACATGGGTCCCTGAATAGAGTAAAATCGTTCTCTTGAAAATTTATAAGAGAATGCCCAGGGAATGCCGCCATTTTCGGAATTTATAACCTACAACCATTTTCTTTGCCTACAACGTGGTGTGTGTAATTGATTATGTCCAAAGAAAATAAAAGGGTATGATTATGACCTAAACTAACACGAATCGTTTGTTAGTTACCATGGATTTTAATCAAATTTTGCTGGGGGAACAAGTTATGCAAGACATGCAGGAAGCAGCTGAAGAGCTAGAAATAGGCAGAGAAGTTCTGCCTAAAAGAAATCCTTTTGAGACGTTGTCTGATCATAAGTTTATACAACTATTTCGCCTGAATAAGCCTCTGTGTCAACAACTTATAGAGATGGTAACGCCGTACATTCAAGAACCCCGACGTAGATCAGCACTAAGTGTGCAAACGAAGGTAAAGAAATATCCCATGCTGTTATTTGTTTTAGTACTTACCTAGTTTATTTCTAATTGTATTTAAGAATTTATTTTATATGTAAGGTTCTAGCAACTTTACGAGTCTTTGCTACTGGAAGCTATCAGGAAATAACAGGCACCAATCATTATATTGGTGTGAGCCAACCATCTGTTGGTAGATGTATAAAAGAAGTCTCCAGGGCATTAATTCAACCCCAAATATTTAATAATTGGGTACATTTTCCCAGGAATGTTGCAGAAATGCAAGCTCTTAGAACAAGGTCAGTACACTTGAGTTAGATATTTGAATTTTTTCGAAACAGGAGTACATACCCTAATATTTTGAAAACCAAAAAAATATCTTATTTTACTCCCTATTAATTTAATGATTAATTTGGAAACTTTCAATATTGTATAAATCATTTTTAAATGCTTGGCCTACATTTTATTTTTACGTTTATTGCTTGAATATAAGACATCTCAGAAAAAATATATATATATATATATATATATATATATATATATATATATATATATATATATATATATATATATATAAAGTGGAAAGCAACATCATTTTATAATTTTATTTACTAGAAAAATATTACAGTAGTTTTTTGTAGTTTTTTTGCAAAGTATGGCTTTCCAGGGATAATTGGATGCATTGACTGCACCCATGTCAGCATAATTGCACCACCAGTAAATCATCCCCAGTTTCCAGAGCATGTATACGTAAATAGAAAAAACTACCACTCGATTAATGTACAGCTAGTGAGTAAAAATTTTGAATTGTAAGTAGTACAGGGGCATTGTTATATATTCTGACCCAGAAACCTTAAATGTAACTCAACAGCTAAAAGGAAGTTTATATAAACTTATGACCACTGTATTTTTAGATTTGTGACAGCAATTTGCAAATAATGAATGTCAATGCTCGCTTCCCAGGCTCTGCCCACGATGCTTATATATGGAGACATTCAGGAGTTTCTGTACTAATGGAGAGGATTTATCGTCGAGACCCCAGGAATAGTTTTTTTCTTATTGGAGATTCAGGTAAATATAAGTAACAGCTTCACAGTATGTGTTATCAGAAAAGATTTAGTGATTGAAAGTATGCAGCTGATGTGTCCTATATTTTTCAATCCCACATACCTCTTTTTACTTTAAATATATGCAGGAGTTCATTAAACTGTAGCCAGTCAACTGGGAAGTGCCAACAGCAATAGTTTTGTTAATTCCTCCCTTATTTCTTATAATTACAACAAAAAAGTAGTATATTTTCATGGTTAGTCCTTATTTTCAATTTTTTTTGCACTATATGAAGGAAACAAAATAATTATAAAGTTTTCAGTTGTAAAGTCTATATGCCATATTTTCTTAGCAATTAGTATAGGAAACACTAGACTTGTTTATGCTGTCAGCTTCTAATTTCTCTTAATAGTTATTACCTTTTATCAATTTTTTTGGTACAGGTTATCCTACCCGCCCTTGGCTCTTAACGCCAATTGTAGATCCTGCAACAAGAGCGGAAGAAAGATATAATGAAGTGTTCTGCAGTATCAGAAGTACCATTGAAAGGTGCAATGGCGTGCTTAAAAATAGGTTTAGGTGTCTTTTAAAACATCGCACTTTGCACTACTCCCCTATCACAGCAGGTGAAATAATAAATGCATGTGTGATATTACACAATATGTGTATCGAAAATAATATACTGGAACCTGATCCTAATGAAGTAGAAGCCCCAGATTATGGAATGTATGCTGTAGCAAATGTTGAACATGATGCCCCTGTTAGAGGAGTTAATCCTGATTTAGCAGCTGCAAGAGAACTGCAGCAACATATTATAAACAATCATTTTCTACAGCATCGCCTCTAGTCTGGCAAGCATTTTATTTATTTTTTTATTTATTTCTGACCTTTAAGCAAAAACAGTTGCTGGTACCATTGCCTTCAAATCTTCCAATATGGTATTTTTTTTTTGAAGTATTAGCTTTAGTATAGTAGTTTTTATTCATCCCCTTAACACTACAACTAGGTAACTGAAATTTTGGGTATTCTGAGTTATCTAATTTTACCTGTAACATTTACACTCTAATGCTACAAGTAAATAATTGCTATGGCAAATTTAAAATAAAAAATCCAGAAACACAGTACAAGCAAATTACAAAACTTGTAAAAAACTGTAGAGGTCCTGGATGGTATGAATTCATTTTCTTTAAAACCCATAATTTTAAGTTACCTAGTTGTAGTATTAAGGGGACAATATTATTTGTTCTCTTCAGTGGTAACTTGGCTCTGTAAATGAGAAATTATTTTTTTGACAATAAAGTTGTTTTAAATGTAAATGAATAACAGTTAAGTAATTATGAATACACATAAACTAATTTTAACTAGAAAAATAAAATCTTTGCCTTGGTTCTACATAGATTTTAGGTATTTTTTAAAGTTATTGCACGTTGTAGTTTTAAAAGGAGCTATATCCTTAGATATTTTATTTGTCTATACTTTTAAAAACTGGACAATCTTGAGCCTTTTTTACTTTTGCATGTTTATTTCCCAGTGTCGTTTATTTCCTAAAATCAAAATTATTACAGTTTAATCTGTTTTAGTGTTACATTATTTTTAAATGTGTTATTTTTAATAGCATATATTAATTTCACCTGTTTCAACATTTTTAATTTGTTAATGTTCAAAAAAACCGTTTGTTCATATACTTGTATGACTGGAGTATATGTGTCCGTTTGAAATATTGTTTTCGTGCTTTATTTTGCATTCTGTGTAACTTGTTTATCATATAGTTTGGAGCATTAACCCAGTTATTAAATTAAAAATTACGTAAATGTAGTTGTTTTTATTTTTCTTCTGTAAAATGGTATATCCTACCAGTATATTAAACAATGTATCAAAGCTTTTTCGTAAAACAGTTATTTGTTGAAAACAATATAAAATATAGTCATAAAACAGAAAAAAATTCTTCTATACCGTAAAAATGAAATAGAAAACATGGAAACCAGGTAAGTTTTTTATGACCTATTGAAAATTCATACAAAAAAGGCAACAATAGGTATTTGAACTTCAAAAAAAAAGGTAAAGGCTCACATAGGCAGTGTTAAGTAAAATCAGTCACGAAACATCTTTGCTGTATTTCTTTCCTAAAAAAACAGATCTTGCTGTAGTTACTTCCATGTATTTCTTGAATCTTTAGTCATAAAAAAACCCTCACATGATATAAATCAAGAAACACCACATTTTACTTCTAACTAATAACAAAAATACACATTGATTTAGTACAAATAAGTAAATACCAAAAATAAGCAAAACCATGCTTCCAAAAAAAAGGACACAGGATGATATGCAACTGTGGCACAGTATATAAATCTGTGTAATCATGTCAACATACATCTTATTATGCAAAAAAGTATTAATCACTATTTTCATTGGGCTTGAACATGAAAGTGTGCTCCTTTTTTAATTGGGCATTGTACTGAAATGTATAACAAAAATTACATATGTATATAGGTTATTTTTGATCACCCTACACATATGTAAATAAAAACAAACTCTAATAAACATTAATACAACAAAACAGAAAAGGTGATTTTGGTAAGGCTGTTTTTTGGATGTACAGGTACAGACAAAAAATTCCACAGGTAAGTCACAAACCTTGGCAGTAATGCCTTTTACATTAACGAAAAAACTTGGACTGTGACTAACACATACACTTATTTTCCACAGTGGCGGCTCCTGGAATTTCAATGAAACCCAACCCAACCCTTGCAACCAAAATTTCAACTTTTTTTCGCAAATTACAAAATGTTTTTTTTGACCAAAACATTCCTAGTAGGCTTACTATTCAAACACCTAAACTTGGCATGGGTCCCGTAAGTAGCAACAGAGATATACAAAATTTCTAATTATGCCAATGCTCTACAATCATTTTCGTGAAAAAACATTTCATTTTAAAATTTGCGAAAACAAGTTAATTTTTTTGGCCGCTTCACCTGAGATCTGAGAAAGTTCTGAAGAAAATTTTGCTTCAGTGTTTTTTCATAAATTTTATCAGTAGAAATCAAATTTCATTGAATTACCTCTAATATCCTGGACTTAATTAGTGTTTATTTTTTGTCATTTTTGCTTTGTGTATTTAAAACTGTATCAAATTAAATTAAAGATAGATTTTTTAATCTTACCATTGGTCTTAAGTTTTATATGACTTATTTTAATTCTGTATGTGACTTGTCTATAATACTTTGTATTCTCAGATCAATAAATATTATTATTATTATTATTATTATTATTATTATTATTATTAAAATTTTTACACTGAAATATTTTGTCTAAGAAATAATTTAAAATGGTATTTCTTTAAGAAAAATTAGAATATTTTCACCAAATTTTGAATTTGTCGATAAAATTTGATATACTTCATGAAAAAATATGGAAAGTAAAATTTTCTTCAGAACTTTCTCAGATCTCAGGTGACGCGGCCCAAAAAATTAACTTTTTTTTAAAAATTTTACAATGAAGTATTTTTTCACGAAAATGATTGTAGAGTACCCAACAGTAACATCTTATAATGTGGTGTGGGTCCCATGCGTAGGAACTGAGATACGACAATCTGAAATTTCAGGAGCCGCCACTGATTTTCCACAGCTGTAGATGTTACTCTGTTATATGTTCCCTTAACATTTTTATATCTGCTGCTATTTCAATAGCAACTTGCGCAATATTATTTAAAATTAATAATTTCTTTTGTTGATAAAACTTTCGGTTCTCAGAATCGTTTTGTAAAATCTCAATTTTTTTTTCCCTAAATTGCTTTTCTGACTTAAAGTTTTCCTCACTTATTTCTAAAAATTTTTTACTGTTCCTTAGGGACTCTGTGAGCCTTGTTGTTTTCGTTATTCTTTTTCTTTTACTTGTAGTAGGAGTATTTTCCTTGGTGTCTGTGGTTGAAAATTGTTTAGAACTACCAGCAACATAAGTATGGTCCACCTGAGTTACTTCAGTGGGTTTATTAGTCTGCAATAATAGTAAACATACGATAAAAGGTGCCCTATTTATCAAAAAGAAAAAGAACTTACCTCACAAAATTCAACATCTGACACAGCAAACACATCATTAGTGTCATCCTCAAAATCAAATTGAACCTCTGATTCATCAACACTCATATTACCACTAACTGAGACAGGTGATATAATTGTTAACATTTTGTTCTCAATAGATTTATCCTCGAACTTATCAGTCGAAGGCAACGGAGGACCCCCACCTGTTGCTCTGGAATGCTTTTTCTGAATTGATAACTTTGCTTTTGAATTTTTTTTAAAGTCTACCCAAGTCTAGAACACAAAAATACATAGCCTTATCGGCCTAATCCAATATAAAAAAATATATTTTCCGAATTATCATATACGTTTATTCAGGGAAACGTATACTATAGTCTTCTTAAAATTTGGAACAACATTCTCCCTGAAATAAGATCAAAGTCTGAAAAAAGTTTCCTTCGGATTATCTTTGTGCTACATCTGTGATATAAGTACGTATAGTATAACCAGTCCTAAGTGAATCTCATAAATCTAAATTATTAAGATTTAAGTGGTATAAAAAGCCAGACAAAGGCCTGCCGCTCATACCCGGCCGTGTCTCGTGAAGGAACACCTGCAGCGACGATTCGTTTTGTCTCTTTTCCACTAAGGGTAATATTATATTGGCGCATGCAGAGGAGGGAGTCCTTTTATTACGTTTGCGTTTATTTATCTTGAACCTCAACTTCAACTGAACCTCAACTGAGTTTATAAATCCACAGTTATAATTAAGACGTTAAGAAGACAGATGCTCGTTTGGAACATGATTTATGTGATATCGGCACGGCTGCGTCAAAGGTGTCGGCTTCGTTACCTTTTTTTTGCGGTTTTACTTAACTTTAGTTAAAGTATATGTCTGTGAACATTTTTAATATTTTTAAATTGAGTGACGCATTCCACGCCTCTAAAGAGGTATTTATTGTAATTTATTTGCAGAAATAAAGAATTATTATTATTTTCTTTACCTTTCTCCATTGCTGCCACTCTTTGGCAGGACCCTCGGGAACGCTGTTCAACATATTTGTTAATTCAGACCAAAGTTTCTTCATTTTCTGTCTTGTGTATGATGCTGTTAATTTGCCCGTGTACATCTCTGGCCTGTTTGATATAAATTCCACTAGAATTTCTTTTTGTTTTGAAGTTACGGGGTTGCTTTTTATTTTTTTACCAAAGTCACTATTATTCCCATCCATTTTTAATAATTTATAAAAAAAAAAATTCTTTGAAAAATACGTAAAACAAATAATTCAGATAAAAAGAGGGTGTCTGGTGTGTTGCTGTCAAAAAATTCTGTGATTTTATTGGTTAGTAGATTCGGCAACATGGCTATTGGATTCCTCGGAATTCTGCTCCCTCCCTATGGATCAAGAATACGGTTTTTTATAAGTAGTAGAAGCAAAACAGGGAACATTCCCTAGGGAGCTTTCTATTCTATTGCCGTCAAGAATAGAGCCCCAGGTGCTTGATGCCCCAGTTGAATGGAACAACTGTGTGCTGCTCAGGAGCTGTACGGGAGCTCCTCCCATACTACCCTCTCTTTTCTCTGGCTCCTCCTTGGGGTGAAAGGAAGATACCTAATTTGTATTGTCAACTCAAATTAAGGAAGTATATTCCTATAGTAATATTCCTTTCAGGTGTCTGATGCCCCGGAGCGACTCGCCCCGGAGTAACTCGACACCGTTCCGAAAGGAACAATTGACAAGTTTGACATTAAACTGAAGTCATAGGAGCGGCTAGAACTGCAAACAATCCGACGTTGCCACATGTGCGATAAATCGAAGATTTTAAAATAACGGTATTTTTTCTTCTGTCATTCATACAGTGAGTGACAAGACTATAGTCTAGGGCCTAGGGGATGGGCAGAGGAAGGAACAATAGTGAATCTTTTCGCACCGATCCCTCTTCGCTTGCGAGGAAAGAGACTGGTCAGGGCCCCTAACCAGGTGCTAACCCTGTTCCGACCTTAGGGTGCCCTCCGATCCACCGTTCGCTAGATTTTGTGGACAACAAACAAAACATAATTTTTAGGTTAAGGTACCTAGACCCGATTAATTTTTTGCTCGGGGCCTTTAAAAAAAGACAAAACAAAATTTTTATCGAGGAAGGAGTGCTAATCCGTTTCCAATACACCTTTTAGAGCCGATTTCTTAATTTTTTATAATATTTTAAGTGACAAAAATTAAAAAAAAAAGAAGCGGCCGAGCACGGATTCGAACCAAGACGTCTAAGCGAACTCTATACCACTGCACTACGTGGCTGGTATACCAGCAAAGGAAATAAAAGTTTACCGGTGCAAGACAAGGAAAACCGAAAATGGCAACGTCGGATTGTTTGCAGTTCTAGCCGCTCCAGAGGTCATAAGTGATGCACGAGAGGGCAGGGGGGATAGGGCTCGAACGGTTCAAGTGCTTGATGCCCCAGTTGAATGGAACAACTGTGTGCTGCTCTGGACCTGTACGGGAGCTCCTCCTTGGGGTGAAAGGAAGACACAGTAGTAATAAATATATGGGGCGCGTTCCACTAGTCGATCGCAACGCTCGCGATGCCCACCGAGTCGTTCCTCCTTGGGGTGAAAGGAAGACACCTAATAACACAGAACCAAAGAAAATAAAAGGGTCACAGAACAGGTCAGAAACGTTAAGAGCGTGCTAATTGGTCGCAACATTGATTTCAATGGTGGCGTCCTCTGTGGGAAGTCCGGAAGTAATAGGGGCGGAAGCGGGTCGCGGTGGGAAGCCACCATATCTTAGACAAGGAAAGAGAGGGGACGCGTAACTATTTGACATGAAGTGTGACCATCCGACACCAGACCGATCCGCTCAATGGCGTAACTAGAGGTTTTGTAAATTAATTTAATTTTTTTCCTTCTTGCTGCAAAAACTGTATGAAATAGAATATTTAAAATAGTGCTATAAAATAAAACAATGTTATACTGGATTTTTTTAAAATTATGCATTTATTTTTGTAATTTCATAACAAAAACCATACTGATGTACCAAAGAAAAAATCGAAATACACTTACATATTATTATTAGCTTAGACGAGGAAAGAGAGAGGACGGGTAATACATGCTACGGATATGAAGCCATCTGACACCAGACCCCGGATCACGCCACATAGAATTCTATTCTACGTGTCAAAGTCACATGACTACTCAAACAAAACAAACAATCCATCACATGGCCACTGTCATTAGTGTCAAAATCGCGTAGAACTCAATGCATCGTGATCCAGCACCAGGCTACGGCGGCGTATCATGAGAGGCGATTGTAGACTTTTACCAAAACGAATAAAACGACTTATAGTAATAATTTATTTTTGGTTTGTTAAATGTGGAGAAAATCAATAGATCCAATGTACTCCTTCAATTTTAATTGTTCTCAAGTATATTTAAAAAAATATATGTAATATAATAATAATAACAATTCTGAAAAGTTATTAAAACTAACTATATGGGTACATAGGCAAACAAATTTAGAAACAATAAATATTAAGTACGCCTAATAAACTGATACAAAAATAAATATTTACATAATACAAAAGTTGTGTAAAGTTATTCTGCTTTTCAAATTCAAA
This sequence comes from Philopedon plagiatum, assembly GCA_963971165.1. NCBI lineage: Eukaryota > Metazoa > Arthropoda > Insecta > Coleoptera > Curculionidae > Philopedon > Philopedon plagiatum. Next base: position 68,918,937 of record OZ020193.1, read on the forward strand.
TTGAAATAAGCTTTATTGCCAGAAGACTTACATCTTATAGACAAAGCAAGAAGGTAGTTCCTATATGATACATGATCCTACATACTAGTATTTCATTACAAATAAATATATATAAAAAAATATCTAAATAAAGTATATAAGCAGACCAACACTAATAAAAGACAAACTCAACAAGGTATACAAACAATACACATAATTTTAAAACTCGATATAATCATATAGGTGTAAAAAAATTAAAATGAGTCATCATAAAATTCAGCAACAGAATAAGAAGCCCTGTCAGTCAGCAAATGTCTAACTATTCAAATACTTTATATTGCTTGGAAGGTAGTTGTACTGCTTGGAAAAACCGTCTTCTAAGCTGTTTTTTTCATGGTGTTTCATCTAAGTTTTGTTCCACATTACCGGCCTTACTATCCCTGGCTGGCACAACAGAAACAGAACAGGAACGCCTCCAATTTCTTGCCTACAACAATACATTTAATTAGCTTATTTCTAGCATATGATACCTACACTAGGTACCTATATTACTAATATTACAAAATAATATTACAAAATGTTGTGTAAAGTCTGACTTACTTGCTTTGTTTGTGACATTTCCTGGAGATATTTAGGCAGTTCCTCAAATACTGTAGGTACTGCATCATCTAATAGACAAGTTTTTTCACCAATACTATAAAATAAATTCCAGTCAAAGTACTTTGAAGAAATTTTATCATTTTTCTAGGACTCCAGTCTGCAACATGCATTTTTTTAACCCAAAGAGCACGTCTTCTGGGATCGTTCATGAGGAATCTACAACAAAACAAATAAATTATATATTTAAAAAAAAACCTTCTGTACTGACTAATTTACGCACACAAAGTTAATGAAATATTATAATATTTTTTCCGAATAAAAACATACCCGCCACTGGAAAAAATCTTGCCATTATCATAATTTATATCTTTAATGAGTTGATAATGAATGAAAACATTCATTGTTCAAATAAACATACATAGTCTGTTTTGAAAATGCCTAAATCATCATATTCGAATTGCGTTGATAAATTATCTCATAACAAAAATATTTCGAAAATTGTTTGTCTTGCAACTATGTAACATTTAACTTTTTACCTGTGAAAGGTAATTCCAGGCTCATTTCTCTCGTTTCGGCTTTTGAAGCCATAAGCAGTACAACCCACCATCATAAATTACTAAAATGTAGTCGTCTTTAATCAAAATTCTGTTCGAAACACCACAAAATATCTTTGATGTCACCGGCAATGTTTGGCACCAAAAAATGGCGTCGTCTCGAATTTTGGTCACACTTGCCATGCGTTAGCTTAAATGAGTGTTACCAGTCCCCTCTCTTTCCTTGTCTAAGCACCATATGATCAGTTAAAGGTACCGAGAAGTTTATGGTTAAAGGCCAAATTAATGTTTTGACATTTTATAACCTCGTATTTACATAATGTTAAAAAATAATTTATTGGACGTTTATAAAAGAATTTTCAGATAAGGTATTTTAAAAATGTCAATCTAAAACAAATATATATAAATACAAGGCAAAAAATAGCAAAACATCAATTTACCTTTAAAATCGATACAAAATTGTATCGTATTTAAAACTAAAACAACAAAGTCCTATTTTAATAGTTTATTTTTTCATTTAGTCAATGTAAATTATAATGAAATTTTTATCAAGTAATAACATGGCTTGCACGAGAATGTCTGTGTTGTGGCTTATTGGATCGAAACTGAAAACAAGAATCCAAACAGCCCCAAATGGTAAAATATAAATTTACAAGCCTATAACCTGTTGCATCAAATTACTACTTGCTGCAAAAACAATAGATTGTTAACATTAAAAACATAAAAGTAATTTCAAAATCTAAGCTAAAGTAAAATATGCAGAATAAAAATATCCTACGTATGCACTGTTGAATAAAAAAGATGGAGCAAATCAATTAAATTCACAGCTTAGCTCTGATTTCTTCAAATTCCTATATTTAAAAGCATACACATCTACAGCAAAATATAAAATAAAGGTGTATTTCTAAAAAACAAATAAAATCTGCAATTCTATAACAAATATAAATTATATAAATAAATTGTAACAAAACATAATAAAACCATTCCAACGGAATACTTACAAAATCACTTTAAAAAAATTCAATAATCGTTTAACAAAAATAAATTATTTCAATAGAAACATAATAAAAATATTCTAACGGAATACTTACAAATTCACTATAAGCAAAAAAAAACATGTTTTTATAATCCTTTGGAACACTAGTGAAATGGGAATTTTTACATGACGGATATTTACACGAGTACTTAACTTTGCCAAAGGAAGAAGCTGCTATGACTCCAGCCATGTTAGAGAAAATACAGAGACAGTACGATGTAGGTATGGGTTGCAAATTACAGAATGAATTTGTCCGACAAGCAGAAAAAATATGATAAAAAATTATAAATCACATTAAACGTCCTGGAATTAAAGTCATCTAAATAGTGACCCACACAGCAGAGAGGTTTTAAATTTTATTAAGAAAATAATACTTACCTAACCACAATATCTTATTTGTCTATTTACATCTACAATAAAAAAAGTTTGATTAAAATCATTCTTTATGACACAAGGACAACAAAACAGAAATGGCCAAATTCACTATTGCAAACTTTTATCATTTATTAATACGAAACTTGTTATTTTATTATTAATATTATAATAATATTAGTCTACTCTTTGGAATATATTGGTATTGGAAATACATTAGGGTGTGTAGCAGTGGCGGCTGGTGAAATTTCGAAGTTGTATATCTCTGTTCCTACTTACATTACCCGTACCAAATTTAGGGGTTTTAATAGTGTTCCCACTGGGAATGTTTTGGTAAAGAAAAAAAAACATTTTGTAATTTGCGAAAAAAAGTTGAATTATTTGTGTGCCCCTCCTAAGAAAAAAATGAACACGTCTAGGTATTTTATTTATTATTTTTTTACACAAATTTTACATCATTTGTCGACAGTTTTTAAATTAAGAGGGAAAAAATGTGTTAGTAGAAAGTTATAGTCATTTGAATTTTTTTAAGCCTAAAATATAATTTTGAAAAAAAATTCAAATGACTATAACTTTCTAATAACACATTTTTTTCTCTTAAAATTTAAAAACTGTCGACAGAATGATGTAAAATTTGTTTAGAAAAAATAATAAATAAAATTCCTAGACGTGTTCATTTTTTTCTTAGGAGGGGCACACCCAAAATTCAATTTTTTTCGCAAATTACAAAATGTTATTTTTCTTTACCAAAACATTCCCAGTGGGCTCACTATTAAAACCCCTAAATTTGGTGCGGGTCCTGTAAGTAGGAACAGAGATATACAACTTTGAAATTTCACCAGCCGCCACTGGTGTATAGGTATTACTTTTGAATGCTTAAAATATATTTTGTTGACAGACTTGCTGATCAAGCCTTTTATATAACTGCACTTAAAAATAGCAAAAAACTGCACATTCTAGAACAAACTACACGTAAAATTAAGATAAAAAAATACCCAGAAAAATGTTTCTTTTTACTGAACTATAAAACGGATTAAAACGTAACAGAATACCATGTTTCAGGACTCGTATTGACAATAGGCTAATGATTTTTTCTTTAATACATAAAACAGCACTTACCTGCAACAGTAACATAGCCTTAATTTACATTTCTAAGCCGATGATTTGTGATTAAAATCACACAGAAAATAATTTTCATCAGCTCGACATTAAAAATTAAAATGGCAGATGAATGAATACGAAAAAGACAAGGGAGGGCGGGACAATCGAGAATAAAATTGGTCTAATTTTGACGTATCTGTTGTCTGTCGAATGGAAGCAAGGGCCTCTATGGGAAGTCCGCTAACTAAATGTGACAAGTGGCAGCTGCGATAATTCGTAGTTAAAGTTTCAGAGCCCTGACAAATAAGAAGTGTTGATATTGGTGGCAGCACGGAATGACACATATAATGTCAATCAAACGTCAAATTACAGCGCTACCACCTGGTCTAGAGATTGAACTAAAAAGAGCAATTTAAATTTAAAATGTCATATTTGTGTTTTTAGTTATTTGAAGTATTTTAAAGCAGCAAATAAAATTAAAAATTTACAGCGCGATTCTCCAACCGGTCCGGTCTAATTTGACAACCAAAAGTTTTAAACTGACAAGTGTAAGTTTTATACTATACATTTTTTCCGAGTTTTTTCGCAAATTCATAAAGAAAAAGAAAATTTTAGTACGTACTTTCTACAACTGCAAAACTAAATACATTTTAGCAATACGTTCCAAAATGAGAATCATTTGGAAACCAAGCAAATCTTTGAAATATTAGAATAACTCCTACGTTTTCAAAGCGATTTATTGACAATGACATGACAAAAGCCTGTCAAAATCTAAGTAACCAACTAGATCTTAATTTAAACCAAAACTAAATATTAAACCTTTTTGGTGAATCTGAACAGCAGAGCGCTATTTAAAACTGTAGGTTAAGTTTGCCCGAGGCAGCCAGAAACAGAAAAAGCAGGTCTTCTCCAAAACCAAACATTTTTTCTCAGTTTCTTCATTTTTATATAAAAGAAGGGAACAGTCCGCGGCGCCTGACCTTTTTATGTTACAAAAAAAAATTAAGGGGTCCTGTGCAAAAAATTAATAAAAATACATAAAAAATGCACTGTAATCATGTCTTCTCCAAAACCAAAAACTTTTTTTCAGCTTTGTTCCTTGTGCATGAAAAAGGACACCTTCCGCGGCGCCATATATTTTTTAATATCTTAAAAGACTATTAGAGGCGGTCACAAAGGCAAACATCGACAAAAATACATTGTAATCAGGTCTTTACCAAAAATTGTTCCCAGTTTTCTTCCGTCTGCATCAAAGAAGGACCACCTCCGCGGCGCCAGGTATATTTTTATTCTTTGAAGAACTAATAATAATGCTTAATATGCAATTCGTCTTCTAGCGGCAGTTGCTCCAGCGGCACCTTTTTGACGTATCTGAAACGTAACTTAAAGCTAACTAAGTCCGTTAAAATTACTCTTTGTTAACTTAATGTCACCGTGTGAGTGACAACTTTGTATAATTAATTCTCAACATTATCAAAAATTGTGAAATAACTTTCATAATACTTTTCGATGACTTTTCGGTTCTCTTGAAAACTCTTAAAGCTTACCTTAAAGATATTTTTAAGATGTCCTGGTATGAGATGTAGGAGTTTGCCTCGAGGCAAACTACTCATCTCTACAGCAGGGAGGAAGTGTCCCAGTAAACTAACGGCAGTCGTGAAACAGTCGGACGCCTGTCGGCACTGGTGGGAAGTCGGCGGCCCTTTTTGCCATTTTCTGACTGCATACGGTACGCGCGTGTTTTTCCATGCGATGAATTGCCAGCCTTCAACCTAAAGCGTCATGGACTCGGCACACTAGAAACGATACTTCAGTTTCGAATAGAACGCGGATATGATTCTGGCAGCCCAGCCCAAAATCAGCACCGCATTCAGTTCTTAAGCGGCTGACCGTTCTTCTTTTTGGAGAATGCACTGAGCATGCATGATAGTAAATTTCCGAGTTTACAGGACGGTGCGACGCGATAACAAAGATTCGCCATTTTTTGGAAGCCTATAGACGTGTCTGGTGCATTTTTTTGTGTCCTTTTCAGTTGTTCGCCTATATTGTTTTTGGAATGGGTATTATAGCATTTTCAGTGATGGTCTCGTTTTTTATAGTTCCTTGGTTTGTATGTAAATGTTTTTAAATAAATTCGTCCCCTACTTTATAATAAAAGAATTATCATAGTTTAATATTTTTTTCCTTATCTTCTGCCATTTTACCACTTTACTAACTAGAAAAATTATAAAGTAGTTTAAACTGATGAGATAAATTTGCTGTTTATACCTATCTCTTCCAACAAAAATGAGCAAGGTTTATTAATCTGCAAACAAATATTGGGAGCAGAAATGTTCAGCACGTTTTTATAAAAAACACAATGAACTGTATATTCAAATGTATATAATTTAAGAGGATTATCATTGGATATTCTAGAAACATTTTTACAGAAAAAATTTTCCAAAAATAATTGCATTTTAGCCCGGCATGGGTACCACTAGTTTAGGGCAACCGTGAACCCCGGGGGGGGCTGCAGCCCCCCCCCCCCCAGATCAACATACTAGGCACACAAAAATTTAAAAAGTGCACTACTAATTTGAAGATACACCGAATTGCATTATTCGTAATCCGCCAGTGGACGGATAGCGGGTCTCTAACGGTATTGCGCCCTGTACTGTAATGCCGTTCATGACCCATGAGCGGCATTACATTCCATGGGCCGCCGCGGCAAGAAGGACATGCCCGGTCTACAATCCGCTGGGTTTGCCGTGTTTCGGGCCCGGAAGCGGCTTTCGGCAATGCGGTTTCTGTCCGCTTATGGAGCAGCCACCTTGTGTTTACTGGGGTGATATAATAGAGCAGTTAGAAAGCTGTATAGGTCTGAGGATCTACTTGGTTTCGCGGAAGGAACGAAGAGGAATCGAAATCAAGGGTTAGTGGGCCCTTGAAGGTGTAAATCTTGGAGCTGGCAGAGAAAATAAAATAACCGAGGGTTATTGCGGCTTCCGCGAACGTCCGCGGATGAAGCTGGACGGCCAGATGGGCCTTATAAGGAGGAACCATCAGAGCCCACGATCGGCAGCAAACTAGTGGTCAAAAAGGAGAAAACTTAAACCAGAGTCGTTGCGCTGGGAACATGTTATCAGAATTACTTACTCAGAATTGTCTTTATTTTATGCCAGAATTGAACCTTGATTTTATGGTATTTTTGGTATTTTTGTATGAATATTGTTGAAAATGACAAATCCAGTTTCTTTTCTTTAACTTCAACAAGCCAGGTGTGATGGTGGATGCGACCAGAGACTGCCTCGGGACAGCGAGGCTGTCAGTTCTATTGGGCAGCCTTGATAACCACGTGGGCGCTCCATTGGCGGTGGTCGGTTTTCCCGAGGCGACGATGAAGCGTAGCCACTTCAGCATCGTCCGCGGTACGCAATTCGAAAACTTTACTTTGCCCTAATGCAAGAAACAGGGGACTCGCGAGTTTACCTCTAAAAAAGAAAGGACGTGCTATTACACAAAGAGGGAAATTGAGAAGACTAAAGTAGAGTGTTATCACCGGTACCAGATCAGGATATATCAGGATATATATCCAAAAATCCCCCCACTCTTCACCCCACCAAATCCCCCCACTCTTCACACTACCAAAATCCCTCCACTCTTCACCCCACCAAAATCCCCCCACTCTTCACACTACCAAAATCCCCCCACTCTTCACACTACCAAAATCCCTCCACTCTTCACCCCACCAAAATCCCTCCACTCTTCACCCCCCCCTCTCCTCTCCCTACCAAATCCTACTCAATATTTACAGTATTTAACACAATTCAGATCATGTCTTCAGCAGTCCCTATTGATTATTCATGGGACGCAGAACATTGCGAAAGCTATAATCCACAAGAGTACATAGAAAACAATTTAATAATAATCAATCCACCTTCAAATCTATCTAAGAGTGCTAAAAAAAAGGTTCGAACTCAACAGAGAAAGAAAGTTCAAGAATTGGAAGCAAAAAACTATGTCTTGCCCAACAGCAAATGTAATGTTTAGTCATGTAAGCGGAAAGAAAACCTTGCAGGATTTTACTACAGATGAACTAGAAATGTTACCTTTGGAATATCTAATTAATTATGCAGATCCTTTGGAACTCTTGGATGTATGGGGAAAATTACCAATGTCTTATAAATCAAGTTTTGATCTTCAAATTAAATTGCCATGTTTTTTTCATTATAATCGTCCTGACTGGAGCACACAATTCGATGGTCCTCCTGTATCCCAGAAATCATGTTTCGTGTGCTATAGAAACATAAAGTAGACTAATGTAGATAAACTCACTGTTATTTTTGTTCAAAAGTAAACCTGTATTTTAATATATGTTTTATAAATGTCAAACAAATAATTAGAAGTATTATTCATTAATCCATGGATTTACAGCATCCCACCACTCTTCACCCACCAAATCCCCCCACTCTAAATCGTTAAACATCATTACACAAAGCTTCACTCATTTCATCGTATTACAGCGCGTTACTTAAAAGGGTAAGTGCGGTTAAAACGCAAGTGTTGTACTAATTCGAACAATACACAGGTCAATACAGACCCCATATGTAGAGCGGTAGACCCGCCCAAAACAACAAATTTTTTATTTGTGGCTTCCCTATTGGAGTTATATTCTTAAAAGTGGGTGGGTTGGAATGTACACACCAAAGTATATCTCCTAACACTCCGTGCGCATGTCTGGCACGCTCGATGTGCGCGTGGTACGCATTTTGGTCTACTGCGCATATAAAAAAATAGTGGCTCAAAAAAAAAAAAGGCGGCTAAAAAAAAAAATGGCGGCTCAAAAAAAAAAAAAAAAAAAAAAAAAAAAAAAAACAAAAAAAAAAAAAAAAACGGCTCCAAAAAAAAAACTCTCAGACGAAAAAAAAAACTAGGCGGCAAAATAATCCCCTCTCCCCTCTCCCCTCTCCTCTCAGGAGCTTCCAAAGGAGCTACCAAATCCTACCACTCTTATATCAAATCCAGCTCCACAGGAGCTTCCAAATGAACTTTAAAAACTCCCCCACTCCTCTCCCCACTCCTTTACATCTGCGCAATACGGATGCGCATGGGCATGCCCCGCCCACACGGATTCTCTTTATATTCTCTTTGCGCTTCCCATTCTGCAGTCGCACCTTGAGCTCGACAGTTGTGCTTTCTCCTTGTTAGATATTTATCCTCAGCGGTTAGTTAGCGTTGATATTATATTAATTGTTTAGTTTGCAAAAACAGTATTGTGCAAAGTGTTGTGAGACCAGTTAAAAATATCCCAAGAACTGTTGAATAAATATCAACCTTTTCTGCTTTTTTGTTCAGTTCTCAAGATGTATCAGTGCAGTGAATGCAACAAGAGTTTTATTCATCAATCGAACGTGTATAGACATAAAAAAGAATCGTGTGCCATGAGGCCATCTTGTTCTCGTAAAAAAAGAAAGGCTAATACCCAGGTATGTGATGTATCCATGAAAAAAGCTAAAATAGAAGACAGACCTCCAATACCTAAACTTACTTTATCACGATGTAAAGATTGTGATACTTGGTATGTGAAAAATAAACTTGCTGCGCATTTACGGTCAAACCTACATAAAAGTGCACTTAAAAGTGACGATAATGTAAAAATTTTAACTTCCGCGTTTAAAAACAGGATTGTGTCTTACATGCTGCTTCCATCGAAAAAGTACGTGGACATTGAAGAGTTTTTTGATGAAGTACAACAAAAGTTTGTAAGTTTACTTTCCGAGGAGTTAGTTAATCATATAAGTGTTAAGATTAATGTAGAACTATTTGGACAATATATTTTACAAACAAAAGAGACAATCGCAACTAAATCGTTTAACACAAAAAATAAGGTCATAACTTCAACAACAGATTTATCTGATATTTATAAACAATTTTTGTCTGAAATTAAAGAAAAGATGTCAATATTTGCGGAGAATGGTTCAGGTTGGGCGTTGGAAAAAATATTACATTTGGAGCTTAATATAAATAAATTTAATCCAATTTAGAGCTTCATAGCTTGGGGGCACAAACATATAAGTATTTTGGAAGAGAAATCCAAGACTGATGATGATCAAGTTAATAATGTAATTGATATTCTAAAAGATTTAGTTCGTGACGAATATAAAACATAAGAACCCTGGAAAAATATTTTATTTTGAAAATGGCTCTGCTACCAGTAGGAGTTCTATTTCTATCAGCATTCGTTAACAATACTTTGTTCATACAAGTTGATCATAATGTTCGAGAAGCATTTATTTGTCTATCTGTTAATAATGTAAATAATGATAGTTGGCCTTCAACATGGAAAAGAATGAATATAAATAATGGTTTATTTACCCACAAAATAGATGATAATATTATAAATGATTCTACCATTGTACAGTATAAGTTAAGATTATATTATTTCAATAAAACTTCAATAGTGACACAGGAATGGAATCAGTTGTATAGAAAATCTTGTATAGAAGAAGAATGTACTTCAAATGTGTGTGTAGTATTATTAAGTATATTGTTAGTAGTGTTTCTATGTTCAATAGGATATATATTATTCAAAGTATATTTGTATTATAAATAAAATTCAATAATAAAAAACATATCTACCATTGTACAGTATAAGTTCAGATTATATTATTTCAATAAAACTTCAATAGTGACACAGGAATGGAATCAGTTGTATAGAAAATCTTGTATAGAAGAATGTAATTCAAATGTGTGTCTAGTATTATTAAGTATATTGTTAGTAGTGTTTTTATGTTCAATAGGATATATATTATTCAAAGTATATTTGTATTATAAATAAAATTCAATAATAATAAAAACATATATATAATAATGGTTTTTATTCATAACAATACCTATAATTATATAACAATTTTACGTTTGCTAATGCACAATGCCATGGATTCACATTTTTGTGAAAATAACATTCTGGAATTTTCTTAAATTTACTTAATTTTGGTTCTTGGGCAATGGGAATAGCGTATATGAAATCTTCATCCAAAAACTTTTTTAAGAAGTTGATTTTTTCATTCCCTTTCACGTAAATTTTGGGCGATTGGTAAACTTCTAACACATGCTTTAAAATATTATCAATTTCATTAAGTTCTATATTTCCAAATTCCCATTTTATTCCATGATACTCTTCGCCCCATTTAACCATTTTGAGATCGAGAGCAGATAACATATTTTTTTGAAATGGTGATTTAAACAGATAATTTGAGCAACGAATACCATCATAAATCGCTAATTCTTTTGGAATGTATCCAAAGGAACTGTTATATCCTTGAATGTCGATAAAAAGTTCTGTCTTACACTCATTCATGGTTAGTCGCTAAATGATGTTTAAATCTATAAGATTAGTGTTTAAATCCCCACACCACTCTTACTACTCCCCACTACCACGCTTATTATCCCCACTACCACGCTTGCTTATTTAAGCACTCACCCACAGTTCTACAACCATTATTTCAAGCAAGCATCTGAAAATGTATCAACCAACAAGCCAACAAGAGTTTAGTAAGAAGCGCAATGCAGCTCTCATCAATGAAACCATCTACTACATAAACAAATCCAAATCCAAATGGGTCAGCATTGGATTTTCCTTAGAGAGAAAATATATTCCTGTTGTTAAAATCTGTGGCTACAAATATAATCAAAATGTGATTTTTAATGAAGATCAATGGATTTCCTTCCTTACTAATCAAGGAATTATGTTAAGTTTCATTTATTCCAACAGCACCGGGTGGCAACCCATGAAGGGAAATGGTTATGAGATTCACTTTGTGTTTATTGGTGATGCAAGAATAATTAAGATTACACAAGATGGAGGTAATGAAGTATTCCTTGCTGGTGATACCATAAATGAATTAGTGAACTTGGCAAATTTAATCAAATATCGTGTTGATATCTTAAAAAACCAGGAATTTTCCAAATATTACAATATTTTAGTTAGTGGAATCTCTATGAAAAATGGCGATTTGTTAAAAAATGTATATGATGTTATTTCACCTATGGAAAATAGTTTAAATGTTTGCTGTGTTTTAGAATTATTAAACTTTTACTCAGATTGTGTTCTGGCGGATGTAGAAACATTCGTATGTAATGAATTTGTAAAAAGTTGTATTGAAAATAAAAATGTATAGGTATATTTTTCTTTTTATTCCGCCCACCTCCTAAATTAATTTTTAAAGCTCTGAACTTACTTTAAGTGTCACATACTCATACAAGATGTGGTTAGCATATACATCTCAACGAGTAGCATATAACCTAACAAGCGCTATAGATAATCTATCACAACACTTTAGTAACTTAAAATTTGATGCTGTCCATGAAGCCGAGTATGGATTCGAAAGATTTTATACATATGATATGGTAAGAAAGTATGAAAAAGCTGCAGAAGCCTGTAACATATATTTTCATACTTCTGATCTCTCTCTTATGTTAACCGCGTGGCAACCCATGAAGGGAAATGGTTATGAGAATCACTTTGTGTTTATTGGTGTTGCAAGAATAATTAAGATTACACAAGATGTTGGTAATGAAGTATTCCTAGCTGGTGATACTATAAATGAGTTAGTGAACTTGACAAATTTAATCAAATATCGTTTTGATATCTTAAAAACCAGGAATTTTCCAAATATTTCAATATATATAGTAGTTATGAAAAAATGGTGATTTGTTAAAAAATGTATATGATGTTATTTCACCTATGGAAAATAGTTTAAATGTTTGTAGTGTTTTAGAATTATTAAACGTTCATTCTGATTTCGTTGTGGAGGATGTAGAAACGTTCGCATGTAGTGAATTTGTAAAGACTTGTATTGAAAAATAAAATTTTAAAATATATTTTTCCTTTTTATTCCTCGCACCTCCTATTCCTCCCACCTCCTATCCTAAATTATTATTTAAAGCTCTGAACTTATTTTAAGTCTCACATACTCATACAAGATGTGGTTAGCATATACATCTCAACGAGTAGCATATAACCTAACAAGCGCTATAGAGAATCTATCACATGACTTTAGTAACTTAAAATTTGATGCTGCCCATGAAGCCGAGTATGGATTCGAAATATTTTATACATATGATGAATGCATGGATATGGAAAGAAAGTATGAAAAAGCTGCAGAAGCCTGTAACATATATTTACATACTTTTGATATAAGAACTTTTCTGCAAACCATAAAGGAAATGAGATTTGAGGAGCATTTGGGTGAAGTAAAACAGTTTATTCCACAAGACATCATTGAAGAAATATTTGAAACCTAATTTATATCAAATAAAAAACTTTATTTCATTTATGTGTTTTATTCAATCATTAAATAATTATTATATAAATTGTATACATTAGTAAGTGCACATATACATGGTGATTTAGAATGATAAAAACAATGAGCTTCTCCTTCTTGTAACGATGGATTTTCATCAAGTTCCATGACTGGTTTTAATGAATATTTTCGAATGTATTCGGATTTCTCTCTCCTTTTTACTACCTCTCCTATACCACCTCTCTCTTATGCTACCTCTCTCTTATGCTACCTCTCTCTTATGCCACCTCTCCCTACCACTCCTCTCTCTTATGCTACCTCTCTCTCGCTTTTACTAGCTCTCTCCTCTCTCTTATGATACATACCACCTCTCTCTCTCTTATGTTAATTTCTCGCTCTCTCCCTATGCTACTTCTTGCATACAAGCTGCCGTTTTACCATTTGTTTCAAACATTACATAGTTCTAACGTATAAAAAAGAATGTACAAGAAGGTATAAAATGTCTATTTTTTCTGAATTTGGTTTCAGATTTTTCCAATTTATCTTTATAATATTGTTTATTACCTATACCAAATTTAAATTAGATTTATCAGCCACATCGCCAGCTAAAAGCTTGGTTTTTCTCTTCCGAGCCAGAAAACGATTTCTTCCATGCCTAATTACACACTCTTTATGTTTCCCAACTAATACCTCCAAATGAGAGCCATTCGACTTATCATTAACTCAGCCCTCCCAAGAAAACTCTCTTATTTATTTTCTATCGATACTTGCACGGATTTTGCTTTGAAGACCTCACCGCTATAATTATCATCCTTAATTGTTTATAATAGAACAACAAAAGGCGTGTTACGTATGCAAGGACCTCCAGATTATGGATCAAAATTGTCTGCAGACGTTTTTCCCTGCGCCATCCCAATCTTCAATCCTTTAAATCCTGTGTCAATAGATCACATTTTCCTTCTCTCTTCAGACTCCCACGACACATTAGTACTTAGGCTTGAAGTTTTCGTGGACTATCTCAGATAAAAAAGCCAAGTGTTTCACCTTTATTTGTGAAAAGACAATATTTTGATGTGGAATAAATAATGCATTTTTGAGCTTTTTCTAAGACCGATATCTTTCAAAAATCTTGCTCTTGATGGTAGTTTTCGACTGAACAAACTCCTGGCAACGCATAACTGGTCAACTAGAACACCTTACTTTAAACCAATACTAAATCTAAACTTTCCTAGTGAATCTGAACGTTTATGTCGACAACACCAAAAAAGTATTAATCCAGTACACTTTGACGCTAAGAAATGAAACATCCTTTGAAGCTATTTTTAATAAATTTGATATTAGATCGATACACTTAATTGTAGCAGCTCGAAAAGGCGGATTAAAACTTTGTTCTTTAACTTGATGCATCCCAGAATAATATAATGACAACTTGTGTTACTATCTTTATTTAACCCATCAGTGTACATCTTACCTAGTAAAAACATTATTGCATTCACAACTAAAACTATTAATAAAACTCAATTCCAAGTTGCTCCAGTTCTCTTAAAATACTCATAATTTCAGGTGTATTAATGCCATCCGTATTATTCTCTTCCAAACATCGAAATTGGTCTATCATGTCATTGACATCTGTGTACTCTAGGATAGGACTCTCCGTCTAACTTCCTGAAGCCCTGCTCCCCATTTTTCTACTTCGTAGTTCCCATCGCTAGTGTCTTCGATTAATTTTCTCCTTTGGATTTCGTTTTGAAATTTTAAAAATTTTAAATATTTCGTATTTTTCTTTTTAGCCACTACATTATTCAATTCTTTATAAGTGCTTCGGGGAGGAAATAGCTTTTTAATAATATTTACATACTTCCAACCAGACGATGAACTAATGCGTTCACACCGTTTAAAGTTTCTTTTGTGGGCATTTGTTAGAACTAAAATGTTTCTATATTGTAAGAGGTCGTTATCGGTGTACTCTACAGGGTGTTCCTCAGTCAGGAGATTTAGGAGGCCATCTGTTAACTTAAACTCTTTCTCACTAATAATTAGAGTATTTCCTTTAAAAATAGCTGGCACATTTCCAAGAAACCAACTGGAGCACACCTCCCGAAAACCAAACACGTTTTTATTTGACATTTCCATCAACTTTAAAGTTATTTTGCTGATAGCCATCTTATCTCTTTGACATCTAACTTGATAATGAAGCTTTCTTAGTGATAGTAGGATATTTATTAACACGTAATGGTGTCGTAAAATAGACGTAACATAGACGTAACATAGACGTAACATAGACGTAACATAAACGTAAAATGGTATATGGCCTGTTTTTACCTGGTTTTCAGCTGGTTTTAGCTGGTTTTTACCTGTTTTTAGGAAGAGTCTTTTCTATCAGTTAAAAAAATAGAATATTTCTTAACGAGGGAGAAAACACAATTTACACTCGTGTGGCATCATCCCGAGCCGAAGGCGAGGGATGATCTAACGCCACACTCGTGTGGCATCATCCCGAGCCGAAGGCGAGGGGTGATGCCACACGAGTGTAAATTGTGTTTTCTCCCTCGTTAAGAAATATTCTATTTTTTTAACTGATAGAAAAGACTCTTCCTAAAAACAGGTAAAAACCAGCTAAAACCAGCTGAAAACCAGGTAAAAACAGGCCATATACCATTTTACGTTTATGTTACGTCTATGTTACGTCTATGTTACGTCTATGTTACGTCTATTTTACGACACCATTACGTGTTAATAAATATCCTACTATCACTAAGAAAGCTTCATTATCTAGTTAGATGTCAAAGAGATAAGATGGCTATCAGCAAAATAACTTTAAAGTTGATGGAAATGTCAAATAAAAACGTGTTTGGTTTTCGGGAGGTGTGCTCCAGTTGGTTTCTTGGAAATGTGCCAGCTATTTTTAAAGGAAATACTCTAATTATTAGTGAGAAAGAGTTTAAGTTAACAGATGGCCTCCTAAATCTCCTGACTGAGGAACACCCTGTAGAGTACACCGATAACCACCTCTTACAATATAGAAACATTTTAGTTCTAACAAATGCCCACAAAAGAAACTTTAAACGGTGTGAACGCATTAGTTCATCGTCTGGTTGGAAGTATGTAAATATTATTAAAAAGCTATTTCCTCCCCGAAGCACTTATAAAGAATTGAATAATATAGTGGCTAAAAAGAAAAATACGAAATATTTAAAATTTTTAAAATTTCAAAACGAAATCCAAAGGAGAAAATTAATCGAAGACACTAGCGATGGGAACTACGAAGTAGAAAAATGGGGAGCAGGGCTTCAGGAAGTTAGACGGAGAGTCCTATCCTAGAGTACACAGATGTCAATGACATGATAGACCAATTTCGATGTTTGGAAGAGAATAATACGGATGGCATTAATACACCTGAAATTATGAGTATTTTAAGAGAACTGGAGCAACTTGGAATTGAGTTTTATTAATAGTTTTAGTTGTGAATGCAATAATGTTTTTACTAGGTAAGATGTACACTGATGGGTTAAATAAAGATAGTAACACAAGTTGTCATTATATTATTCTGGGATGCATCAAGTTAAAGAACAAAGTTTTAATCCGCCTTTTCGAGCTGCTACAATTAAGTGTATCGATCTAATATCAAATTTATTAAAAATAGCTTCAAAGGATGTTTCATTTCTTAGCGTCAAAGTGTACTGGATTAATACTTTTTTGGTGTTGTCGACATAAACGTTCAGATTCACTAGGAAAGTTTAGATTTAGTATTGGTTTAAAGTAAGGTGTTCTAGTTGACCAGTTATGCGTTGCCAGGAGTTTGTTCAGTCGAAAACTACCATCAAGAGCAAGATTTTTGAAAGATATCGGTCTTAGAAAAAGCTCAAAAATGCATTATTTATTCCACATCAAAATATTGTCTTTTCACAAATAAAGGTGAAACACTTGGCTTTTTTATCTGAGATAGTCCACGAAAACTTCAAGCCTAAGTACTAATGTGTCGTGGGAGTCTGAAGAGAGAAGGAAAATGTGATCTATTGACACAGGATTTAAAGGATTGAAGATTGGGATGGGGCAGGGAAAAACGTCTGCAGACAATTTTGATCCATAATCTGGAGGTCCTTGCATACGTAACACGCCTTTTGTTGTTCTATTATAAACAATTAAGGATGATAATTATAGCGGTGAGGTCTTCAAAGCAAAATCCGTGCAAGTATCGATAGAAAATAAATAAGAGAGTTTTCTTGGGAGGACTGAGTTAATGATAAGTCGAATGGCTCTCATTTGGAGGTATTAGTTGGGAAACATAAAGAGTGTGTAATTAGGCATGGAAGAAATCGTTTTCTGGCTCGGAAGAGAAAAACCAAGCTTTTAGCTGGCGATGTGGCTGATAAATCTAATTTAAATTTGGTATAGGTAATAAACAATATTATAAAGATAAATTGGAAAAATCTGAAACCAAATTCAGAAAAAATAGACATTTCATACCTTCTTGTACATTCTTTTTTATACGTTAGAACTATGTAATGTTTGAAACAAATGGTAAAACGGCAGCTTGTATGCAAGAAGTAGCATAGGGAGAGAGCGAGAAATTAACATAAGAGAGAGAGAGGTGGTATGTATCATAAGAGAGAGGAGAGAGCTAGTAAAAGCGAGAGAGAGGTAGCATAAGAGAGAGGAGTGGTAGGGAGAGGTGGCATAAGAGAGAGGTAGCATAAGAGAGAGGTAGAATAAGAGAGAGGTGGTATAGGAGAGGTAGTAAAAAGGAGAGAGAAATCCGAATACATTCGAAAATATTCATTAAAACCAGTCATGGAACTTGATGAAAATCCATCGTTACAAGAAGGAGAAGCTCATTGTTTTTATCATTCTAAATCACCATGTATATGTGCACTTACTAATGTATACAATTTATATAATAATTATTTAATGATTGAATAAAACACATAAATGAAATAAAGTTTTTTATTTGATATAAATTAGGTTTCAAATATTTCTTCAATGATGTCTTGTGGAATAAACTGTTTTACTTCACCCAAATGCTCCTCAAATCCCATTTCCTTTATGGTTTGCAGAAAAGTTCTTATATCAAAAGTATGTAAATATATGTTACAGGCTTCTGCAGCTTTTTCATACTTTCTTTCCATATCCATGCATTCATCATATGTATAAAATATTTCGAATCCATACTCGGCTTCATGGGCAGCATCAAATTTTAAGTTACTAAAGTCATGTGATAGATTCTCTATAGCGCTTGTTAGGTTATATGCTACTCGTTGAGATGTATATGCTAACCACATCTTGTATGAGTATGTGAGACTTAAAATAAGTTCAGAGCTTTAAATAATAATTTAGGATAGGAGGTGGGAGGAATAGGAGGTGCGAGGAATAAAAAGGAAAAATATCTTTTAAAATTTTATTTTTCAATACAAGTCTTTACAAATTCACTACATGCGAACGTTTCTACATCCTCCACAACGAAATCAGAATGAACGTTTAATAATTCTAAAACACTACAAACATTTAAACTATTTTCCATAGGTGAAATAACATCATATACATTTTTTAACAAATCACCATTTTTTCATAACTACTATATATATTGAAATATTTGGAAAATTCCTGGTTTTTAAGATATCAAAACGATATTTGATTAAATTTGTCAAGTTCACTAACTCATTTATAGTATCACCAGCTAGGAATACTTCATTACCAACATCTTGTGTAATCTTAATTATTCTTGCAACACCAATAAACACAAAGTGATTCTCATAACCATTTCCCTTCATGGGTTGCCACGCGGTTAACATAAGAGAGAGATCAGAAGTATGAAAATATATGTTACAGGCTTCTGCAGCTTTTTCATACTTTCTTACCATATCATATGTATAAAATCTTTCGAATCCATACTCGGCTTCATGGACAGCATCAAATTTTAAGTTACTAAAGTGTTGTGATAGATTATCTATAGCGCTTGTTAGGTTATATGCTACTCGTTGAGATGTATTTGCTAACCACATCTTGTATGAGTATGTGACACTTAAAGTAAGTTCAGAGCTTTAAAAATTAATTTAGGAGGTGGGCGGAATAAAAAGAAAAATATACCTATACATTTTTATTTTCAATACAACTTTTTACAAATTCATTACATACGAATGTTTCTACATCCTCCAGAACACAATCTGAGTAAAAGTTTAATAACTCTAAAACACAGCAAACATTTAAACTATTTTCCATAGGTGAAATAACATCATATACATTTTTTAACAAATCGCCATTTTTCATAGAGATTCCACTAACTAAAATATTGTAATATTTGGAAAATTCCTGGTTTTTTAAGATATCAACACGATATTTGATTAAATTTGCCAAGTTCACTAATTCATTTATGGTATCACCAGCAAGGAATACTTCATTACCTCCATCTTGTGTAATCTTAATTATTCTTGCATCACCAATAAACACAAAGTGAATCTCATAACCATTTCCCTTCATGGGTTGCCACCCGGTGCTGTTGGAATAAATGAAACTTAACATAATTCCTTGATTAGTAAGGAAGGAAATCCATTGATCTTCATTAAAAATCACATTTTGATTATATTTGTAGCCACAGATTTTAACAACAGGAATATATTTTCTCTCTAAGGAAAATCCAATGCTGACCCATTTGGATTTGGATTTGTTTATGTAGTAGATGGTTTCATTGATGAGAGCTGCATTGCGCTTCTTACTAAACTCTTGTTGGCTTGTTGGTTGATACATTTTCAGATGCTTGCTTGAAATAATGGTTGTAGAACTGTGGGTGAGTGCTTAAATAAGCAAGCGTGGTAGTGGGGATAATAAGCGTGGTAGTGGGGAGTAGTAAGAGTGGTGTGGGGATTTAAACACTAATCTTATAGATTTAAACATCATTTAGCGACTAACCATGAATGAGTGTAAGACAGAACTTTTTATCGACATTCAAGGATATAACAGTTCCTTTGGATACATTCCAAAAGAATTAGCGATTTATGATGGTATTCGTTGCTCAAATTATCTGTTTAAATCACTATTTCAAAAAAATATGTTATCTGCTCTCGATCTCAAAATGGTTAAATGGGGCGAAGAGTATCATGGACTAAAATGGGAATTTGGAAATATAGAACTTAATGAAATTGATAATATTTTAAAGCATGTGTTAGAAGTTTACCAATCGCCCAAAATTTACGTGAAAGGGAATGAAAAAATCAACTTCTTAAAAAAGTTTTTGGATGAAGATTTCATATACGCTATTCCCATTGCCCAAGAACCAAAATTAAGTAAATTTAAGAAAATTCCAGAATGTTATTTTCACAAAAATGTGAATCCATGGCATTGTGCATTAGCAAACGTAAAATTGTTATATAATTATAGGTATTGTTATGAATAAAAACCATTATTATATATATGTTTTTATTATTATTGAATTTTATTTATAATACAAATATACTTTGAATAATATATATCCTATTGAACATAAAAACACTACTAACAATATACTTAATAATACTAGACACACATTTGAATTACATTCTTCTATACAAGATTTTCTATACAACTGATTCCATTCCTGTGTCACTATTGAAGTTTTATTGAAATAATATAATCTGAACTTATACTGTACAATGGTAGATATGTTTTTTATTATTGAATTTTATTTATAATACAAATATACTTTGAATAATATATATCCTATTGAACATAGAAACACTACTAACAATATACTTAATAATACTACACACACATTTGAAGTACATTCTTCTTCTATACAAGATTTTCTATACAACTGATTCCATTCCTGTGTCACTATTGAAGTTTTATTGAAATAATATAATCTTAACTTATACTGTACAATGGTAGAATCATTTATAATATTATCATCTATTTTGTGGGTAAATAAACCATTATTTATATTCATTCTTTTCCATGTTGAAGGCCAACTATCATTATTTACATTATTAACAGATAGACAAATAAATGCTTCTCGAACATTATGATCAACTTGTATGAACAAAGTATTGTTAACGAATGCTGATAGAAATAGAACTCCTACTGGTAGCAGAGCCATTTTCAAAATAAAATATTTTTCCAGGGTTCTTATGTTTTATATTCGTCACGAACTAAATCTTTTAGAATATCAATTACATTATTAACTTGATCATCATCAGTCTTGGATTTCTCTTCCAAAATACTTATATGTTTGTGCCCCCAAGCTATGAAGCTCTAAATTGGATTAAATTTATTTATATTAAGCTCCAAATGTAATATTTTTTCCAACGCCCAACCTGAACCATTCTCCGCAAATATTGACATCTTTTCTTTAATTTCAGACAAAAATTGTTTATAAATATCAGATAAATCTGTTGTTGAAGTTATGACCTTATTTTTTGTGTTAAACGATTTAGTTGCGATTGTCTCTTTTGTTTGTAAAATATATTGTCCAAATAGTTCTACATTAATCTTAACACTTATATGATTAACTAACTCTTCGGAAAGTAAACTTACAAACTTTTGTTGTACTTCATCAAAAAACTCTTCAATGTCCACGTACTTTTTCGATGGAAGCAGCATGTAAGACACAATCCTGTGTTTAAACGCGGAAGTTAAAATTTTTACATTATCGTCACTTTTAAGTGCACTTTTATGTAGGTTTGACCGTAAATGCGCAGCAAGTTTATTTTTCACATACCAAGTATCACAATCTTTACATCGTGATAAAGTAAGTTTAGGTATTGGAGGTCTGTCTTCTATTTTAGCTTTTTTCATGGATACATCACATACCTGGGTATTAGCCTTTCTTTTTTTACGAGAACAAGATGGCCTCATGGCACACGATTCTTTTTTATGTCTATACACGTTCGATTGATGAATAAAACTCTTGTTGCATTCACTGCACTGATACATCTTGAGAACTGAACAAAAAAGCAGAAAAGGTTGATATTTATTCAACAGTTCTTGGGATATTTTTAACTGGTCTCACAACACTTTGCACAATACTGTTTTTGCAAACTAAACAATTAATATAATATCAACGCTAACTAACCGCTGAGGATATATATCTAACAAGGAGAAAGCACAACTGTCGAGCTCAAGGTGCGACTGCAGAATGGGAAGCGCAAAGAGAATATAAAGAGAATCCGTGTGGGCGGGGCATGCCCATGCGCATCCGTATTGCGCAGATGTAAAGGAGTGGGGAGAGGAGTGGGGGAGTTTTTAAAGTTCATTTGGAAGCTCCTGTGGAGCTGGATTTGATATAAGAGTGGTAGGATTTGGTAGCTCCTTTGGAAGCTCCTGAGAGGAGAGGGGAGAGGGGAGAGGGGATTATTTTGCCGCCTAGTTTTTTTTTTCGTCTGAGAGTTGTTTTTTTTTTGGAGCGGTTTTTTTTTTTTTTTTTTTTTTTTTTTTTTTTTTTTTTTGAGCCGCCATTTTTTTTTTAGCCGCCTTTTTTTTTTTGAGCCACCATTTTTTTTTATATGCGCAGTAGACCAAAATGCGTACCACGCGCACATCGAGCGTGCCAGACATGCGCACGGAGTGTTAGGAGATATACTTTGGTGTGTACATTCCAACCCACCCACTTTTAAGAATATAACTCCAATAGGGAAGCCACAAATAAAAAATTTGTTGTTTTGGGCGGGTCTACCGCTCTACATATGGGGTCTGTATTGACCTGTGTATTGTTCGAATTAGTACAACACTTGCGTTTTAACCGCACTTACCCTTTTAAGTAACGCGCTGTAATACGATGAAATGAGTGAAGCTTTGTGTAATGATGTTTAACGATTTAGAGTGGGGGGATTTGGTGGGTGAAGAGTGGTGGGATGCTGTAAATCCATGGATTAATGAATAATACTTCTAATTATTTGTTTGACATTTATAAAACATATATTAAAATACAGGTTTACTTTTGAACAAAAATAACAGTGAGTTTATCTACATTAGTCTACTTTATGTTTCTATAGCACACGAAACATGATTTCTGGGATACAGGAGGACCATCGAATTGTGTGCTCCAGTCAGGACGATTATAATGAAAAAAACATGGCAATTTAATTTGAAGATCAAAACTTGATTTATAAGACATTGGTAATTTTCCCCATACATCCAAGAGTTCCAAAGGATCTGCATAATTAATTAGATATTCCAAAGGTAACATTTCTAGTTCATCTGTAGTAAAATCCTGCAAGGTTTTCTTTCCGCTTACATGACTAAACATTACATTTGCTGTTGGGCAAGACATAGTTTTTTGCTTCCAATTCTTGAACTTTCTTTCTCTGTTGAGTTCGAACCTTTTTTTTAGCACTCTTAGATAGATTTGAAGGTGGATTGATTATTATTAAATTGTTTTCTATGTACTCTTGTGGATTATAGCTTTCGCAATGTTCTGCGTCCCATGAATAATCAATAGGGACTGCTGAAGACATGATCTGAATTGTGTTAAATACTGTAAATATTGAGTAGGATTTGGTAGGGAGAGGAGAGGGGGGGGGGTGAAGAGTGGAGGGATTTTGGTGGGGTGAAGAGTGGAGGGATTTTGGTAGTGTGAAGAGTGGGGGGATTTTGGTAGTGTGAAGAGTGGGGGGATTTTGGTGGGGTGAAGAGTGGAGGGATTTTGGTAGTGTGAAGAGTGGGGGGATTTGGTGGGGTGAAGAGTGGGGGGATTTTTGGATATATATCCTGATATATCCTGATCTGGTACCGGTGATAACACTCTACTGACTAAAGGTACCGTGAAGGAGGCGAAGCCAGACAAAACTTTATGAAGAAGTTTCATGGACGAGACCGAGGACTGTCGCGGGACTCGCGGAGGGTGTAGCGAATTACAGCTGGTCTCAAATTCTTGGAAAGTGGTCCCTTAAAAGATTCAGCCGGACCGTATGCTCCACGGACTTCGTGATATCTGATGAAATGGACGGGAAAGATGGTGAGCATTGCGTGCGAGTAGCAACCCCCCACGACATCCGCGTGGGTTGTGGATACCTCGGATTGACCTGAAGCGAGGCGTCCTCGCAGCTTTATCCGCTATCCGGACTGTCAGCGAGAAGTTGCGGCGCCTTTAGTGTAATGTTAGATTGGGTTAATTCAGGCAGCGCCACTTTTGTCAGCTCAAAGACAATCCAGCCGTAGGACTCCGCGAGGTCGTACAACTCTATGTGTAGGAACGAAGCGATCTTTTTCGCTGTTTCACGTTCGCCATCAAATGACCGACAGACAAAATCAACACGATCGCTTTGTGTCGATTATAAAAAACTATATCCACCCGGAGTAGGACCTCGGGACAGGCCCGCGAAGGAAGCGCCTGCCTTCAGGTTCCTAATGTTTGTCATACAGGATGTCTAAAATAGGTGATACCACACTATTGCTATCTCCGAAACTGTAAAAGACAGGTCGGTTAAATTAGAGAAAATGTGTCATTTTTAGTCCCTATTCATACTCCGTGTACGGTGTTGTCAAATTCTCTATAGATTATTATCTACAGGGGATTTTTTAAAAATAGTCAAAAACTTCTTAAATATCTCGAGAACTATTTACGTTAGAAAAAAATTGTTTTGACAAAAATCACATGATTTTTTACCTTCTCTAAAGTAACGTTTTTGTTTTTATTGAGTTACCATTTATTGAGACACCAACTTGTTTTTTTCAAATACTGACCTGGACTTTTTGCTACATTTTTCAAAAGAATACTTTATACACTTTACAACTGTGTATAACTTCAATATATTTCCGACGTTTTGATCAAGAATGGCAACATCATCAGGATTTTCTATCAATACGGACTGGGATCTTCCATGTAAAAGCACAATTTACAACTTATCGCTATGGTTTGTGGTTGCGAAATGGCGCATTAACTTGAAAAATGCCAGGTCCGTACTGGTAGAACATCCTGATGATGATGCTATTCTTCACCAAAACGTCGAAACATAATCAAGTGATACAGATGTAAAGGGTATGACGTATTCTTTCAAAAAATGCAGCAAAAAGTCCAGGTCCGTATTTGAAAAAAAAGAAGTTAGTATCAGTAACTCTGAAAATAAATCGTATAAACAAAACAATAACGTTACTTTAGAGAAGGTAAAAAATCGTGTGATATTTATAAAAACAGTTTTTTTTGTAACAGTTTTCGAGTATTTAAGAATTAAATTTTTGACTATTTTTTTAAAATCCCCTGTTGATAAGAAACTATAGAGAATTTGACAACTCCGTAAACGGAATATGAGTAAGGACTAAAACGTAAAAATGGCTCATTTTCTCTAATTTATCAAATCTCGTATATTTTACCGTTTCGGAGATAGCAATAGTGGTATCACCTATTTTAGACACCCTGTATATTGACTGTGTGGCATAGAAATAGGAGGGGATATAGAAATCGCTTCTCCTCTGCCTGGATGGTGAGATTTGTTGGGCGGCCATTTTCACACTGAAATGTCAATTGCAAAGCGGCAAATTTAAAACGGTATTTCAACCGTGCAAATCTACAGCATTTGAAATAATTTTGTAGTACATCGACTGTTTATTTGGTTTAACTGATTATTAGAAAGAAAAACAATAGATATATATGTATGCCTGGGCTGAATATAAACTTACAATAAACTTTTTTTTTATACGAGACAATAACAATTGTAATTTGTTTTTTCAAATTCTCGTTGTGAATATTTAGTCATTTAATACAAAAACCCAATTAAACCAAAAATCGATTTCTAAAACCCAAAAACACCTACTGGGCTGCGTTTTAAACTAAACTTGTTTTTTTTTCGAACTTTGCTTAGGTACACCGTAACTTAAACTAAATGTCTAAAAGTACCTACCTAACTGGAATTATTTTAGTACACACATAAGTACTATTGTAGTGTATTTTGAGAAACCATCATGTTGTTTTGGTGAATATGAAGGCTATGAACCGGAGAATCCATTTCCAGCGTTCACTATAAATGAAATAAATTAATTTTTATCTCGAAAACGGTGCATCAGAACGAAAAAGCTGAAGAGACACTTTTTAACCAGAATTAATTGGGCGGTTTGACCTAAGCTCTTAATTACATCTAAATGTTTGGGGAAATTTTATACCTGAGTTCAGAGGGTTTTGATCAGGTAATGTGAAAAATTCAGTTGTGTGCCGCCGCAAAATTTGACAACCAAGTACCAAAAAGAATTACTGTAAACTAATATTGCCCGAGACAAAAATATTTGGAATGTGCGATTATTCAGTAAATAGCACTCGTGCATCTAATTTTTTCTGCTAAAAATTCGAAGCAATAAGCTGCTTTTTTAGCAAGTGTCATTCGTGCAAGTGACAAAAATCCTCATCTTCGACTAGAATTTTTATAGTCACTAGCATTTATGTCATTTTTCAACAAAAGTACCTAACAATTTTTACGGAAAAATTAGGTGCTTTTATCTGATCTGAAGCGTTGGGAGGGTGAGCCGAAGCTCTACGGCACTTAGGCCTCATTAGACCCATTGTGCATCCTCCCGAAATAGGAACTTCCTCTCAGCGCGTCAACCAGCCTACAGCCTACTGATTTAAAGTACCTACCTAGTTGATGACGTCGCCGGGAGGTGCCTCTCTGATGTTGGTTAAGGTGGTCCAATACTCGCCGAACACGGATTTCCTTAAGAGTGAAAATGTCGCGCAGTCACAAAGGATATGCTCAACAGTCTCGTCTTCTTGTTCACATCCTCTGCATAGGAGTGTGTCATCTAGACCCATTCTGTGAAGGTGCTTGTGGAGTTGTCAGTGTCCTGTCAGAATACCCGCCGTAAGACGCAGGTTCTGCATTGCCTACTTTTTAGCTGTTTCGCTATCAGGGTAACTAAGTAGCTCCTTGGCAAGTTTGCAGCCTCCAGTTTCATCCCATACTGTTTTAAAAAGTTCATGGGAGTGTTTTTTAATTAGGTCCACTACCACCGACGTCGCCAAGTCTGTTGCGTGGAGCAGCCAGACCCAAGCATATTTAGGGCCCGGGCCCCCTAGCTAAGGAGTCAGCAATGCGATTTCCTTTTGATATACCGTGCCCGTTATCCACCTCAGAGTGCTCACATTATGATTGCAGGCTTCTGCTAGGGCTCGGTGACATTCTAATACTGTGCCTGATATGATACGTAGTCTGTCCCGAGCCAGAAGTGCTTGTCTGCAGTCCGTGAGGATGTGAACATTTTGTTCAGTAATATTCTTACTGGTTATCTCTCTTGCTGCTATACAGATACCTGTAAGTTCTGTTTGAACTACATTTGCATCCTAACCTATAGCTCATTTTATGTTCAGGCTCGGGGCTCTGGAGTATACTCCACATCCCGAGCCCTTTTTGGTTTTGGAACCGTCAGTGTAGATGTGTATAGCACCTGCTGTTGCAATATCTTGAGTGTGATTAGTAATTACCCTGTAAGGTTTGTTGAAGACGAATCGCGGTGCAATGGCGTCCATGCTTGCTTGCAGCAATGGAAGCGCATTTAACGCATCGTTCCACAAGCGACATCTCATCGCACCGGGAACCGGCTTCTGGTTCGATACCAACCGTGCGAAGTCGTGTCATAGTCATCAACGCAACCTCCTTAATGTGGATATTAAGGGGAGTGAGATTAAGGATCACTTCCATTGCTCTAGTTGGTGTGGTTTTCATGGCTCCAATAACATTGAGAAATGCTATTCTCTGCAGTTGACCTAGCTTTCGTGAAGCAGTGGCTTGAAGGACTTTTGGTCCCCCGGCTCTTGCTCCGTATATTAGCATAGATCTTATGATGATCGTGTAAGTCCATGCGACAACTCTGGGGGGTAAACCCCAGGTTCGACCCACGGTCTGACAGCATTGTTCGTAAGATATGTATGCTTTCTTTACTCTGCAAGTGAAAGTTCCAGGTTAGCCTGCCATCAAAGATGACTCCAAGGTATTTCACCTCTGTAGAGAAGTAGTTTAGTTTGCAGACGTTCCGGTGCATTTGGGTCCGTTAACTTCCTTTTTTTTTTGTGAAGAGGACCATCTCCGTCTTATTGGAATTGATAGACAAGGAGTGATCTTTGCACCACTTTTCTATGGTTGGGTTTGAGGTGCTTATGATATGCATGCAAAATCGAATAAGTCGCCGACAGGAGCTGTCAAATAATTGTATTGTTTAAAAATCATTTTTGACATGAAAATTTTATCTTCTGGTTGGCTGGAATTAAAACGAAGGAAACAGTCGAAGAAAAATGCATAGAAATAGCCATTTTTAGAACGGAAGAAACAGAAGTCAAACAATCACTAGAATGAACTAGTATCATGGATTTATTAAGAATGGATGCGGGATGATTTAACATTCTTTGAAGCCAAAACAAACCATTCGAAGCGACACTGTAAACACAATTTGTAAACATTGGCCACATCTTGTTTTATATTTTTGTACAAAAAAATACGTTAGAAGCAATACAAGATTTACTAAAAGTAATAAATGGCCTAAAATATTTTATTTGTCTGCTAAATAATAATAAATTTAAGTTAAAAAGGTTGTAATGGTTATATTATTTCTAAAGGTTTAAAGTCGCTCCGAGTCATTTATAAATCTATAAGTCGCACTTTTTCTTTTCTAGTTCATTAGACAAAGACGTACGTGAAACCGAGTGTTCAGACGGTCACGTGTGTCTCTTGAAACAGTCCTTATAATATGATCGATAATCGCATTTGTCCCATGTGAATAATTAAACTTGATCACGGTTTTTAGGTTTCAAGTAGTGAGAAGTAGAAGTTGCTTTAGAACCGTCACATCCAAACAAGCTTACTTGTTTATTTATTTATTTCAACGGGACATGCCCATTCAATGTTACAATTAAGATTATAAAAAAAGACATCATTTAAATTAAGTTACCCAATACTAATATAAACTTAACATACATATAAATAATGTGAAGTTGCCTAAATATAAAAAAATAAAATAAAATAAATATGGATGACATCACTTTTGATTCTTTGACGCCACTCACGCACTCCTTTTCAAACTTGTCATGGGTTTGCATGTTTTAAGACGTGGCTTTTCAAATTACTTTTCCGAGCTGTTCGTCATGAGACACATCTGTCGCAACTAAATAATTCAGCTTTTCGAGGATTTTATGATTCAAGAACTGATTTTTAAATCACATTTATACTGTTTCAAGTAGTTTCTTTTGAAATAACGCTTATAACATGATTCGATAATCGTATTTGTCGCATTTAAATAATTTAAATTCTTCAGGGGGTTTACTGTTTCAAGTAGTGACTCTAAACAATACGTATAATGTGTTCGATATTCACATATGTCACATCCAATCAGACCGACTTCTTTTGGGTGTCGTGCTTTAAGATGTAGAGCTTTCAATGTGTTTTCCTAACTGTTTGATATTCACATCTCTCGCAACTAAATAATTCGACTTCTTCTGGGTTTTTAGTAGTATCTGTTTAAATTAGACTTATAAAGTGTTCGATATTCACATTTGTCACATCCGAACAAATCGACTTCTTGTGGTTCTTCATGTTTTAAAATGTGGCGCTTTAAGTGAACTTTCCTAATTGTTCGATATTCACATACAAACAAACCGGCTTCTTGTCGGTTTTCATGTTTTAAGTTGTTGTGCTTTAAATATCTTCTCTTAATTGTTCGATATCCACATCTGTCGCATCTAAATAATTCGACTTCTTCCGGGTTTTTATATTTCAAGCGGTGGTTTCTTAAACAACTCTGCTAACGTATGAAAAATCGCATTTGTCTCATCTGAATAATTCCCCTTAGGAGGTTTTATGTTTAAAGTTGTGTCTCTTTAAGTTAGACTTATAATGTGTTTCATATTCGCATTTATTACATCCAAACAAACTGACTTCTTCTGAGTTTTCATGTTTTAAGATGTGGAGTTTTAAGTAATCTTTCTTAATTGTTCGATATTCACATCTGTCGCATCTGAATAATTTAACTTTCTCGGGGGTTTTATGTTTCAAGTAGTGTCTCTTTAAATGAGACTTATAACGTGTTCGATATTCACATTTGTTACATCCGAACAAATCGACTTCTTGCGGTTCTTCATGTATTAACATATGACGCTTTAAGTCAGCTTTCCTAATTGTTTGATATTCACATCTATTGCAACTAAATAATTCGACTTCAGGGGTTTTATGTTTCAGGTAGTGTCTCTTTAAATGATACTTATAATGTGTTCGATATTCACATTCGTCACATCCGAACAAATCGACTTCTTGTGGTTCTTCGTGTTTTAAAATGTGGCTCTTTAAGTGAACTTTCCTAATTGCTCGATATTCACATTTATCACATACAAACAAACCGACTTCTTGTCGGTTTTCATGTTGTAAGATGTGGCGCTTTAAATATCTTCTCTTAATTGTTCGATATCCACATCTGTCGCATCTAAATAATTCGACTTCTTCGGGGTTTTTATGTTTCAAGCAGTGGTTTCTTAAACAACTCTTATAACGTGTATGTAAATCGCATTTGTGGCATCTAAATAATTCGACTTCTTCGGGGGTTTTATGTTTCAAGTTGTGTCTCTTTAAACTATACTTATAATGTGCTTGATATTCACATTTATTACATCCAAACAAACTGATTTCTTCTGAGTTTGTATGTTTTAAGATATGGAGCTTTAAGTAATCTTTCCTAACTGTTCGATATTCACATCTGTCGCATCTGAATAATTTAACTTTTTCGGGGGTTATATGTTTCAAGTAGTGTCTCTTTAAATGAGACTTATAATGTGTTAGATATTCACATTTGTCACATCCAAACAAATCAACTTTTTGTGGATTGTGGTGCTGTAAGATGTGATTCTTTAAATTATGTTTTCTATCTGTTCGATATTCACATTTGTCACATCCAAACAAATCGACTTTTTGTGGGTTGTGGCGCTGTAAGATGTTCTTTAAATTTCTTTTTCTAATTGTTTGATATTCACATTTATTGCATGTAAAGAAATCATTCTCTTCAGGGTCCGTGTGCTTCAACTGGTGCCTCTTTAAATTTTGGTTCTGATTCGTATGACAATCCCACCCAGGCCATTTATACCTTTGTTTGTCTTGGGTGCTACAACCAGACGACACACTGCAACAAAAAGTAGAACAAAAAAGTGTATTAATATAAAAGTAGATAAGAAACGTTATTGATTTTCTATTCAGTCTTAGGAACGCGTTGACTCGTCAGTAAAGAGGTTATTGTGACATTGTCAGTAAATAAAGGTCGGAAAAGCGAAAGTATGTTCTGAATTTCCGCCGTCCGGAACAATATATTTAGACTATGAATTAGATGTGCGATTCTTCGGCCACGTCCACTGTGCATATTGGAACCGGCGATGTCATTGAAGCGTATGCCTTACGATTAAAAAATGAATTGCTTTTTTTTTAGAATTTGATAGTGAATTTTATTACCGGTGGGAGTCCATTTCCGGCCAAAAATATCTCAAAAACTTAAAGGCCTATAAAGCTAAAATTTTACTGGCTATTACCCCAAAGAGGTGCACCACAGAAACCTTGACGATCTCCCCCTCAACGGGAAAGTAAACTACCTTCAAATTAATTTCCATGTAGAATCCTGACTAGATGGCGCAAGCGCCGGCTTCAGTTCGCAAAACCTATTTAAGAGGGACATCAGATTTCCGAAAATCTTACTAAAAAGTGTGGTAAAGCTCTTACAAATAAGGTTTAATTCACTCTTAATAGATGGCGCTGACTATATTATTTCACAAATTAATTTTTTTAAGTATGTCTAGATGTCTAGGTAATCCACTTATTAGTATGCTTATAATGTTTTTTCTTTTTTCCACTACTTAACAGATGGTGCTTGACCTAGCAGAGAAAATATGTTTTGTGTGATATTGTTACATAAGGTGTATGAAATAAAACGATATCTTAACTTTTATATCCATATACTCTAGAAATTCTATTCTCCCCTTCTTTATATCAAACAATAAATGGATATTATTCGGAATAATCGGATTTTTTTTTTATGAAATTTTGCATTGAGCCTATATATATATATATATATATATATATATATATATATATATATATATATATATATATATATATATATATAGAAATAAAGATTACGGGGATTCGGCCAGAAAGTCTTTATTATATTTTTCTTATAATGTGCCTAGCTTTCGAAATGTTTCATTTCTTCCTCAGGGCACTAAAAAATTAAATTAATTTATAATTTATTATTTAAAATTATAGGAAATTAGTAAAACTTACATTATATTTAAATATAAAGACAGCTAATTTTCGAAATTTTATGAAAAAATTGGTTGAAAAATATTCTACTTGGAATTTTGACAATATTTTTTGAAGTTGACAGTAAATAAAAAATTGGAAAAAAATATGTTAACTTGATGCAAGAGGTAGAAATCAGACATTTGACAAAAAAATATATGGGAAGGTATTCATGATTTTCTAACATCTGTCAAAAATGTGACGTTATTCATGAAATTAAAAAATTTTTTAATTTTCTAAAAATATTTATGGTAAATTTTGGTTTATATTATTTATATTATTGTCTATATGTAAAATAAAGGAATATATGGAACTTAAATTTTGTAAGTCAGTTTTTTTATTCATAGGACAACTTTCTTTATTAATTTCAACCATTTCTAGAAAAAGTCTTTTATTTAGATTATTTTCAATGTGTAAAATTCTTGTGTCGTTAAAGTTACAGGTATGTCCAGTGTCAATTAAATGTTCGGAGAGTGCAGTTGATTTTTTGTTTAATCTTGAGTCACTTTTATGTAAACTAATTCTTTTAGAGATTTTCTGTGAAGTCTGTCCTATATATTTTTTGTTACAGTTAGAGCAAGGAATACTATAAACGCAGTTAGATTTATTAAAAATAGGATCTTTATCCTTTATTTGTACAACAAATATATATATATATATATATAAGTAGTGTAACAGGGATTATACCACTGCACATACTCTCGATGGCCTATGTCCATCCGCAGTGACCAAAGATTGCATGTCTTCAGCTGAAGAAGTGACAGAATATTTACAAGAATAACCTTGAGATTACCAGAGGCTGTTGAAGCATTATGAATCAACAGCCTCTGGTAATCTCAAGGTTATTCTTTAGCGACGTAAAATACCTAACATAAATCTACAAGAAGTATATTTTCAACTAAAAGAAGTGATCGTCAATGACGTCAATGACCGGTGGTCGATGGCCAGAAGGGCCTTAATTTTTCTGGCATAGGTAAGGCTAACCAAAAAAAAAAGTTATTGTTGACAAAATGGTGAAGACGATGATGATAATATTTAATTTTCCCGGTGAAAAAATAAGATACTGTGGCGCCATCTAGGGTTAGTTAGAGGTACTAATTTTATTCTTTAGTATATATTTCTATAATTTTCTGTGGCGCCATCTAGGGTTAGTTAGAGGTACTAATTTTATTCTTTAGTATATATTTCTATAATTTTCTGTGGCGCCATCTAGGGTTACTTAGAGGTACTAATTTTATTCTTTAGTATATATTTCTATAATTTTTAGTTTACCACCTATATTTTCGTGGTAACTGCTCCCTCTATACACAAAAATTATCAGTACAGGTGCATATTTTTATGGTTGAAATTTGTATAAATTCTCAAGTTATACTGTTTAACTCGTTATAAGTTTTGTGAAAGCATTCATAGTAACATAATTTTTAATTCTACACCTAACAGAAAAAATACGAAAAAAAAATGGTATGTCCTCGATGTTCACGACCATTAAGGGAACGAAAATTTTTATGTGAAAATTGTTTGGATCATGTCAGCGATTGTTTTAATATGGTTTGTATTCAACAGTATATTTGGTATAAGACTCAATGGAAACAGGAAAAGAAGGGAAAATAACAGAACAGAAAGATATTTTATCACTTAGGTATGTTAATAATATTTTATTATAAAAGGTAAATAATAAAATAGAGAATAAACCTTAATTTTTTGTATTTTAGTTTTTATTTTTCTACATATCTTATTCAGTTAGAACATTTTTCTTTTAACTTTTTATTATTTTTTCTACAAGTAGTCAATCTTATAACATATTTATTCTTTTGATCCTGTGTAAGTTCTTCTCTTTCCAAACAAGCATTTAGATTTGAAAAAATTTTATTATATTTTTTTACTTGATTTTGTAAATCTGTTTTACATTGGTTCCATTTTTCATCTGTGGCATATAATTCATGTATTGTATCAGTGTGGTTATTTTTTAAACTGGATATTTCTTCTTTATAATCATTTACTAATGCATATGCAATGGTATTTTTTTCCTCTAGATTTACAATTTTTTTCTTTAATAAAAGCATGGTTGATTCCAATTCAATATTGTCTTTTAAAATTTTTACTTGTTTGGTGTAATTTACAGATTCAAGTAAGTTTGTTGTATTGCTTTCACATATTTTAAGTTTTTCCATGCACGTGTCAGTTACCATTAACTCATTTTCATATAATTCCATTGTATTATCTACTTGGGAAACACATTCTATATACAAGTTTAAACTTGTATTATACAAAGTATCATAGTCATCTTTTAAATAATTGCAGTCTGTATTACTATTACTTGAATTCATGCCATTAACCAGCACGAAATAATATGTAATTAAAAAATATTTTTTTAACATTTTATAACTTGAGTTATCGATTAATACTAACAACATTTTATCAATTGTAACCCTTTTTACTGTTGTTTTTCGAGGTAGGGTAGGAGGGGTATAAAAGAGTTAAAAAGAGAAATACTTTTAGTTTGACCTAGAAGCACAAGTAGAAAAAACATGCCTGTTCCAGCAAGATATAAGTGTCCTAAATGTAAGGGTGAATCAGATGTACCACGTGGTGAACCATGTCTAGCCTGTGTAACGCATCAACATTTTATATGGCTTGATGGTTCGAAGCATGTACCTTCACATTACTTCGATGGTCTAGAGAAAAAGGGGAATAGGAGAAATAACCCAAGAAATTAATAATAATAATAATAATATCACATGTATTATTCTAGTATACTTACGTTAAAAAATAGGGTAAAATGAAGAAATCAGTTAAATTTAGCGAAGACAAAAACCTAGTTCATTTATTAGTAGTATGGAACTATGCATCCAGGCAAGCTCGAAAAAGTGACTTTTTACAACAGTTAGCAGACAGACTGCGATTTGAAAGAAGAATAAAACAATGTGAAAATATAATTTGTAAAATATTAGATAGACGTCATAGAAATTTAATTTATAAGGACAGATTTATGTGTGTATAATTTCTTTTAGCTCTCCAGGCATATTATATTAGATTGTAGTATTATTTAAATGTAGGTCATTTTGGGAAAAAAATAAAAGACAAGAAATACATTTTTAAGTAGTTTTATTTAAATAGGTACCAATATCTTAATAAAAATACATTTTCTCTAGCACAAATTAAATCGTTATAGATATGATTTTTACAATGAAAATTTCCAATGTTTAATAATTTAAGTTTAGCTAAACTAACACAGCCTATTTCTAGTAAATCGACAATTTTATTAGGAATTAGTTTACCTAACCATATTTTTTTCTGTAAACCTTTAACAAATACCTTCTCATGAGGTTTAATTATCTTACTTAAAAATAGAGCAATACTTTCAAAAGGTAAATTCTTATTATTAGTTAAAGTTTCATTATAATCCCAGGAAAGTCCATGTACATTCTTTGTTAACCATTCAATGTGTTTGTAAAAAGGCTCAGTCAGCCATTGTGTACCATGCAGCAGATTAATGTGATGATGAAACACTTGACCATTTTCTATATTTATTATTGCAATTTCTTTGCATATAAAATAAGTATCTTTGTACTGGAAACCTTGTACATCCACAATATACATTTTAAATTAGAAAACTCTAACTGTACTGGTAAGAGGGTTGTATTTGACTAACCGATCGTGTAAAATTAGACAATAAGCTGTAGTATTTACAGGAATTGTTTTGTTTGTTTCAAACTCTATGCGAATATCAACAGCTCCACCTTTAAGGATATCTTCACCCTGTCGCGAGCAATCAACAATAATCAAGGGAGAGACAGTTTTGAATTTTATAGGATTTAGACAAGGTTCACTGGTATGCTTATAGTAATAGGACTTTTGAAATTGCGCATACATTTCATAGAGAAGAGAATACTTGTTGTTATCAAAGTCTAAATTTAAATTATCATATGGAAATACGTCAGAATTTAAATAGACTTTCAAGTTGGTTAAATTACAATGATTAAAATGGCTCATGTTTTTCGCTATATTATTTTTCATATCATTTTGCAGAGAAAAAATGATGTAGCGTGGCTTATCTAATAAACTAGACGTCTTTACGGCCCATGTGTGATTCTTTGCTTGTTGTAGTTGGGGATATTCATGCAGTTCCCAACTTCTAAATGCAACCGTTAGATCTTTATTGCTTTCAAACTGTTTCAGAAGTCGTAATTTCTGACTGTCACCCACCGTCACATGTGGCATTTTCCATAAAACTTTGCTTAGGGTCACTTTATAATTTTCCTTTTTATCCGCTAACTGAATAATACTATTAAGATCAGAATTGCTTCTTATCAGTATTATTTCCTGACGTAGATTCATAATAATTTTATGGAAATCCTCCCCAAAACCCATCAACATTTTTAAGGGTATGCAAACGTTAAAATTACCCTGTTTATCTAACACAACAGGGTTTTCTTCTTCGTTCCATCCAGCATTTTGTAAAGTATCACATTCAGTTTGGGCAAAGGAGGCATATCCTTTCATAGTTGTCGTTATTCCAGGATTTCTAACTCGATCGATAACTACCCCTCCCAGCTCGAATCGAATTTCATCGAAAAGATAAGCAATACCATTATTGGTAATTCTTACATTATCGCTATATGTATTATCCTCTTTCAGTACCTTTCCTTCGATATATAAAAAACTTTGACTAGGTAAGGTATACAGGTCCTGTGTTTGTATGGGAATTCTTATCTCATCGTTATTGTTGAACGTTGTCGATGTATACGGCTGATGCGTATGATATTGATAACTAACTATTGAGTCATCGTGGATAACACTTTCGTTAACTTTTAATATATTATAACTCATTTTCTTGTCTATATTTACATGTACATTTAACCAAAAACCAAATTCTTTGACAATTTGCACTGACACTCAACTTAAAATTACACCAAAATCTCCTTAATTTTCCAATAATTGCTATTTTATTTTATTTCTTCAATGTAAAACCCAAGGAAATCAGTAGTTTTCTGTTCTCAGGTGTTAGCTCTTTAGATGAATATCTTGCAATGGCTTGTTCAGAATTTGTCGACTGACTTTTATAGGGATTTTGACACTGTGCTATGCAATCTGTAGGTACATCAAAGGAATTGTGGTTGTACAAAAAAACCATTGTTTCTTATTTTTAAGCAGACCGTTTTAAATGTAAACGTACTGTTACCAGCTCTCTTCTAAAATTGATCAATTCACCATTCTGATCGGTTATTTTAAGAGATATCTCATCAATGTAGCGCGTGCTTATTGGTAAGTAGATTACATTGGAGGGTTTTTCCACTATTTTATAACCAGGTGGTACGGTGGGAAAGAACATATGAATAATATGAACTGGTTGTCCATTATTAAAGGAATTGGTTACCAAATTACATTCCAGACATATAGAATTTACTTTAAAGATATCCACAGGGTTGTCTGAAATATAAGTTCGGTTCGGTTCTAGTACTTTCTTATCGAAACCCAATAAACTGCCAATGGAACATTTCTTGCTGAAGTCAATTCTTCTATTACATCTTATTTCACACTGTAAGGTATTGCGATTTTCAACTATGGACAATTCAACGGGGTCCGTTTCTTTAGTGTGATTTTTTATATAGCTAACTAAATACTGGTGTATATCTTTTATTTCATAGGATCCGTGTGGTAAGACAACAACCCTACTACCATTACCATAATAAAATACATTATTCGAATCGTCCACGTTTGGAATGGAATTGTAACTTTCAAAATTTATTAAACCTAAAACGTACTCCTCATTCTCGTTTAGGACAATAGGAGGGTATATTTTTGCAGAAAGCCTCGATTCACTTCCCGATAAGGTAAATGTATAAGACATTTTTTTAAATGTTGTTATCTTGACAAAATACTCAAATGAAATAAAACAAATAAGTTTAAAACGTACTATTTATTATAATAATATGGGGTGATACAAAAATTCTAAACATAAATGACCGCAATTTATAGAATTAAATGTCTGATATGATGTATGATTGTAAAATATGTGACATGGTCCGTCAGAATGAAAATATTGTTGCGTTTCCAAAGGTGGTGTCAGATTGCCAAAACTATCAAAATAATATATGTTTTTTGCATATTTTTTGTAAGCCGTCCAATGTGTTCCAGGTCCTACATAATTATCCAGATTAATTATTCCAGATTCATTTTTACGAATTTTTCTTGGTAAACGGTCTTTCATAAAAACCCCGCGAAAATATGGTATTTTTAGTTTCTTCACGTAGATTTCAATATCTAGATTAGATAGAGCATTTTTAGGTAATACTAACGGTAATTTTTTAACTTGGTACGCGGGCTGAAAAAAAGACCCAAACCAGTTTTGTAGGGTCGCAAATAAAGTCCTTTTCCCATTGCTATAGCTTCTATGGTTTTATTGTGCCGCTGATTTTCCACAAGTTGTTGTTTTGCATTTCGTGCATCGTTGACCGCTTTTGCGATTCCTGCTACCCCACCACTTAAGGCCCCCAGGGCACTAAGACCTGCAAATATCGGTATCAGAGGTAAAATTCCCCCTGTTTTCGGTATTGGAATGACCCTTGGTGGTGATTTAAGTTTACCAGTTTCATTTTTAATAGTTTTTAGGGCAATATTGAGGGCACTATCAAATGTCTTCGGTTGTTGTTTTAACATATCGTTTTTGATTTTTCTAGTGACAGACTGGAAACTTGAACACTTTCTTCTGCCTTGTTTACTTTTGGTTTTTCTTCCACATTGTTGTTGACGCTTCTGTTGTTTTTTATTAATACGACGATGACGACGACGACGACCATGTTTCCTTGTTTTACCATTTTTTGTTTTTTTCCGTCTGCCAGTAAACGTTGTTGTTGTTGCTGCCATTATATGACTAGTCTTTTATAACACTACTTAAATACTAACACTTTAAAGTCAAGTTTTCAGCTATATATGAATAGTTAGATTTTACGTCTTTTAAGTAAAAAACTGTTCTTATCATCATCATTATCATCGTTATGTTTTCGTTTAACTCCACCTGTTATTGGGGAGCTTATGTCAATGTTATTGCAATTACTGGTGGTAAGGTTAAATTTACGTTTTCTTGTAGGTTTGTCAGCAGCTTGACGGTGAGAGTTTAATAATTCTTGATCAATTTTCGTTCTCTTGGCACTGAAATAACCATCATCATCATCATCATCATCATCATCATCATCATCGTCATTGAAGTCTAGTTTTCTCTTTTTCATAGGTGGTGTTGTTCTAGTAGAATTAAAGGCCATTTTTTCCTTAATTTTTCTTTCGTGATAATTATCAACACGCTCATTTTCATCGTTTTTTCCTTTTCGTTTTCTGTCAATTTTTTTGCATTTAACAACCAACTTTTGAGGCTTTTTATTGTTTGAAACATTCAGTTTTTCTACTAAAGCTTCCATTTTTGTAATGTAATTCTGCATAACTTTTATACTTTTCTGCATTATATTTGAACTTTGATTGGCAATATTAAACCGTTGTCTTTTACTTGCAGACTGACTTCTTTGAAATGGAAATTTTAAGTTATTTATTTCCTTAACCCCACTACTGCTACTACCCATACCTAATTTCAATTTACCATGCAGAGCAGCAGAAACTCCTGCAGCCATTAGTTTTTCCATCCATGGTGTATCTCCTGCACTAACTCTACTTAACGCATGTTTAAGAAGAATTTTGTCAGCTTGATGACGATCAGACAATTCCTTTGAATTTGAATATGCAATGTCATGTTCCTTACAAGCTTCATCCAATGCATTAATACCATTATCGCCACGTTCTAAGCGTTGTTGCAATTTGGTTCCTGGTCCACAAAAATTATATCCAGGTAAATGTAATTCAAACGGAAGTTTATTGATCATGGTGTTTAAAAGACCGTCCCCTGTAAACTCTTTTTGATTTACATAGTATTTCATTATTATTATTATTATTATTTTTAATATTATTACTAGAAATTGTAAACGTGAACTAATTATATAGTTAGCAATTCCTTCCTTTTATAGCCATTTTTAATCTACCTCAAAATGAAGAAGGTTGTGAAGCAAAAAACAACACTGAAAGTAGAAAATCATGACATAGCCAAAACGAAAAAATTTAAACATAGTAAATTATTTCCGTCAACTATACGATGTATTCTGAGTGGCCCGTCAAATTCTGGAAAAACGAATATAATGGTCAGTTTACTTGAGCATCCTAATGGGTTAAAGTTTGCAAATGTATATCTCTACTCAAAATCTTTATACCAACCTAAATATACCTATTTGGAAAAATTGTTAAAACCCATCAGGGGGATTGGATATTACGCTTTCAGTAACAGCGAATCGATAATGAATCCCTCCGAAGCAAGAGCAAATTCAATTTTTATCTTTGATGACGTTGCGTGTGATAAACAGAACATTATTCGCGAATACTTCAGTATGGGTCGTCATAACAATATTGACTGTTTCTATCTGTCTCAGACATATGCGAAAATTCCAAAGCATTTAATACGAGACAATGCTAATGTATTAATACTTTTAAAACAGGATGATTTAAATTTACGACACATCTATGCCGATCATGTTGGTACAGATATGTCATTTGAAAATTTTAAAGATATCTGCTCCTACTGCTGGAAAGAACCTTTTGGATTCTTATCAGTTTTTAAGGACAATAACCTGAATGATGGCAGATATCGATACTGCTTTGATAAGTATATATATGTCTGAAATAAGCTTAATTTAGTATTAGTTGTTGAAAGCCTGTTTATGCAACTTCATACAACATCATGGTTCCGAAGAGAAGACGACATGTAAAAACTGAAAAAAACATTAAAAAAAGGCTTATTAACAAGAGAAAGGACATTAAA
Organism: Philopedon plagiatum; assembly: GCA_963971165.1. Classification (NCBI taxonomy): domain Eukaryota; kingdom Metazoa; phylum Arthropoda; class Insecta; order Coleoptera; family Curculionidae; genus Philopedon; species Philopedon plagiatum. The sequence continues at coordinate 68,959,934 of OZ020193.1, forward strand.
AATAAATTAAACGTTCTTAAGCATGGTCAAATAGCGCACGAAAGTCTATTCCAACCAATAACAAAACATCTACAAAACATTGAAAATAAATTGGAAACATCAAATAATAAAAACGACACCTTTATACCCAATTTGAAGTTGGCAGAAAAGGAAGAACTAAAAAGAGAATTCTCTGATAACAGCTCTTCTACTGGGGATGATGAGAATGAAGATGAAGACCAAGATCTGGGTAATTATGACGATAAATCCATAGCATCTGAACCGGTTGCTTCAACTTCTACTCCTATCGATTTTACACCAAAGGGAACTAATAGACAAACACCTGTAACAGCACCACGCATGAAAAGGAAATTATTTACCACAATAGTTAAAAAACCTGATGAGTTTCGAAAATTAATATTCAAAGGAGTTGAGGAAGATTTACAGCAAGAAGAGATGGAAAAACAAAAAAACTATGAACGTGAACTTAACGAAACCATAAGGGAAAAATCCTTTGCTGACTATTATAATCAATACCATGCTCTTCCCCTAAAATATATTAAAAAATTTATTAAAGATCCTACTAGTGATAGTTCAGATGGTACATTTCGGGTAAAATTTGATAAAGCCATTGAGCAGTTTTCAATTGGAAAGAAAAGGATTGATTTTGATGGACCTGACCTAATAATTGCTGGAAAGAAATTTAGAGGCACTAAGGGGCTCTATGGTTTACTTTTTAATCGAAACGTTCCCGCTGTGCATACAAAAGACGATGCAAAAAATTATGCAAATATTTTATTTAAAACAAATGCCGTAAAAAGACACTTTAATTCTAATTCGGATTTCATTACAAGTAAAAATTCAAAATTTAAAAAAATTATTGAACCCTTAATGAAAAAAACGAAAAATCCCACGGAGTCTGAATCGGAGAAGGAGGAGGAGACAGAATCTAGACAAGGTTACGGAATGTTAATGGAAGTTTCCAATAACTCTACGGATTACGTGTATTGGGATGATCCAAATGAGCTGGTTGAAAGACTTAAATTATTACTTGCTTCTCAAACTGCTGGCAATACGGGTCACACAAACGAAATTAATTCAATTGTTGAAGAACTACGAGAAGCAAATTTAATTGAATAATTTATTTAATAACAGCAAAATTAGAAGAAAAAAAATGACAAATTTTATAACTGATATAAAAAGACATGTGGTTGACGAAATACACAGGCCTGCAAGAATCAATTTTAATAGACGTCGTGTAATAATTAAGGGTCTTTATGATCTTTATCAAGTTGATCTTTGTGAACTTGGTCCCTATGCAAAAGAAAATAATGGCTATAGATATATTTTGGTGGCTATAAATTGCTTTTCTAAATACCTTTGGGCCTTTCCCCTTAAAACAAAAACTGGACGAGAAGTAGCTGTCGCAATGGAAAAGGTTTTCAAGACAACAACTCCACCCAAACTTCTTCAAAGTGATCAAGGAACGGAGTTTCTTTCCAAGGAGTTTCAACTGATTTTAAAAAAATATAATGTTAAACATTATTATTCTTATAGTGAAAAAAAGGCTTCTATTGTTGAACGTGTAATTAGAACACTTAAGAGTATGATTTGGAAAGAATTAAATGTAACTGGCACATATAAGTGGTATAATTTGTTACCTGACATTGTTAAAAAATACAATAATAAAAAACATAGAACTATAGGCATGAAACCCTCGGAGGTGACTGAAAAACATGAAAAACACCTACTTCAAACAGTTTATAGTCATATCAAGTTGGCATATATACCTAAATTTAAAATTGGTGATCATGTAAGAATTTCCAAAATACGTGGTATTTTTGATAAAAAATACCAGTCTAATTGGTCAACTGAAATTTTTATTATTCAAAAAATTCAGTTAACAAATCCTACCACTTATTTACTGCAAGATGTAAATAATAAGGATATTAAGGGAGGTTTCTATGAACAACAATTGCAAAAGGTTAAATATCCTGATGCCTATTTAGTTGAAAAAGTGTTAAAACGCAATAAAAATAAAGTATTTGTCAAATGGCTAGGATTTGACAGCACGCATAATTCTTGGATATCTAAAGATAATGTTATGTAATTCTATTATACTGGAAAAATAAAACAATAATAATATATCAAAACAGTATATTAAAAAACAATTTTACGCATATACACATACAATTAGAGAAAAATAATATTTGTATTTAAAACTGTAAAAAATAAAAATATGTTTGATTACAAAATAAATTTTACCGCTTTATTGACTGAAACCCATTTTTATAATATTGAACTGAAATAATATTTTTACAATGAATTGGAAGCTGTAAAATTTTAATATGCTTTTCTTCTTTTAATTTTTGACTGATTAGATTAGCACTTAATTCAAACAGCTTTGGTGGTGCCCATATTCCATCACTTAACCGGTCTGGTGTTACACAATGGTATCGTCTGACAAAATATTTAAAGTTTTAAAAAACAATTGATATGCAGGAGATTACAAATCTAAAGACATTAATATAATTGTTGGATAGTAAAATATAAAGTGTAATGAATAATAAAATATAAAGTGTAATAATAAATAAAACTAAAACCTTTGACTAAAAATATCATCATCATCATCATCATCATCATCATCATCCTTCAAGATGTTAACCTTGTGCCTTTTAGTTCTGGGTTCGGTGGATGTGGATGGTATAAGAATAACATCTTCTAAAATATTAATTTTTCTTTTACTACTAATTTGTTCTCCAGATGTGGATGCTGAAGGAAATGTTAAAGCTGCTACTGGTTCTGCCTCTATTTCTGACATTTCAAAATTGAAGGCAAATTTCCCCAATGCCTTTTCGAAAAGGTTATATTCCTTTTCATTCTCCAGTTTCGAGCGTATGTAATTTACTGGTAAATTACCAAATTTCCTTTTCAGCGTTTCTCCTTTGGGAGAGTAACTTAAGGATATAAAAATTTTATTACCCTTGGGGTAAATGGATTTGACTCCATATCTGAAAAAGAAACATTTTAAATTTAAAAAAATTTTAATTACATTTTTTCTGTATGATATATTAATAATATCCTATTCAAGCATTGCAGGTATATCTAGTAAATAAACATTAAGTATTAACATCAGGGTCTTAAAAAATATCATAACGTAGCAGTCTCACTACACAGGTATTTTAAAATTTATGTTAAAATCAATAACAAAAGAACAAACCCTAGGTAGTATAAAATGCATGTTAAAAGTAATCACAAAATAACAAAAAATTAAAAACTTACTGAAAAATGTTCTTCATGACCACTAGGGCCATATCAAGTGGAAACTCTATTAAATCGGTCGACATCACTATTATAGTTGAAGGGATGTTTGCCATGTTTCTGTTTCTTTCTTGCTTTTTAATAATTAATGATTAAAGTTTAATTAAGATGTTTGCTATTTATACCCTATTAAACCCAAAAAATCAGCAATCATCTGATGAGAGAAAGTAGTGTAAAACGATATTGAAAATTGATATTTTTAAGAAAATACATGTATAATTCACAACTTCTATTTACCTAACATTCCCCTACGGAAAAACACGTGAAGACCACATTTTCCGAAAATAAAATATAAAATTGCAAATCAGTAAAAGGTTATAGATCATTTAAACAGAGAGGCGACGTTAAGTCGGACTAAATTTTTATAGGTTACAGATCATCTAAACAGAAAATGAGATAAAATTTTAAAAATTGTCTAAATCATAAAAATCTAATTTCTAGTTTTGTTTATATAAATAATATTGATAATAATATTAAAGTACTCTCGTCAATAATTACGTTAAGTAATTCTATTTAAATGGAAATTAGAGTTGTAAATAAAGTTAAATTACAACATATCCTTATTTTATTTTCTTAAAGATTTTGTTTATTACGTTTTATATTTTTAAAATAATACATTTAGTGCTGCTTATCATTAATCAATTACAAGCAAACATGAATACAACTGTCCCTACTAACTCTGCTGCTGCTCCTGCTGCTGCTGCAACCGTCGATCATGTGGTGGGTGAAGTGTTGAAAAAATTTGAAAAGGTAAGCCGTTTGATTAAATCTGAGGAAGAATTCGTTAAATGGAAGAAAATAATTAAAACATATATTTTTTTAATTAGGAAATGTATCAAAAATAAATTACATTGTGTTAAAAATTTTTCCCGACTTGAATGTCAATTATCGGTTTTGTGTAATTATAATGCGAATTTAAAAAAAAAATTAAAAAAAATTAAGAACTCAAACTGTAAAGAATCTCTTCTCGTTTGGCAAGATGTTGAATCCTGTTTTAATTCCCGCATCAAAACAGGAATAATTAGCAATTTGGGTATCAAAGAACCTATGGAATTTTTCAAAAGGGCATTTAGGAGTTTTTCTATTCAAGTTAAAAAAGCTCTAAAAACATCATTAATCAAAGTAAATGTAAGTTTTTTGGCTAACTTTGTAAAACCGAAAGATTTAGAAGTTGATTTAAAAAATTTTAACACTAAAAACCAAATTATTGATAGAGCTACAAAATTAAAAAAATGGTATAGGGAAAATGTGCAGGAACATATTTTAACTAAACTTTCTGAAATGCAAGAACGTGATAGCGGTTGGGCATTGTTTGAGATACTCTATTTAAAAGTAAATATTAACACTTTTTCACCCATTAACGCTGGTTTATCTACATATGTAAAAACACCTGTTTTTATTGAAAAAACAAAATCTGTTATTAACATTAAAAATAACGATCCCTACTGTTTTCTTTGGGCAATTGTAGCACATTTATTCCCAGCACCTCCTCACAAAACACCAAATCGTGTTTCATCCTATCCTCACTTTTCTCAATGTCGATTTGGAGCAAACCAAAAAAAATTACATTATAAAAAAATTATTTTTCCTATCAGTCTAAGGGATATTCCTAAATTTGAAAAACATAACACTATTTCCATAAATGTTTTTACTTATGAAAAAAAAGAAATTTTCCCTCTCTTACTAAGCAAATTTAACTTTCCAATTAAAATAAATTTACTTTTATTAAGTTTACCTGATGATCATGATGATGATAATGATGAGGGTGACAGTGATAGCAATTGGGATGAGATGTATGTGAAAAATTACTCAAAAAATAAAATAAATCACTTTGTCCTTATTAAAAATTTATCACGACTTTTGCATAAGCAACTGCCAGGTTTAACATATAAATCTTGGCTTTGTAATCGATGTCTCAATTCATTTAAATCAAAAGAAATATTAGAGAAGCACTTTGTCATGTGTAATATGTGTAATAAAACTCAAATAATTTTACCTTCTGAAAGAGAGTCCATACTAAAATTTTCACAATTTAAATTTAAGGAACAAGTTCCCTTTGTTATTTACGCTGATTTGGAAAGTATTCTAGTCAATTTTGAAAAATCACATAATAATGCTCTAAACACAAATACAGTACAAAAACATGAACCTTTCAGCATTGCATATTATTTAAAGTGTTCCTATAATGATGAACTTTCAAAATTTAATTTGTATACCGGAAAAAATTGTATTGATTGGTTTGTTGAAGAGCTCAAATCTATAGCTTTTGATTTAAACAAAATTTTTACAAATATTGTTCCCATGTCACTTACTCCTGATGAAAAAAAAAAACTTTTTCAAGATTCCAAATTTTGTTGTATCTGTTCTAAACGGTTTGAGCACATGGATCAAAAAGTTATTGATCATTCTCACATAACAGGTAAAGTACGTGGTTTAAGTCATACGTCTTGCAATCTAAGTTATACAGATTCTCATGCGATTCCTGTAATTTTTCATAATCTTTCAGGATACGATGGTCATTTCATTATTAAAGCTCTAGCCACAAAAATTGATGGTTCAATAAGTATTTTACCCATTAATAAAGAAAAATACATTTCTTTTTCCAAATACATTCATAACACTAAGTTAAACTTTAGATTTTTGGATTCATTTAGGTTTATGGCTAGTAGTCTAGATAAATTGTCTTCATATTTACCTAATAGTCAAAAACATACTGTCAGGAAGTATTATAATAAGGCTGAATACTTTAGATTGTTGACTCGTAAAGGAGTTTTTCCCTATGACTATCTAAATAGTTGGGAAAAACTCAATGATAAAAGTTTACCGTCAAAAGAAGACTTTTTCAGTAAAATGAACAACACACATATCTCAGAGTCTGATTATCTACATGCTCAAACAGTATGGAACAGTTTCAATATTCAAAATTTACAGGAATATGCTGAATTATACCTAAAAACCGATGTTTTCTTACTTACTGATATATTTGAAAATTTTCGCGCTACCTGTATGGCTACCTATGAACTGGATGCTTTACACTTTTTTACTAGCCCCGGTTTGGCCTTTCAGGCCATGCTTAAATTAACCCAAATTGAACTTGAATTACTAAGTGACATTGACAAAATAATGTTTATTGAAAAGGGTATACGTGGAGGTGTTTCTCAATGTTCAAATCGTTATGGTAAAGCGAACAACAAATACATGGGTACTAAGTATGATGTAAATCAACCTACCTCACATTTACTTTACCTAGATGTCAATAATTTGTACGGTGCCGCCATGTCCTTACCTTTACCTACAAGCGATTTTGAATGGGTTGAAAATATATATGCGGAAGTGGGTGATTTAATGTCTATCCCTGAAAACAACAACGTTGGCTATATTTTCGAAGTTGATTTACATTACCCACGTTCTCTTTTTGATTCACACAAAGATTTGCCTTTATGTCCTGAACGAAGTATTCCACCGGGTTCAAAAGGAAAAATTCCAAAATTACTAACAACTTTATACGATAAAAAAAATTACATTATTCATTATCGCACTTTACAACAGGCTCTCGGTTTGGGTTTAAAATTGTTAAAAATTCATAAGGTGCTTAAATTTAAACAGTCAAATTGGTTGAAAAAGTATATTGACTTAAATATTGAGTTACGAAAAAATAGTAAAAACGAATTTGAAAAAAATTTTTTCAAGTTAATGATTAATTCCGTTTTTGGAAAAACCATGGAAAACGTTCGGAAATATAAGGATATCAAACTGGTCACCAAATGGTCAGGTCGCTACGGTGCCAAATATTATATTTCAAAACCTAATTTTCACAGCTGTACCATGTTTGATAAAGATATGGTGATAATTGAAATGTCACGTGTACAAGTTAAATTTAATAAACCCATTTATTTAGGTTTTTCTATTTTGGATTTATCAAAAACATATTTATATGATTTTCATTATAACTCTATTCTATCAACATTTGGTCCGACTGCAAAATTGTTATATACTGACACTGACTCGCTTATTTATCAATTTTTTGTGAACGATATTTATGACTATATTAAAAAAAATCTTCATAAATTTGATACATCCAACTATCCTCTAAACAATATTTTTAATATTCCACAAGTTAATAAAAAAGTCTTAGGACTTATGAAAGATGAAAGTAATGGGGATATTATGATAGAGTTTATAGGATTAAGATCAAAATTATATACTTTTTTGGTACAATCACCTCAATTAGAACTTACTTCTTCCGCTCAAATCCCTTCAAATTCAGTTGTAACCAAAAAAGCCAAGGGTATAAAATTTTCTGCCTTAAGAGAAATCACTTTTGAAGACTATTATCAATGTTTATTTAATAACTCACCTCATACTACCACTCAATTGTTTTTTCGATCAAACAAACATATCGTATATACAGTTGCCCAAAGGAAAGTAGCGCTGTCCCCATTTGATGATAAAAGAATTGTTAATTATTTATGTACGGACACCAAACCTTGGGGTTGGGAATTAAACTCATAAATTTTTTTATATTTAATATCAAAACATTCTTCCTCTTATTTAATCTATAATGGTCTATCTTTGTAGCATTTATTTTCACAAACACCCCAACCCACACCATTTTTAAAATTCATAAAAACAATTCCTGGTGCATTTACGCCTACCAAAGGATCTATCAAGGCGGCAGGATATGATTTAAAATCAATAGAAAATACCATTGTACCAGCAAGGGGAAAAGCTATAATATCCACCGGTTTAAGCATCGAACTACCAGAAGGATGCTATGGGAGAATTGCTCCTAGATCTGGTTTATCTTGGAAAAAAGCCCTTCATGTTGGAGGTATAAAAAAATTAAAAAATTATATATCTCAATTTTTTATGTTACATTTTTTTACTTTTTTTAGCTGGTGTCATTGATGAAGACTACCGAGGTGTGATAATGGTGGTTCTATTCAATCATTCAGAGGAGGATGTAGAAATACATGTAGGAGATCGTATAGCACAACTCATTTGTGAACAAATTTTTTATCCTGAATTACAAGAGGTTACATCTTTAAGTTCTACACTAAGAGAAGAAAATGGTTTTGGATCTACTGAAAGAAATAATAAATCATTTACTGCTGGGAAAGAAGATATACCTTTTCAATGTTCCTCTTGTAAATATAAAAACTTATAAATATTTATATGTTCCTCTTGTAAATGTAAAAAACTTATAAAAATTAAAATCAATAAAAAAGAGAAAACAATAAATAATGAGTCTTTTTTCCATGGTAAATAAGATATCATCACTTCTCTAACAAACAACCTTTCCTTAGTCCATCTAACCGCTCATCAGATGACGCAACTTTTACTAAAAATTATAGAAATATATACTAAAGAATAAAATTAGTACCTCTAACTAACCCTAGATGGCGCCACAGAAAATTATAGAAATATATACTAAAGAATAAAATTAGTACCTCTAACTAACCCTAGATGGCGCCACAGTATCTTATTTTTTCACCGGGAAAATTAAATATTATCATCATCGTCTTCACCATTTTGTCAACAATAACTTTTTTTTTTGGTTAGCCTTACCTATGCCAGAAAAATTAAGGCCCTTCTGGCCATCGACCACCGGTCATTGACGTCATTGACGATCACTTCTTTTAGTTGAAAATATACTTCTTGTAGATTTATGTTAGGTATTTTACGTCGCTAAAGAATAACCTTGAGATTACCAGAGGCTGTTGATTCATAATGCTTCAACAGCCTCTGGTAATCTCAAGGTTATTCTTGTAAATATTCTGTCACTTCTTCAGCTGAAGACATGCAATCTTTGGTCACTGCGGATGGACATAGGCCATCGAGAGTATGTGCAGTGGTATAATCCCTGTTACACTACTTATATATATATATATAGTAGAAAAATGGAAGATTTCTTGGCCTATAGGTAATATAATAAATGTAAATGCGAAGATTTACTTCTTCGCTAGTGCAGCGAAAAGGCCGTGAATGAAAAATAAAAATAATGAGGACTATCTTTGATTCTGGTCTGGGTGACCTCCTGCTATCGATTTCTGGGCCCTTACCCATCGGCTTACACCCAGGGTGGCTGAAGAACAGACCACGATTTGACCAGAATCAAAGAGAGTCCTTATATACAAAATGTTCGGAAAGGATGGGTAAGATGTAGTGGCTCGCGCCAACTAGTTCACCCAGTGTTGCTCCAAAAATGTTTGGCTGCTAACACAATAATACTCGAAAGTATGTCGAATGTCGATTTTCTCGACGTCGACGGTACAAATGCACCATTGTACAACAATAGTAGAAAAATGGAAGATTTCTTGGCCTATAGGTAATATAATATGGGTGTAAGCCTGCCCGCTGATGGGTAAGGGCCCAGAAATCGATAGCAGGAGGTCACCCAGACCAGAATCAAAGATAGTCCTCATTATTTTTATTTTTCATTCACGGCCTTTTCGCTGCACTAGCGAAGAAGTAAATCTTCGCATTTACATTTATTATATTACCTATAGGCCAAGAAATCTTCCATTTTTCTACTATTGTTGTACAATGGTGCATTTGTACCGTCGACGTCGAGAAAATCGACATTCGACATACTTTCGAGTATTATTGTGTTAGCAGCCAAACATTTTTGGAGCAACACTGGGTGAACTAGTTGGCGCGAGCCACTACATCTTACCCATCCTTTCCGAACATTTTGGATATAAGGACTCTCTTTGATTCTGGTCAAATCGTGGTCTGTTCTTCAGCCACCCTGGGTGTAAGCCTGCCCGCTGATGGGTAAGGGCCCAGAAATCGATAGCAGGAGGTCACCCAGACCAGAATCAAAGATAGTCCTCATTATTTTTATTTTTCATTCACGGCCTTTTCGCTGCACTAGCGAAGAAGTAAATCTTCGCATTTACATTTATTATATTACCTATAGGCCAAGAAATCTTCCATTTTTCTACTATTGTTGTACAATGGTGCATTTGTACCGTCGACGTCGAGAAAATCGACATTCGACATACTTTCGAGTATTATTGTGTTAGCAGCCAAACATTTTTGGAGCAACACTGGGTGAACTAGTTGGCGCGAGCCACTACATCTTACCCATCCTTTCCGAACATTTTGGATATAAGGACTCTCTTTGATTCTGGTCAAATCGTGGTCTGTTCTTCAGCCACCCTGGGTGTAAGCCTGCCCGCTGATGGGTAAGGGCCCAGAAATCGATAGCAGGAGGTCACCCAGACCAGAATCAAAGATAGTCCTCATTATTTTTATTTTTCATTCACGGCCTTTTCGCTGCACTAGCGAAGAAGTAAATCTTCGCATTTACATTTATTATATATATATATATATATATATATATATATATATATATATATATATATATATATATATATATATATATATATATATATATATATATACAGGGTGATTCACGGTCGATGGTAGGTTAGACGTTTATGGAGAACGGAACGCGGGATTTTTTTGAAAATTTGGCAACGTGGGTAATTAGCTATGCTCTGTCCATCTAAAATATTTTCAGCATTGCGACGTTGCCGCTTCTATCAAAAAGTCCTAGCAACTTTATTTTTTTAAATGGAACACCCCATATATTAATAAATTTTTAGAATCGCTCTTTTATTACAATACTTTTTTGTTAATATTACCCTATACCTATCTCTATCGGTTTTCGAGATAAAAATTAGTTTGTGTTAAATATGGTCCAAAACATGGCCCTAATTACACGTAAGTAAATTAGTGCTCTCAATTCATGGAAAGTTGATATTTTGGCGGTAGTTTAGACAGACCCGATGTATTTATTTTTCACCATGAAATCGACTCCATATCATACAGGGCGTGCTAAGATTACTATTATTTCCGTTGTTCATAAAAGGGGTCAAATGTTCGTTTTTTTAAATGAAACCCCCTGTATATTAATCAATAAATTGAAAGACGAAGAAAAACGCTTTAAGATGGTACATCATATTCCTATACCTAAATCATCAAGTTTTCTTAATAAAAGCGCTTTTTTGTGAAAAAAAAAATAAAGACTTTAATTTTAAGTAACCATGGATATCAAACATCAAAATATCAAACTTACGACATTTTGACGACTGTGTTTAAAAAAATCTCCCAAAATGAACGCAGATAATCATTATTCAAACGAAGTTCTTATGAAATTATTTATTTTACACGGACAATGTGATCAAATCATTGCCAGAACTTGCAGAAAATTTAACCAAATGTATCCTGAATTGACACAAATGAACGAAAGGAAGTTTGTAAGATTACAAAATAATTTCATTAACATGTGAAAATAAATTAAATAACAAAATTAGGAAGGTTCAAAAAACAAAACTGTAAACAAAATAAGAAATTTTTACAATAAATGCTGGAAATGTTGTCCATTACATTCTAAACATTTTAGTATGTGCTTTTGTACGCGACTCGTAGTTGCTTTTTCAATTTCATGGGGATCCAGATCTTCAATACACCGAACTATTCGCCGTCGCAGTTCTTCTTTGGTAGGCACTGGAGTACTGTACACTCTTTCTTTTAAAACACCCCATAAATAAAAGTCAAGCGGCGTGAGATCGGGGGATCTCGGTGGCCAATCCCACGGCCCTAAGCGCCTAAACCAACGATCGTCAAATATTTCATAAAGTACCCTGGAAACTTCCTGGGTGCAATGAGCTGGCGCTCCGTCCAGTTGAAACCACGAATTCCTATAATCCTCTAAAGATAAATTTTCGACGAAATCGGTAACAGTCGTCCTTAGTATTTCGAGATATCTCTCAGCATTTAAAGTGGCATCATAAATAAAAAAGCTAATTTTGTGCTTTTTTAAAATACAAAAAACATTTAGGTCAAATTTTTCTTGAAATCCCATTTCTTTTGTCACGTGAGGATTATGATCAGCCCAAAAATGCTTATTTCTTCTATTAAAAATCCCATCCCTTGTAAATTTTGCTTCGTCGCTCCAAATGATTTTTGACAAAAACTCCGGATCCTCTTGTATACGTATTAAAAGGGTTTCGCAAAAATGCACTCTACGTTCAAAGTCTTCTGCTTTGAGGGCTTGCACTTTAGTAAATTTAAACGGATGCATTTCGTGATTTCCCAAAATTCGTTGTATTGAAGCATATGATACACCCAAATCTTTTTCTGCACTACGAATGGAAGCCTCTGGATATGCATAAAAATATGCCAAAACGTTGACAATATTATCTTCATTTGAAGTAACAGGTTTTGGTAATGTTAGAGGCGCTTTTAAATTTGAGCCATAGTTAATGAAATTATTTTGTAATCTTACAAACTTCCTTTCGTTCATTTGTGTCAATTCAGGATACATTTGGTTAAATTTTCTGCAAGTTCTGGCAATGATTTGATCACATTGTCCGTGTAAAATAAATAATTTCATAAGAACTTCGTTTGAATAATGATTATCTGCGTTCATTTTGGGAGATTTTTTTAAACACAGTCGTCAAAATGTCGTAAGTTTGATATTTTGATGTTTGATATCCATGGTTACTTAAAATTAAAGTCTTTATTTTTTTTTTCACAAAAAAGCGCTTTTATTAAGAAAACTTGATGATTTAGGTATAGGAATATGATGTACCATCTTAAAGCGTTTTTCTTCGTCTTTCAATTTATTGATTAATATACAGGGGGTTTCATTTAAAAAAACGAACATTTGACCCCTTTTATGAACAACGGAAATAATAGTAATCTTAGCACGCCCTGTATGATATGGAGTCGATTTCATGGTGAAAAATAAATACATCGGGTCTGTCTAAACTACCGCCAAAATATCAACTTTCCATGAATTGAGAGCACTAATTTACTTACGTGTAATTAGGGCCATGTTTTGGACCATATTTAACACAAACTAATTTTTATCTCGAAAACCGATAGAGATAGGTATAGGGTAATATTAACAAAAAAGTATTGTAATAAAAGAGCGATTCTAAAAATTTATTAATATATGGGGTGTTCCATTTAAAAAAATAAAGTTGCTAGGACTTTTTGATAGAAGCGGCAACGTCGCAATGCTGAAAATATTTTAGATGGACAGAGCATAGCTAATTACCCACGTTGCCAAATTTTCAAAAAAATCCCGCGTTCCGTTCTCCATAAACGTCTAACCTACCATCGACCGTGAATCACCCTGTATATATATATATATATATATATATATATATATATATATATATATATATATATATATATATATATATATAATCATTGTTATTGTGGTCAAACCACGATGTCTCATTGCATCGACAACAATGGGCGCGTTCCACTAAGGAACTGCAACGCTCGCGATGCCAACCGAGTCGTTCCAGAAGGCGACCGCGGGCTTTGTGATCGTATGTGAAACGTCATGGATGACGTCATTGTTGAAGACCGCTTCGAGTCCACAACGCCTATGATGTTGCAGTGGGTTAATGCGGTCGTTAAATTATTTCGCGCACTAATATGAAACGAAAAATGGCCAGTGAGGTTCTTTCCTTATATAATTCCGAAACAGATTCAATTATTGAGACAGGGGTGTCGGTTGACGACGCTCAACGTGCACGGAACGGTATATATTAGTTTAGTTATGTTTTTTGATGTATATTTATTCATAAAAATAAGCGATAGTTCCTTCAAAAATTCATAACCTAATTTTTGTTGAGAGTAATCACATCAGTGAATAAGTTATATTTCAATAATAATAATAATAATAAGTTGGTGTAGAACGTTTATAAAAGACATTTTAAATGTAAGATTTAAACAATACATATATTTCACTAAAATAAATACAATTCAATTGAATTTTTGACAGAGTACAGAACAAAATTATTTATTCATAACTAATATATTCTTTAGTAATACTTACTAAATTGGATTTGATACCATCTTTAAGCTATTTTAACCAAAGAAAATAAAAGGGTATGAAGTTTAACATGTCAACTAACGCTCGCATCGCCCAAAAGTCGTTCCACTTGAATTACCAACAACAACGCTCACAAGCTAGTGGAACGGGAAAACCTGTGGTCGCGAGCGTAAACGTTGCGATCGGATAGTGGAACGCGCCCAATATGTGTTTGCAAAGTTGACGCCTCGGCGGTATTGGCTTTGAAAAAAAAATTATGGTATCACCAGTCCTTACCTCCCTGACTGACCTTCAAGTGGATGCTGAGAGGTAGCCGGCAAATTGGTGGATCTAAATACTTCATTTTCAGCCTTGTGCTTGCTGATAAAATGTTAAGTGTTTTTAAGTGCCTTCTTAGTGTTTAACGAAGTTAGCAATGCCATTATCCATTGTTGTCACAAATAATTCTCTTAAACTTCCGATAACGTACTTTTCCGAAAGGCAGTTCATGGGAAATAATTTTTGTAAACAATTTCTTTAAAAAAATGCGCTTCCAAACAAATATCCGAAAAATTCGTTATCGAAAAAAATATTTTCGAGCAATTATATTTTCGATAATGGAAATGAATATTCGGAAAGTGTTTTTCCAAAAACTTTCCTGTGGAAAACGGACGTTTTCTTTAAGAAAAAGTTTGGATTTTGCAAGAGGTCAAGTGGTGTAGTTAAGCTTTTTTTATTAATAAAGGATATAAAGTACAAATACTTTTTATTTGAAGCTGCAATTCACAATAATAAAACAGCCACCCTTCCTCTATAGTTTTCTTAATAATCCATAGCAATTATAAGCCTAATTTGACTATTTCCCGTTTTGAAAGCTGTTACCCTTTCATTTGTACTAAGTACAAAGGCATGTCAACAAAAGATCAAACATGATAACGTTGTTGTTAATCACAAACCGCCACATACTTTTTTTCTTATAATAATGTTGTTAGGGTCTGTACTTTACTGATTGGAAATATTTTTTCTCAATTTTTTTTTAAGGAAGTATATCACGGGGTAGCTTCTACGAAAATTGCAAGTTTTAATTGCGCCTTGAGCAAACCATTCAGTACAAATTTTATCGGCTATTCTCAAACGCGCTCATGGCGCATGCGCCCAATTCAAATTGCTGCAATAAGTTTCCCCGTGTAATATGGTCACCGCCATTAATTTACTTTTATATCTGACTAGTTTCGTTCGCATCCAAATATAATTACCAGACGCGTTCCTACAACCGTAGCCCTCCCCTGTAAAGGTTGAAAGACACTTATTCAGAGGGCTAAAATGCTGAAAGAATTAATACACTTTCTTATGAAAAGTGACTATTTATAAAGTCTGTATTAATTTCTTCGGAATTCCTTCAGCATTATTGCCATCCGGCTGAAGTGGTATAGTACAAGCTTAAGCTTTAAAATAAGGGACTCAGGATTTAGAAAATGACAGAAAAAATATGGCCCCAGTCTCAGGGATCTTACTTGTCCTCCCCCCTCTGCAATGTGAGGATTGCGAAGTGTTAGATTTGCTCAGGTTTGGTTGCGACGCTAATAATTACCTTACAGGTATAACAAATCAGCTAGGTCTTGTCCTGTATATCAGGACAAATCAAGTCTCAACCGAAACGCAGGATTAGAGCGGCAGGGACCCTACCGATAATAAGTAACCCTCTAACACCCACCTGCGTTTTATGATAACTTATATTATTATATTATGTAATACCACGGTTAAAATAAGCCTGTTTGAATAAGAGAGTAGGATTGTGAAGTGTTAGATTTGCTCAGGTTTGGTTGCGACGCTAATAATTATCTTACAGGTATAACAAATCAGCTCGGTCTTGTCCTGTATATCAGGACAAATCAAGTCTCAACCGAAACGCAGGAATAGAGCGACAGGGACCCTACTGTCAATAAGTAACCCTCTAACACCCACCTTCGTTTTATGATAACTTATATTATTATATTATGTAATACCACGGCTGAAATAAGCCTGCTTGAATAAGAGAGTCTAAACCCCCTTTCAGTAAACCTTCGCTTCAGAGATTTTTTTAATTGGTACAGTACATATTTCCAGTTCATTCTTACGAATTATTCTTCGAAGAATTCCAAGGGCATGGTATCCTTTGCCAACATCTGCGGGCTTAATTCCAATTTGGACTTTGTCCACCACTACCACAGATTACTCCTACCAGATGTGAATCTTACGCTTTCGACGGTGGCTCAATTTAGAGAAATTATAAGGCGGCGATGCTCCTTATTATTTAGTCTGTCGCCGAACGGCGAATTCCTCGCTGTTAGCGTGTGCGAGCGTCTCGGTGAAATAGAGAGCAGGCTAATGTTATTACATCAGTTTTGTTGCGTTGATTTTATGGTTTAAATTGTTGTTGTACTAGGTTGTAGTGTAATTTTAATAAACGAGATACGTTTTTGTATTTGTTAATGATATGATTTTATATAAAATGCCACACAATATCATGTTTTAATATTTTAAAATATAATCCACAATTTCTCTGAATTAAAACCTACCAAACGCGTGGAAAATTCCATTTACGGCTTCGACGCTCGAAGCGACCGGGGCGCTCTGTCCGTAGCGCCAAGACCGCGGAATCCTGATATAGGAAAGTTATTAAGAGATTCGCATCTGGTCCTAATCTGTGCCACTACCTCTAATCATTCAAACCCCACATTCTTTTTCTGACCGAAACCCAAATCAGCTCCAAATCCTCAACCAATCATCTCCTGTTTCCAGGCTATGAACTTCTATCATCTTTTCGTCTTCATGGTGGGGTATGTGCCTACGTTCGCAGCAGCCTTTCTTGCACCAGACTCCCGAACCTGGAATCAGGCCAGCCCGATATTCTCTGGCTAAAACTCGCCCTTAAATCTTCTACTAAATTTATCTGTTGCATATATCGCTCCCCATCAGACAAATCCTACAATGAGTTCTTTGACTTTCTCTCGGCAAAAATCGACCATCTCATCTCCGAATTTCCCTCCGCTGAAGTTATCGTCCTAGGCGACTTCAACGTCCATAGCAAGGAATGGTTAGGATCCACAAAAACTTACAAATTCTAAAATATCTAGAAAAACACAAAATCATACATGACAGACAGTACGGATTTCGTCACCAAAGATCCACAGCTGATCTCCTTAGCTTTGTCACATATAACTGGAACAAGTCTCTTGAATTTCATGGCCACTCTCAGATTGTTTCTCTCGATATCTCCAAGGCCTTTGACCAAGTATGGCATGCGGCACTCCTCAACAAACTACCTTCTTACGGTCTTCCTACCAAACTATGTACCTGGATCGGCAGCTTCCTCTCTAATCGGCGCATATCTGTTGTGGTTGACGGCCACTCATCTAACTTCCATCCTATCAATGCTGGTGTCCCCCAAGGTTCAGTCCTGGCACCAACCCTGTTTCTTCTTCACATTAATGACCTGCTCTCTTCCACTACTAATCCCATCCACAGTTATGCTGACGATAGTACTCTTCACTCCAATATTCATTTTTCCAGACAAGTTTCGAATCAGGAGTTGGATAATGAACGCAGATCTATGTACCTATCCCTTTCCCAAGATCTTCAATTAATCTTAGACTGGGGTGCCAAGAACCTTGTTCAGTTCAACGCCTCCAAAACCCAGTCTTGCTCCCTCTCACGCAAAAAATCTGGCAACGCTTACCCCATCCACATGAATGGCCAAGCCCTACAAAACAATGAAACATTCGATCTTGTTGGAGTCGCTTTTGAACATGATCTCAGCTGGCACAAACACATAACTTCAGTAGCCACATCGGCAGCTAAAAAGCTTGGTTTTCTCTTTCGAGCCAGAAAATACTTCTCCTCTTCTAACTTATACACTCTCTATGTTTCCCAAATAAGACCTAACCTAGAGTACTGCTCCCACATCTGGGGAGCGGCATCACCTTCCACACTTAAGATGCTTGATTCTATCCAAAGGAGAGCCATTCGACTTATCAATGACCCAGCCCTCACGAGAAAACTCCCTTCTCTCGCTCATCGCCGCGCTGTAGGGGATTTATCCCTTTTCTACCGCTACTTCCACGGATTTTGCTCTGAAGAACTAGCCGGTATTATTCCCCCCTTGAATGTCCCTAACAGAACAACAAGAGGCGCGTTACGTATGCATCCCTCTACTGTCCAACTACAAAAGCCTAGAACAGACCACTTCTCTCGCTCGTTCATACCTAGGGTCTCTAGATTATGGAACAAACTGCCTGCAGATGTTTTCCCTTCCCGTCCCAACCTCCAATCCTTCAAATCCCGTGTCAATAGACTACATTTCCCTTCTCTTCAGACACCCACGGTACGTTAGTACTTAGGCTTGAAGTCTACGTGGGATGTCATAGATAAAAAAAAAAATACGAACATGTGTTATGAGACCATTACGGAAAACTGAAATTTTGGGTTACTCTACTGCTCTCTGGAAGGTAGTGGCTGAACTTTAGGGGTTTGTGTGATGACTAAGCAGCTGATTGTCAAAATTAAACATAAGAAATAAAATTAAAAAAAAAATCCCGCGAATGGTTATCGCCCTTATTAAGGAGTTGTTTAGGTTAAACTTTTGTTAAAATATTTATGGCAATATAGACAAGGAGCTAACCCATTTTCATAAGGTTCCGTGACAATTCCGGGATGGCATTATACCAGTATATTCTTAAATTATGGATTCCTAATAATTATATTTATATATCAGTCGATTAAAAATATCAAAATACCGTTAAATAACATCACCTTGAAATTATCAGAATATGAGATCCGATGGTGCAAACGCTTAAGGCTCATTGCTATAGTAGAGTCAACCAACCAGGAGTGTAAAGTTGTAAATAAGGGAAAATAAACTTAAAATTTCAATTAAAACATTTTTTATATTAAAAAGCTCAACAAGGTTATATTAAAAACAAGTACTTAATCTTGTGTGCAAAATAAATTATTAAAATTTTTTCTCAATTTCTTGGCAATAGTTTATTTCTTTTCGTTTTAAAAATCTACTTATTTATCGCGAACGATCTTTCTAATTCTACTGAAGTTATAGATTTTACAGGTTAAAAATTGTTCCTTTGATTGAAACAAGTAGTATAAGTAGATGCTTAGTGAGTTTCCGCATGCGCAGTAGGGTCGACCTTGAACGCGCAGGTGTGCTATTGTTATTTGGCCTTGATATGCACAGGTGTTATTCCAAGGTCAAGGTCAATAACTTGGCCTTGAATGCGAGCAGATGTTTCTTTGTTTGGTGATGGCCAGGTGGACGACGCTTATTTCAAGGTTACATTTGCGGTGTATATTTTCAATGAATGCGAGCAGCTGTTTCTTTGTTTGGTGATGACCAGGTGGACGACGCTTATTTCAAGGTTACATTTGCTTGGTCTTGAACGCGAGCATATGTTTCTTTGTTTGGTGATGACCAGGTGGACGACGCTTATTTCAAGGTTACATTTGTTTTGTATTTTTCGAGGTCGTCGGATGTATTCCTCCCACCATAAATAAATACTTGACCTTGGATTACTTCCTAATAAATATGGCTCATTTCGAAAATAGCTTTCATTGTCACTCATACATCGTATGCGTTAACTGTTGCTTTGGCATATAAAGTATTGTGTTTGTGGTGTGTTCTACAAGTGTTTATTCAAGGTACTTGACAGTAATTGTTTTTATTGTATTTTAAATCATGAGCATTTCAAAGCAGACCATAGCCGAAATTAATAATATGATAAACCAAGATATTCAATTTCTGGAACGTAGAAAATTCTCTACATTAACGGTGGGCAAAATTTATATGATAAAAAAAATTAATTCTTTGACTTCACGTTTTGGAAAAGCCATTATCGTCACATTGTTTGATCCAACACATCAAGCAACATTTGAAACATTTTTACCATCACGCGTAGCTGAAATTCTGACAGAGGATACTATTGAAATGATGAATAACTCCGGTGATCAGTACACCTTAACTTATTTGGGGCAAAGCTCACATGTATTCTCTGGAGGTAATACTAGAGCGTTGTTAAATTTTGGTTGTTTGTAATATATTGTTGATTAGGCTATTTTAATGTTGATTTAAAATGTAATAAAATAGTTCTTGTTAAGTAAATATCGAAAAACACACACTCACACACAATCACATGTCCATTATTTTCTATTTAAGATGTGTGACTGCCCTACTGTCATTGAAAATCGAGATATGTACATTAATTGGTTATCATGTAAATTAAGAGAGCTGGCTGAAGAAATACTACACTTTGCAAATTATGGTAAATCCGATATGGGTTTTAGTGAAAGTCAGTATAGGAAGTATATGAAAGACGCCGTAAATTTCACGGCTGGAGCACACACGTGCCAGAAATACCTATATGGAACCATTGATCTGGACGAATTTTGCGCTGGAATGATAAATGAAGAATTGGGAAGCTACCTATTCGAAGTGCCTCATTTACCCGATGAATTAGCTACAAAATATGGTTTGGCTCCCGCAGATGATACCACTATTCTTGATGACCTTGGAAATAAAGCAGTCACCAATGAAGTTGATAGTAAAGCATTGGGTACTGTTAGCGATGACGAAATGGAGTGTGTTCAAGAAGATGAAGAAAATCTTTAATTCATTGTATAATATAATAACATGAGATGTTAAATAAATGATTAAGTACCTAAATTATTGTTTAATTTTTTTATAAATAGGCAACCTTCACAAAAATCACATCAGTTTAAGCTAAAAATGGGTCGTGTTAACAACACAATTGATAAATTTGGGCGCCAAAAATTTAATGACCAAAATCACATTGTTCTTGTTGGACAACCAGGAGTTGGATTTAGATTGACCGATGATGGTCAATATGATATACAAGGGAAATCTCTAACTAATGTAGCACCACCAAAGAATCCTGGGGATGCCGCTAATCAGGAATATGTTCTTGAACAAAGGCGTGAAATTATTAAACGACTTAGTGAATTAGTGAATAATGATGTTTTGGAATATGTTAGAAAAGAACTTAATGAAATGAATAAAAAGCTTGCTCAAGAGGCGAATGAAGATTTTTTGCAATCTGTTACAAAAAGACTTAAGGAAATCGATTCAAAATTGTTGAATCAAGAAAAAGCTATTCAGCGTATACGTATTACGCGCATGTAGATAAAGAAACAAGTCTATTCTGTGTATGGTGACCTCGATTTTACATGGGATATGAGAGTGGAGGGGTTTGAAGGTCACCTAACAGATACAAATAGAGGCACAAAACTTTCTTGTTTCAGTCTGCATTTCAGTACTTCCAGAATACTGCATAGTAATTTATTTCCTCAAAATGCAGTCACCAAAAAGTGAACGTCAAATTGCAGTTGTTCGCCCATTCTCTGTAAACGGTCGTCAGATGTGTGCCAATTGCGAAAATTGGGAATTTATTAGTGGAATAATGGGTTTCTGTGAATGGTGTCAAAATGAGTACCATAAGAAACATGGGATGAAATCACCGCAACAAATATCTCGTGAAAATTCTAGTGAATCTCTGCAAAGTCTCGCTGTCTCAGTGGGAGGTTCATCAGAACATAATAATCACGATACGCCGGAATTCAGTCAAGAAGGGCAGCGCTGGACTTCTTCAAGCAATTTTGAAGATCTCGAAATAATTAACGAATCACCTCAAAGTCCTGTTTTCTTAGAAGGAGGAGGAGGAGGAGTAGGGGGAGGAGGTTCATCAGAACGTAATAATAGTGAGACCATGGAATTCGACCAAGAAGGGCAGCGCTGGTAATTCCGAAAAATAGAGACAATTTAGATATAGTGTAAAAGTTTCTTATGATAGTCATGTAATTTTAAATTTATGTGAATAAGTGCGTTTTTCTAATGATAGTGTGGATGTATTATTTAAATCTCAATAAAAATCTTTTTGTACTAAATATGTTTATTATTCACCATACATTTGAATTAACAAATCGCTCTTGATATATATTATTTCTGTGGTTCCGTTCTAAAATCCTCGCTAGCATTACATCCATTTTTCCAATTCTCCTTTGAAAACGATATCTATCAAGTATTAGTTGCTGAAAATTACTTTGTCTGGCTTGTCTATATGCCAAACACCAAACAGACATACGGTGGATAATATTTCTTTCTTCGTCAAATCTTACTTGCTTCATGGTGTATTGTAAAATGAATTTTTATTAGTTATGTCATTTATATATAGGCTGAACATAAAGAGAGTGAATTAGTTTTACTTTAAAATGGGTCGTGTTAACAACACAATTGATAAATTTGGTCGACAGAAAACTCCTGTTTGTAACAACGTATCGCGAGGGTTGCCCGGAATCGGATTTAAACTTACTTCAGATGGACATTTTGATATAGAGGGAAAATTATTAAGGAATGTTGCCCTACCGATAAATGATAATGATGCTGCTACCAAAGAATATGTCCTTACGGAAGTTCATCAACTTGGTTCGCAGATAAATACCATACTTAGTAATGTGCTAGTACCGGTTTTTCAAAAAATGTTTGAAGATGATGAGACCAAAATTACGTACCTTAAGGAAAAAATGTATCAAATTCACCCACATGCTGCACGGTATACTACAACGAAGATAAAGGATCCAAAAAAACCAAAATGGAAACCAACCTAGATAAAGTTCTATTTAAAAACATAATTATACTGTTAAATTGAAAATAAAACGCATAATAATTATGAAAAGCAATATTTATTATTATTATTTATAATGCATACATACGTAACGTAAAACCTATTTGATAATATTTATACAATATCTGATTTGTCTATCCAAGAATTAAATTGATTTGGAAAACCTAACCATTTTACAAACAATTGATCGTTTTGATTGTTCTTGCGTTTTCTAAGAATTTTCTCAACTAAATAAACACCAGGGCTAGCTGTCTTTTGCAGTTCTGCTTTGTAAAAACATCCTTTAATAGGTTGACCTTCCAATGATTGTAGCAAGTAGGTAGGTAGATTTGCAATATTAACTTTTGCTATTTCAAACAGTTCCGTGGACCAGGAAGGCGTATATCCTTTGTCAAATACACCTTTGTACTTGCTAATGCGAACAATGTCACCCAAATGAAATTTTTTTTTCTTCGGAGCAATTTTCAAATAGTCATATGCTTTAATAGGGGTATCCTCTTTTACACTGTTAGGCTTCATTCCAATGGTGCGGTGTTTAGTGTTATTATAGGTCTTCGTTATAGCTGGTAAGATTTGTAACCATCTGTAAGAACCTCTAGCCGAGAATTGTTTATATAACTTATTTTTCAAAGTTCTTATAACACGCTCAACAATTGCCGCTTTTTTCGTGCTATATGTGGAATAATGGTTTATATTATATTTTTTCATGAGTGCTTGAAAGGTGCTATTATAAAATTCCTTTCCTTGATCACTCTGTAAATTGTTTGGTGCATATGATGCTTCTTCAATGATGCTTTTCATGGCATTCGTAACTTCAACACCGGTCTTATTCTTAACTGCTTTGGTGTACACGAATTTGGAGTAACAATTTATACATACAACAATGTAACGGTAACCATCATTGTCAGTAGCATATTGCTGCATTTCCGCCAAATCAATTTGCCACAAATCTCGATATCCTTTTATGACCGTACGTCTTCTAACAAAATTTTTTCTTGCTGTCCTATGTAATTCATTTACGACTTTAATTTTTTCTCGGCTAGGATCCATATTATAAGGTTCCACGTCTTATCAGACACTGAGGATGGCAACTACGTGCAAAACTTAATATATTATTCCTTCTTCTCGAAGCTCTTCCATAATTGACATAATCTCATTATCATGTCCGGTATGTCCAGCTACTTTTGACCCCCACAATAATCGTAATCTATCCACTAACTCCTTAGGTTTATTCCAATAAACATATTGAGATGATTTCGACGATAGGCGCTTTTTTGCTGGTAGTTGGATTTTGTTGTCGCCTTTTTTTCTTCCTACACCACCACCACCCAGTTTGGTTCCCATAATTAGCGGTTTTATGATTCGTAAATATTTTCTCCATCGGGTTTCCCTTAAACCACGTTTCTTGTCATAACCGTCGTAGGCCGCATCCGTCAATTTCAAAATGGTTTGGTATTTTCGAAGTACATCTAGACTAATTTCGTCTTCATTATCTAGGCATGCTGGATTTTTTAGAAAAATCAAATCGTAAAGCTCAGCTGTTCCATCGAATTCAGCAATGTTTGTTTTGTTCTTGTATAACACCATCTTTCCGTTTGTTAGAAAACGAACCACCAAGTTGCCAATATATTTTGTTGATTTATTTTCTTTTTTACCAAAGCGTACACCATACACGGTATCATAATGAGATGGCTCCAATTTTAATCCATTTAAATAATCTTGAATTGTTTTTGCGGCTGAACTGCTACCACTGGATGTGTGTGGTGATGTGTAAGATGATGTTATCGTTGATGGGGAAGGGGTTTCGAACAGTGACTCACGATTTCCACGTTTTGGTGTAGGAATTTGTGTTTTTTGCGAAATCGGTGTAGATGTTTCAAAATCCGCTTCTGTTGGATGTTCTTCAAACATTTTCGCCATTCCCACCGAGCTGCTGCTGCTACTCCGACTTTGTGGTTTAGTCGTAGTACTTGATTTTTTAGTTGCGTACTGTTGCTGCTGCTGCTTTACGGCTTTAGATATAGATTCTAGTGGTTTAGAAACTGGTTCATAAAACTTTTCCAAATCATGTTCATTCTGCACTTTAGCTGCTTTAATTTGTTTAAATTTTTTTCTAACCGCATTTGTAGTTTCCAGTAGCTTTCGTTTTAATTCGATTTCTTCATTCATGATGCTTTCAAAGCACCGTTCAACGATGAAATGATTATCCAAGTTATTATTATAGGAATATATAACTATCGAATCCCTTGCGGTATCTGCCCGAATTTACATCACTATCCTTGTCAATAACTAAAAAACCATATTTATTATCCCAACATTTAGCACACATCTCTTGAAATTGTGTAAACGTCAGGTCGGGTGAAACGTGATCGGAAAATATATATTTCATATTCATCTCATCTTGTTTAAACATAATAATGAAGTTGGCATTATCCCGGACGAGCTGCTTAGGAACACGAGAATACGTTTGCGCCAAGTAAAAGGCATCCACATTTTTGTGACGTCCCATGCTAAAATACGATCTTATAACGTCCTGTTTCTCACACATAACGTCATCAAAAATAAATATTGAATTAGGTTTAGCATCCGACGGTTCCACAATGTTATTTGCGTCGCTAAAAGCGTAGTAGCCAAGACCTTTGATTGGTGATAAAATTTTCTTTAAATATTCATATTTCGGTCGATAGAGCGACTTTGAGTAGATATAAACATTTTCGAAACGCAGTCCCGAGGGGTGAGTAAGCAGCGAAATCATAACATTTGTCTTTCCACAGTTTGAAGGTCCTATTAATAATCCACGAATAGATGACGGTAGCAAAGGACCATGTCTTTTAAATAATTTTTGTTCTAGTCCAGATCCGACCTTTACATCGAGATTATCGACGGGAAGTTTTTGTTTAAGATTGACGATACGCATCTTAACAAAATCTATATTTTATACTGAACTTTCGCGTAAACTATCATTCAGATGTCGCTCGTCAGACGAAGTAGACGGTCTCGTTTATCAAGTAAGACTGGAAGCGGTATTGTTAATTCAGTAATTAATAGGCTACCGTTCGAGTTACACATTCCCGGCTATCAGTATTGCGGGCCCGGGACGAGAGTAGTAAAACGTGTGGCAAGAGGAGATCAAGGAATTAATTCTTTGGATGTCGCATGCAAAAAACACGATTTAGCCTATTTGCGTAATAGTGAAAATTTAAGTGCTCGCCACCAAGCAGATCAGGAACTCGAGCAAAGCGCGTGGAAAAGAGTAAAATTTAAAGACTCTAGCGCTGGTGAAAAAGCTGCAGCTTGGTTGGTAACCAACATTATGAAAGCGAAACAACGTTTTGGTATGGGTGTATCATCATCAAAATCGAGAAAAGCATCCACTAGAGGTAAACGTCGCTTCCAGCGCCGCCGCCGCCACACTAAAGGTAATGGCGTCGGTAAACATAAGCGAGTACACAAAGTAGCTTTTGGATCATCTATTAGACGACCCGTTCGATCAGAATTGTTAAAAGCTGGTGGGAAAAAACTTGTCGAGAAAAATATCATGAAAGCATCGAAAATAGCTGCAGTAGCTGCACGTAAATCCCTAAGAATAGCCGGTGGCAAACGAAAAATTCGCACGCCTAGAATCATTCCAATTCCGAAGACCGGAGGGATATTACCGTTAATACCAATATTTGCAGGACTATCGGCCTTAGGTTCATTAGCAGGTGGTGTAGCAGGCATCGTGCGTGCCGTAAAAGCAGTAAAAAAGTCGACTGCAGAAAAAATAGGTACCGGCTTACATCTAAGTTCAAGAGGAAACGGATTATATTTGAAACCATATCGCACAGGTTTGGGATTATTTATAAACAACGGCAAAAATAAGAAATCAAAAAACTAATAGAATCCCTACCTCAAAGACCACTATCCAATATTGATATAGAAAAGTACGCCTTAAAAATGAAAATACCACACTTTCGAGGCGTATATATGAGAGATTCATTACCTGTACGCGGTCCCAAACGTTATGAGGCCGCCATTATAAATTTGGATAGTATGTCGGGTGTAGGGACTCATTGGGTAGCATATAGAAAAAGCAATTCTGATGTAACATACTACGATAGTTTCGGTGATTTACCCCCACCTATGGAATTGGTACGATATCTGCAGATGGGTTCCGAAGCGACGAAGAAAATTTACTATACATACGACCGTCAACAAGAATTTGGAACAGTCTGGTGTGGACATTTGTGTTTGAAATTTCTTTTACAATCGTAAAAAGTATGTCTTTGACACCCCAAATGGAACGTGACAACTACACCAAAATGTTGCTATCACTTAAAGCATATCGTGAAGTCGGAGGATTACAAAAAATGACAGCTGAACAGTTAGAAAATACGCCCAAAGAAGTGTTGATCGCATTAGCTCCAAATGAAATAGCACTAGTTTGGGATAGGTTACCTAATCACCTAAAAAGTGACGTCGATATATTGAAATATCAATACTGTTTCGAACATTATAATAGCAATAATTCAGATTCGGACGAGGGCGATGGACCGATACCAAAAAAAATATTTTGTTGTTATTGCAAAATTAATGATGTGAATATAAAGGCAGAAAACAGTTTAAAAACGTCCAAAGGAATAAAGCAACGCTTCAGCTTAAATCCATTTAACTGTTGCAAACAGCAATAAAATAGCTACACAAATAGTTTCGTGGTCAGTCATGTCTTACACATTCACTCTAACAGGACATAAAAGTGTCTTAAGTGCGGATTTTTACCCACCCATCGAGTTAAATACAACAGGCAAATATGGAGTTGCACTGCTGGGATTTTACACATATAATTCGATTTTTAATATCGACGAAAGCAATAATTCATTCAGCCATTTGAAAACAGCTATACCAACGAATGTAAGGATTCCACCAGGAGCTTACGAAATTAATGAAATAGCAAAAGCCATGTACACCGCTTTAAAAGAGTCATGCAATGAAGTTGGTACCGATTTATTTTCATTAACAGCCAATAATAATACGTTAAAATGTGAGCTAAAGTCAAAATATAGCATCGATTTTCGAGGTAGCAACAGTATCGGCAAAGTGCTCGGATTTGGCTCTGTGCTGCTGCAAGGTGGACAACGACACGAATCAAGTACCATCGTGGACATAATGAAAGTGCGCATCGTACGTGTGGATTGTAATATAATTTTCGGAGCATACCTGAATTCTTTGGACAGTCATACGTTATTTGAATTTGATATTGACGTCGAACCCGGTTACAAAATCTCCAAAGAACCGCAAAATAATATTTATATGCCGATAATGCCGGATGGTCGTCAGTTTATCGACAACATTACTCTACGCATCTTGGACGATAGCGGTGATTTGATCGATTTTCGAGGTGAGAAAATTATAGTTAAACTAGAGTTGAAAAAAATCGTGTAATGGGTTTTTGCTTTAACCGTCAACTGCATATGCTGTCAACAATTCAAGATTCAGTTAAACGACATAAAAGTAAGCAGACAACACAGTCAAGGTTCATTCGCAAGTCAGACGGACGATCGAAAACACATCCGCACAGCAATCGGCAGCTCTCCGTGAAAGATTGCCAATTTCTACAATCGATCGGTTTGAAAGTGAGAAAAATTAGAAAATGATGGCCGCTAGCAGTGACAAAATCGAAGTTTTTACCGAACCAATTTTTGATAACTCCATTATTAGTTTTCAAGAACACACATATAAACCTTACGGTTCTCCAACATTCCGCAATTCTGATGAAATTCGCATACCTGTACACTTTCAAGATATCATTTTGGATATATCGGATAGTTACATTTACATCGAAGGAACATTCAATCCCAAAGACGTTACTAAAAAATGTTATCTATCAAATAATGCCATCGCCTTTCTATTCGACGAATGTCGTTATGAAATGGGAGGGGAGCAAGTTGCCGTCGTTCGGAAACCCGGAATTACCACAACGATGAAAACTATGGTGTCATTGGGTGCCGCACAAAATAGAGCTCTCATGGCATGCGGATGGGGTCTAGACGAAGAAAATCAAGGGATACTAGATTCCACAAGTAACGTGTTCTCCGGCAAGCTTCCTCTAAAATATCTCATGGGTTTCGCAGAGGATTATTCAAAGGGTATTTTTAACGTCAAGCAAGAGTTGATTTTAATTATAGCCCGCACTTTCAAAAATTGCTATATCGGCGAAGTAGATGCAGACATTTCAATTGAAAAAATTGAATGGAAAATTCGTCACATAATTCCAGACGATCGACAGAAGTTAAAGATATTATCACGCATGAATAAAGGTGGAAGTAACGCAAACGTTCCAATGGCTTACCGTAAATGGGATCTTTACGAGCTACCTTCTTTGAGAGAAACATCGTCAGACGTATGGGCCTTAAGAACTAGCACGAGTCTCGAAAAACCGAGATATTTGATTATCGGTTTTCAACCAACTAGCTCTTCCGACAACAGAGCATAATTGGATGTATCGAATTTATCCGGATTTTCTGCAATTATGCGATAAAAATTGTCGGTGTAAACTTTTAATATTAACGAATCTGTGTCTGTATACAGTAAAGAAGCATTTTTGCCAAATTTTATTTTAATGAATGAGTAGAAAAAATCATAAATTACTGTTTTCGACATGTCCAGTATGGAAAATCCGATATAAATTGGTTTATTATAAGTTACCTTTAATTGATCCATATGAATGGCAACGAATTCTTTATTAAAAACCGTTGAACTTTTAAAATAAGGACGAGAAATTAATGCTCGTGCCCCAATTTTATTCCTGTCATTTTCCCATCGGGTAACTAGTTTTATATCATTACGATTCTCCACATTTTCCATGGTCTTGCCAAAAACAGCATTAATGATTAATTTAAAAGTGTCTTTACCAAACTTTGTTGTTGCCCTATTGCGCAAATCTGTATTTAAGTCGATATATGTCTTTAACCATGGGGATTGATTAAATTTTAAAATTCTGTGTGTTTGCATTACCATTAGGCCGTTATTGATTGCTTGTTTTAATGTTCGGTAATGAATGATGTATTTCTTTTTATCGTTTAAATTCGGAATTAACTTTGAACATTTTGCCGATTCCGTGGGTGGTACAATATTTTCAACTAAAAAGGGTAAGTCGGAATGGTCATCATATAGCGTATCCGGATAATGAACGTCAACTTCCAAAACGTATCCTTCTGGACCATTATCGTCCACATCCATAATATTTAAATTTAAAATTTCATGCTCTGATAACCATCTAAAGCCGCCAAATGGTAATGCCTGCGACATACTATGACCGTATAGATTTGTTGCATCAAGATAAACAATGAAAGATGATGGTTCGTTAGGGTCGTAGTTTGGTACATATATGTTGTTGGCAGCGTGCATCCTTTCTGAACACTGACTTATACCGCCTCGAATACCTTTTTTGAAAAAATGAACCGTGTCGATATCAGTCAATAGCTCTAACTCTACCTTAGAAATACGCAACATACAATCAAACGAATACCTTGGAAGGGTATAGTACTGTGCTGGATCTAGTTTATACGTTTCTAAACAAGTATCGCGAAACTGTTCAAAAACATCGGTTAGTAATAAAACAACAGATTTCAAATATAAATCCGAATAGTCCCCCAAATTCTTACAATTAAATGTGTCCCACACCTTTTTAGCTCTATCATAATCTTCATCGCTAATGTGCTCCTCTGACAAACTATCATAA
Source organism: Philopedon plagiatum (assembly GCA_963971165.1). Taxonomy (NCBI): domain Eukaryota; kingdom Metazoa; phylum Arthropoda; class Insecta; order Coleoptera; family Curculionidae; genus Philopedon; species Philopedon plagiatum. The sequence continues at coordinate 68,990,481 of OZ020193.1, forward strand.
AACTGATTTTTTGTGGGTAAAGTTGGATGGTTCATTTTCTCCATTGAATCGACAAAACTATAGGGAAAAACACCTTTTTTGCGCATTAAATTAAACTGCTCATTATCAGAAAAATATTTTCCTGTTTCCCTGAAACTACCCACAGCTAATCCATTACCCAAATTTTCCAGCGAAGTTGATAGAAATTTAAAACTATCGATGAACCGCAATTTCAAATATTTTTTCTTTATTGTCCCACTTTTATTATCGACATAATCGTGAACGTAAATACTTTTCGTAAACGAAATATACTTTTCCTTGCTTTGAGCTAAAACATCGATCTTGTCTCCGTGACGACACAACTCTTTAATAAACATGTGGCAATCGTACCCGCTCAAGTTATGAAATATAATTGGAATAAAATTGGGTAACTTATAATTTAAATTGCAAATCGAATGAGCAGCACCAGGTCTTTTTTTCCCAGTTATGTGACAGTGGTCCTTTACTTTACAATTATTATTTTCAAAAGGTCGTTCACATATACCACATTTTGTGGCATTATTGAACTCCGCTATTTGGTCCACCGTTAAAGTTTCCATTGCTTTTATATCTCTTAAGTATGTATTGTAAAGAGATCTTAAATCACTTTCAAGTCGAGAAACGAAAACCTGGGCTGCGTCGTTTCCCCGGTAGAGCTCAAATTTTGAAATCGAATCGTCAAAGGAGCACTTAATTAAATACGCAAAAGAATATGGTTCATGTTTGATGCTTTTGACTAAGTAAGAATTTGTGGGATTTGGTTCCACAGTATCCAGCGGTTTAAGCACCGATTCAAAATCCGCGTAAACGACAAACGGTACACGCATTTGCTTTTCTATGTTTTCAAATTTTAATATATTTTCACTTACACTCCTTCCAAATTTATCTATTTTTAAATTTAGTGATGGTGTTAATGAATATTTGTGGTTACAGTCATTTTTTTGGTGTGATATCAAAGATGATGGTGAACTAAAATATATCAAACAACCATCACAAAAATACATTTTATCTCTACGCGATGTAATTTGACTGGAACATAATTTCGATAAGTCTTTTATCCAACAATAATGACTTTTAGAACAACGCGTATCACAAATATGCTCATCATCATCTTTAATACTACAATCCTTTGTTATTAACAACAAGTTTACATGTCTGTTAAGTTTTCTACCCGAATACCTTAATGGACCGACAACTTCATACTTTAACATATTATTTTCGAAAATTTTTTGCAAACCATAAACGTTAACTGAAATATTATTCATTTCTTCAAATTTTGATATATCACGCAACTTTACTGGAAAGTCTATACCTGTAAAACTCAGCAGTCTTGAATAGTGTGGATAAGATTGAATCTGTGATGCCCTTCTAGTGGCGGGGCACAAAGCAGACACGATTGACCACGCAAAACAACACTCATCTTGATTAATCACATTGATGATGGCTTTTTTCAATTCGATGAATCGGGGTAACTTTATATATGAAGATCCACCAAAAGGTTTATACTCGTTGACATTTACTTCCAGGTATAGAATTTTTTCCAGAGCCCAACCTACGAAAACAAGAAAGAGTGACATAAGTATTTATTTTATTTTTAGTCGTTAATTTATAACATACCTGAATTTTTTTCCTGAAACTCAGTCGATTGAGTCTTCATGGCTTCCACTAATGATTGATATATTTCTTCCAAATCGCTTCCTGAAGTAACAATTTCATTGCGTGTATTAAATGACTTGTCACTGTACATATTTACTTGTGTTGGTAAAAGATACCGACCAACAACCACCATATTAACTTTCAAAGCACAACGCACTCTTACTAGGTCACTTACTACCTCTAACACTTTTGCTTTAATTTCATCAAAAAATAATGAATAGTCAGTATGTTCATTATCACTTGATATACGGTATGTGGCAATCCTATTTCTAAAAGCACTGGACACGAGTTCAACACCAGCTGATATTGGTGAACATGCATTACTTTTATGGTGTATTGTTCTTTGATGAGCTGCCATTCGATTTGCTGGTATGGTTATATTGCAGCAAGTGCAAGTACGCACCTCAGATGTTGATGCCCCATCGTCAACTTTTCGCTGTTTTCCACCATGTATATTTGCAAATCGTGCTACGCACGATTCTCTTTTATGTCGTAACATATTATAACTCTGGGTAAACGATTTACCACAATTTTCACACACGTACGCCATGACTTTCAAATTAACTTGCTTGAACCGTTTTACTCAACACAATGTTCTATACTAAAATTTAATTCCCCCTACCCTCATATATACCGAACCACATTAGACCCAACCCACTCGATCTTCATACCAAAACATGTTACACCCCAATAATAACTCAAGGTAAACTAACATCACAAATGTAACCTTGAAATAAGCGTCGTACACCTGGTCATCATCAAACAAAGAAACACCTGCTCGCATTCATTGAAAATATGCATCGCAAATGTAACCTTGAAATAAGCGTCGTCCACCTGGTCATCGCCAAACAAAGAAGCAGCTGCTCGCATTCATTGAAAATATGCATCGCAAATGTAACCTTGAAATAAGCGTCGTCCACCTGGTCATCACCAAACAAAGAAACAGCTGCTCGCATTCATTGAAAATATACACCGCAAATGTAACCTTGAAATAAGCGTCGTCCACCTGGCCATCACCAAACAAAGAAACATCTGCTCGCGTTCAAGGCCAAGTTATTGACCTTGACCTTGGAATAACACCTGCGCATATCAAGGCCAAATAACAATAGCACACCTGAGCGTTCAAGGTCGACCCTACTGCGCATGCGGAAACTCACTAAGCATCTACTTATACTACTGAAACAGATGTTTTTCTTGCACAAGACTCACATCATGAGTGGTTTCACAATGTTTCATGAATTCTGGCAGAAAACATACCTTAAAATTATTATATAAAGAACAATTTTTGTCTTTTATTCTGAAGCCAGAATCAGTTGCATCATGGACTCTTTTTTGTGCGCCCTACAGTTTCTTTCTGCAGGAATCCTAACTGTCGCGTAGGTGATTTTCTAATATTAAAGACGTAATTTATTACAGAAAACTACAGGAAAAACTCGTGTGGTAATATTTACAGATGGAAGAATTATTTATTACTAATACATAATACAGAAAAATAATATTAATTGTGCATTTCAACATGTCCACCGTTCAGTTCTATGCAGCGAATTGTCCGAGAATGTAGTTCTTTCAAAACATTTCTTAGCATGTACGGCGTAATACCATTAACGCACTGTCTTACAACATCTTCTAAATGCTGAACATTCCTAAAAGGCCTTTGGGCATAAATTTTCCGCTTAATGTAGCCCCATAAAAAGAAATATATCGGGAGATCTCGCTGGCCCCGGGTTGGCAGAATATCGCCCAATCCACTGGTCTTGAAATTTCTCATCCAACCATGCCCAAACTTCCAGCGTGCTATGAGCGGGAGCACCATCGTGTTGGTGAAACAATTCTCTTCGCCGTTCTAATAGTAGTTCATGTAAAAAATTTAGTATTTCTGTATCTAGGAAGTGTAAATAACTTTCTGATATTAAATTTTGTCTGAAAAAGGTCCAACAATTTGGGTGTTTAATATCCTACACCATAGGTCTACTTTAAAATGGTATATATTGTTTCTAGTCTCTATTACGAAATTTGGGTTCTCGTCCGCCCACCATCTACAGTTCTATGAACTAACCACACCATTAGATGAATGTGTCAGTAAAAAGAATATTGTTAAAACAATGTGTCTTCCCCTTTTCCTTCCATCCAAAATTTTGGTTTATAGGCACGAAATTTATTTTTTACTCTCATCGACCGCTCTGACATTCCAACATGTTCGAGTTGTTCGTTGAGACAGCGGCATAAGAGGGTTTTCCACAGTGGATAGCATGACATCCTTTGCATCTTCACTGTTAATAGGCCTGCGATGAGGAACTTTGTATTTACTATCAACAGAACCATATTCTTTAAATTTACTTTAAAAGTCTTGCCACTGTTGAATGATGAACATTTTCTCTAGGATGTCTAGCATTAAATATTTCTGCAGCATGACTTTGATAATTATCGCCTCATATTAAAACTAACTTAATTTTTTCTTGAAGAGATAACTTTTCTGCAGCCATTGCACATTAAACTGACATCATCGCTTGACAAATAGAAGTAAAAAGTTAGTAGGAATAAGATACATTGTGTTTGAATTTAAAAACATTACCTGTTCTTGTTGCGTTAGTACATGCCTACCTTTTAGTTTTTCTTTTAGTTTTGTGTAATAAATTACGTCTTTAGAGTGTATTTTAATAGATAAATCCGTAAAATTTAAAATACTGGTTAAAAATATTATAAAATCACCTACGCGACAGTTAGGATTCCCCTAAAACAACAATTTTCAGTTATTTCTCAATAAAAACGTACTAAATAACTGGGGATCAACACAGTTGATCGTAAAACATTTATTTAAGAGCAAAAGATCTATTTTAAAGGCAGAAACAGAAAATTTATTAACGAAACCCAAATTCTGGACTCGGCTATAAAATTAAATTATAAACACTTTTTTCAAATAAAATTTTTCGATATTTTTACAAATAGCTTGAATTTTGGCTATACAAACCCAGAAAATTTGAATTTCCCGCCAAATGACAGTCGGCATCACAGAATCGCTTTTTGGATTTCAGGTGATGCAACGACAAATGGTCAAGTTGTTTTTTTCCAAATCTAATAATACATTTTTTCCCATAAATGTCGCACACTTTCTGCCTGCCACTGTGTAAGTGCGCCTCACGCTTTTAAATTTAATTACCTATTTAAAGAAATGTTTTATGGCTGTACAAGTCACGGGCGGATTTAGAATTACGTCTAGGGGGCGCAACGTCACCTCACACAAAAGAACAGACAAAAAAACACATTGCGACATTACTTTTTTATCGTTTAGGGTTCTAAGAAATGTGCACTATTTCATAATGGACGAAATATCTAAACCGGTTCTTGCGAAAACAGAACGGTTTGTCTTCCTAACTTACCAATATTCTAGCTTTTTTTTAATTACTTATACCTTCTGTCCATTTGGACTGATACGTAAATTTTTTTCGAAAATCCATTTTTTTCAAAATATATTTGCTCCAAAACAGAACTTTTTCAATAATACAGATATTCGAAAACTAGGGAGGTTTTCATTTTTTTTTCTGAAGCCAACTTCGAATTTTTTTAACCACTTTTTGAAACTAAATTTGTTCAAGAAATCATTTTGGAAAGAACATTTTTTAAACATTGTTTCGAAAAAGACTTCGAATATTCAATTAAAAAACAACACTTTTTTGAAAGTAATTTACTACAGAGTAACATAGCAAATACAAATAAACGTAAACCTGACCAAACACAAAAAAGGTTCGTTTAGAATAGTTCAGGATCTTTTTGACATTTTTTCATTGACATTTCATTCATTCATAATTTAAATTTAGAAAAACTATGTTTTCAAAAAATTATATTTCCGGGAAATGTATTTTTAAAAGGTTATATATTTTCGAAGCTGTTTTTTACTTAATTTAACATCAAAAAAGACATTTGTTCAAAATTCATTTTTTCAGAGAACATCTTTTTCGAAATTAAATTTTTTTGGATAGTATTAATTTAACCCAATTTAACCCCAATTAAACCCAAGCAACGGCTTTTTGAAAAAGTAATTTACCAGAAAGTAACATACCAAACCTAAGGAAACCTGATCAAACCCAAAAAAGGTTCGTTTGGGATTGTTCGGGATCTTTTTTCGTCTTTTTTTTCATTAACATTTTCCAAGCTACTAGAGTTCATAATTTAATTTTCTATATATTGTTTTCAAAAAATTATATTTTCGAAAAATGTACCAGTTTTGAAAATTATTTGTCTGGAGACATTTTTTGAAAAAACGTACTTTCGAAATATGGGATTTTGGAGAAAATATTTTCAAATTATTTCATAAATCCGTTTTCTAAAACGCAGTGACTATATTGTCCGCCGGGGCGCAGGGCGACAGTTAGGCTTAGAATTCTGCCGCAAGGCGGACTCATGCAAATAATAAGAACTTATCCGCCGTAAAAATTATAGTGCGGCGGACGCAATGGTTGATAATTCATTTTCCGCCTTTCGACGGATTTTACTGCATAGTAGCTAAGATCCGCCGACAAAATTTTGGCAAGCTTATAAAATTTTTAAAAAATTGGGATAAAATTAAAACTACTTAAGTTGATTTGCTTTTCATTACAAAAATAAAAACAACTACTCATGTACTAAAAACTGTAATATAAAGTCCAACCTAGACAATGCCTCTCAAAGATATAATTAATAATAAAACATAATTTCCTAAAAACCAAGGGAGAAAAATTATTCGTCCACCAACATTTTTTTTCGAAATTCGTCCAAACATGCCAAAACTAATAACGTGTGTGGTACCTTTTTGATTTTATAATTTGTTGTAACCTGTTAGGCATTGACTTTACCAGTTTTATAACAAAACCTACCAATTTTTGATCATACTTCTTGACATCTTGCTTTTAACGCCTCTTTGTTGGAAATTTTATGTTTTTTTACCCTTTCTTTGGGTTCCCACCATAGATGTTCATTCAGGTTAACGTCTAGGGATTGCGGTGGCGTTTCCACTCTTGGTACGCTATACAGTATCCACTCTTTAACGATCCACCGCTCTATGCTTTGGATGTTGTCTTGAAATTGTCTCCAATTCACATTTTCTCAGCGCGTTGTCTTAAATTCTTTTCTAAAATGTCCATGTATTGTAGACGAACCGATCCATAGTTTCGTCAATAAAATGGAGCTGGCCCACTCCATGCCATGACATACACCTCCAGATTAGAACGGAATCCCGTCCGTGCTTTACCGTTGGAATTAAATTTTTAGGTTTGTAGACTTCCCCGCGCTTTCTGTACACCAAAACCTTTTTTTATTTTACCAAACAACTCAATTTTTATTTCGTCAGTATATATCATGTTTTTACAGTACTCAGTATTTTTGTCAAAATGCCTCTGAGCAAACTCGAGATGCTTCTTCTTATTTTTCTTATTTACAAATGGTATCTTCCGACCAACTCGTGCCTGTATACCCTGGTTTCTTAACTAATTTCTTATTATTGTTACATGGATATCCTTTTTGTAATCACTGGCTTAACTTTTCACTGTATCAGTCGCAGTAGTTTGCGGATTTTTACTAACTTTTCTTAGTATTTCTTGTTTGTCTCGAAAAGTCAGTACTTTTTCTTCCTCTCCTTGACAAGGTTTATGTTGTATGGATTTTTTCATATTTTTTTTATAATATATTCAACTGTTGACCGGCTTCTTCCAACAATTTTTCTTATGTTTCTTTGAGATCTTCCTTCTTGATATAATTTTATTATCAAATGTCTGATTTCTTGAGGTACTTCTGATGATTTGCGACAAATTTTGAAAATTTGCTGTATTCTTTAGACCACGGAGTCTCAAACTGCTATTAAAAATAATTTAGAATCTATATTTAGGAATTTTTTATCACTATAAGAACAGATAAATACATTCTATGTACATCTTTAATTTTTTTTGGAAGTGGACGAATAATTTCGCTCGCCGATATTTTATCAAATTATCTTTCTTGTGTGTTTTTTGTCCAACGGATTCTGATAATTATGAAGAGTTATTGTTATTTTCATTTCTCGGGAAAAGAGATATCTGTTAACTTAGGTATTTGTAAAATTTTACTAAATTTAATGTAGAAGTTTTATCTATATCTTTGAACTTTGAACAATTACAAGTGGACGAATAATAAATCTCCCGACTGTGTAAGATGGACTGGTATTTAGGTAGGTTTACAAAATTCTTAAGTAATCAATAAATAATAATGTTTGTCAGGTAGTAATAACACAGAAGGTCTACTTCCTTGTCAGGTAGTAATAACACACACATGCAATACAATGCCGGCGGTATCTCATATACAAACCAATAATTCCGCCGGCCGGCGGATTAATTACCATTCCATTAAATTGTCCGCCGATAAAAATATTATATTTACGAGCCGCGGCGGAAAAGTGTTATTTTCTAAAGACTTCCGCCGCTTGGCAGAATGTTCCTGTATTACAGATAAATTTCGCCGAAACATAACCTATAACTTTCACTCTACATTGTAAAAGCACGTGTTTAGTTGTATTATAGTTTGTTACCTAAAAAATGGAAAAAGATATAAGACTTGGAGAAGTTTTCGAGTCCTATGAAGAATTTGTTGAAGTACTAAATAGATACTGTGATAAAAAATATGTATCATTTTATAAACGAGAGGCTAGAACTATCTCGGGAGCAAAGAAGAAAACCAACGAAAATACTGAAGAACCAGAATAGAATTATTTTAAAAATTTTTGTAATACTTAAAATTACATACATGTATTATGTTTATTTTGTATTAAATAAATATTATTTACAATGTAGCCCTGAAGGTGAGTAAAAAATTATTTTTCTTGCATGTGTGTGTTATTATTAGGTACTACCTGACAAACATTATTATTTATTGATTACTTAAGAATTTTGTAAACCTACCTAGGATTAGGATTAGGATTAAGGTGAGTGGGTCAAGAACTGACCCTCCACTGCGACCATCGCGATCTATTGTGGCTCACATCTCTATTAGATTTCTTCCAGCAGATCCAGCCTCTGAATGAAGCTGATTATAGTGCTGGGAGAGGCGTAGATTAGATTTCCTGGCGGAAGCACCCCCTCGCCAAATAATGAAAATCTTATTCTACCTGCCGCAGGGCATGTGCACACTATGTGTTCTGCCGTTTCCTCATCCTCCATGCAGAGTCGGCAGTCGGCGTCTTGCGCCAGTCCGATCCGCTCCATGTGATGTCTCAGCTTGCAATGGCCGGTAAGTAAGCCTACTAGAATTTTGAGGTGCGATCTGTTTAGTTCCAGTAGTTTATTCGCGGTTTGATGTGTCAAAGGATTGTTTATGAATGCCTTTGAGTGTCTTAGACCCGGGATTCTCGACCAGTATCTTGCCCATTCCTCTTCGGCCCAGGCTGAGAGCGCACGCTTGGCCGCTGTATAGGAAATGCCTAACACAGGCTCGGGACCTACAAACTTCGACGCTGCCCCTCTCTTAGCGAGCAGGTCGGCTGCTTCATTGCCCTCGAGGCCTGTGTGTCCCGGTATCCACACCAGGGTGATTTTGTTCTTTTTTCCGATTACAGTCAGCACCTCACGGCATTTCCACACCATATTTGAGGTGCACCAGCTGGATTCCAACGCTTTAAGAGCAGCCTGACTGTCAGAAAAGATTTTTATTGTTTTGCGTGTGTATTGCCGTTTTGCCAGCATTCTTACACTTTCCTCAATGGCGTACACCTCTGCCTGGAATACAGTCGCTAATGACCCCAGGCTATATGTCAGCTCTGTCTTTGGGTTATTGCCATATATTCCGGCTCCGACACCCTTGCTAGTTTTGGATCCATCGGTAAATAAGCAAATATCTGCTCTAAGTAGGTCAGTTTTATTCCGAACCCATTCTTCCCTTCCAGGATAGATTATTGTATAGGGCATATGGTTGCTTAACCTTTTAGGCATGATGTCCGAGGGCATGCCCAGAATGCCGTGAGCTAAAGTGCCCTCCAGCAGACTTGTCTCCCTCATGACATATGCCTGCATGCTATTTGTTGCATGATAGAGTCTGTATGTGGCCCATCTTGCCTCTCTCTCCAGATATATGTGGAGAGGGAGTAGTTCTAGTAGGGCCTCCATAGATGCCGTTGGCGTGGTGCGGAAGGCACCCGTAATCGTCAGGCATGCTTGTCGCTGTAGGCCGGACAGCTTGGCTTGAGCTAGCCGCTGATGGCCCTTCCTCCACCAGACGACAGAGCCATATGCTATCATTGGTCTTACGATCATTATGTATAGCCAGTATATCCGTTTAGGCGACATGCCCCAGGACTTGCCACAGACTCTGCGACACGTCCATAGGGAAAGGGTCGCCATACGAATCACTGCTTCCATATGTGAGTTCCAATTGAGCGTTTTGTCCAGAATTACTCCTAGATATTTCGCTTCATTTGCAAAAGGAATAGTTTCACCTTGTAAGGAAGGAGGTCTTAAGTTTTCCAGCTTCCTTTTCTTAGTGAATGGTACAATGACCGTTTTGTGGGGATTGACGGACATTTCTTCCCTCACACACCATGCGTAGATGGTGTTTAGCACTTCCTGAAGAGTGTTTGAGATCAGCTCCTCCGATTTGCCTTTAATTAGTATGACTAGATCGTCTGCATATGCCTGCACCTCGACTTCCCACAGAGAGACCATAGCAAGCAGGTCGTCCACCAAGAGTGACCATAGTAGGGGGGAAAGAACCCCACCCTGAGGACATCCCTTAGCAGCCCTAAACTTGATAGTCTCTCTTCCTAGAGAAGTCGAGATAATTCTGCATTCGAGCATAGTTCGTATCCAGTTACATATTACAGGTTCGACCCCTCTAGAGATCGTAGCCTCGTAGAGTGAGTCTAGTGGTGCATTATTAAATGCTCCTTCTATGTCAAGAAAAGCTGCTACTGCTATCTCCCTGCTATCCAAGGAGTCAGTAATGCTCGCGACAAGGTTATTTAGTGCCAGCTCTGTTGATTTTCCAGCCTGGTAGGCATACTGGTGCGCGCTGAGGGGATGATTGTTTAGTGCACCACTCCTCATGTGCCCGTCGAGTATCTTTTCCAGGCTTTTCAGCAGAAAGGATGTCAGGCTGATTGGTCGAAGCGACTTGGGATGTGGGTCAGTGCGACCCAGCTTGGGTATATAAATTACCCTAGTCGCGACCCAGCTAGATGGTATATAACTCCAAGCTAGACTAGCTCTGAAAAGTCTTATAAGAGAGGGTAGTAGTATATCCAGTCCGATCTGTAGCAGAGCTGGGAAGATACTATCCTCTCCTGGCGATTTGAAAGGTTGGAAAGAGGAGATTGCACCTCTCATCGCTTGTGCTGTAATTATTTTGTTGACTGTCGCCCAGTCTTCTTTCTGAGGCCGTTTCGGTCGGCATTCACTGGAGACTGTTTGATCAGCCAGAATTAGGCTGCCCGGGAAGTGGTTTTTAATTAAAAGCTCTAACGTTTCTTTCCTAGATTCAGTATAGGAGCCGTCTGGTCGAATTAACGAACCCATCTCCTTAACCGGTTCTCTGGATAGAATTTTGTGAATTCTGGTACTGCTTGGTACATCCGCTATACCCTCACAGAACCTTCTCCAAGATTCTCTTTTTGCGTTGCGGATTGCTTTGTTGTATTCTGTCAGAGCAGACCTGTATTGATCCCATTCACCTATTTCTTTAGCCCGGTTGAATAGACGTCGGATTTCTTTTCTTTTTGTATCTAGGCGTTTATTCCACCATGATGCAACCTACCTAAGTACCAGTACATCTTATAGATATATAAATTATAAAGCTTGCCAAAATTTTGTCGGCGGATCTTAGCTACTGTGCACTAAAATCCGTCGAAAGGCGGAAAATGAATTATCAACCATTGCGTTCCGCCGCACTCACTCGATACTATAATTTTTACGGCGGATAAGTTCTTATTATTTGCCTGAGTCCGCCTTGCGGCGGAATTCTAAGTCTAACTGTAACCTTCCGCCGGCGCGGCGGACATAGATATAGCCACTGCGTTTCTAAAAAGCATTTTTGAAAGAGCGGTCAGGACATTTTTAAAAAAATTTCGAGTTCGAAATATGTTTTCGAGAAAATATTTTTGAAAAATTTCGTTAATCCATTCCATTTTTCCAAAGGTGTTTTTCGAAAAAAAAATACTTTCCAAAGAGATGTTTACACAAAAAATAATCGACAGTGACCAAGTGATTAGGCGGCACTCTAGACATGCTTAAAATAGCTTAGGAGGTGTCTGTGTTGACACAATCAGTCTCACCTTCTGCCAAGATCTTTTTACAAATCACAAATAATAAATATATGTATATTATGCCGTTCAAAAATTTTATTATTGTAAATAGTGTACACAAATGGCTGAATGTCAGAAAAACTGTGCTCACTGAAACTGAAAAAAATTACGCGACCAGGACCATGACGACCAAAATTGTTTGACCAATTTCATATGACATGGCCATACACAGCTATTATACTGGGTACTGGGTGTCCAAAATTCAAGTTTTATCACTGAAATCTGTGCGTCAAATCTGAACAAACCTTTTAGTTTTTGCGTTTTCCTTGCTTCACCTTTTCGTACTAGCACTATGTTGCGACAATATAAGTCAATTTTTCTTGCTAACCGCATTGGTTACCCGTTTGTTCCTATAATTTGCAAATATTTTTTGCGGTGAATAACATCTGCATGTTTGCGACGGAAACATGTTTTTTATGATAGTTTTTTTTGGATGTTTTACATATTAAATAGTAAATTATTAAAAATTATTATGTTTTTGTATTTTTTGATTTTTCAAATTTAAAAAAATCTTAAAATACCAAAAATTATTCTAAACAGGACTAAAACATCTAAATTTATGAGATTAGGTAAAACAAGAAATTATTTTTTAAGAAAATAGCCTTTTTTCAGTCTCTTTGTCGTATTTTCGGGATTAAAGTCTGGTGATTCGTTACCGTGGAGATTTTTAGCAATTGTTTGTCAAGTAAACTTTTTTATTGAAGCGAGTTTGTAAAAACATTAAACACATCATGACATGACACAATTCATGCTTTAAATTACCTTCATAATCATCTTCGTTAAATTGTCTAGAACAGATTCTAGCATTTTTCACATTAAACTTATCTTTCCGTCTGCACAGAAGCTTCCAAACACTTTGTGTTTCTTTGTTTTTGGGGAAGCTAAAAACTTTAATATCGGGCATAAAGCCTTGCATTGATTGTTCACATCACAACTATACACAACATACCTCATTTTCATTTTTAAGCTCTTAGAAGTGATATAAAAACACCAAAAAATAACTTTAAAACACAACGGGATCTTAACAAAGACGTGTGTCGTTTACAAAAGACGGTAGAATTACTCACAGCGTGACGTACATGGCCACGCCTACGCCAAGTAATATTACCTGAGACAAAAATATTTGTGATGTGCGGTTATTCAGGAAATAACGTGCAATTTTACCTGTAAAAAAAATCCAAGAAATACGCTGCCTTTCTAACAAATGGCATTTGTGCAAGTGACAAAAATCCTCGTCTTTGACTCGAATTCTTAGTCACTAGCATGTATGCCATTTTTCAACAAAAGTGCCCGACAACAATTTTTACGGAAAAATTAGATGCACTTATATGCATGCAAAATCGAATAAGTCGCTTACAGGAGCTGTCAAGCCGTTTTTTGTTTAAAAATCATTTTCGACATGAAAATTCTGTCTTCTGATTGGTTGGAATTAAAACGACGGAAACAGGAAAAATCATTTGCGTCTACATCAGGGTCTCCGGAATTTCGGCTGCTTGGCTTCTTGACGTTTGAAGCTTTCAGTTTGCGTTGTTAACAAGTTTACCGATTTTGTAGCATCAGCCGCATAGTCCAGTGGTTAAAGGGTTCGCTTATTGACCCCTTAGATCAAAATGGTTTTTTAAAATTCTTTTTCCATTAGAACCTCTTTATTACGGCATTTCTTAAAATACTAAACCGATAACCGGAATTCACAAATCTTTAAGCTCACGCAATGTCAAATCACCCATGCGCTGCAGGAACTCGTTCGGACAGCTGCTAAGCTATCAGATGCTGCGTTCGCCTGTGGTTACCCTGAGCTAACATCAGCTCCCAGCTCCGCTGGTCTCCCGTGTCGCTGGATGCATGGCATCACAAGACGACGCGCACTTTTATTTATTTTGTTTATATACTTATATACTCTTTTTGTTTATATATTTATATACATACATTGTAACCTAGGCGAATTGAGAAAAAATCAGAAATAATAAAATTCTTAAAAAAAAAACAAAAAGGAAGCTTATTGACCCGCAGGCGTTGGTTCGATTCCGGGCCCGAATGGAACTTTTTTTTTAAATTTTTGTCATTTAAAATATACAAAATTAGGAAATCGCCTCTAAAAAGTGTATTGGAAATACTCCTTCCTCCATAAAAACTTTGTTTTGTCTTTTTTTTAAAGGTCCCGAGCAAAAAATTAATCGTGTCTACGTGTCTAGGTACCTTAAACTAAAAATTATGTTTTGTTTGAGAAATAATATAATGTCTTCTTGTGGCCATGGAGTTGAGAAATACGTTCTCGGACAGGTTTGCTCAGTTCTAGGGTTGCTCAGGATCTTTTTTGATACTTTTTAAAGGTTCCGAGCAAAAAATTAAGGTCAAACGTCAAGAAGCCAAGCAGCCGAAATTCCGGGGTCCCTGTAGACGCGAGTGGAAAAATGCTTCGAAATGGCCATTTTTAGGACAGAAGAAACAGAAGTCAAACAAACACAACGCAACGCAAAATTGTATACTACGATAAAACTATTTCCGTCGTAATTATTCTACTTAAGTACTATTCCTATTCCGCGTTCTGTTAGATTTTAAATTTCAATAACGTTGCATGTTACAAGCTATTCCGAGAATCTCAAGGTTCCGACGTTGGAATTGTTAAAAAGTAACAGGTTTTTGGAACTGATCCGTAAGCGGAACAGGTACGAAACGGCACTGTTATTAAAAAATAACAGTTTGTACCACCTCTAGTAAAATCGAGTAAGTCGCTCACAGGAGCTGTCAAACCTTTTTTTTTTTGTTTACAAATCATTTTTGACATGAAAATTCTATCTTCTGATTGATCGGAAATAAAACGAAGGAAACAGAAAAAATATATCAAAATAGCCATTTTTAGAACAGAAGAAACAGAAGTCAAACAAACACGACGCAGTGAACTAGTATACTACGATAAAACTCCGAATTTTGTGACATTTAACGTAATTTGGCAAAATCGCCTAACCAAAATGTAACACGCAAAACTTGGAAGTAATTCCTACGTCAACTTCTATCCAAGCAAAACAACTTTTCGTGGGTTGTGTCAGTGGCGATCCGTGGTCAGTAAAAGAGGTGAGGCCAAAAGTTATAATATGAAGCATATAGTTTTATTTAAAACACACATCAAAACGTAAAATATCTTAAAACGGAAATCAAATGGCAAACTTAAAAACAAACTAAGAAAAATGCAAAATTATGTTTTATAGATTAAGTCTATCTTTCTGTTGCACTTAATCGCAAACGATCCTATTACTAAGTTATAAAATGAGTCAGAAGAATACATTTTAATTATTAAGCCTTTTCTATAGACACTACAGCCAAACCATTTAACATTTCTTGTGCAGTCGAATTTCTCGAATAAGTTTTATGAGTTTTAAAGCTAAAAAATTTCTTTCAACTGAAACCGATGCTCCAGGTAGTGTTGGCTATTAACATAACAATTTGTACATTTCTGATAAAACCTCGTTTAGACCATTTTTGAACATTTTGTCTCTATAATCTGGCAAAGATAAGGAACGGAACTGTTTGTCAGCAAAAAAAATTGTAAGCTCGGTTTTGCATCGGTCTTTTTGGAAAAGATTTTTATAACTTTGAACTAAATTGTTAAATAACTGATTTAGAAATGATACGTCAAAATCGGCAAAAAGCGTTTGGTTAAATTAGGTTCAAAAATAATAACTTAGTAATACCGTTAAATCGATCTGTAATTTGATTATTATCAAGCACTTCATAAAATATCGCCTAGTAAGTCAATGTAACATCATTGTTAATTAGGTCCTTATTTTCGGTTCTTGCCCGTACACTTGTATAATAGTACTTGTGAAGTAGGTCTCCCATTAGTAACAGTTTAATTTTTTTCACGTTGAGAACGCATAGAAAATGACGTTTGCCGCAGCAATAAAACATCATAAAATACGTAGCTCCGTTCTCAAATAAAATATCTAGTAAATCAGGAGGCCAAGCGCTTTACAGGCCTCTCTCTCTTCACTATAAATTCGCGAGTGGAAGCAACGAATACGTGTACGCGTAGAAGTGAGTAATATAAACATACTAAATAAAGACAGAACCATTCACACACGTCCAGAGACGAGCTGCTTCGACAGTCTAGCGCTCACCGGGCCTCTGCTGCATAGGCCGTTCTCTCATAGAAGAACTTGTTAACATACAGCGCGTACTGCGAATATCGCATGTGGTTCTTTTTTAGTCGAATATATTGTCGCAAATATTAGCGCTTCCCTTGAAAATAAAAGTGGCATTATAGACGTTTGCTAAACCTTTCGACCTTTATAATTGCCAAACTTATATAATAAATTTTAGATTTGAAGTAATGTGATGAAGAAGAGCAAAACAAAACATGTTAATCAATCTTACGAAAATTTTCATTTTTACATTTTAAATTAATTGTAGTGAGGAGATCTTACGAAAATTTTCATTTTTACATTTTAAATTAATTGTAGTGAGGCCGGGCCTCACCTGCCTCATGCTACCGATCGCCACTAGGTTGTGTTGCTGTAAGATCTGGTTCTTTAAATAATCTGCTTCAATTGTTTGCTATTCACACTTGTCGCATCTATATAATTCTACTTCTTGGGGAGTTTTATTTTAATCGCATATGTCGCATCTAAACAATTTAACTTCGTCGGGAGTTTTATGTACTAAGTAGTGGTTTTTTAAATTAGCCCTACGGCGTGTTTGATCATCGCATATGTCGCATCTAAATAATTCAACTTCTTCGAGAGTTTTATGTTTCAAGTAGTGACTCTTTAAACCAGACTTATAACGTGTTTGATACTCGCATTTGCCGCATTTAAATGATTTAACTTCTTCGGGAGTTTTATGTTTCAAGTAGTGTCTCTTTAAATCAGACCTATAACATGTTTGATAATCACATTTGTCGCATCTAAATAATTTAACTTCTTCGGGGGTTTTATGTTTCAAGCAGTGACGCTTTAAAACAGACTTATAACATGTTTGATAGTCGCATTTGTCGCATCTAAATAATTTACCTTCGTCGGGGGTTTTATGTTTCAAGCAGTGACTCTTTAAATGACACTTATAGCGTGTTTGGTAATCGCATTTGTCGCATCTAAATAACTTAACTTCTTCGGGGGTTTCATGTGTCAAGTAGTGACTCTTTAAACAAGACTTATAACGTGTTTGATAATCACATTTGTCGCATCTAAATAATTTAACTTCTTCGGGGGTCTCATGTTTCAAGTAGTGTCTCTTTAAACCAGACTTATAACGTGTTTGATAATCGCATTTGTCACATCTTAATAATTTAACTTCTTCGGGGATAATATGTTTCAAGAAGTGACTCTTTAAATGATACTTATATCGTGTTTGGTAATCGCATTTGTCGCATCTAAATAACTTAACTTCTTCGGGAGTTTTATGTTTCAAGCAGTTACTCTTTAAACGAGACTTATATTTGTTGCATCTAAATAATTTAACTTCTTCGGGGGTTTTATGTTTCAAGTAGTGACTCTTTAAATCAGACTTAGGGGAAATTCGGATAGCCCCGGACGACGTGTAGCCCCGGACACAAGGTATTATACGTCTTCAGAGTGGTTAGTAGTGCGCCTGCACCTGGGGTCTGAAGGTTTAAATGGGCTTTATGGCAACAAGGGATTTTCCCAGTGTTGCCTGAGTAACAAAGCAAAAAGTCGCCATCGATCCAAGAAAAGTCCCCACTTTGTCGCCACAGCTTTTTTGAGATATTGGGGTTAGAAAACTGTCAGTACTAAATAAAAAAATGTTTTTGTGGAGCAAGCTTGGGGGAATCTCCAAAATTTGACGTACAATTCGTGGCGTGTTCGGATATTCTCTTTGAGAAATCCCTCGGTGCAATCATGATTATTATTGCGACGTTGTTTCTTACGTATTGTATACAACGTGTATATTCATATATTCAATTTTTTCACCTGTAAAAAGTCGCCAAAAATAAGCTTTTTATTGAAAATCGCCGCCACACTCTCATGAGACAAAAAGTCGTCATTTTGGCGACTTGTCGCCCCAAATGGCAACACTGGGATTTTGCGGGGTAACGCCACCTCACCAAGTAAGGTGAGGAAAATATCATGGGACTATCACTACAAATTATGATTAAAAACCACGTGATGTGCTATCCATGGATACGGTTGGTTATTCTCGGACCACTAGAACAGCTTAGCTCACGGAACAGATTGTTCATTTAGCCTGGTGCAACCTGGTCTCATAATGCTGGTTCAGTCTAACAAATAGGGAGTAAACGTTGTTTCTGGTTGTTTCACTTTGTCTTTATACTCTTGACTGTTGCAGGGAGTAACACTAAAGTTAAATGAACCTAGCTTTCTTTGCCAGTCGTCCTTTCGTTTGGGTTTGGGCTTGGGCGCCATTTTCTTGGGATCAATAATTCACACTTAGACAAGGAAAGAGAGGGGACGCGTAACTATTTGACATGAAGTGTGACCATCCGACACCAGACCGATCCGCTCAATGGCGTAACTAGAGGTTTTGTAAATTAATTTAATTTTTTTCCTTCTTGCTGCAAAAACTGTATGAAATAGAATATTTAAAATAGTGCTATAAAATAAAACAATGTTATACTGGATTTTTTTAAAATTATGCATTTATTTTTGTAATTTCATAACAAAAACCATACTGATGTACCAAAGAAAAAATCGAAATACACTTACATATTAGTATTAGCTTAGACGAGGAAAGAGAGAGGACGGGTAATACATGCTACGGATATGAAGCCATCTGACACCAGACCCCGGATCACGCCACATAGAATTCTATTCTACGTGTCAAAGTCACATGACTACTCAAACAAAACAAACAATCCATCACATGGCCACTGTCATTAGTGTCAAAATCGCGTAGAACTCAATGCATCGTGATCCAGCACCAGGCTACGGCGGCGTATCATGAGAGGCGATTGTAGACTTTTACCAAAACGAATAAAACGACTTATAGTAATAATTTATTTTTGGTTTGTTAAATGTGGAGAAAATCAATAGATCCAATGTACTCCTTCAATTTTAATTGTTCTCAAGTATATTTAAAAAAATATATGTAATATAATAATAATAACAATTCTGAAAAGTTATTAAAACTAACTATATAGGTACATAGGCAAACAAATTTAGAAACAATAAATATTAAGTACGCCTAATAAACTGATACAAAAATAAATATTTACATAATACAAAAGTTGTGTAAAGTTATTCTGCTTTTCAAATTCAAATTGAAATAAGCTTTATTGCCAGAAGACTTACATCTTATAGACAAAGCAAGAAGGTAGTTCCTATATGATACATGATCCTACATACTAGTATTTCATTACAAATAAATATATATAAAAAAATATCTAAATAAAGTATATAAGCAGACCAACACTAATAAAAGACAAACTCAACAAGGTATACAAACAATACACATAATTTTACAACTCGATATAATCATATAGGTGTAAAAAAATTAAAATGAGTCATCATAAAATTCAGCAAAAGAATAAGAAGCCCTGTCAGTCACCAAATGTCTAACTATTCAAAGACTTTATATTGCTTGGAAGGTAGTTGTACTGCTTGGAAAAACCGTCTTCTAAGCTGTTTTTTTCATGGTGTTTCATCTAAGTTTTGTTCCACATTACCGGCCTTACTATCCCTGGCTGGCACAACAGAAACAGAACAGGAACGCCTCCAATTTCTTGCCTACAACAATACATTTAATTAGCTTATTTCTAGCATATGATACCTACACTAGGTACCTATATTACAAAATAATATTACAAAATGTTGTGTAAAGTATGACTTACTTGCTTTGTTTGTGACATTTCCTGGAGATATTTAGGCAGTTCCTCAAATACTGTAGGTACTGCATCATCTAATAGACAAGTTTTTTCACCAATACTATAAAATAAATTCCAGTCAAAGTGCTTTGAAGAAATTTTATCATTTTTCTAGGACTGCAACATGCATTTTTTTAACCCAAAGAGCAAGTCTTCTGGGATCGTTCATGAGGAATCTACAACAAAACAAATAAATTATATATTTAAAAAAAAACCTGCTGTACTGACTAATTTACGCACACAAAGTTAATGAAATATTATAATATTACTGGAAAAAATCTTGCCATTATCATAATTTATATCTTTAATGAGTTGATAATGAATGAAAACATTCAAGCACATTGTTCAAATAAACATACATAGTCTGTTTTGAAAATGCCTAAATCATCATATTCGAATTGCGTTGATAAATTATCTCATAACAAAAATATTTCGAAAATTGTTTGTCTTGCAACTATGTAACATTTAACTTTTTACCTGTGAAAGGTAATTCCAGGCTCATTTCTCTCGTTTCGGCTTTTGGAGCCATAAGCAGTACAACCCACCATCATAAATTACTAAAATGTAGTCGTCTTTAATCAAAATTCTGTTCGAAACACCACAAAATATCTTTGATGTCACCGGCAATGTTTGGCACCAAAAAATGGCGTCGTCTCGAATTTTGGTCACACTTGCCATGCGTTAGCTTAAATGAGTGTTACCAGTCCCCTCTCTTTCCTTGTCTAAGAATTCACAAAACATGATGTTTCGTGCAATAATTATTTATTAGTTTATTACTACTTCAATAATTTGTATTCTTAAAAAGTTTGGCCTTATGGCTTTGCGTTTTTCAGAACAAGAGTGGTGCCTTCAAATCTGAGGTAAGTAATTAATAAATTTACCTAAAATTTCTTATTTACTTTAACCTCTGTGAAAAGGTGAGGTCATCGGCATTTCTCCAAAATAATTTTTATAATATCCAACCGATTTTGTGATATTAAAATGTAATTGTAATATGTTTCTAAGTTTCTTGAATATGGGGAACTTTTGTTTTGACACTATCTATGTCTTGTGCCCGAATAACAAATAAAATGTTGTTGTTGTTGTTTTTGGATTAATGGCTCTGGTTGAAACCAAATGGCCAGCTCTCATTTTTCACAAATAAAATAATTTAAAATAAAATATCGGTCTTGTAAACCAAAAATAAGAAAAATCTTTTAAAACTTGAGGAAAAAAATCTTATCTTTAATCTCTAAAGTTAATATTTTATATAGGCTAAAATAGCACTGGGAGTGTTTCCTTTAAATTTGAGGTGAGTAAATAACACATTATCTAAAGTTGAATAAAAACATAAGTTTTATTATTAAAATCTAACCCCAGTATAAAGAGATAAGGTCATTGACATATTTTCTAAATTATTTTACCAAGATGTTTTTGCATGGATGTAGGTATTAACTAGATTTTTTAGAACAGATCATTCAACTTATAAATAACACAAAGTTAATGTAGATTTCCCATTTAACATAAGAAAAATCACACTGAAAGGTGACGATGACTAGCTTGGGTTTACGTACATATAGGTGGGATGCATCCCTTTACAGCAAATTGTGGTTTAAATCTCAGCTTCTAACCTTAAATTATCAGCAAAGTAAAGAACCAATAAATTGTTTTTGTTTACTATTTTTATATGCCAAATGCAATATCTCAGTTCTAATTAAGATTAGGGAAGTTTTTTAAATTTAAATTTAAACGGCCAGATTCTCCAATGCTAGACTGGTCTAAGTTGACAACCAGTTTTAAACTGACAAGTGCAATAATAAGACAACCAAGTTTTATAGTAGGTATGTACTTTCCACAATAACAGAACTAAGTTCATTTTAGCAGCACGTTCCAAGAAAAAAATCGTGGGGGAACCAAGCAAATCACTGAAATATTTCAATTCAATTCAATTCAACTTATTTATTCCCAACAAACTTACAAGTTTATAACAGGGAATCTCTAATATAACATAATATATTACACAATATTTAACGACAACTTAGGAACAATGACAGGACAAAAAGCTGTCAAAACCTACCTGATCAACTAGAATATTATTATTTTAATTTGAACCAGTACTAAAGGTGGGTTTATGTAGACCACTTTAAATTTAAATTTAATTTTGCTCTAAAAAATTTTTCATTGAAAGTTAAAATTAAAGTAAAAGTAAATTAAAGTTGTGGATAAACGCTCTTATGCCTTCATGTGTATTTAACTCATACTAAATTAAAAATAGAGTCAAATTAGGGTTAAATTAAATTTAAAGTGGTCTGCATAAACCCACCTTTAATCTTAAACCTTTTTAGTGAATCTGAACAAACATGTTTAATAAAGCATGTTATAAAGCAATATAGCCTTTTAGACTTTTTGTCTAATAAAAATGGTTAATATAAAGCATGTTAATAAAGTGTATTCGCTTTTGCTTTATTCTAAAGTAAATTCAATAAAAATTTCAGCTGTTCATGCAGTGCGAAGAAAGAACACATGGATCATCTTAGATGCTGAACTAATGCGACAACTCACAAGACTTGTATCCTTTTTAATTTTATGGAACTCTCATTGTGGATCTATTATTTTGATTTTCTAAATATCTGCTGCAGGTATGTTAAATTAAGTTTACGTGGTGCTGAAATATCTTGTGCCATTGAAAGGAAAAGAATTTTTTTTTGTAAGTTCATTTCTTTTCCCTTCTTTTAAAAGTGTATAGGTATTATTATTTAACAAGAAGCAACAATAAAAAACTACAAATTTTTGTACTACAATAGCTAGAAGACAGAATAATTATTATGGACATAATTAAATTTAGATACTTTATTATTGATAAAAATATTTGATTATATATTGATGATTAGATATTGATGATTTAAATATTTAAGTATTGTTTACTTTCAATAGATTTATTGGCATTACTTATAATAGGAAGTATTGAAAGACGAAGTGCTGGCAAAGTTATGTATTTGATTGACTTTGGTCGAACAGATTATTTTATATAGCACAAAAATATTTTATATTGATAAATGTTGAATGATAAATAGTTGTGTACATGTACATTTTATCAGAGAGGTGTTTATATTTATATGGTAAGCTTCAAGGTATCACATAAATATAGCCACAAATTATAAATTATTGCACTGGGGCTAGATTTGTTTACGAAATTAGTTTGTTTTTGCATCATAATGTAAATATTTAGTAAAAATTGAGCAACTGCCTAATTGATGCAGGTACATTGACACGAACACCTCTCTGAAGATTAGTGTTGGGAATAATCGAATGAATTAAATAATCGAAAGATTAGGTCTACAATTAGTACGTTTACACCGCGTGGACTAAATATTTAGTCCAAGGACCAAATGACGTCACGAGTACTTTCTTGACGGTGTAAACACCTAGGACTATATTTTTGGTCCTCGAATTTGGTTCGAACTAACAAGGGTAGATTAAAACGTGTAAATTACGGTGTAAACACTCGAGGACCAAATATCAGAATGGCCAACCAATAAAAATATATGACAGTTGGTAATACTTGACAAAACAACTAACCTCCAAAGTTTTCTAACCAATCCTGATCATTATATTCATTTAACATGATTAAATCCCAGTTTTCTGAGCTCCTAGGCTTAGTTCAAATTCTGTGATTTTCTCTTAATGATGGTAATATTAATAAATAGGGGCTGGTTCCAGTTAAACTCACAAGGTCCTTTAACAGAGGATTCCTCAAACCTTTGTGCCGTTTGTTCGAAATTCTTGATCTATTTACATTATTACAATAATAAATTAACAAAGAACTAAAAACCTTCATTTTTATTTTGTCTGAAATAACAAATAAACAAATTACAAAAACAAAACTGACCAAGCCAAAATGTCAGGTTATCACCCTGTTTTCTGTCAAAGTTTGGACCAAATGGCTCCTCCTACTGGACTAAAAAGGTCCTACACAACTACGGTGTAAACACATGAGCACCAAATCAATTTGGTACCTATTTTAGTACTTGGACTAAATTGGTCCACGCGGTGTAAACAAAGTGAATGACTTTAATATCGAATGATCATTCAAAATTATAATATAATCTTGGCCCCGGCCCCAGCCACGTCGAGTGCCCAACCTCTCGGTTAAATCATTCGAATGATCTCGTTGACCTCTTGAGATATCTCGAGTGATTTCAATAATCGAATGATCGATTATTTTTTATTCGAGATGTCCCACCACTACTGGAGATTCATTTATCAGTATAATGCATACTCCGAGTTATTGCTTGTGATTACTTAGTTATAAAATATAATATTACAACAATGCAATGAATGCGGTCTACTTTCTTGATCAGGTGTACATATAAATATATAACATGTGATTGTTATATATTTATAAAATATAACCTTAAAATACTGTTTGTTTAATTTATTTTAAAATGTATTAAATAGTGTTATCTTTATCCATACGAGTTTTATTTTTAGTTTAAATACCATTTTTAAAAATTCGTAAAAATGTATATTAATTAATTTTTGTTGACACTCTCAACAGTGTCAACAAGATTTTATTAATATTCATTTTCGATAAAACTGACATTAAAAATACTAAAAACCTAAAAGCCAAAAGGAATTTTAGTTCACCATGCACCTTGTGTTGGTGGCGCTGGTAGTGAAATGTCATTATTGTCATTTGTCATTAATGTCTATTTGTCTTGTATCTCATTTTACATAGGACCCGCTCTTCTCTCTATTTGTATTTTTTGGCCTGCACTCTCCATGAGCTGTAATATTTACTAGGATATAGTGTGATTTAATTTGCAGAGCTGCTGCACGTTTTTTCTGGACGTTATGCGCATTTTCGAAAATTTTGACGGTTTTTTTGTGTTTGGTGTAATATTTAAAGGCTTATGAAAAAAAAACTAAGGTGAGTAAACATTCATTTGCAATTTCTTCTCTTAAGGATAAAATGTAAGTAGTAGAAATTCGTGTTGAAAATGGTTTTTTATTAGATAAACCCTAACCATTGAATTTTTAAAATATATTTGTTTTTCGGGTAGCGTCGGACACATAAATTTCGGGTAACCACGGACATGACACAGAAAAAAAAAATTAATTAACTTTAGTAATCTTCTTTTTCTAATATACTTATTTCACATTTTTAAGTTTTCTGTATATTTTCTAGTTATGTGCTTAAGGATGTGGTATTTAATGTAATACAGTAAATCTGCCATTTTGTTTTTTCAGAATAAAAATATAACTGGTCGGAAAACTAATCGAGGCTCTTGGGACAGAGCAAATGATGCTTCAAGCCATTAAATCTGTAATGGATGATCACAAAAGTATTCAAGATGCGGCAGAGAGGTTTGGTGTCCCAAAAAAGTAGTCTTGGTGGTCGTATCACTTAGCTTCACAATTGATCAAAGATAACAACGGTAGCTAAAATAGGTCGATTTACAGCAACGTTTACCAGTGAATATAAAAAAAAATGAATTTGAAGGCAGGGAAAACAAAATCCACCAAAAACAAATCCGTCTCAGTAGAAGAGTTCGTTAAAATAAATGACGTCAAATGATAACGATTTAGTCGCGTGCCTTGTATGCCAAGAAACGTTTGATGAGGATTGGATACAATGCCAGAAGTGCCAAACCTGGGTTCACAAGGATTGTGCAGATATTCCAACATTTTCTCTCGTTTATATTTGTGTCTTTTGCGGTAATTCCAAATGACTCACCATGTTTTTATCCATCTCGTGTTATTTTTTTTTATGTGTCCGGAGTTACCCTCCAATATTTCAATGATGATAAAACGATACTTTTTTTTAAATAGCGAGTATGAATTATTTCGTTTGTATCTACTGTCCAATTACATCATATTTTGATTGCCTTGGGTTTATATTTTTTGATTTCATGTACCTATGTTTTTACTACCGGCTGCCCAGTTTTCTCATAAATTGAGTTTTTGCTTAAGTGTCCGGGGCTGCCCGAACTTCCCCGGTATGACCTGTTCGATATTCACATTTGTCACAACCAAACAAATTGAGTTCTTGTGGTTTGTAGTGCTTTAAGATGTGTTTCCTCAAATTGCCTTTCCTAATTATTGTTCGATATTTACATTTATTGCATCTAAGGAAATCATTCTCTTCAGAGTCTGTGTGCTTCAACTGGTGCATCTTTAAAGGTTGGTTCTGATTTGTCTGGCAATCCCACACATGGCATTTGTACCTTTGTTTTTCTTGGTTACTTCCACCAGACGACACACTACAACAGAGAGTAAAATAAAGAATTGTAAATATAAATGTAGATAAGAAACGTTGTTGATTTTGTGTTCAGTCTGAGGAGCGAGTTGACTCGTCAATAGAGTTTATTGTGACACTCAGTAAATAAAGGTTAGAAAAGCCAAAGCGCATTCTGAATTTCGGCCGGCCGGAACATTACATTGAGACTGTGAATTAGATGTGCGATTCTTTGGCCACATCTACTGTTCATATTGGAATCGACGATGTCATTGAAGACTATGCCTTTAATTGAAAAATTAATTGCTCTTTTTATAATTTGGTAGTGAAAACTGAATGCTAAAGGATAAAACTCTACCTAACTACCGGTGGAATTCGATTTCCGACCAAAAGAAATCTCAAAAACTCAAAAGGCCAATGAGACTGAACTTTTGCAAGCAGGTAACCATGACTCCAAAGGATTTATGTGCACCACATAAACCTTGACTATCTCCTCTTCACCCGGGAGACAATCTACACTCAAATTAATTTCCAATAGAATCCTGACTAGCTGAGGAAAGGGCCGACTTCAGTGCGTAAAACCTACTTATTATTCGATTCGTTTAGATGTGTGTCAGCGGGGTGTAAAAGTTAAAAAGAATTGATTGATTCATTTTCAGCGGGTCATAAGCTTGTTATACCCTAATAACCAAGTAGTGAAGTAAAGACAACTTTCAGAATATAGGCTTTATTAAACTCATAATCGCCGCGCTGTTGGGGATTTATCCATTTTTTACCGGTACTTCCATGGATTTTGCTCTGAAGAACTAGCCGGTATTATTTCCCCCTTGACTGTTCCTAACAGAACATCAAGAGCTGGGTTACGAATGCATCCCTTTACTGTCCAGCGACAAAAGCCTAGAACAGACCACTTCTCTCGCTCATTCATACTTAGGGTTAGAATAACGTTAAAAAACATGAAGCGTACTGTGTCCAATCTACGTGGTTCTAAATAAGTAACAAACTACATACGTGTTCAAAATTTAGGGACACTGAAGATTTTGTGACAAAAAATGGAAGAATAAAATAAATCTGTGTATAACTAAGCAAAATTTAAAGTTACATTGCTCAAAAAGCAGTAAAAAATAAAAAACAAATTTATGTTTATTAAAAATAAGAATAAAAACTTAAAAACAAAAAACAGGAGTTTTATACAAGAAATAATATTGAGTATGACCTTCTTGTGCAGTGGCTTTGCTCTTCCATACTAAGAATTAGGTTGTCCAAAGTTCCTTGAGATGTTTCATTCCAGAACTGTTAAACTGCTTAAAACAACCGATTGTAGCCCTGGAAATGGTTTTGATTCCAAAGAACAAGTTTCTAAAGCATATTGCCAGCATGCTCAGTAAGATTTATTAGATCTTAAGATTGAGTGGGCCAGCCTAAAATTGGGATATTTTGTTCTTTCGGCGAGATATAAGCTACTTTAGCTGTTTAAGGAGCAGTATTATCTTGCACTACAACAAAATCTGGGCCGATAAAATTTGTATAGGGAACAACAACAGGTTCACGGGCATTTTGATGTAACTGTTGGTCGTTAAAAAGCGATTTAGTAAAATAAGCTGGGTTTTACGGCCAAGCAAAATTTAATAGCCCAGATCATGATTGCCTCTTCTCTGTGGCTATGACCTTTCTGTACATATTTAATCGGTTATCTGGTGCCAGGTGCTCTCTAAACACGTACGCTTCTAGAATCAGGGTGTAATTCGAACCGAGTTTCATCGGCATCCACTGATTTTGGTGCCATCAAAGATGTTCTTGAGTCAATGGTAGTCGAGCGGCGTGAGTGCCTCAGTTTAAAGACTCCCACCTCTATAGCTGTCTGCTAACATAGTTGACTTCCATTAATCTCCTGTAGAGACTAGCAGTTTATAAACCCAACGCAAATTATTACTTTAGACCGATGCAGTCACAGTGTTGTTTTTTCGAGATAACTGAATTAATCAGTCCATTCGAGGAGTTGTCATCCTTGGCCGACCAGAACTTCTTTCCCTTACACTTTTACAGGACCACTTTTAAAGGCATTTATTTTTAACAATATTTTACAGATCACAATGGTTTACAACATGTATAAGTACAAAAATACAAGCACAAAGTACAGAAATACAACTACATTACCGGTGCACGCCGAAATATCTTCGGCGTGGAAAAACCGGCAGAGCCGAGGGCTGGTGGAGGACCTAGGAAAACCTACAGTGGACGCAGCTCCTGATTGTTGCACGTTCTGTCCGGTGATTCCTTGCAGTGTGCGAAGAAATTGCAGAATTGCATAGCTTAAGAGAATATTGTTTTTATAGGGCTAATTATTTGTTTTTAAAAAGTTACCAGATACTTTTCAGGTGGAAAAGTTAATGAAAAATCACTTTGATTTTTAGACTTTTACACTACCAGTCTTACCATACCGAGTCCAAAGGCGGGAGATTGCACTTTAAGAGGTCCCCAGAACAGCTGCTCAAGTTATTCTAGCCACAAGCATTCCCACATTTCATTTTTACCTATACTTAAATGTCGTCAAGGCATGTTTAACATAACAGTTTGCCAACACTCTTTCATAACAACCACTGATAATAAAGGGATCTTACTTTTTTTCTCATCCAGCGAAATACATTAAAAATGAACGTTTTGCATTTTTTGAGTTTTAACGATTTTGCATTAAAGAAATGTACAGAATTGCTGCTTTTTGTGAATTTGTATCAAGCAGACTTTTTCTTCAAATAAAACTAAGTTAGAGATCAAGAAAAAAAATTGGA
Organism: Philopedon plagiatum; assembly: GCA_963971165.1. Classification (NCBI taxonomy): domain Eukaryota; kingdom Metazoa; phylum Arthropoda; class Insecta; order Coleoptera; family Curculionidae; genus Philopedon; species Philopedon plagiatum. Next base: position 69,019,286 of record OZ020193.1, read on the forward strand.
TATGTTATGACTGAAGTTGTACCAAAGATTAAACTTATTTACTCTTTGTTTAGACCATCATGGTCACTTGGTAAGTTTTTTAAGTATGTCGAGGGAGTATTATAGAACACCGTGCGCCACATGTAGCTAGAAAATTAATAAAAAAGCTTAATTTTAATGTAACAGAGACCGCCAGAGACAGACAACATACAGGCCAAATCTTCTCTCTTTAAACATCGATGATTACCCAAACCATCAGTTAACGGACGTGACTGACGGGCAACTGAGGACTCGGCGCCGGCTGATTCTTACTATGATTACCAGACGTTAGACGAATTTTTTTCCAGGGTCGGTCGGTTCAAGTATTCCTCCAACTTTGCTTGTAAATAATCACCTACTATACCTTTGCTACCAAAATCTCTTTGCTTATGTTTTCTCGCAGTTTCTTGCAGAATTTCAATATGTAGTTATAAGGTACTGAAAAGATCTAATAATTGACTATTACGCCACTCTACTGCTAATGAAAAATTAATATTAAAAAATAATTCATAATTAGTTTTTCCTTAACAGTGAGTAGCCGAACTCCCACGCAATATTTGTCTACAAAACTGTTAAAAAAAGTTGACTTTTTGACATTGATGTTGATGTGTGAAGTGGCCATTTCAACGTGCGTGAAATAGCTATTTCCTGCATGGAAAAATATTTTACGCACTGAAAATTAAAATACCTTTAAAATGATTATTTTAGCTTCAGACGAGATTCTGTCAAAACAAGACGAGGAAAGTCTTAAATACAATTGATTCTTTCACTTTAAGATAAATATAAAATTTTCAATAAATTTTATTTAATTTGTGCGCGTCTCTTCGACAATTTTGATCATACTTTGCTAAATGGACAGGAACAAAAAATAATAATAAACGCGTACGAGTGGTTTCCATAGTAACAATGAAAGCAGCGATTACCAAGTTTCAAGAACTAATTTTTTTTAAAAGCGGATTTTTAAAATTTTGTATATTTTCCTTTTGTATTTTTAACACTTTTTTGACCGTCGTAGAAAAAATATTGATGGAACTCGTGCGTGAAGCATCTTTAAAAAATCGATCGTTTATTGATCTCGGCTATCGCCTCAATTAATAAACTGCGATCTCGTTTTTTAGAGATACGTTTCACGCAGTGGTTGCGTAAATAACTATTTCAGTACCTATACTATTTTTCATTAGTTAAATATTAAAGTTAAACAGGGGGTAGCTTATTTCCCGGGTGGAGAGGGCGATTTATCAATGTACTGTCACTGGTGTACCCGTTTGGGATAAGGGCTACCTGCCTACAAGAAGTCATCTTTATAGGTCTTGCAGCTTTTGAACTACTTTGGGCGAATCCCGGTTATTTTATTTATTACATCCGGGTTTAGAGATGTGCCATGAGAATGTTCTCAAGCGAATATTTCTGGAGAACGGTAAATTACCGAGAATATTTCCCAGCATACTTAAATTCTCGAGAATTTATGATTTTAGAAAAAAATATAAATTACTGAAAAATTACCTAGAATATTTCCGAGAACGAGAATGTTCTCGGGAAAATTCATATTTCCGAGAATTTATCAGAATTTACGGAAATTTATTTTAATTCTGCTATTGTATCATAGATGGAGCTTGGAGCATCTTTATCTTTATTTCTTTTCTGTGTTGTTTTAAACAACTTGTTTAGACATGTTATTCTATACAATGCGTTTCTAAGGTGTGTTTTATAAATAAAGCTACTCGAAAATAATGGAAATAAAAATTTAATGTGTCTTTATCTTGTCTAAGATGCGTAAATCACGTTAACTTACAATTTAAATATTTTCTAAATTAGGTATTGTGCAGTGCTATCTCCGAGCTATCTCTTTACTTTTTCAGATAAATTTATTATAAAAACTACTTTTACTACTACAATTTATGCAGTCAACCAAAACATAAAATTCTCCAACATATAAAATAAATTCTCTAAAATTTCGGATAAATTCTCATTTTTCTCGGAGAATATTTCCCAGAAATAAATTCCCGAGAATGCTCCATCTTTACGTGTCTCTATTTTTTCAGAAAAAATTATTGTAAAAACTACTTTTGAAGATGTTGAACTGAGCAAGATTCTTAACACGCCCTGTCTAAGATCTTGCGAAAGGTGGTGGCATGGATCTGCGTCAATTTCCAGTTCAAGATTTTGAGACTACTTTGAAGAAATACTCGTTATATGAGTAACCACCCATCAGATGACAAGATATGCGTCGATTGTAAAGAAGGGTACGACCCAGGCATATACCACTTGCGCGCCCGGTCAGAAATTTTTAAGGGTACGCTAAATTACATGGGACAGTAGCGCGCTCGTTGCTCATTGGCGTATGGGTAACTTGCGCGCCTCATTAGGTTAACCAGTAACCCTTTGTAAAGGACAACAAACATTAAAAAACAAACAAATTTGGTCGAAATTCTTTCCTCTGAAAATGTAATTTTTCTTGAAAATTCCCTAAGGAGATATCGTCCGGCGACGCAATTAATAAATAATAAAACACGTAGTATTAACAGTAAAATCAGATTTATTTCTAATCATATTGATGACAAACACTTTTTATAAAATTAAACCTACTGATTTTTTATATAACCTAATTAAATTAGATATATAATCATGACGTTTCTTATAGTTAGCGTTTTTACACGAAACAGGCAAGTGATTTTGGTATCACACCATAACATTAACATGCGTCGCATACAACATCGCGCCTTATTGAATACCGAAAGTCAATGTAGCCGAATATCGTTTACACCATTATTATTTAATACATATTTGGTATTTGGCTCGCACACTCGCACGCGAATTCGTGCATCTATCAACTACTACTGAAAGTAAATAATATTGAATTCTTCACTGTGCTGAAATAACATTAATTTAGTTTTTTTCGCATTCTGCGGAACTATTTCTTTTGCATTTAAAATTTTTGCTGGCCTGTTCCTGTTGATCTGTTATTTTTAGCCCTTAGACGTTTCCTGTCAGGATGAGGGTTCTGTTTTTTCTATATCACTTATATATTGTTAGAATCCATTTTTTGTTATTTATTTTCTATAAAAGTTTTGGAATTTGGAATATATCATTATATGATAGTCGACAAGTTTATTTCTTTCATTTAAAAAAAAAAATAATTACCTTAAATTATTATACTTGAATAACAGTACTAAGAATTAATTCACGAAACAATCCAAATAATAGGTATACATAAAATATATGTACATGACAAGTAACAACATATTACTTTTTAACATGAATAATTTTAAATCCGAAGTTACTTATACATCCGTCGTAATTCTATTTAGGTACTATTCCTATTCCGCGTTCTGTTAGATTTTAAATTTCAATAACGTTGCATGTTACAAGCTATTCCGAGAATCTCAAGGTTCCGACGTTGGAATTGTTAAAAAGTAACAGGTTTTTGGAACTGATCCGTAAGCGGAAGAGGTACGAAACGGAACTGTTATTAAAAAATAACAGTTTGTACCACCTCTAGCAAAATCGCGTAAGTCGCTCACAGGAGCTGTCAAACAGATTTTTTTGTTTACAAATCATTTTTGAGATGAAAATTCTATCTTCTGATTGATCGGAAATAAAACGAAGGAAACAGAAAAAATATATCAAAATAGCCATTTTTAGAACAGAAGAAACAGAAGTCAAACAAACACGACGCAGTGAACTAGTATACTACGATAAAACTCCGAATTTTGTGACTTTTAACGCAATTTGTTAAAATCGTTTTACCAAAACGTGATATGCAAAACTTTGATTTAATTCCTACGCCAACTTTTTTTTACTCAAGATAGGTTTTCCATCTATAAATAGGTAAAAATAAAAAACATAATAATCGTAAAATGTCTTGCACTAGCTTACACCCTATGATGCTAACAGGACTAATAGGTGTATTAGTCAAGTGAAACTTCGTAATTATTGTAGGCCAAGCAACAGAGCAAAATATTAGCGATTTTTTGACATTAATCCTATTAGAACACCGCCTGTGCCATCATCTAAAAGACGATCCGTAGATGATTCCTGTTATATTTCCAACTCTGAAATTTTTCCCATTAATTTGTTATAAACATTTTTAAGCAAAAAACCTGATTTTTTTAGTTTTTTGCTTATAAAATGGAAAGTAATGAAGCAATCTTAAAGGTGTAAATGTAAAACGATTTGTAGAGAATAAAAATGCGAACAAAATGGGAGGTCGAACGTCCCGATCGGATAAGTAGCAACGGATAAAATCCGGAAAACCGGAAAATTAAGTTTTTTTTTTAAAATTCATAAATCGGCCATTTTTAAACGTAGATGACTCAAACTTTGGGAAAAAGTAGTAATTTATAGCTACTTTATGTGTTCAAAACCCCGATGCTGTCCGACGATTAGTTTTGCCACACTCGTCATTTTCATTTTTCAAAACCATTTTAATTTTTCAAAACACTATTTTGCAACAGGTCTGGATGCTCTATGGATCGTCCGATTTTAATTATTGAAACGGATTTGAAAAGTACAAGTTAACTGAAAAAAATGTATATTTTAATTTTTCCATAAAATGCTACGAAACCAGTTGAAAATACACGTAAAGATTCGTGAAAATGGCCGAGCGCGCGAAAGCGGTTGAGTAGTGGGGAGAGCAGAGGAGCGAAGGAGAGCCAATATATAGTAATAGAAGCGTGCTGCACGCAACGTTTAAATCTTTACTTTTAAATATCTGTGCAACTACTGCAGCGATTTTATTCGCTTTTTTTCATTTTGGGGTAACTGAAGTCGAGGAAGCGGATTTTAGGTGTGGTTTTAGTGTACAGTTAAAAATGAAGCTGCTACGGCATGCTCCTCAAAGCACACTCTTACATTCACATTAAATCGAATTTCGGAGCAGTTGCCAACTGCTCATCTTAATCCCCTCTCTCTTCCATGTATTATGGTTAGGTACAGCTGTACTCTGAGTAGGGTTCAATAGTCAAACGAAGAGAAAGCGACGCTTCCAACGGTCGTTTTGACCTGCTCAGTTGCCCAAAGACGTTTTGGATGCTACAACCATTATAGCTGTGCGTGTGATTTCTTATACACAAATATAAATCGGTAGTAAAGTTTGTCTATAAAATTAACAATTTTAAATTTATAATCGACCGACCGATTCAGTATATCGGAGGATGAGTCTAATGATGAATCATGCGAATTCCGAATATTAATTTTAATATTGAGGAAGTAGAATATTAAAGATCTGAATAAAAAAAACAGTAACAAAATTTTTATGTAAAAAGCAACAGAAATATAAGGATTTTTATTAAAAAACATGCCGTAGCAGCTTTATTTTTAACAGGCCGATTTATGAATTTAAAAAAAAACTCTTAATTTTCCGGTTTTTCCGGATTTTCTCCGTTGCTACTTATCCGATCGGGACGTTCGACATCTCATTTTGTTCTTATTTCTATTCTCTACAAATCGTCCATTTACACCATTAAGATTGATTCATTACTTTCCATTTTATAAGCAAAAAACTAAAAAAATCGCGTTTTTTGCTTAAAAATGTTTATAACAAATAAATGGGAAAATTTTCAGAGTTGGAAATATAACAGAAATCATCTACGGATACCGTCTTTTAGATGATGGCACAGACGGTTTTCTAATAGGATTAATGTCACGACAAATCGCTCTATTGCTTGGCCTATTGCTCGATAATCACATTTCTTCTGTATGGTTCCTAAAACAACAACAATAGCACTTGTCGCATTTAAATAATTTAACTTTTTCGGGGTTTTTACTTTTCAAGAAGTGATTCTTTAAATCTTGTTTATACTTTATTTCAAGTAGTGCTTCTAACGCTAATATAACGTGTTTGATATTGATAATCGCATTTGTTGCATCTAAATAATTTTACTTCTTCGGGGGTTTATGTTTCAAGTACTGACTCTCTCAATAAGACTTTTTCGATATTCACATTTGTCACATCTCAACAAAACGACTTTTTGTAGGTTGTGATTCTTTAAAACCTCTTTTCTATTTGTTCGATATTCACATTTGTCACATCCAAGCAACCAACTTTTTATGGGTTGTGGTGCTGTAAGATATGGTGCTTAAATATGCTTTGCTAATTGTTTGTTATTAACATCTGCCGCATCTGAATAATTTGGCTTCTACGGGGTTGTTATGTTTTAAGTAATGCTTTGTGAAAGAAGCTCTATAATGTGTGTGAAAATAGCATTTGTCGCATCTAAATAATTAAACTTCTTCGGGGGTTTTATGTTTCAAAGTGTTTTTTTAAACAAGTCTTACCATGTGTGTTATATTTACATTTGTCACATCCCAACAAACCGACTTCTTGTGGGTTGTGGTGTGCGAAGATGTAGTGCTTTAAGTAATATTTTCTAATTGTTTGATATTCACATTGGTCACATCCACACAAAGCAACTTCTTATGGATTGTGTTGCTGTAAGATGTGGTTCTCTAAGTAATCTTTTCCAATTGTTTTATATTCACATTTGTCGCATCTAAATAATTCGACTTCTTCGGGAGTTTTATGTCGGAAGTAGTGGTTTTTTAAATCAGCCCTATAGCGTGTTTGAAAATCGCATTTGTCGCATCTAAATAATTTAACTTCTCCAGGGGTTTTATGTTTCAAGTAGTGACTCTTTAAACAAGACCTATAATGTGTTTGATAATCACATTTGTGGCATCTAAATAATTTAACTTCTTCGGGGGGTTTATGTTTCAAGTAGTGCCTCTTTAAACAATTCCTATAACGTGTTTGATAATCGCATTTGTCGCATCTAAATAATATAACTTCGTCGATGGTTTTATGTTTCAAGTAGTGACTCGTTAAATGAGACTTATGACGTGTTTGAAAATCGCATTTGTCGCATCTAAATGATTTAACTACTTCGGGGGTTTTATGTTTCAAGTAGTGACTATTTAAACAATAATTATAAGGTGTTTGATAATCACATTTGTAGCATCTAAATAATTTAACTTGGTTTTGATTTGTCTGGCAATCCCACACATGGCATTTGTTCCTTTGTTTTTCTTGGTTACTTCCACCAGACGACACACTACAACAAAGAGTAAAATAAAAAATTGTAAATATAAATGAAGATAAGAAATATATATATATATATATATATATATATATATATATATATATATATATATATATATATATATATATATATACATATATATATATATATATATATATATATATATATATATATTTATATATATATATATATAATATATATATATATATATATATATATATATATATATATATATATATATATATATATATATATATATATATCCCGGACGGAAATAAACACATATAATATATGATGGGTTCCGAACCTTATAGAAAAAATGGGCCAACGTTCACCTAGCTTTCTTCAGTACCGTTTTTTCGTGACGCGCGACACGTCATCATAACGTTCGTTAAGTTTTACTTAGTTAAACACAGATTTATTTTATCCTTCCATTTTTTGTATATATATATATATATATATATATATATATATATATATATATATATATATATATATATATATATATATTCAGCATTCAAGAAATGCTAACATATGTACATTCTATTACAGATCACCAATACCCAAGGGTACTAAACTAGATAGGAGTGCTCAATCAGCTCAATCTGTCAGCCAAATGAGGTTATGTCCTGTGACGTCACCACGTTACCTTTTTGCTTTGTTTACATTGTTTTGAATAGGCTGCTTGTGTATCTTCGCCTGTTTTCTGATAAAGTTTGGGACATTTGGAATGTATATTGTTATTGTAGCTATTAAACTAGTAATTTAGTTTTACATACATAATTTGGTATGATGTACAGAGATATTAAGGCTTGGTAGGAAGCTTTTTCAGTTTGTAAAAAAAGGTAATAAAGCCTGTATCTTTTCTTTGGATGTCCATTATCCAGCATCAATTTATTTTTTAGGACTACCATGCAGTTTATGAAAGCAACAGTTTTGCTGGTATGCCTACCAAGATAATCCACAAAATAGTTTTAATATTTTACTAACTATTCCCCTTATCAGCAAAGCAAAGAGCTTTGAAAAAGGAATGGGAAATGGTTAAAACTTTCTAGGATGGATGGATAAAATAATTAGTTGGATGCAGTAGAACAGAATTATATTGAAAACAATCAGCACTTTTATTTAATTTAATTTATTTATTTCAACGGAAAATCCATTTTACAATTTACAAGTATATAGAAAATACAGGACATGAATTAATAATACTAAACATGCAAAAATATACATATCTGTAATATAGAACCAAATATACCATTAAACAATGAAATTAGCCACAAATGTTTGCCTAGATTGTATCTAGGACGTAATTTTCTTTTAAACCCCATCAAAGTCCCACCAAAGGGATCCAAATTAATATCGTTAAACCAGCGAACCATGCGCGAGATGGGGCTATGAAAGCCATAATTAGTTAGTGGAGTGATAAACATAGTACTATTTCTAGTTTTATGTACTAAATTAAAGGAAACAAGTTGAAGTAAATGGGGGGGGGGGGGGCTAACAGATGATACCATTCAAAAGCCTAAACAGAACATCAGCAGAAAGTAGGGATGCTGGAATAATATGAATATATCAAATAAATGATATTTTTTGTTCGACATATCGACATTTTTAGCCGAGATTTTTTATACGGATATATTGAAATATTGATATTAAAATCTTACCATCGGATCGATATTTTTCGCCAGCTTTAGGAGCTGGATGGTGAAATGCTAAATAAACAATATGCTAAATAATGCTAAATAAACAAGACTTTGACTATATTTTTTTAATTAAAATTAATTGTTTACAAATTTTGTTTTTTTTTGTTGTTTGGATTTGCCCTTACAGCCTCATCAAAAACTTAATGATAATTTAGTTGAAAATTTGATACAATTTTAGTGTAACTAAAATGGACAACTAACAATAGGAATCCATAAGGGAAGATATAAAGATCTATGTAAAATTCTAAAGTAGCTTACGTAATGACTATTAAAGTGAAAATGAAATAATAGAAATACTGATTTGTCTGTATTTTTGCATATTTAAATGCTTTAATTAACTATTTTGCTTAATTTTCTCATTTTACTTCTAATATTAACATCGGAAGCACCACTTGATTTTCTTTTAATGAACTTTCTTGCTTGTTCGGCTTTTATATTTCTAAAATTAATTCTTATAGTTCTCAGTTAACAAAAATCCCAAATCAGTTTATAAGGCAAGACTTTCTACCTTTTCAAAATTTTTCTTCACAGTTTCTTAACCATTCCTGGTCCCCTTTGATACGCTTCTCCATGAAAAAAGTCTTCGACACTAAATAAAACAACAACACAAAAAGTGGAATAACATGAAAAATAACGACTATAACAACAATATCAAACGATGAAGAAAATACAGAACTAGTAACAACTATAAGGATAAACTCTCCAAAAGTTTAAAAAACTGTTCAAAAACAAGCAAAACAGCACAAAACTACCGTATTTGCATATGTAAACAAAGCAAGAAGGTAAACACACAATCATATGATTGACAGTTCTATTTGCGAACATTGGGTTAATGGCATTGAGCACTCCTATCTAGTTTAAGGCCTTGACCAATACCCACCTCTGATAGCTGCTTTAGAAATTTTTTAAGAGTACAGAAAAAGTTGAGTGAATGAAGCTGGTTAGCAAAAGACACAGTCCTAGCGACGAACGAGTGACGACCATATAGTGCGGTGATATGGCTGATGCAACGTTTGAATATTTCTTGTGTTAGCAGGTAATACACGAAGGCCGATATTTGATGTTAGATGCCCATCTAACATTGATTGATTGATTCCCCCAGGGGAATCAACTAGAGCGTTTATGATTTTAAAAACAAGAAGATCATGAAGATTTCTTCTTTTATGTAGGGCATCAAGATTGAGTCTTTGGCTCATTTCCTCGTAGTTATATTCTGTGTCCCTAGAAAATGTATAGTGAACATTATGCAAGAATTTTTTTTGTACACGTTCAATTCTGTTAATATGACAGGTATTACTGAGAGTCCCACAGAGAACAAGCATATTCTAAATGACTCCTAACAAAACTACAAAGGAGGATTTTAAAAGAACGAACCGTAGCAAAATCTTGTGTAATTCTGCTTATAAATCCCAACATCCTCAACGACTTACGGACCATTGTGTTTATTCGGGTAATAAATAATAATTTTTCATAGAGAAAAATTCCATGATCTTTTATGTTCCCTACAGAGGATAGAGTTACATTATTACTTAGATAATCAAGGTAGTTTTCAGTGTGCGGCGAGAAAATATCATCAGATTACATTTTGCAATATTGATATGCATACCACTTTCACCGCACCAAGACATAAACCTGCAAAGCAACACAGTCATCCGGAGTTGAGACAATTTTAAACATTTTTAGATCATCGGCAAAAAGAAGAAATTTGGAAGACGGAAACAAGGCGAGACATCATTAACAAAGATATTAAAAAGAAGTGGTCCCATATGAGAGCCCTGAGGCACTCCATATGGTTCAAGAACGTCACGGGACAAGAAATTATTAATCTTCACAATCTGGATCCGCCCCGTAAGATTCGCCCAGCCGAGTAATGGTCCATTTACTCCTAAGTTTTCAAGTCTAATCAAAGCACAAACTAGATAAAAATGAGCAAAATATTTGTTAACAACAGATCAACGAAGACCATTTTCTAGGTAGCAAAACGACAATAAACTATACTTTACGACCGATTGACCAATCGCATTACTTCGCGAGCAGACATCGGCCGCGTGGTTTTGTTTATGCTTGGCGACAGGCTTATTTGACTTTGGTTTAGGTAAATTATTATTTAAAACTACCTTCTAGTTCCCAGGAAAAAATATTGATAACAATATGCACGCGTGTTTGTATAGTTGCCTAAGAAGTAGGGTTGGCGGTAGATCATTGATGTAGCCGAAGCCAAGCTGAAGGGTTGATGACCTCATTTTCGCTATCGTAATTAAGGCGCCAATCTGACTGGTCTGCTCTACCGTGATTCCGACTTCTCTAATTGGTCTGCCGAACTCGTGCGTCAGCGTCAGCTGTGTGTATAGATCATAGACATTACATACGGTGTACATTATTTCTGCTTTTTATTTCTTAATTTGTGAAAGAAAAGGTTAAGGTCGTTAAATATTACCAAAAGTTAAAGTCGTTTAATATTAACAAAATATCGTTCGCGCTTAGTTTTTTTATTGATAAAACCTGCGGCGTTTACTATATTAAAGCTGGTCTGCAAGACCAACTATTAATTTTTCTCTAAATACTTAAAAACTAAAAACCTTATATACTAAAGTTCGCCCAATGGAGTCCTAAAGGATTATCTGTTGTGACTCATGGCCATGGCACTTAGCACTCACACACTTGCGCACTGTACTCGGTCTTTAAAAGTCTATACTAGTTCAAAGGGCTTGGTCCTCTTCAGCCTTCTAACTAGGTCCTGATTATCAAGAAGCCTCATGGCTCCGATGTTTACGTGTTGATGGAGTCGAGACTCGTGCTTGATGGCAAATCTTTTAATTTCATCAGCGACATACAGGATACCAAGATCGCGATGTAAGTCACTATTACGTATGTACCACGGTGCATTAACTATGTTCCGTAGTACTTTATTTTGGAGGGTTTGGACGCGTTTGATGTGGCTCTCCTTGGCACATACCCATAACTGGATGCCATAAACCCAGACTGGTTTTAAAATCTGGTTATATATCATGATTTTAGAGTGTATTGCCAGCTCAGATTCTCGTCCCAAGAGCCAATACAACTGTCTATATTTGAGCCCTAGTTCAGTCTGTTTTGTTCTGATATGTTCTTTCCATCTTAGTTTCGCATCTAAGGTCATCCCCAGATATTTGGCAGTATTTTTATAGGGAACTATGATACCATTTATGTTGACTGGTTCATGATTGCCTATTCTTCTGTTGGTAAAGTTGACATAAATAGATTTTGCTCATTAAGCTTAATCTTCCAATCTGTGGTCCAATTGTAAATCTGGTCGCTAGCTTGTTGGAGTTGCCTGGTTACTGCATCTAAGTGTGTTCCTACTGCTAATAAAGCAGTGTCATCAGCGAACGCAGCCACAGTTGCATTTTCTGTTTGTGGGAGGTCACAAGTGTACAGTAAATAAAGGACGGGACCCAAGACGCTTCCTTGAGGCACACCTGCTTTAACTTTTTTCAGTTTGGAATACTCATCCTCTTGTTTAATTCTGAACATTCTATCTGCAATGTAGGAGGTTAGCAACTATACACATTGTTTTGGTAACATTCTGTTTAATTTGTTAATTAACCCTTTGTGCCAAACTTTATCAAAAGCTTGAGCTACATCAAGGAAGATAGTTGAGCAGATTAGTTTTTCTTCTAGTGCCTTTTCTATTATGTCTGTTATTCGATGGACTTGGTCTATCGTGGAGTGCTTGCATCTAAAGCCAAATTGATGATTTGAGATTAGGTTACTGTTCTCTATTATAATCTTAAGTCGTTTTAAGAAAAGCTTTTCAAATAATTTTGAAATAATTGGTAGTAGTGTTGTCAAAACAATGGTAAATCTATTTCATACTTTGACAGTTAACCTTAAAGTTACATTTACAGAAATGTCAAAATTTAAGTTGGTAGTTTTTTAGTAATCTGATTAGAAGGTTGGTAATACCGAAATAAGTTATCGTAGTGGTCGTTGTTTAAAAAAAAATGTTGTAGTTACAATAGTAATGTTTTATTTATAATACATGTTTTATACAAGAAGAGTTGTGAGTCAATAAAATAGTAACGTGTACGAGTGAAGCCTTTTTTAAGCCTTAAAATTTGGGGTATCAATCAATAGGTTATGGGCCCAGTCCCGCAGTTGCCGTGTTAATAGTGGAAGAACAGAAAATTCAAATTTGAGGTTAGAACCTGGTACGCGGTAAAGAATAGAAGAAAGCTGAAGTTTTTCTTTTAAAAAAGTGAGCTTAAATACCCAAGCTAGGGAACAGGGAAGAATACCCGAAAAAAGTAGGGGAACATAGGGAAGAATTACAATACCTAGGCGAGGGAAAAAAGATCACAACTTCAAAATGGAAATACAACTACCACAAACTGCCAAATTAAGTGGTGAAAACTGGACCTTGTGGAAGTTCCAGACTGAGGTAATGTTTAAAGCAAAAGGGCTAATTGAAATAGTTGATGGTACAAAAGAAAGAACATCATCGAATGCTGAAGAGTGGGACAGGAAAGACGCAAAGGCACAAGAAATTATAATTATGAGAATGGAAGAAAAGATTTTAACACATATCATAGCATGTAAGACTGCCAAAGAGATGTGGACCAAACTAAAAACAATTTATGAACATAAAAGTCAAATAAGTGTGCATCTTTTACAACAAAGATTTTTTAGCCTTGAGTTTAAAGAAGGTGGAATTGCCGAATTTATATCTAAGATAGAAGAAATTCAAGGAAATCTAAAACAAATGGGTGAAGAGATAAGTGACAAGATGGTCATAACAAAGATTTTGATGGCTTTACCAGAAAATATGAAACATTTTGTTTCTGCATGGGAATCTGTATCGGCTGACAAGCAAACAGTATAAGTGAATTGGTGTCAAGGTTGATGATTGAAGAAGAAAGAACAAAACAGTATGAACAAGTAACTGCATTGGCAATTAGAAGCAAAGGGATGAAACCAAATAGAGAAATAAAATGTTTTGAATGCAATAAGGCTGGTCATGTAAAGAATCATTGCCCACAATTAAAGTCAAGAGAATATAAAAAGTCATGTAATTACTGTAAGAAGAATGGTCATTTAATACAAGAATGTTGGTTTAGGAAAAAGGAAAATGAATATGACAAGAAAAAAGAAACAAATAGGTCACAGCAAGAATCAAACTCAACACAAGCTTTAGTAGGAGTGTCGAGCTTACTACTATCCATTTCTAAAGTTTTGACCCCTCAGTTTGGAAGCTTGTAAAGTAAAAAGTACAATTTTAAAAAATATAATTTTCACATATTTCGGTACAGTTACTTGTCTCTATTACACATGTAAAACTTTGTAACCGTAGATGCCTTGGTGATTTTCTAATGGGAAGGTAAGTGTAAAATTGTCACCATTTTTTCCCTATTTCATCAATTACTCAATTTTAAAAATTTATTGTGCCTTACTGGTACTCCCAGGCATAACTAATTTTTTACAAGCGATAAAGTGAACCTTACTTTAGTCCCAAAAAATATTAGTTTTATTTTTTTCTCTTAGGTTTGGTAGTAATATTCAAAAATGATTGTGGTTATGTAATTACTACCAGTAATCTTACAGCAAAAATTTTTGCTTTTTTGTATTACATAAAGAGATGTAACTTTACGTTTAACGAAAATTTTGTTTTGGCAGTTGTCATAAACCTAAACACAAACAATTAATTTGTGTAAAGGATAGCAGCATTGAGCTTGCGGGATGGAGCGGGGCGTCGAAGGTGCAATAGTATGGGTGGTAAGGTAATAATCATTAAAGTAATGCAATATAGTGAAGGCTTTTGTTTTGTGCTCTATATGATAAATTAGGTAACTGGTAAAATTAAGAAAAAATAAGTATATGCATTGGTAAATATTTACATTTATTTGTATTTAATGATGTTCGATTGCTTTATTAAGATCTATAAAATAGGCAAAACGTGTGTAGTAGAACAATAGTAATTTAAAAATATTACTTCAAAGTGAGTAACGTAAATAGGCCAATTAGCTTTATTTATTTATAATTCACCTAAAAGAAAAACAATATTTTTTAAGTTCCCTTATTTTTATGATTCGAATATTTGGAAAATTGTAACAAATGCTGTGTTAAGTTTGTCTGCATTTGCCTTTGCTTAATAATAAAAGAAATAAGTGAAAGTGGCCTGTTTACGTAGAATCACATCTGATTTAGCTTTTAAGGTACAAAGCCCTGACAAAATTTATTTAATTCTAAAACTAAAAATAACCTGATTGGGTTATCAGCCACTCTTTTTTACCGAAGAATACCTACACTTATGGATCGTTTTCTCCTTCTTCATCATTACTAAAGTCTTCATTTGGACCATCATCTTCATCATCTTCATCTAAATTTATAATTAATGGTTCTACAACAACATCAACTAAGTGGTCTTTTTCTCTGTAGGATTCCTCAATTTTATTAGCGTGTCCAACGCAATTTTCCCAAACAGAATTTGGCACGTTCTGCATCGTTTCAAGACACAAATTTAGCACATTTGTGATTTTAAACGTAGTATTCAATTTTGCCACTTTATTTTTCACATATGCCCAAATTAATTCAATTGCGTTGAATTCACAGTGTGCAACTGGCAACCATAGAAGCTTTACATTATCATTACGTAACTCCTTTGCAATTGTATCTAAAAGATACGTTTTTGGAAAGTGATAGTTCTTGCATAGGTCTAAAAGCATTGGTTTGGTTAATTCATTAAACGTTGTAAATCCATCGGGCAATGTTGCTTTTCGCTGGGACATCCATTCTATTATTTTTTGTTTTGTCCAGGCAGTTGTAGGATTTCGAAAATTAGGATCCAACATTGTGTGATACGGTGCTTGGTCAATTACGATTACTGATTTGTCAGGTATTACGGAAAGCACTGTTCTAAACCATTCTTCGTAATGTTGTTTATTCATCTCGTTATGGTAATCCACTGACGCCGCACTTTTTTTCCCAACGAAACACTTCAGGCAGCCATCCAAAAACCCATTTTTACTACCAATATGTAAGATAATAACCCGTTGTCCTGATCCTGACGGCCGTTTTTTTCCACCTCTAAAGCCATTAATTTCCTGTATACCACCTCTGTATTAATCAAAATTATCCCGTTTTCTGGGATTAACTCTTTCAACCCAGCCAAACTTCCTTGAATGATTTGCACCGCACCATGTTTCATCTGTATAAAGTATTTGCCAAGAATCTTCACGATATCTCTTTATGGCGTGGCGTGTAAGAATTCCGCTCTTCTGGCAGCAATTGTGTTTTGTTCCATTAAAATTGGTTTATTAATTAGTTTTTTATAGGAAAACCCAAGTTCTTTAATCTATCGGTACAAAGTCATTTCTGAAAATTCTGGTAAATAATCGACATCTTCTTTCAATTTCTGGTAAACTTCTTTTATAGAAGGAAACCGACGCCCCAGGTAAAAATTTAATATTGTTCTCCTTATGACGCCCTGCAAAATCTCATCACATTCCAGTCGGAGCCTTCCACTTCTTCCTTTTGATGGTATAATAATACCGGAACTTTGTTCTTCCGCAGTAACACGTTTAACGGTGGTTTCACTAATACCCAGGCAATCCGCTGTTCTTTTAACCACTTGCTCAACCAAAATATTTTCCAAACCGTTGTCTTTCTCTTGTTGAAAGTACGCTCTGACTTTTAATATAATATTTTTCATTTGTTCGTTGCACTGACGAGACATTTTAACTTACTAGACTGTAGTTTGGTACCGTATTTTTGGTTCAGATTACATCAGGTATTTATATAAATTCGAACAAGATAATCTTAAAAATCGTGTGAAAACAATAATAATTTCAAATTAATATCTACCACTAAAACCAAAATTTAAATCAAAAATAAGTAGATATAAACAACCACAATCAACTAAATAATATTATTTAACAAATATTTTCAAGACATAACAAATAGATTAAATTCTAAACAAATAACAATACATGGACCTACGGACTACATATCCATAAGCCTGACCTTCACAACGAGGCCTCCGTACTGTGCTTATGTCGGTAAAGGCGTTTACTATTTTGCATCTCTCTTATGTCGCTTTTAATCTTTATTACAATTTTTACAAGAACTAAAGGTGCTTTTTTGAATTTTGTGTAATAAAATACATTTGTATAATAATAAATACGTCTACGAGTGTAAAGATTTTTTTTAAGGTTTTAAATTGTCCACAGTACAGCTGATACAAAAACATCATTAAAAAAGAAAAAAATACAATTTTAGCCACATACTACCAATCTCTTGCGAAAGTATAGATATTTTTCTATCTACCTTCAAAATTGCATTTAAATAGGGACAAAATTAACCAATATATAGACATGAGAAAATTGTTTATCAGTATTAACGCAGTAAAATCGTTGTTTTTTTCTACTTGATTATGAATAAGTTCAATATCGTTTACACTACAATAATACATTTTTTGGAAGAAACTCTTGGATAACGTCCTAACAAGCTGTAATTTTTTCAGTTTATTCTGCCCCGTGGTTTTTTTGTTATTGACCCTCAGACTGAGGGGTCAAAACTTTAGAAATGGATAGTAGTGTGTGAAGATATAAAAGCACTGGTAGGACAATCACAAGATATCATGGATGTTTGGTGGTTAGATAGTGGAGCCACTGAATATATGTGTAACAACATTGATTTGTTTGAAGAAATAAGAAAGCCCGAATATAAAATACACGTAAAAGTAGGAAATGGACATTTAGTGGAAGTAAAAGGAATAGGAAAAGTCAAAGTACAAGCATGGAATGGAGAAAATTGGTTAGAGACAGACATAAGAAATGTCCTATTCGTCCCAGACTTAGACGTAAACCTATTTTCGTTAAGTACAGTACTAGATAAAGGATTTGAGATGCACTCGGACAAGAAAGAATGTAAAATAATAGACAAAAACAGAGGTGTGAAAGTTATAGCAAAAAGAGAGGGTAGACTATTTAAAATGGTTTTCAAAAATGAAAAAAATCTCATTTGGCCGAAAAATTTCAGCTAGATGATCTGCAAATGCTTCAGCCTTTCCTTTATTATCTCTTGCCTAAGTACCATCCCTTAGTTTGATGGGTGGCATTTGGGTGATTGGCCTTTTGAGTTTTTTCGTTGCTTTCCAAAAGGAGTAATCCTTTTCTTCATCAGCTGATATGTTTTCTAGGTAGCTATTTATAGATTCTTCTTTAAGTTTTTGTATTTCTCTTTTAAGTTGTTGAGTTTTGTTGTTAAGAATATTTTTGTCCGATGGATCCCTAGTGTGTTGCCATCTCCTTCTGGCTCTTCTCTTTTCTTTGACAAGTTCTCTTATTTCCATTGGATAGTTGTTTCCTATCATTTTTTGAGTGTACGCCTTTGTGTTGTCCCAGGCTATATTTTGTATGATGTTGTTGAACTTTTCAGCTGCTACTTCTAATTGTTCTTTAGTTTTTAATTGGATTTTAAGGATAATTTTATTTTCCAATTCATTTCTAAAGCTTTTCCAATCAGTAGTTTTATTAACCAAAGTTGGCCTATTTTCCTTTCTAATTATTGTCTCGCTCAAAGTTAAGATCAGTGCAGAGTGATCGGGGTCTAGGTCAAAATTATCTTGTATATCAGTAAAATTGGGCGTCACTTTTCCTGATATAAAAAAATCTAATAGATCTGGAATTTTGTTAGTATCTGTAGGCCAGAATGTTGGTTTACTAGTAGTGTGAAAGTTGCACCCTGTTTCCCTTATAGCTTCCCAAAGTTCTTTACCTTTTGTAGTTGTTAATCTGGATCCCCAATCCACGTGTTTCGAATTGTATATGTCGCCCAGATGCTGTAGAAAGTTTTTATAATCAGTTTTCTTGAGGTTATATCTTGGTGGACAGTACACTGCAGCGACAGTCAGTTTCTGTTTGGTTGTGTTACTTGCTTTAATTCCAATTGCTATTAACTCAACTTCTGCACTCCTAATAGGACATTGTTCATAATGATTAATGCCATTCTTTATTATAACAGCAGTTACCCCACGTGCCTGACTGTCGGGATGAATCGTTTGGGTTTACTTGGTAACCCTTTATTTTTAGGTAGGTCTCATTTGTTGAATGTGTTTCTGAGACCAGGGACAGATCAATACTTTGTGTGTTGAGAAATATTTCTGTTTCTTGTTCTGTTTTGGATGCCATTAGCACTCCAAGTTGCTATTCTTAGATCTTGTTGATGGATTAATGTTTTTCACGAGTTTTGGTTTTCAGTCTGTCTAACCTTTCTGAAAGTTTGTTCATAAGGTTCATCATAGTTTGTAACATTAGCATCATGGACTGTTGCTCATTCGGAACTGGTGCAGGTTGAGATAAAGGGCCCTGTGCTGCCTGTGCATATGATACCTCTTTGCTAGTATTTTTAGATGCGAAATTTTTTGGTTGTCCATTTTGTGTTTTCCTTGCATTGTATGCATTATTTCGTCTTTTCTGTAGTTCTTTTGCTACCACGCATCCACGGTAGTTTGCAGGATGTGCCTCTCCGCAGTTTGAACATTTAGGTGGCATTTCCCTTGACTTGGTGCACTCGGAGGTCAAGTGATTCCCAGCGCATTTGACACAAGTGACTGCGTGTTTGCAGAATTTTTGTGTATGCTCATATCTTTGGCATTTTCTGCACTGAGGTATCAAATTATTGCTCCTTATCGCTTCAATTTTAACTTTCATGTGGCATATAATTTCGTATATTTTTTTGATATCTTCCGAATTTTGGAAGGTTAGCATAAATAGGGGTAGGGGGATTATTTTAACCTCGACCTTAACTTTTGTCTTTTTTATTTTGTTTACGACTTCAAGGATCTTAAAACCTCTGCTCAATATCATAAATCATCCTTGATGTCTTGTGGATCACATGAAGGGTGCAGGTTTCTCGCCATCACCCTTAGCGGCCTACTCTGCTTGCTTTCAAATGTATGCCATTCCATGTCGGTGCTATTCATGAAGGCAGTGAGGTCTCTATATTCAATTTCGGTGTCTACATTGATTTTTAGCTGGTTATTATTCATTAAATTTGCTTTAAGTTTAAGATTCTTTGACTCTAGGGTCAGGTTTATATTTTTATAGCTTTTCACATTGCTTAAAATCACAGGTGGTGGTTTCTGTGATTTTGGGACAACTAGTTTATTTCTGGGTGTGGCTAACTCAGGTTCGGAAACATTATCATCTTTTTCTGGCTAGCTAGTGGCTTTTCTTTTTCTTCTCTTATTTTACGCGCTTAGTGATGCACATGTTTAATTAGTTAAACCCTAATTTCTGAGTGTTAAGTTGAAGTTGAGGTATTTATTTGTTGGTTTAAACAGCTGTTATCTAGAGGTTTTTATTTGTGTTATAGGTAGTATTATAAATTTTTGAAATAGAGAAATTTGGATGAAGTAGGATTTTTAAAGGTATGTATTAAAAATATTATTTCTTTAAACTTGTTACATAGAAATATTGTTAAGAGACATGTCAACACACCAACCTAGCTCACTGATCTTTTGCTCTCTAGCCTGAAAACATGCCATTTTCACCCAATCAAACTCATGATATCGAAATAATAACGCCATTCAAAAAATATCTGACACATACTTTTCGACCTATTTTTCCTCAGCTTTCCCATGGTGTAATTTGTTTTTCAAAATTCCGTCTCCTTAATCTCTAAAAAAACACTAAACCAGCTGCATCAAAAAACGCCATTTTTATCATTTTTTTAATACACTAGATCGAAAGATCAGGATTTTTTACGTCGAAAAAGTTTTCTCCAGAGACGACTTTTTTTGAATCAGGTTGGATAAATCTTTACTTCTTTTTTTTTTAATTTTTATTGAACTTCGACAATGTTTTACTAGATGCTGGCGTTTTTTGTGAATTTTTGAGTTTTTGGGTTCTTCGCTTTTCGGAAAAATGGCAAATCGCAAGACTGGGAACTTTTTAAATAAGGTACACCTTCAAAATTTTCAGTTATATTTGTAATCAAATCTCAATAACTCCCTTTAGGGTCGCAAATATTGCCGTGAACCCTCTATTGCATAAAACAACTTTTAAACTTTTTACTGCTTTATCTTGTCGCGTAGCACTCGACATGAACCCACGCGTCATGTTTATCGATTAATTCCTCGTAAACAAAAAAAAGTTCCCTCTGGAAAATAGCTTTTTCGATGTAAAAAATCCTGATCTTTCGATCTAGCGTATTAAAAAAGATAACAATGGCGTTTTTCGTGATACAGCAGGTTTAGTGCTTTTTTGAGGTTGAGCCGAAATTTTAAAAAACAAATTACACCATCACAAAGCTGAGGAAAAAATTAATCAAAAACTATGTTTCAGTTATGTTTTTAACGGCGTTGTCATTGCGAGATCATGAGTTTAAAATGGCATGCTTTCAGACTCGCGCCCGCCCTGGGACATTTGAGGCGATTCGCCCCATATGTGTATTTATTTATACTTTTATTTTGAGGGCATGTGTAAGTACTTTATATACTACGTAATAAAAAAGTTAAAGAGTATAATATGTAGAGTTTTGAATTAAAAAAACATATAGCGGCATTTACATATATCGGCATTTTTGCCGATACGATATATCGGCAAAGATGCCCGCAAAGATAACCGATATTTATATCGGTACCGGTCGATCCCTAAAAAAAGCTCTTTTGGCCCATTTTAAACCAACATAATTTCCGAATAGGACGTGCTAGAGAGGTCTGAAAAAGAGGGACGCAAAAATTGTTGAGCCACTAAATCTTGTTGAACGATAGATTTATTTTTTTGATATCATAAAGTATAATTCAGCGGAAATGAGATACACATATATTAGTATACAATCTTCTGCTCAATAATTTTTGCAATTGTATTGGAAACTATGAGTCTAGCTGTTCAGTTTAAGCCTTCGTAGATCTCTCCAGCACGTATACCATTCGGAAGTTATAAGGGATCCAAGAATGCCAAAAGCGCTGTTTTCGCCAATTACTCTTTATTTTTCTCAAAAACTTGACGTGGTACGAAGATCTTACGGCCCAATTCGTAATCAGCGACCAAAAATCCACCAGGAACAACATCCAAAGCTCTCGAGAGAAAACATGTCGAAAATTAGTGTTGAGCAGAAGGGAGAATGAGTTAATTTAGGCAAATAAAGAGTAGGTGAAAGTAGGCTAAATGAATGCCGAGCACAGCCAAGGGCTGCGGTCCGCATGAAAATGCGTCGCGGCTAGGGTTGCCAACCTTCTCGGAATTCCGGGATTCTCCCGGATTTCGACTGTTAATTTTAATAATCTCCAGTATCCCGGAATATACCAAAAATCTCCCGCTTTACTAGCACGAAACATAGTCATACGCGCCGCGTGTCATCGCTTAGTGTTAAGTTATAAAATGGTTCTATATAAGTTGACAATTCTCGCTCCCTTGACATGCACCTGCCAAGTACCAGGTTCGACCGGTACAACGTATAGCCTACACAACATTTCTCTTTTCTTACAAAATACAATGGTTTTTTACAAACACAAAATCTTACCCAAATAATTCTAATTCAACACATTAACTTTAAATAACAAAATCTGACATCCATGCCGGTTTTTTTGATAGCCGTTTCGGTGTATCGGATAAAGTACTAGTTCTTTTTGTTCCAACATTAGGTTGTATATCAGATTGTGCAAATGTAGTTGTTGTCTGTGGTATGTCTTAATGAGGTTCAGCTTGCATGGGGTATCTTAATTCCTTTATAGTATGACACTGTATTGAGCATCCATCTATTTCTGCGATACTCACCACGCGGGGTACGTATAATATAAGATCGTGGTTCCTCGGCTTGCTTAATTACAGTACCATAGGATTTAAGATCAGTAAACCACACCGAAGTTACCACAGCCAGTTCCGCAAGTTTCTTAGTACGATACCTAGAATTATAATTTTTGCTCTGTTTCTCTTTATTGTGTCTTGTTGCCGCAGAAAAAGCTGCTTTAGAATCTACTACCTCTTGTAATGTGTTAAAATTCTACTTTTATGTTTTATATTTTGGCGAATGCGCGCCATATACTTTTCTCTCTTAATTTCAGTAATTTAAAAGCAAATAAATAAATATCCAGTAAGTCGCTTTTATTAAAGAAAAGAAGGAATATTAGAAAAGCCAAATTACAGTACTCTACAGGCCTTCTTTCCTTCTGAGAAGGGTTATTGTTATTATTTAGATATTATTACTCTTGTTACCTTAATGGCCACCTGATAGCTTCAATCAATTTCTGAGGTGTATGACAACTGTTGGCCTAATTTCGAGCATTATTTGCACACAGATTTATTGCATTTTACGAGCTTCTCCTGGAGGGCCTCTTCCTTGCTTAACCATGGTCGGGTTGGTTTGTTTACATTATGTTCGCCTAAATATTTCTGCTTTGCACTGACCACCGTTATTTGTGGATAAGTGTTGAACTTTGTTGAACATTCTGGGAATAGATTTTGACTGGTTTATGGTCAATTTTCATAACATAATTGGTACTTAGAGCAGGGCTACATGTGTGTATACGTAAACATTGGATTAATTCCCACTACCAGGACACCAGGATTTGAGGGGTGATTTGGGGTAGGTACTTACTGTAGTTATTTTGCAGTTTCATTCGTGTTTTTGTATCATATAAACTGAAATTTTCAATCATTTCCTCCCAGTGTTTATTTAGTTTCTGACTGACATCTGTCATTGCCATCTGATAGAGTGAAGGTTGGAAAGACAGTGTTGCCAACTTGATGAAATAACCTGACAGTGTTGCCAACTAGATGAATAACCTGACACACCCATTTTCTGGGGTATTTGTTGTTATCTAGGGAGAGATCTAGTAATATGGCCTAGAGCCCAAAATTTTAGGGTACTCTTTGGTAAAAATCTCCGAAATTAATAAGCAGAATTTTGGCAGAAAGCCCTTAAAAATCCTGTTTTGTCTTGATGAAACTTTTCCTAATAGAGTTGCATTTAACTTCGCCTCAGATTAGAATATCAACGAAATAATCTTGAAGCCTTGCTTTCTGCGCATGTGTAGGTTTCGAAAGGACAGATCTGGAATAATCTGGTTTAGAGAATTTAGATCAGACGGAAATTAGATATCATCAACAATACACGTTTGCCGTGGGCGCGGAACAAAGTTTTCTGGAAGTTTTACTGTTTTGGAGTGATTCGATAGTACCATTTTTGTTAGGGAGTTTCTCCAGTTAACTCATCGTGGAACTTTGTGTTCGTTTTTATGAAATTTGACTGCCCACTCTCATTGTGAGGAGCAAGATTCTCGACGCCATTACGTGCTACTTTGACACCGTTTTGAGATCTAAAGGTAATTTTTTATGTGCATTTATTGTCTTAGATAGTGTAGAGATATTGATAATTCGGATTTAATGGACAGAGAATGTTTATTCTGATTGATTTTCTCTTTCCAGGGTTTTTTTTGTATGTGTTAGTTTGGTTTCTGGTGCAATAATTTGCGTCTCCTGGGATTAGAGCGGCCCTTCCTTGTGTCCAGCCCGATTTTGAAGATCACTCATAGCTATCCCAGTATTACTGCAGGACTCCACGTCGGTCCAGGATTTTCTACCACCAAGGTTGACCATCCTACACCTGTCAGACCTCAGGCGATTGGTGCTGCTTACCACTCCCTCCGCAGAAAAGAGGCTGAGCCCTTACCAGCCTAAGGAAACCGCAAGTTTTTAATAATTTTTTTTTTGATACCGACCCATTATTTTGTTGCTCGACAACTAAGAATAAGTATACTTATCTAGAATTTTGACCTCGAGAAGCAACACGAGACTTTTCTGTTCCTCTTAAATGTAAAATTTACTCTTTTTCTGCCCCCCCCCCCCCCCTAAATGTAAAATTTACTATATATTGTATATATACTAGTTATTAGTGTCATTAAATATTTCTTTTGTTTTGGTAGTTAACTAGTGGGAATCCTATCGTGTCCCATATATTAAATTTAAGTCGGGGATTATAATAGAGGGTGTGCGAAGGTACTGTAAACTAGACGTGATCACGTTTGGGGACTGAGCGCGCGCCGGTTATACCCCCTTAAGGCTCATTTATTTAATTACACGGTATTACATTTCTTTTAATTTGATATTAATATAACCATTAAATTTGTATTATATTTTTAATTTGTCATTAAGTTAACCAATTTGTACTAAATTTTAACTGGGTATTAAAATAACCAATTTGTTATTTTAAGCGTTGTTGTTTTATTGGATACTAGTATCGGAACGAGTGTTGGTGGAAGGCAGACTGCAGCCAGGGGTTTGACGATTCGTGATTTTTGTCTTTCCTCGTAAAACATCAATATATAGGGGCATGGTGTAAAACCTTTAAAATAACGTGGCGCTCTAAAATGAAACATCTTAACTCCGACCCATCTTCGCTGTTTAATAGCTGGCGGCCACCATTGTTCCCTGGAAGAATTCGTTGCAAGTCTGTGGTTAAACTTGACCTAGTTTGATACTAGGGATCATTTTAGAAAATTCAAAATTATTTTTATTAGTCTTTGGTTTAATGTAAAATAAGCGTCACACTCTTCAAGTTTACTGGGCAGTTTACTGGGCTAATAGGTAACAGTTTTTATTTTTCTATTAAACAAAAGCTCTGCGGGACTAAAGCCATTTTCAAGAGGTGTTGATCTGTACGCCATTAAAGCCAAGTTAATATCGTTATTCTTTTTAAGCAAGTTTTTAGCAACCTTTACTGTAGCTTCTACAGCACCATTTGATTGTGCAAAGTAGGGGCTGCTAGTAGTATGTGCAAAATTATATAAATTAGCAAAATTCTTAAATTGATTTTGAAACTGTGGACCGTTATCTGTCCTAACAATATCTGGTATGCCAAACCTAGAAAATATAATTTGCATTTCCTCAATAATGCTTTTTTTCGGTCAACTTACTTAGGCTTATAATTTCAAAAAACCTAGAGTAGTAATCAGTAACTATAAGATACCATACATTATGCTTAAATAAATCAGCCCCTAAAATCTGCCAAGGTCCAGTGGGTAAAAAGTCATTTAAAAGTGGTTCTTTTATGTTTGTTCTTTCTTGAACACAGTTAGGACAACTAGGACAAGTTCGAACTAAATTTTCAATTTGAGACGACAAACCGATCCACCATACGGACATCTTTGCTCGTTCCCGGAACTTGACTATTCCCTGATGACCTGAATGTATAAAATTTAGAACCTCAGACTGTAAAGTAACAGGAATAACAATACGAGTACCCTTTAGAAGTATGTCTTCTACAAAAGTAATATCATTATGATACTGATAATAAGGGATTAACTCTGGAGATAAGTTTTTTCTATCTGGCCATCCAGATATAGCGTACAATTTTATCTTTTGACAAATTAAGTCTAAGTTTTGGGCTTTCTTAATGGTCTCTAAAAATAGCCTTTTATAGGAAAAGACTTAACAAATCGCACATGAGCCTCGACTTCAGAAGACAGTTCATCACTTTCAGGCAGTCCTTAAAATGAGGCAAACAAGTTTACCATCCCCGGAGAGGAATCACTTGTAGCACCATCATACTCCAGGCTTATTGGCAAATTATGACCATCCCTAAGATCCCTAACAAAAGTCCAAAATCGTCCGGGGTCCTCCGAAATCCCTCCTTCTATCCCACTGATATAGGCATCATAGCAATATTTTCTTCTTTGCTTACAGCGTTCTTTCAACCCAATCAAAACCGGCGATAAAAACCCTTGATATCCCGATTGCATAAACTGCTTATGATTTTCTTCTGTATCACCAAACCTCTCAGTTCAGCGTCAAACCATTTAGGGAAGGTAGACGTTCTGTATCTCTTAAGGGGAACAAATCGTTGGATAGCTTCATAAAGAACCACATAAAAAGAGGCTACGCTATCCTCAACTCTGTCACAGTTGAGGATCTCACCCCTAGAGATGTGCCATGAGAATGTTCTCAAGGGAATATTTCCGGAGAACGGTAAATTACCGATAATATTTCCCAGCATAAATTCTCGAGAATTTATGATTTTTGAAAAAATATAAATTACTGAAAAATTACCGAGAATATTTCCGAGAACGAGAATGTTCTCGGGAAAATTAATATTCTCGGAGAATTTACGGAAATTTAAGGTAATTTATTTTAATGCCGTTATTGTATCATAGATGGAGTTTGGAGCATCTTCTGCAGCGTTCTGGGGTTAAATTGATAAATTTAACTACCCAGAAGTGCTACAAGTGCGCGGCAGCTTTTCGCCAGGAGCATTTATGGGCCGTAGGTTTTTTAATTTTCCCTTTTCCTCTTCTTTGTTTAGGTTTTCCAAGGCACTAGGGCGCCACTGAGTTTTTGTTAAAGAAAAATACCCTTACAGCTTAATAAACTCAGAACTTAAGCTGATATTTGATTTTAAAAAAAATGTTATAAAATTCTTTGCATGTGTTTTAGCAGGCAATAAAACAAACCATTCCCCAAAATAAAATATATTTACTCTTATTTTAGAAAAGCTTGTCGACAGCTAAAAGTATTTGGTCATTAATAAAATAATACCTACTTGAACATATGGGTAGTAGATACTTAAATTAAATTACAGTATGAAAGGTTATCAAATATTTTTAGTACCATTTTGGCAAGTACAGTTTAATAAGTATAAAATATACACCCTGCTACAAACAGTCTAATAAAATAGATAAGGTAAATCGTCAGGTAACGCAACGAGGGTAGATACCAAAAAAAAATCATGATTCTTTTCGCTACGCCCTAAAGAAAATGATACAAAACTTACCAAAACAGTTTTATACACTCTATTAAGTCAATATTCACTTGATAAGCCGCATGGTACCAAAAAAAATATATATACAATTTTATATTCATCAGTAATCAAAAACATAATACGGCAGATTTAAAATAGGGGTAATTACGTAATAATATTACCTCTAAATACTTATTTTTACAAAATTTACACTAGTCCACAGGAGACTTTATACTGCTAAGCTTTAAATAAAAGGGATTATGTAATAATAATAAATTCATAAATTAACATTTTATATATGCAATTATAACCAAAAATCGGCGTACAGGCCTTACCCAGAGACAAAATGGAGTACAATCCACCATAGCACGCGGAACTGAGTGCTTAGGGTGACTATCCTGACGGAGGAGGAAAGCTCTGAAAAGCTACCTTTCTAGATGTGGATCGGCATGGTCCCAAGGTTGTATCGAGGTGATGCGGCTGGACCACCTGGAGTAAGTACCCCTTCAGACTCTATGGTGTTGACGATAGAAACTCATGAGAAGCCACATACATAGGGTTGCATCCATCTCGGGACATCTCTTCGCAAGGAGTAGCGGGAAAAACAGGTACGGGGAATTGCATCCGTCTCACAACATTTCTTTAAAAGGAGGGACAGAAAACCATGGACCGGGGGTTGCATCCACCATGAAACAATCTTTTCAACTGTCGAAAATTATTCCTTTACCCGGAAAAAACCCTCATCCCCATTGGAGGGTCACCAAAATGAAAAAACGACCATTGTGACTTTTGTCACAATCACAAACTATAACTAACTTCAATCTATAAAACGAGGGTTATAACTAACGGCCCTCTCTTGCCAAGACTCTTTGGCCAAGATTCTCCCACACGACCACCTTGTCCTTCCTTAAATTCACCCCAAAAACCTCCCACGGCATCAATTTCTTGCCCCTCACAATTGGAACTCCATGTGTCACATTGGACCAATCAAAGCATTCGACGTCAGCCCGAATGTGCGCCGTTCAAAACTCGGCCTCTACATAATTATATTTTGGTTGTTCCCAAAAGTAAACACGATGTTTTGAAATGGCAATCATATTAGGAAATAAGAAGAAAAGAAACGGAAGATTCTCTGGACGTGCAGACACTGTAGCCTTAGAAAAACAAAGTATTCACTTCGTTAATTTGGATTAGTAATCAATTATTAATTAGTATTTTATTTTAGTTTACAATTAATCAAAATATACTATATACAATTAAAATGGGAGAAACGTGCTACAAGAATAGGAATTTTTTTATCAGGGCCTGTCGTTACGTAGTTCTTAAAGTACACGCAATGATATAGGTAATATTCTTAGGAAATGCTAAATTAAACAATGAATACAATACTGTAAATTGATCTTTTAGGGTGTATCAACTCAAGTGCAGAAATAAAATTAAAACATTCTGGACCCGCACAACATTGTGGGGTTGAACTATATAGAATAAAATAGGATGCTAAGTTGCATAACCTACATCCTTGTAAAACATAAATGCTTGTTATTTGTGTAAGAAATTAATAATTTAATAAAATAAGATTTTATGAGATATTTAGTGTTTGCCTTAAAGTAATGTCAAAATTTTCTACAAAATCATCTTCACCATCTTGTCAAGAAAACCAAATGCACTAAAGAGTAATTTCAAAAACAATGTAGCATTTGAAATGCTACACTTCATCTTTATTTCTATTCTGTGTTGTTTTAAACAACTTTTTTAGACATGTTATTTTATACAATGCGTTTCTAAGTTGTGTTTTATTTATAAATAAAGTTACTTGAAAATAATGGAAATATAAATTGAATGTGTCTTTATTTTGACTAAGATGCGTAATCACGTTAATTTACAATTTAAATATTTTCTAAATTAGGTATTGTGTTTGCAGTCCTATCTCTTTATTTTTTCAGATAAAATTATTGGGAAAACTACTTTGGGTAAAAAAATATGTTCTTACAATTTATGCAGTCAAACAAAACATAAAATTCTCCAACATATAAAATAAATTCTCGAAAATTTCCGATAAATTCTCATTTTTCTCAGAGAATATTTCCCAATAATAAATTCTCGAGAATGTTCCATCTCTACATCTCTTTATTTTTTCAGATAAAATTATTGTAGAAACTACTTTTGGTAAAAAAATATGTTCTCTCAGTTTATGCAGTCAAAACATAAAATTCTCCAACATATAATATAAATTCTCCAAAATTTCCGATAAATTCTCATTGTTCTCGGAGAATATTTGCCAAAAATAAATTCTCGAGAATGTTCCATCTCTACTCATCCCAACTAACCAAGGCAAGATAATCATTAATCTGAACATAATCACAATTCCTAAAATCATAATAATATTCCTGATATTCAGCTGTCTGTGCAGCAGTAGAGAATAATACGAGTATATTAAACATTGTAGCGTTGTGATGTTGAGTATTATTAGAGATCAATTCATAAGCTCTTTGTGATAAAACACTGCCGAGATTGCTAAACAAAGATCCAACCAAGGCTACGTTTCTATCATTGAAAGCATTATTTACCTGATAAAAATTTAAACAACTATAACAACAAAACTGGCCAAAATAATGCCCGGTAAGTTTGGTGGCTCACGGACAGTTAAACCAAATTCATCGTTACCCCATGGACATTCAGGTACATTGAAGTATCCAACAGTAACAGCGTAACAATCCGGACGTGCATCAAGAACACTCTCAATAGTATTGCAATACTCAATGTAAAAGTCCGGACTCGAATTTGGCGGTATATACACGCAGCCTAGTATCACCAAATCAGAGTTAATTTTCGCCGAAACAAACACTTTTTCAACATTTGTTCGGGTAACAGATATCTTCCTTGCACCGAGACACTTTGTTGCTATTAGCACACCGCCTCCACGGCCCGTTTGGTTATTAACATCACACCTATCACATCTAAAGATATCAAAATTACACAGTCCCAATTCAGCACTGGAGTAGTCCTTATTTAACCACGTTTCAGTGAAAATGATGATGTCATATTCACTGGTACAGACAGCTTGTTGCACCTGAGCCAATTTTGTTCTGAATCCACCAGCATTCTGATAATAAACCATTGGATGGTGACCATCCGAGTGCGATTTTCTCGTTGGTTTTTTTTGCTGTGATGAATTGCTTGTTTATTTACTCTATATAGTACCACTGTTCATTTGTGTTGTTTGGTTTACGAAAGGTAAATCTTTTAACTATAATACCAACTGGCCAATTCTCTACCTTATAAAGCTCATTTAGGAGTTCAACGCCCACCTGAAATGCCAAACTGGAAGCCTCTGGTCTTTTAGGTTGTACCTGGACGGTAAAGTCATGAGCTGGAAATTTCTTCTGCAGGTAAGACTTAATATCCTCCTCCGTTGTACTAACCGCCACCTTACCGACATCGACAGCCAAACACGTTTGGTAGCAGACGCAAAAGAGTTTGCGGAATCAGAGCCTATCCCTATAACCACCATTTTTGTTAAACTGTTGCTAGTTTTTATTGCACTAATGTGTTTAAGATCCGGATTTCTTTCTTTAAAAGTAACAAAAGTATTATTTCTTCAAACTTGTTACATAGCATTATTGTTGAGAGATTTGGCAACACAATAACCTAGCTCACTGTTTTTTATATGGCCATGTATTTATTAGCAGGGGTGCGCAGTTACTAAAAAAAATTTTTTGAGGGCCGATATCTACCTTTTTGTTATCGTGGAGCGCCATTTATGAATATTTTTATTCAATCTGAATTCATACCAGGATTTACCGGTTTCAATAAATGCAGTGAATTACATAACACCCTGTATATCGTTGAATTCGTGCTTCAATAAGCTTTCATCTGACACCAAACAAATTTTTTTCATTGCCCAATTTTCCCCGAAATTAACCCCCCGAATCAAAATTCAACTTTTTGATAATTTTCCCGCAATCTACACCTAATTATCAATGTTCATGATTTTTTTTTTTTGATTTTTCTGAGCGATCCTTTTGGTGATTAGAGTCGGGGACACCAATTTTTAAACGTTTTTCCCAAAAAAAAAAACGAATTTATTGTTGAATTCGTGCTTCAATAAGCTTTCATTATTTGATACCCTACACGATGCCCTTTAAATTTTTTCCCATTCCCCACTTTACCAACTGAAATTAACCCCCAGAATCAAAATTCAACTTTTTATACTTCACGTCTATAATTGGGCCACCACACTCTATCTCTGTGCCAAATTTCAAACTTTTACGTCGAATAGTTTCAGAGAAAATCGCCTGTGACAGACCCATTTACGGACACCGAAGTGATTACGTTAGTATTCTGTTTCACGGAACACTAAAAATGAAGACGTTTAGGTATTTAATTATTTTTTCTCAACATATTTTACAGCACTGTGTCGAAATTTTTAAATTTGAAAAAGAAAAAATGTGTTAGTAGAAAGTTATAGTCCTTTCAATTTTTTTAAACCTAAAATATAATTTTTAATAAAATTCAAATGACTGTAACTTTCTAACACATTTTTTTTCTCTTCAAATTTAAAAATTTTCGACAAAATGATATAAAATTTGTTTAGAAAAAATAATAAAATACCTGAACGTGATCATTTTTTCCCAGGGGGGCTCCGCAAAAATTCAACTTTTTCGCAAATTACAATTTTTTTTTCTCTACCAAAACATTCCTAATAGGCTCACTATTAAAAATCCTGAACTTGGCATGGGTCCCGTAAGTAGCAACAGAGATCTACAACTTTAAAATTTCACCTGCCGCCACTGCATTCTTAATTTTTTATATTGTTTAAACTGTTCTTTGAAATTATAATAATTACATTGTTTACTAAGCTGTCCCAGAAATTTTAACTGTTCCCTCATTTCTTTCAGTTCATTAGTGAACCAACTAATATTATCATTTTGATCTGGACGTACAACATATTTCTTTTCCGGAAACGAACCTAAGTAGGCCTGCTCCAAAACAGTCATAAATCTACCAAACTTGGTATTAGCAATTAAATCGTTATACCCTATAAATTCCCAGGAATGATCTGATATTATGTTAAAGAACTCAAATAAACCTTGTTGTGTGATTGGTCTACATACTTTGTTATTTTGTTTCAATTCTTTGCAAGGAAGATTTACACACACCTCAACCATCTGACCCATGTGATCGGATATATCAAGATCCAGTACTTCAGACGAGATAACATTCAAATGCGAACTCCTAAAGAAATTATCTAAACAAACATTCCCTCTGGTTGCATTCTGTATTGTTTGACGCATATCAAACTCATTAGGGTATCACACAACCGTACTGTTTTACCTGACCAGTACCAAAATGAACATTAAAATTACCAGCCACAATGATAGATTTATTGGGCCCAAGTGTTGTGAGTATACCCTCCACAGCCGTCAAGAAGGTGACAAAGCTGCCTGATGGGGACCTGTAAGCTGCTAGAATAAACATATTAAAATCCTTGATAAAAACTAACGTACATTTAACACATTTTTCAACATTATATTGATCACTAACTGCTTTAATAGCTATTTTCAGATTTCCCTTGATAAATATCGCAGTACCACCTCCTGAAAACGTTTCTCTAGCAACACTGGCGCAATTAAGAGTATGTGCTCCCCCCCGCAGATTTATGAAAACGCTCTGCTATTTTGCACCCCTCTTGATCCGTCGTATTGAGGGGGACTTGAGGGCGCCCCTGGCTTTGGTGCCCCCCCCCCCCCCCGCAGCGCTGGGCTTGCGGGCGCGTTGTTTACGCAACTGTCTAGAAAAGTATCCTGTCATTTTGTACCCATCGAGCTGTAGCACATCAATTTCTACTGGGGGCATCCAGTGCTTTGTGATACACAATATGTCTATGTGCTTACCAACAAGGAATGTCTCTAGCTGGAGGACTTTGTCCCGTAATGATCGTACATTTATGGGCCTCCCATTCTTGTTGTTGTTTCAAGGTATGTTCTCTGACTCGTCTGGGATGTCACCCCTTGGCGCTGTAGGTTCAGAAAATGGTTTACGACTACCCCTCTCGGCCATAGTTCTTGTTGCAGATAACGTTTAAAGGAACTACGGTATTTTCCTTCTTCGTCCTCATTTTCTGACATCTATTTATATATAACGTTACTAATATTTCGGATTAAACATAAACAAACCGATTTTTTTTTAGGATTCGTGTTTTAAGATGTATATTTTAAATGTGCTTTCCTAATTGTCTGATATGCAAATCCATCGCAACTAAATAATTTTACTTCTTCGGGGTTTTTATGTTTCAAGTAGTGAGTCTTTAAATAAAACTTATAACGTGTTCGATATTCACATTTGTCACATTTGAACAAATCAACTTCTTGTGCTTCTTCATGTAATAAGATGTGGCGCTTTAAATCATCTTTCCTAAATGTTTGATATTCACATCTGTCGCATTTAAATAATTTAACTTCTTCGGGGTTTTTATGTTTCAAGCAGTGTTTTTTTAAACTATTTTGATAACGTGTATGAAAATCGCATTTGTCGCATCTGAATAATTTAACTTCTTCGGGAGTTTTATGTTTCAAGGAGTGTCTCCTTAAATAAGACTTACAATGGGTTCGATATTCACATTTATCACATTTAAACAAAACGACTTCTTTTGAGTTTTCATGTTTTAAGATGTGGAGCTTTAAGTGATCCTTCCTAATTGTTTTATATACACATTTGTCGCATCCAAATAACTCGACTTCTTCGGAACTTTTATGTTTCAAGCAGTGACTCTTTAAATGAGATTTATAACGTGTTCGATATTCACATTTATCACATCCGAACAAATCGACTTCTTGTGGATCTTCATGTATTAAGATGTGGCGCTTTAAGTGAGCTTTCCTAATTGTTTGATATTCACATCTGTCGCATCTAAATAATTCGACTTCTGTGGGGGTTTCATGTTTCAAGTAGTGACTTTTCAAACTAGATTTATAATGTGTTCGAAATTCACATTTATCACATTCAAACAAGCCGACTTCTTGTAAGTGTTTATGTCTGAAGATGTGGAGCTTTAAGTGATCTTTCCTAATTGTTCGATATTCACATCTGTCGCATTTAAAGAATTCGACTTCTTCGGGGTTTTTATGTTGCAAGCAGTGTTTTTTTAAACAACTCTGATAACGTGTATGAAAATCGCATTTGTCGCATCTAAATAATTTAACTTTTTCGGGGGTTTTATGTTTCAAGTTGTGTCTCTTCAAATAAGACTTATTATGAGTTCGATATGTACATTTATGACATCCGAACAAACTATTTGAGTTTTCATGTTTTAAGATGTGGAGATTTAAGTAATCTTTCCTAAGTGTTCGAAACTCACATTTGTCACATTCAAACAAACCGACTTTTTGTGGGTTGTGGTGCTGTAAGATGTGGTTTTTTAAATTTCTTTTTCTAGTTGTTCGATATTCACATTTATTGCACCTAAAGAAATCGTTCTCTTCAGGGTCCGTGTACTTCAACTGGCGCATCTTTAAATGTTGGCTCTGATTTGTCTGGCAATCCCACACAGGGCATTTGTATCTTTCTTTTTCTTGAATACTACTACCAGACGACACACTGCAACAAAGAGTAGAACAAAAGCGTGTATTAATATAAAAGTAGATAAGAAACGTTGTTGATATTCTATTCAGTCTGACGACCGCGTCAACTCGTTAAAGAGGTTATTGTGACATTGTCAGTAAATAAAGATTGGTAAAGCGAAAGTGTGTTTTGAATTTCGGTCGTACGGATCAATACATTTAGACTGAAATGAATGTGCGATTCTTCGGCTACGCCTATTGTGCGCTTATTGGAACCGGCGATGACATTAAAGCGTATGCCTTATGATTGAAACATTAATTGGCTTTTTTAGAATTTGATAGTGAAAACATAATGGATAAATTCCAAGACAACCGGTAATTTTACTACCGGTGGGCTTCGATTTCCGGTCAAAAATATCTCGAAAATTCCATGGCCTATAAAGCTTAAATTTTACAGGCAGGTAACCATTACCCCAAAGAGGTGCACCACATAAACCTTGGCGATCTGAAAGATGAAAGAACATATTTTTTTTACAAAACTAATTTTTACAATAATTTTATCTGAAAAAATAAAGAGATGTAGAGATGGAACATTCTCGTGAATTTATTATTGGGAAATATTCTCTGAGAAAAATGATAATTTATCGGAAATTTTGGAGAATTTATTTTATATGTTGGAGAATTTTATGTTTTGTTTGACTGCATAAATTGGAAGAACATATTTTTTTTACCCAAAGTAGTTTTTACATTAATTTTATTTGAAAAAATAAAGAGATGGCACTGCACAATACCTAATTTAGATAATATTTAAATTGTAAATTAACGTGATTATGCATCTTGGTCAGAATAAAGACACATACAATTTTTATTTCCATTATTTTCGAGTATCTTTATTATCAAATAAAACACAAATTAGAAACGCATTGTATAAAATAACATGTCTAAACAAGTTGTTTAAAACAACACAGAAATGAAATAAAGATAAACATGCTCTAAGCTCCATCTATGATACAATAGCGGCATTAAAATAAATTCCCTTAAATTTCCGTAAATTGTCACAAATTCTCCGAGAATATGAATTTTCCCGAGAACATCCTCGTTCTCGGATATATTCTCGGTAATTTTCCAGTAATTTATATTTTTTTCTAAAATCAAATTCTCGAGAATTTATGTTTCGGTAATTTACCGTTCTCCGGAAATATCTCCTTGAGAACATTCTCATGGCACATCTCTAGTTCTATCTTCACTTCTTTTTTTTAATTTACTTTAATACTACTTCTTTAAATTTACTACAATTAAAGTTGTTACTGTTTACCTTATAATTATTTAGCTTTGTTTATTTTTTAAGTATTAATAAATGTGCCCCTGTATTTCAATGTATAGAATGCGTGTGCTGGTATATTTCATATGAATACATTCGTCCTCTCCTTTGCAATACTATCAAATTCCTATAGTCTCATTCTTTTTACTCCCATACATACATACTGCAAAAAACTACCCGTGCTGGCCAAGAAAGAAAACACGGGAAAAGCACTAAGCACAGAACTAACGGTCGAGGGCTGGCAAAATAGTCCGAGACTGGTTAAGACTTATACATCCCGAATAATGTATTATATTTTTTCAACTCCTAGTATTAATTTTGACTAAAAAATTTTCCTATTAAAAATTAAAGTTAATAACACACATTTTTACTTTTTGGTAAGTCGCCTTTGGTTTTCTAGGTTTTTACTTGAATGTTTACCTGTCGTCGTATGTTTTTTGTCGGTGTCAAAAGTTAAATTTGATTTCGCCACGTTTTGCGAATTAGTAACGGACATGGAAATTATCCATGAAGCGGCAAGAGTTGCCTATTTCCCTATTTGTCATTATTACCCGAGAAATCAAAAGGGCGATATCAAGTTGCTTACAAGTGCTATAAGGAGTGGTGCCAGAGAAAAACTGTTATAGAAGTTTCCGACACAGTTTTGTTAGCGTATTTCCTGGAAAAGTCAAAGGTATTCAAATCTCCTGCTAGTTTATGGTGCGAGTACTCGATGCTGAAGAAAATGTGGATATTTCCAAATTTCCAAAACGTAAAGCTTTTTTAAAGAGGAAAAACGATGGGTATAAAGCCCCCCACAGACTACGATGTTTTTCATCCGTTCGCATCGGCGATTTGAACCGTCGCGTCGTGTTGAAATTCAATATTCGGCAGATATTAGAACGGACGGTTCGGCACGACCGTTTTCGGCCATAGACTATCAGTTTGGCACGCCGATTCGAATCGCAGCGATGCGAACGGATGAAAAACATCGTAGTCTGTGGGGGGCTTAAGCCTAAAAAAATACGTGTCTGTACACGGGAATAAATAAACGAATTTTTGACGTAGGCCGACGACATTGATTTCCTTTTGATGAAAGTTGTTGCGATTGTGGGAATTGCTTAGGCATGTCGTTCCGAACGACTCGTTCGCTAGAGCTGTGTAATACAATGATAGAAAATGTCCAAGAGATGGAGAATATAGTCATTATCAACATACCCGACTCAAAAAATGGCAAGTCACGAAGGTTTACGGTTACCCGAAATAAAGGAAGTATTTGTCATTTGGAAATTTTTAAAAAATATCTTAAAATAAGGTATATGGTTAAGTGTTCATCAGCGTTTCTTTTTGCGCTACCACCACGGCAAGTGTGTTGGTCAGCCTGTAGGTAAAAACACTATTTCATCAATTCCGATCAAAATAGCTAAATACCTCAATTTGCACAACGCAGAAACTTATACTGGGCATGCCTTTCGAAGAACATCCGCTGTACTACTAGCCAATACTGCAGTGGCACTCTGTATGAAAAATAGCGATAGCGATCGGGCTCTCTTCGAAACATACCGAACGTTGATACAACGTAAGAATTTGCAAAGGGAGCCCGATCGCTGTCGCTATTTTTCATACAGAGTGCCACTGCTGGAGTCGACGTACTAGCCCTTAAAAGACACGGAGGTTGGAAATCGGATACTATTGCTGAGGGCTACGTTGCAGATAGCATATTCCAACAAAAATGAGGTAGCAAACAAAATTTTGTACAATAAAATCAGTCCCACATATAACATCCTATCAGAAATACCCAGCAAGTCAATGAAAATATCGCATATAAGTACCTCCTCTATGTCAACAAAATCCACAATTGCGGAATGTAATGGGAATGAGAATATCGGTGAAGACAGAAACAAGCTTCAAGGACAGTCATCAAGTTTTGTTAGTTGTAAATTTGAAAATTGTACTTTATATACGTATAAGTAAATAAAATATACAGTTTGTTAAGCTTAGTTTTTATTTTTTGCGAATAATCTCAGTTAGAACATATTTTTTGGCTTTTACGCAAAAATTAAAAATTAACAATATATTGTAAACAGGATTGAGATGTAAGTAAATTTTTTTAAATCATTTTATGACAATTTTTATTTTTTTAGAATTCTGTATTTTAAAAGATCTCATTTTTCTTGCTACTTTATGAACTTAAATTTTTGCTATGTAAATTTAGATATTTTTAGATTTTCATAAAGATTTTTTCTTTAATAAGCAATTACAGCCAGATTCTCCAATGCTAGTCCGGTCTAATTTATTTATTTATTTATTGACGGCAATGCCATTTTTTATACAAAAACTTAGTAAATATATCACAATAGCACATGTCTTAAATCCTAACAATACTATAATGATTAGAATACGATTTTACAACATGTAATTACAATTATTACAGTTAGATTATTGCAACCTTCTCACACAAGTATAAATTATCAGAGGGGAAGGGATATCAGTCAAACAGTGTCGACCCCCTTCAGTTGTGCTAGGAAGTTTTTAAGAGGGCAGAAAAAGTCAAGTGTCGGGTGTTGGTTTGCTATGGTCACAGACCTAGAAATGAAAGAATATCGGCCATAGTTGGTATGATGAAATGGATGATAAAAAGTTTGAATTCTTCTGGTGTTGACCGGTGGTACGTGGAGACCGATGCATGATGTTAATAATGGACAGTCAACTAGCGAGTTTAATAGTTTAAACAGAAGTAAGAGGTCATGGTTTCGTCGTCTGTCCTGGAGTGATAAAAGATTTAGTTTTTTGCACATTTCCAAGTAGTTGTAGTCTGTGTCCCTAAAAAATTTAAAGTGAATGTAATGCAAAAACTTTTTTTGTACATTTTCGATTCTGTTGATGTGGTTGGCATACTGAGGACACCACACAGAAGGTGCGTATTCCAGGTGGCTTCTAACAAGACTACAAAAGAGAATTTTAAGAGAGCGAACCGTGTGGAAGTCTTGTGTGGTTCTTTTTATGAAGCCCAACATTCTGAGTGATTTACTGATAATCGAGTCAATTTGGGGGACATATGATAGTTTTTCGTCAAGGACTATTCCGAGATCTCTGATATTGTCCACAGTGATTAAGGTTTTTCCTTCGATGCGATAGTTAAAGTCAGTTTTCACTTGACGGCGGGAGAATTTCATGACGTAACATTTTGATGTATTGATCAGCATTCCGTTGTTGCGGCTCCACGCCACAAATCTATCCAGATCCTCCTGAAGCGCGACAGAGTCATTGGGATTTGATATAACTTTAAACATTTTTAAGTCATCTGCAAAGAGAAGAAACTCGCTAGACCTGAAGCATGGTGCAACCTTATTAATGGATATGTTGAAGAGAAGCGGTGCCAGGTGGGACCCCTGCGGGACTCCGGAAGGCACAGCTATCTCTCTCGATAGAAAGTTATTGACTTTCACCATCTGAACCCTTTCTGTGATAAGGCTTTCAATCCAGGATAATAATGATCCATTTACCCCCAAGGATTCCAGTCTTCTTATGATTAGATTATGCGGGACCCTGTCGAAGGCCTTGGAGAAGTCTGTGTAAACAGCGTGGACCTCCGCCCCATTCTCCAAGGCCTCCAGCAGGTAATGGGTATAGCTTAAAAGATTAAGTTCGGTATTTTTGCCAGCACAGAACCCATACTGCTGAGGAACAATTTCTGGAGATAGCAAAGGGCTAAGATGTTGTGCAACCAGCTTTTCAAAGAGTTTTGCAATTGTATTGATGATGCAGATTGGTCGGTAATTTTGGACGTCAGATTTATCTCCAGACTTATGGATTGGAATGACATAGCTTGTTTTCCAGAATGTGGGAAAGTAGCCACATTGAAGAGATTTGTTGAATATGATGTGCAGGGGTCTTGCAAGTATAAAGGCGGAGTTTTTCAGAAAGATAGGG
This sequence comes from Philopedon plagiatum, assembly GCA_963971165.1. Classification (NCBI taxonomy): domain Eukaryota; kingdom Metazoa; phylum Arthropoda; class Insecta; order Coleoptera; family Curculionidae; genus Philopedon; species Philopedon plagiatum. The sequence goes on from OZ020193.1 coordinate 69,059,550, forward strand.
TGAATATTGTCAGGGCCAGGGCCCTTATGTGCTTTGAGGTTGCAGAGTTCAGAATAGATTGCAGATATGGAAATGGAAAGGTTGGAAAGATTGAGGTGATTTAGTGATGTCTCTGGTGGACAGTAGGGGTTGTCGGGGGAATATACAGAAGAAAAGTATGTAGCGAATAAGTTAGCAGCGCCGGGACCCATGTTTACTCTATCGTTGTTTAGTGTAAGGACATTCGGTATTTCAGGTGATTTTCGTTTGGAGTTAACAAAATTCCAAAAATACTTAGTATCTACACAGAGATTATTTTCAGTATTTTGGACAAAATTTCTGTAACATTCACGAGAAAGATTTTTGCATTGTAGTCTTAAGCGAGAAAAAATCTGGTAGTCTTGGGCGGATTTACTCATTTTGAAATTTTTGTGAGCTATTTTTTTCTGTATTGTTAAGATTATCAGGACCCCATCGAACCACCTAGGGAACTTCCCACTGGGAACTTTTTTCAGTGGAACAAAAAGATCCAAACAATCGTATACTACTTCGTAAAATCGATCTATCATGGTATCTACATCAAGATTGGAGAAGAGATTGTCCCAACAGATGGCTCCCAGTCGGTCATTTATTAAGGTATAATTGGCCGATTTAAAGTCGTAGTAATAACTGTCAGATTTAGGGCCAACAACATTTGTGCAAGCATTTGGGATTGTTAAGTTAAAGGATAAAGGTGGGTGGTGACTGTCGATTGGTAATACCAGAGGGTCACACTGAGAAACCGATAGTATTTTATGAGAAAAAACTAAGTCTAGAGTTACATTATTTAAATTATGGATAAAGTTTGATTGGAAAAGATTGTGGAAAGCGCAGAAATCAGATGTAGCAGCTATCTTCTGTATTGTTAGAGGTGGGACGTAGATATCCTCTCGGGGAGATCCAAATACGCAAACATCTTCATTAGTCCAAGTAGTCATTGGTAGGTTAAAGTCACCAGCCATGCAGAGTTCAGTGTTGGAATATTTTTCTGAGATAATGTCAACTGTGTCACTAACCATGAGATAACTATCTAGTGGTGAATCAGGAGGTAGGTAGACACAGCCAATGATACATTCAGCTTTGGGTGAGCCTATGGTGACATAGATTTGTTCTATAGCTGGTGACGTTGGAAGAAGACTACATGGCACGGATTTATGTACCGCCAGGAGGACACCCCCCATAGACTTTTTGTGGCTGGTTTCATTAGAACGATCTTTCCTGAATATGAAGTAGTTGCTCAGGCCCAGCTCAGCGTCCAGGATGTCATCAGATAAGTTTGTTTCTGTTAGCATTAGTATTTGGAATTCACTTAAAGATGCATTGCACATGAGTGATGTAAGTTTCGTTCGTAATCCGCGAACGTTCTGATAGTATATGTTGAGTTTGCTGGGTTGTTTAGAGCATTGACCGTCAATATTTAGTTTCCCTGGTTGTTAGTGATTTGTGGAACAACCTTGATGTATTTCACCTGTATGTTTTCTCCCTTACTAATCCTATCTTTAAATTCGCTCCAGACTTGTTTTTCAATCTCTTGCTGTTTTCTTGTAAGGTCTAGGTTTATAAAAATATTCTTGCCCTTTAGCGTACTGCGACTGCGCACCAGGGCTACGGCTTCATTATGAGTGTTCAGTGTAACTCTTAGTGCGCGAGCCCCCTTGGAATTTGGCTTGCCAACCCTGGAATACTGGATAATTGTAGGTGGGTTGTCGGTTAGAATGCTCATGATGGAGGTCATGTCACCTCTATCATCGCCTTTTTCGGGAAGATTGAAGAGCATTAAGTTATTAGTACGATTTTGCCGTTCTTGCAGCTCTTGCCAGATTTCGTTCTGGTCTGGGGTCAGTGTTTGTTTAGTGACTGATTGGGATGTGCTGAGGGTCTGGTTGATGTCCATGATCTTACCTTCCAGAGATTTAGCGGTTTCATTCAGTGCATTGACGTTTTTTTTTCAAACTTTTAAAGTCATCATTTATACCAGAAAGTTTTGAGATGTCCTTCTTGAGCAATTCAATTTCCTTAGTCATCTGGTCGACCCTTTTTGAGAGGTTAAGCATTTGTCGGACGTTACTGAGGCATTCAGGACACAGAAATGGCATAACTCGCTTTTGCAGAAGGACTGAACGTATTTCAGTTGGACTTATGCCACTGCAGGACTGGCATATAATTTTATTACAGTGATCACATGGGCATCCAAAAACATCGCCACTCCTCTTGGGTTCTTTAAGGGTAACAACAGTCTTGCATTTATGGCACGTTTCCGACATGCTACCTCACTGAATTGGTTATGTGAGATAGGGTATAGGTTGAATTTTATCAACAAAATATGCTGAATTCTATAGGTAGAACAGCCTATATATTTTTTTTATGGGTATAGGATAAACAGATAATTACAAACAAAAATGTTTTTATTCTTACTTGTATTTCGTCTGATTGGTGAAAATCGTCAGTTAAGGATGTTACACAACTGATCCAAGTTAAATAATTTAAGGTAGTAATTCAGAAAGTCCTATTCTTCCACTGTACAGGTTTTCAGAATTGTTGGAGAACTACTTCTTCCCAAAAACAACAAAATCCCAGAGACTATGTGCACATGGTGCTATTGCTGAACGTAATTTGACAATCAAAAGTTTTAAAGTGACAAGTGGAAGAATAAGACAACTAAGTTTTATTCTAGGAGTTTATTTCTGAGCTTTTTCGCAAATTTATCAGGAAAAGTACAATTTTATTACGTACTTTCAACAATAATAGAACTAAATTCATTACGGCAACTCGTTCCAAGATGAAAATCATTTGGAAACCAAGTAAATCGCTGAAATATCACAATAATTCATAAGTTTTTAATGGCAAGGACAGGACAAAAACCTGTCAAAACATAACTGATCAACTATAAGATCTTAATTTAAACCAGTACTAAATCTTAAACTTTCTTAGTGCATCTGGACGTTAATGTCTAAAGTATTGTGTAGGAACAGATATAGTTCTTCCAATACTAGCGACATAGAATTTATTCTTTGTCTTTTCTAATTGTTATATATTTAGTAATTTTTGCGTAAAAGCCAAAAAATATGTTCTAACTGAAAATATACAGTGTGGCCCATTAGTGCGAGGAAGTCCAATATCTCAGTTGTCAACAGAAATACGAAAAAATATTACGTACAAAAGTTATAGGATCCGTAAAGGTTCATATTTTAAAAATATTTTCCAGTGCACAGGGTGTTCCAAAAAAGCAGAGCAGCAAAAAGTTACTTTTTTCTAAATGACAACCCTTATTTTTTTATATATGGAATTGAATTCAGCATAAAATTTGGCATATACTTCAGTATTTTAATTTGATGTTCGTTGTGATGTTGCCACGCTATTTGTAATTTACAAGAAAACCCAAGAAAAATATCCCATTTAAAATGCCATTAAAAAATTAACTAACCCAAAGGATTCCAGAATATTCTTATTAGAGAAAATTGACCATAACTTATACATAGTGTTTTTTAAGAAGGTGCCAATATTGCTATTTTTGAAGTAACAAATCTTAATTTTTTTAAATGGGACACTCTGTATATTAATGCGCCATGTTGTTAAGTGTTTTATGCTCCATAAATTCGCAATTATAACTCATGTCCTAAAATCGGCCGTTTTGCAAAAATTTTGGATTTCAATGGAAAGTGCAAAAATATCGTTGTGATTTAAACATGCCTCTAGAAGTTCTTCCAAAGACCGACTGAGCATATTGTTATTGATGTTTATAAAAACTTCTCTTATTCGTTGTCTCATATCTATATCGGCGGGATTCTGTAGACTTGTTCTTTAACGTAACCCCATAAGAAGTCCATTTTTGTCATATCGGGTGATCGAGGGGGCCACTGAAATGGACCACCTCTTCCTATCCATCTGTTGGGAAAGCGTTGCTTAAATGCTCATGAATTACTGCGGTATGATGGACTGGAGCTCCATCGTGCAAATACCACATTCTCTCCTTAATAAAGTTTGGTAGAGCATTGGTAAGACGTAGCAACTCGTTTTGATGGAATTGTAAATATACACTTGACCAGTTACTCCCTTCTCAAAAAAGTAGGGCCCAATATCACCCCACACATTTAACGACTATCTTGTTTGACTATGAATTCTTATAAAATGTGGATTTGTTGTTGAAAAGTAATGGAAATTGTGATGATTCACATTACCATTTTTGTGAAAAGTGGATTCATCAGCGAATAACACATAATTAAAAAGCAATCTTCCTTCTTGCATTTTTTGTCGAGCCCACTGCCAGAAAGCTACTCTGGCACCATAATCTTGGACATTTAACTCCTGCATAAGCTGAATGTGGTACGGATGCATTTTTTGATCATTTCAAACTCTGTAAATTGTTTGTCGTGTTATATTGGTTTCATTGGCAATTGTTCGGTGTGAATTATGCGGATTTTCTGTAACTTTAAGCAAAATGGTCAACTGATTTTCTTCTGTGCTGACTGTTTTGCTTCTCTCAGTCTTTTCAACGATCCAACAATTTTTCAAACGCTTCTTTTCTTGAATCTTCTTTCAGGAAAAGCTTGACAATAAAGCCTAGTGGCCAATAAACAATTCATGCCACTGGCGCCTAATATAAAAACAATATCAACAAGTCCTTCTTTCGAAAAATTCATTATAATTTCTTAATACTGCATTAAAATTACAGCTTTAAAACTCAAAGTTACACAAAGAAATTAAAAGAATATTCTGACGTCTGAAAATGGTCGCTCTTGTTTAAGTCATGGCCACCGTTGTTTCTGTTCAGTGTCATGACCTACCAAGAAAAAACTAAATGGAAAATAACGATATTTTTGCATTTTCCATTATAATCCAAAATTTTGGCAAAACGGCCGATTTTAGGACATGAGTTATAATTGCGAATTTATGAAGCATAAACACTTAACAACATGGCGCATGGCATGAAGATTTGTTACTTCAAAAATAGCAATATTGTCACCTTCGTAAAAACACTCAGTATACGTTATGGCCAATTTTCTCTAATAGGAGTATTCTGGAATCTCTTGGGTTTGTAATCCAGTATTATTAAATTGAAATCAGTTAATTTTTTCAAGGCATTTTAAATAGGCTGTTTTTCTTGGATTTTCTTGTAAAATAGCGTGACAACATCGCAACGAACACCAAATTAAAATACTGAAGTATATGCTAAATTTTATGCTGAATTCAATTCCGTACAAAAAAATAAGGCTTGTCATTTAAAAAGAAGTAACTTTTTGCTGCTCTGCTTTTTTGGAACACCCTGTATAATGGAACATACTTTTAAAATACGCAACTTTACGGATCCTATAACTTTTGTACGTAATATTTTTTCGTATTTCTGTTGACAACTGAGATATTGGACTTTCTCGCACTAATGGGCGTATGTATATTATGTTCCAGGCTTATTTACTTACATTCCTAGGGTTGTAAGTAAATTACTTACATCCCTAGGGAAGCAAGTGATACTTACGTTTGTCAAATTAATGTCATAATAGTCACATAATAATGACTTACAAAGCAAGGAGTGCAAAAAACATGTTATTTACTTTAAATATTTACATTATATTTTATTTCCTTTGCTAAGATAATGAATGCTTTTCAGCGCTTTCCTTTTTGTAAAGTTGGTTAATTTTTTTGGGAATTTTTTTGTAGTACACCTTTTTAGTACACCTGTCCTCCCTTTTTATATACTTATGGAATCACTTCGGTGTCCGTCCGTGTGTCTGTCACAGGCGATTTTCTCAGAAACTATTCGACGAAGAAATTTGAAATTTAGATGGAGTGTGGTGGCCCAATTCTACACGTGAAATATAAAAAAATAATTTTGATTCTGGGGGTTCATTTCAGGGGGTAAATTGGGAAATAGAAAAAAATAATTTCAATGGCATCGTGTAGGAAGTCAAATGAAAGGTTATTGAAGCACGAATTCAACCATATATATATATATATATATATATATATATATATATATATATATATATATATATATATATATATATATATATATATCCCGCTTTTGCTTAAACCAAATATGGTCACTTCAGTTAGGTGAAACGTCAGCTAAGGAACTGGATACTATACCATTGTCAAATGATACAGTACGTCGCAGGATTAAAATGATGGCATTGAACGTTACAGAAAAATTGATAGTGCAGGTCAAATAGCGACGTTTAACTTCGCTGGTCGGGTTATATTCCGTCCGATCACTGAAGTTAAAACTTCTACTACTCGGATGGCTGACCGCCTGGGAACGCCATGTCCCGCTGCTCTAAACAAGGAAGGTGGTAGAGGAATTATTTCTCGGGAAAGGTGGTAAAGCATTTTTCAGGATATTTGGCTAAAAGTTATTAACTGCAATAAAACAACCTGGTCGGTTCGATTGTGGAATTTTTAGTATAAGTGGCATTACCAATATTAGTGAAAACGTTGTTTTGCTTCCTGGGCCATCCACACCAAGGCAACAGGATGCAGGTAACGCAAAAAAAATTCTACATGAATTTGTGTGAAGCCTTTGTTGCAGTCAATATCCTACTTCATAAAATAAAGAAAATCATTTTGTAAAGACATTTTTAGAAATAATAAAAGAAAATCTTACAGGAAAAAAGTTCTGGTTCAGTATTAACGAAACTACCGACATCAAAGGACGATACGTTGCCAATATTATAGTTGGAAGTAGTAAATTTCGTTCTAAAGCCAGTAGCGACACAATAACCCACGCTGCAGTAGAAAGAAAGTATCAGTACAGTGTTTTCCGATACAAATATTAGTGAAAACGTTTTGCTTCCTGGGTCATCCACACCCAGGCAACAGGATGTAACGCCAAAAAAATTCTACATGGATTTGTGTGAAGCCTTTGTTGTAGCTAATATCCCACTTCATAAAATAAATAATCCTTTTGTAAAGACATTTTTAGAAATAATAAAAGAAAATCTTACAGGAAAATAGTTATGGTTCAGTATTGACGAAACTACCGACATCAAAGGACGATACGTTGCCAATATTATAGTTGGACCTTTAAATCCAATTCAGTCTGAACAATCATATGTGATTTCGAGTAAATTTCTTTCTAAAGCCAGTAGCGACACAATAACCCACGCTGCAGTGGAAAGTATCAGTACAGTTTTTTCCGATACGAATATTAGTGAAAACGTTGTTTTGCTTCTGTCGGATAGTGCAGCGTATATGCTGAACGGGAAGACAACTAAAAGAACATTTTCCCAATTTAATCAATCTTACATGCTTTGCGCACGCCCGGCATATAATACGTGAATTTGTGCAGGAGTTTTACCCATTAATCGATAGTCTAGTCAGTGAGGTTAAAAAAGTCTTTCTTAAGTCACCCGCCAGAATTGCAACGTTCGAAGAAATGTACCCTAATATAGCATTACCGCCACAACCTGTGATAAAGCAATGGGGAACACTACAACCGCAGTTACATATTACAGAACTCATTTTAAACAAGTCAAAAGTGTTATTACCAGCTTAAAGGACGATACGCAGAGTGTAAAAAATGTAAAGAAGTTATAAATGTTCCAGACCTCAAAAATGATTTAGACTTTATTTGTGACAATTTCGGATATCTTCCAAATATTATTATTCAGTTAGAAACACAAAATTTACCTTTAAAATGTACCTTTTCACTTGTTTGAAACGACCCTAGACAAGCTTACAGAAGTTTCTAATGAAATTGGTGTGAATCTAAAATTGTATATATCGCGAATATTAGAAAGAAATCCCGGATTTGTTCAACTAAAGTCTATTTCTGACATCCTAAAAGATAGAACTGATATGTATCTACATTTTCGTTTCGCTCCAGTGACAAGCTGTGGCGTAGAAAGAAGCTTTTCGAGACTTAGAGATATTATTATACTTAACTATAAGAACGACTTTCACTGAAATAAACTTTGAGAAAATGTTGATTATTTCATGTAATGCAAATACACTGTAATGCAGATTAAAATATATGTTTTTCATTTCACAATAAATACCATAGCCAAATTTACCACTGGTGATTTAGGAAATCATTCAAACTTGTTTTTGGGCTACGTAACATAAATCCCTTAGAGAAGACAAGGATGCTACGCTGGGCGTGGAGACATTGAAATTATCGCAACGCGGACTGGCCGATGTCGCGTCGTCAGGTTTGTCGTCATCGACGTTCACTAATCGTAAGATATGGCCAGTGGCGTGCAGTCGAGGGGGCTAGAGGGGGCGCAAGCCCCCACGCCCTCGTTTTAACGGCGCCCCTACGGAGATTCACTGCCTACTATGACCACATATTCTCCAATAAAAGGAAAATAATTTACGACGCCCCTGGAGATTCACTGCCTACTATGACCACATATTCTCCAATAAAAGGAAAAAAATTTGGCGCCCCAAATCATTGTGCCCCCTCCGCCTCTAAACGCATGGCACGCCACTGGATAGGGTGCCTCCTTTTCCTTTCACCCGGACATTGTTCTTTTCACCAACGGTCTTAATAGTATATATTTTTACTTTTTGCTATGCTAAAGGTATGCATTAAAATTATTGAACCCAAGCCCAAGCTTATGGTATTTCAAGCCAGACAAGCCAGCCGCAAAAAAGGCCGTGCGTTTTGGTTTGCTTGGGTCGCGCAAAAATCCAAGCCTTAGCTATACTTTAAATTAAACAATCCCTTCTCTAAGTTGCCATTAAATTAGTATTTGTAAGTATAGTTTAGCGCAGCCCATGGCGTGTCACTCACCAAAAATGATTGTTTGAATTTTTAAGTACGCGTAAGGTTAGTTAAGCATAAAAGAAATGGGATTTCACGAAATTAAGAAAAAGGATCGGCATTTCGAATTTACAACCTGTCAAACCTTTTGATAATGCCATTTACCAGTAAGTGTCAATAATACCTTAATACATGGATATATACGACATAAGTGGATAGACAAAACTTTGTTTTATTTTAAAATAAACCTATTTTTTTAATATTTTGCTGTTTTATCAACACAAACGATATCGTAGCCTGAACACAATGCCCTGAACTATCTGTGTTTAAAATTTTAACTTTAGATCTTTAATAAAACAAGGCCTAATACGGGGTCGAAGTTTTACATGTAAAATCCTATGGCCCGAGTTAAACAAAATTTACTGTGTTGTAAATATTGCAAGTTTAGATTAAAGATAAATGTATTTCTTGAAAAAACGTTTTTGGGTCACTTGCTAACGAATAAAATCAGTAATTTTAATAACATATACATTAATTAGTTGTCTCATTTTACTCAAAATCAAACATTTTGGATTTAATAGGTTTTACTTGGTTGCACCTCTTTTAATAATAATAGCGATTTCATATTATTTATCGCATACTTTCCGAAATACCTTTTGCAAACGGGTATACGGCCTGTAATTCAAGGAGCAATTAACAAGATCTACGTTTTAAAATAGTAATACATTTTTACAAGGTCTGAATATTTTGGCTTTAAGAACATCTAATAACTTTAACCGTGTTTACACGCCCAATATCCGAGCCTTAAATGTTCAGTACTAAACTGATATTTTTAAAATGATGTATACACCAACGTTTGAAAGCTGCTTTATTTTATTAATTAATGAATTGTTTGATTAACATGTAATTTATACATTTTATATACAGGTTGGGTGTTATGAAATTCACTGCATATATTGGAATGGGTGACTCCTGGGATAGTCTACAGACATACCCAATACTTTTTCCCCTCTAATCGCATATTTTTTTTATTTTACAAAATACCCTAAACTAGAGATGGAAAATTCTCGACAACAAAAAAATGGAGAATATTCTTGAAAATATTCTCAAGAATATTCTTGATTTTCAGAATTTTCCGGGAACGATCTTTAAAAAATGTTTTTAAATCAGTATCTACCTATACATTACAAATAGGATATGGTGATTGTGAATGGAAGGATATTATGTCAAAAATATTTTTATTTTAAATATTATGTCATAACAGAAGAAACATAAAAAAAAACTTATTCTGAGGACGAGTAGAACAAATCTTAGGTTGAATCAGAATCAGATATCGAAACGTCACTATCTTCAATCTCTTCAGAGTCTGAGGATGTGATTTCTCAACTCGAGATTTGTTTATTTTCAGTATCATATCTTCCGTAGAATGGAAAGTAGTAGGTTTTTCTTGTTGGTCTTGATTTATTAATTTTAGCTTGTGAGCTATAAAGGTCACTTTACCAGCTCGCTGAGCTGTTTAGCAGTTTTGTTTTGGATGAATCTATAAAACCGTGTTTTGTTATTTTTTGTTTCCTTTAATTCATTCTGCCTGCCGCGTTAGCGCACGCGCATCAACGTATCTAAAGAAACAGCTAAATAATAATCCGTTTACTAACCGTTTATTACTTCATTAGTATGAAAAACGCTTCTGCTTGGGATTCCCTGCTGGTACTGGGCGACGTGACGTGCGGCGCGATCGATACATTTATGTACTAACCAAGAGAATAGTGTTGGGAGATATATCAATCACCATGATCCAATCACCGTGAAAGACAAATCACTATCAATCAAACAAATCACAAATCTCGCTCACCCCGTTATTCAGTATTCAGTTATTCAGTATTCAGTGATTAACAAATCTGCATGAGCCACGGACGGATCACCGGAACAAAATAGATCACGGCGACCCGACCGCGTAATCGCCCCTTGTAAAATAAATATTTCTTGGGTTATTGAGGTATTGAGAAATAAAATCGCTGCTTGAACGGCTGCGCCAGATATTATCGCTTCTTGCGTTGTGGATATATCTGATTCTTTAGATATTCACGTATGTTTAATTGTTCAGTGATTTGTCGTTTATCGGTCCGGTCGGCCGTAGTCGATATTGTTGGTGAATTAGCAATTTATTCTTCATTGCGCGTAGTAACGATTATAGTGTAACCGATAAATTAGTTTTAATACTTTTAATTATAGCAAAATTCAACACCTGCAATATATTTAGATTCACAAAATGTCCAAAAAACAGAAATCCTGTGCCAGATATTATCGCTTCTTGCGTTGTGGATATATCTGATTCTTTAGATATTCACGTATGTTTAATTGTTCAGTGATTTGTCGTTTATCGGTCCGGTCGGCCGTAGTCGATATTGTTGGTGAATTAGCAATTTATTCTTCATTGCGCGTAGTAACGATTATAGTGTAACCGATAAATTAGTTTTAATACTTTTAATTATAGCAAAATTCAACACCTGCAATATATTTAGATTCACAAAATGTCCAAAAAACAGAAATCCTGTGAAATATTGTTTTTTTTACACCAATTGAAGGTGAAAACTTTTGTGAAAAGTGCAATATTTGCAAAAAAATACTCACATAAAGCATCCCACTAAAATTTAAAAGAACATATTATGTCAAGTTATCCTTCGGTCGCAGTGTCTCAATGTACCTGAATTCTGAATTTTACCAAAAACTATTTAAATAAACTGCTGGCCACTCGAACTTACACATAGAGATTTTTAAGCAAAATTTAAAGTTCAATATTTTCAACAGGAATGCAAATTTTTGAACGCGTCTTGCAGATTTTAAGAGCTAATTTTTTTCGGAATAAGCTGCATGACGTATATTTATCGTAGGACCATGGGTTTATTATATACGGGGTGATCAATGAAGTCATGCAAAAAATCAAAAAGTTTGTATGAGTGAAATTTCCGCAAATAGTATATTTCATTACCAGTCCGGAAAAAAGGATTTTTCTGTGCGCGCTTGACAAATTCTCGTGTGAGGCGCAGCCGAACACGGGAAGTCAAGCAAGCACGGAAAATCCATTTCTGGACGTGTAATGAACGATATTTTTTATTATACTTCTTTGAAAACGATAACATAAAACAAAATATAACATAAAAAATACATACATACAAAATAAACTTGGAATATTTTTATTTTCACAACTGTTATCGGAATTTAAAAAAAAAACTACTAGAGTAATTAAAAATTAACTATTAATAATGAAAGATGCCACTTTTTCAGGTTGAATTGTTATTATTAATGGTTATGTTTATTGTGCAATTAGTATTGTTGCAGAGGTTTAGTCCTTTTGGAGTTTTAATTTGTGAAACTGCAGCTGTTGAAGCAGACTCTTCGCAAATATTTTGATTTTCTCGCATGAATGAAATAGTTGTTGTATTTTGCGAGGAAGAAGGGTTAAACAGTTTTTGTGATACCTCAATTTTTCTTTGTATGGATTCTTCTATATATCCTTCTGCTACATTGGAAGAACGCCATCCTCCGTGTCTTTTTAGAGTGAGTAAATCACCGCCGCTTTCCACCAACATGGTTGCCGAAGAACGCCTTAGGCCATGCCCCGTATAGTCTCTGGGATTTTCTAGTTTTAGGTATTCTGCAACAATTTTCGGAACACCACTGATGGTATGGCATCCAACATGCTGAGCGTAACACCTGCCGTTTCGATATGCAACAAATAACCTTCTGCTGTTCATATTTTTAGGTCGAAGAGTTGCATATTTACGATAAAGTGTGCATGGCTCAAACTTACATCCTTCATTGGTAATGGTGAAACTTCTTGATGTATGAGTTTTTCCATCTCGTAAAAACACGACAAGAAAGTGATCATTATCAACCACATCGTCTAAATTTAGACGTATTAAATCATCTCTTCGACATGCACCAAAGATCCCAAACACTAAAACTGTTTTAGCTAGTAGATATTTTTCATCTGAACCTTCACATAAAAATTTGCTTACTTGTTCTGCTGTTAAAATTTTGGACTTTTTCGGAAAATATCCCACAGCTTGACGCTTCAAGAAAGCAATAGTTTTTGGATATTTGGTGATTTCAGCATTTTCTTTTAAGGCCAAACAACTCTTTAGCATTGAGAATCGACTCCATAACGTGGAAGATTTCATAGACTTAGCTTTTTCGACAAAGTAAACTAGAAGAATATCGTCACTTACAGTTTTGATTTTGTTTAGATTTCGCCATTCAGTAAAATGTTGATACTCGTGTTCATATCTTGACCTGGATTTTTCAGGTAACAAATTCGCGGTCGCTTGTGCCGCTTGCTCCCGAATGTTATCGGGAATTTCTTCTGAGAACATTTTATTAGAATGAATTTAATTGACAGAAAATTAACAACGCTGACAATATGGTCTTTGGCAGGTATGATGCGTTTTCATGGTAACTTTCAAATCATTTAAAAGGTGATTTAAATTTGTCTATGTCAGATAAGATTGACAAAACGTCAAAAAATATTTCAGAAATTCATCTAAATATTCAAATATTTACGAAATAAAATACAAAATAGGTACATATTAAATATCAGATAGCATATAGACTTTCTTGAGTTTAGTTTATTTTCCTATACCTATATTTCTATTTTAAAGCCAAAAAATAGTCGGTATCTTCATTCAGCACACTGAAAGAACTGGAGACCAGGAAAATTTTTTCCGTGCGCTCTTTCCGTGCGCTAGCCCGAAAAAGCCCATCTTACATTATTACTAAAACAGATGAAAATAAGGTGTTTTCAAAGAAGTATAATAAAAAAATTTTTTTGCTCGTTGTAATATGGTTCGTTACTAAGGTAACATCAATATCTCTAGACGTTTTTGTCACTTTTTGGATTAAGGCCCTTAGGTCTTGTACACACTACTAAACATAAAATTTGGCTCGCAAAATTTTTAAAATGCTATAACTTGACATTGGATTGACGGTTCTTGATGATTTTTACGGATTTGGAATCCTTATTTCACGTAGATTTTCTATAATCTAAGCATTTTATTTGGGGGTTGAAATATACAGGTTGAAATTTACACATTATACCGGGTCGATAATAGACAAAAACGTAGCGACAAGAACAAGTTTATTATATTATATTCTACAATATACAAGATTGGTTAACAACGGCCAGAAGTCAATTCTTACAAAATTTCTAATTCTAAACCTACTTTAAAGGTTCCTGCAATCCCTAAAAAAACCCGGCAAATATCAATGGAAAATTGCCAAGTGTCCTATCTTTAAATATCTAATCTTTGGTAATAATTTATCCGAAATTAAGTAGGTACATTAATAAAAAAAGAGAAACTAATATTTTGTTGGTCCTCCTGCTCGACGTATTACTTCCCGACATCGATTTGGTAGAGTATCCACAAGATTATTTATAAAATCTTGTGGAATATTCTCCCATTCTTCACTAATGGCCTCACTAAGTGGTTCTAAGGTTTCAGCGGGTACATCACGCGATCTTACTTTAAGTTTTAAATAAGACCAAACGTGTTTGATGACATTAAGATCCGGAGACTTTGCAGGCCAGTCCATCCTATTGATGTTCTGTGCCTGCAAAATCTCTGTGATCCTTCGCGCTCTGTGAGGTCGAGCGTTGTCATCCACCAATAGAAATTCTGGGCCGTAATTTCGAGCAAAAGGAACAACAATAGGTTCCAAAATTTCCTCCTGATAAACAGTAGCGTTAACGGTTTGGTTGGTGATGAATAGCTCGGTTTTACCATTTCTTATGATACCTCCCCACACTGTAACACCTCCGCCACCAAATGAATCTTGAGGGGCCATATTTTCCTCCAAATACCGCTCATTTGGCCTTCTCCAAACTAACATTCGGTCATCGGAGTGAATCAAATTAAAGCTTGTTTCGTCAGAAAATAAACAATGGCTCCACTCTGCATTACCCCAATTCGCATGCCGATTTGCCCATGCCCGCCTATTCGCTCTATGGTGTTGTAATAACCCCACAGATTTTGCTCTGCGACGGGCTCTAGAATTTAAAATGTTTGGCATTATGTTGTTTTTGTAAAAATAAATTCCCACCTCAAGTTGTTTTTATTTAATGTTCTTCTCACTGTTCTGTCTGAAACTCTCACCCCAGTTTGTTGCCTTAAAGAGTCATTTAGTGTTCTAGAGTTCTTTGTTCTATTCTGCATAGTTTCTCTCATTAAAATTCTTTCGGTTCTTTGGTTTATTTTTTTTGTATGTCCACCCCCATGGCCATAATTATGATTACCAGTAGTTTCGATGCGACGCGACGGTTCAAATTATAAATTGTCTTTCGGCTGACATTGTAAATCCGCGGAATTTGCTTTTTTAACATTCCTTCGTTGAGAAGTCGAATGCAATTTTCCCTTTCTGCCGTGGTTAAACCCGAGAATAATAAACTGCGTTAAACGCCTCATATTAATTAAAATTTACAAAATTATAGCATTGAAATGTGTCAGATTATTTCTAAAATAATGTTAACAGTTTTTAATTCCATAGCAACAAATTTATTATTCCAATGCATATTTTGAAATTGATGCGTCGCGTAGAAATTACAGCCGATCATAAATACGGGCATGGGGTAGACAAAGAACTCTATGAAACTGAATGACTCTTTGAGACAATAAACTGGGGTGAAAGTCTTGAAACAGTGAGAAGGACATTAAACAAAAACAACTCGAGGTGAGAATTTATTTTTACAAACACTTAAATAATGCCAAACCTTAGAGCGCGTCGTTCCCTTTTTGTCTATTTTCCACCCGGTATAATGTGTAAATTTCAACCCCCAAATAAAATGCTTAGATTATAGAAAATCTACGTGAAATAAGGATTCCAAATCCGTAAAAATCATCAAGAACCGTCAATCCAATGTCAAGTTATAGCATTTTAAAAATTTTGCTACCCAAATTTTATGTTTAGTAGTGTGTACAAGACCTAAGGGCCTTGATCCAAAAAGTGACAAAAACGTCTAGAGATATTGATGTTACCTTAGTAACGAACCATATTGCAACGACAAAAAAAATTTTTTGCGGAAATTTCACTCATACAAACTTTTTGATTTTTTGCATGACTTCATTGATCACCCCGTATATAATAAACCTATGGTCCTACAATAAATATACGTCATCCAGCTTAATCCGAAAAAAACTAGCTCTTAAAATCTGCAAGACGCATTCCAAAATTTGCATTCCTGTTGAAAATATTGAACTTTAGATTTTGCCTAAAAATCTCTATGTGTAAGTTCGAGTGGCCAGCAGTTTATAAGAGAGAATGTTTTTTTGATACTTTTTATATTAGATAGATATAAACGAGAATGTTTTTTTTTTGATTATATTTTATTATACTATTGTTTCTAATTATATTTATGTTGTGGGATATTAAGCATTTTATAATCTCCTTTATTAGACTCAGTGTGCCCCCATTCTTAAGTTATTAAATGGGATTTTTTCAGTTGTAGATGGTTAATTTCAAATCTGAAAAGTATCTAAGAGATTATAATTTTATTTATTGTCGTATTTAGATTCAGCGTCACAAAAACATTTTCGGGTATACCTATACTCAAAGTTGCCTAAAGCATTATAATTCTAATTTCGGAAAAAATGTAATATTTTTAACTTAATCTAGCGCAAAAATCAAGAATAAAGGTTATTTTCGATTAATATTCGCCACGTCTCTGGCACTGATGGCCGTATCGAAAAAATACTATTTTTAACCTAATAACTTACTGACCAAGTCAAGTTATAATTTTACTTCCAATTGTAGCTGCATTACCGAATATCAGTCTTGTAAAAGCAACTATGCTGCTACTTTTCGCCTTAAAAATAAAAATCTCTGTAGTGAAAAATCACCGTTAAAAATATCGGCTATTCTTAAATCACTATCGCTGTTCTAACAGATATCGAAAAATCACTATATCTCCCAACACTACAAGAGAATATTCTCTAAAGCCCCGTATCGATATTGCAAGGCGGCACGCTCCGAATGCTTCGCGATGCATGCCTCGGCTTGAGGCATACGTTGTTCAACATTTTGTTAACGTCGAATACTCAATGCGAGCGGCCGAACCAGTAACATTACTTTGTTGTTTTTGTCATAGTAGTCCTTATGCTTGGAGTCCCATAGTAAGCGACAATTTTGGTTTAATTTGATCATTTCAAATATTTGCTCGTTCTCCATTTCGCTTTGTTTGTTGTACCGTCTCCATACAGCGAGCTGCTTGCAGCGAGGCTTCTTTGACATCTTTGAGCACGACTGTTTTACCGACAACTTCGTGGATCGGGTCGCGCACTACGCATAGAGCGGCGCAGAGCGAGCAAAGTCGGTATCGATATCCCGATCATGCGTCGCGAGGCCTTCGGAGCTCGCTGCCACGCAATGTCGATAGAGAATAATCTATCTCGTTCCCGAGAATATTCTTTTGAGTATATTCTCGTCTCACATCACAAAAATGTGTCTTTTAATTTAATAGCAATTTCTTTACTTAATATGGGAAAATATTGACTATAACTAGTGAAATTCGGTTGACAGTGTAAGCAGAACGAAATAGTCTATATTATACTGTAACACAAGCAATTATGGCTTACCTATTACGTTAATAATGAGATGAGCATTATTCATTTATTCCTACTAGCTTAAACTTTCTGCCTTTAAAAATAGGTTAAAAATTAAAACGCAAACACCGAGCCTCTCATAATGTACTAACACATCCAGTTCGGTGGGTCGCTCCAGCGTTCCACATAATTTGCTATCACGCTAATTGAGAACAACTACAGTTATTTTAAAATTATAACATATCCAATACAGCCGGAAATTTTGTCAAAAAAAAAAAACATTATTCTGTTAAATACAAAATGATTCTTAAATACAAAAGATGTCCAAAACAGAAACCTGAAGCTTGTTTTCGAACTTTGACGAAGAGCTAACCAAACCCCCGCAAGTGAATAGTGATCGTTGTCAGATGCGTTATGCGTTCTGATTAGTGAGGGTATGACGGCGAAATTGTGCGAGTAATTTAGCATTTCTACAGTAACAGGCGCGAAAAACGGGCATTTTAATATTTTAACGAATTTTAAACCTCTATATCATTTTTATTTTTGAACCAATTTTAATGACCTTTCAAGAAATTTTTAGGTTATTTTATCGACTTTAAATTACTTATTTTAAATTAAACAGAATATAGTGTCTATGTCAAATTATACGAGAAAAATCAATATGTTGTTTTTAAAGCTTAAGTTTGAAACACCCTACAGGCCAGGAAATTTCAAAAGTGATTAGCTGTCAAGGTTGATTTTTTCAGCATTTTGTTTTTTGATTCATCTCGATAGCTTTATTTTTTTCAGAGATAATGATATTTAAAAAACACTTATTAAAACAACAAATTTTTATTTTACCCTAAATTTCCTATCTTATTAAACAATTACACAACAAGATAACATTGAAAATATTCACGGAAACAGTACTAATATAAAGTGTTACCCTCACGAGCTTGGATAACACCCTTTATTCTTCTCGACATACTTTGCACCAAGCGATTTCCTGGGGGATAGCGCTCATTGATCGAAGAGTGCTCTACGCAGTTTATCTGAGGTTCTGGGGGCCAGTAGTACGTTTCACATTCTCCTACCGAGCACATCCCAGACATGCTCGATAGGGTTCAAATCTGGGCTGGGTGTTGGCCAGTCCATTTGTGGGATGTTAATTTAAGGTAACCTCTAACTATCCGGGCTGTATGGGGTGGCGCGTTATCTTGCATAAGGAGAAAGCCCTTTCCTACCAACTCTGCCTGTGGAACAACATAATCTGATAGTATCTCATTGATGAACTTTCAGCATTGATAGCACCCCTGGGGACAAGATATAACTCGGTGCGTGATTCCATAGAAATTCCGGCCCAAACCATGACCGAGCCTCTTCGAACACTTACTCTGAGATTGAATCTGCATTCGGCATAACGTTCACCTGCTTGTCATTATACTCTTTCGCTTCCGTCTGGGGACCTTAAACAAAATCTTGATTCGTTGGTAAATAATACACGACTCCACCCCATTTTCATCCCAGTTCTGGTGTTCTCTGGGAAATCGCATCCGAGCGAGTCGATGTCCCCTTTTAAACTCGGGTCCCGTAGCGGGTCCTCTTGACAGGAGATTTGCTTTATTTAGCCTTCTTCTAATACTTCGTTCACTTACGTTTACGCACTTTACATGGTGTAATTCATTTCGTATTTGTACTGCTGGTAAACGTCGACTCTATAGCGATAAAGTTACAATGGCGATCGTCTCTGTTAGAAGTTCTTCTACGAGGACTTGTCCCTGGACGCCTGCTGTAGCAACCTGTCTCGAGGAAGTGATCGTAAACACGTCGCACTGTAAATCTATCACCTAAATCTACTGGCTACATAACTTTGGTCTCCACCATCTTGTATGAAAGCTACAATAGACGATACCACATCTGGACTTAAAACCATCTTTGCCAGAATAATTATTGACACCACACAATAATTATGTTTTTCGAATGACATTTGCAAAAACATTTCATGGAAATGAAAACAATATTCCACGAATGTGTTGATTAAGATTAGAAGCGGAGGTTTGCCCGGAATTCAAATGACAGTAAATTATTAGTGTTCTTTTAAACATCATTAGCTCTGACAAAAATCAAGCTATCGAGATGAATAAAAAAAAATGCTGAAAAAATCAAACTTTGACAGCTAACCACTTTTTAAATTTCTTGGGCTGTCGAATACCTCGACAGGGTGATTCACACTTAAGCTTAAAAAACAGCATATTATTTTTCCTCATATAATATGACACTATTTTCTGTTTAATTTAAAATGAGTGATTTGACGTCAATGAAATAACCTACAAATTTCTTAAAAGATCATTAAAGTCTGTTTAAAAACAAAAACAATTATGGAGGATTAAAATTCGTTAAAATATTAAAGTGCCAGTTTTTCGAGCCGGTCAGTGTATTTAATATTATAAATAAATAACTAAAGAGCAGTGTTATTACCAAATATCGATTTAAATAGATTTTTTATATAAATTTTGCGCTGGCCTTATAAGCATTGAACTAGATAATACATGTGTTTTTATTTTGTTAATTTTTACCTTTTATTTTGCTTTTTGACAAAATGGCAAATGATATATCTGAAAAATTCGCTGCGTTTAAATTCGCCGCCTAGACGTGCATCCACCTAATTGGTCGCCAGAGGTCCAACACGTGCTGCTCTGCTTTCCAAGCAGTTGTCCCGAGGACAAAAATTAACTTAGTAACATCATTGTTGACAAGATGAATAACGTGTGAATGTTTGCTTTGTGTTTATTAATTAGTGAAAGAAAATAGTTTACAGTCCTTTTATTAGTGCTATTGGTATTAGCAAAATATCGTAAGCGGATTTGCATTATAAATTATAACTTAGTAAAAACAACATTTCGGGGGGTTTAATTTGGAGTTTAGTATTAGTTTTGGTTTGAACAGCTGTTCTCTGGATTGTTTTATTTGTGTTGTATTAAAAATTAAATTTTTGAAATTGAGAATTTTGGAAGAGTTAGTAGGACTTCTTTAAAGGTAACAAAAATATTATTTCTTCAAACTTGTTACATAGAAATATTCTTGAGAGACTTGGCAACACAACAACCTAGCTCCCTTTTTTATATGGCCATGTGTTTATTACCAGTGGTGCGCAGTGGTTGGCATTTTTTTTTGAGGGGCGTTATCCAGCTTATTACCGCGAAGCGCCATTTACGACTAATTTTCCCCCATCTTAATTCATACCAGAATTTACCGGTTTCAATATATGCAGTAAATTTTATAACACCCTGTATAAACTAAATTGTACAAATAATTTTATAAATTTGCTATAAAATAAACTTAAACCATTTTTTAAAAAATAAGAAAATGTAATTAGTAAAATATGTACTTACTCAATTGCGTTTTGCACTAATGCTTCCTCCTTGATGTCCACTTCTTCATTTTTTAATTCCCATTCCTGGTAGGCAACATCATTCCCAGGTTCCACTGGTTCAGTTTTTACTGGCACTTGAGATCTAGAAAAATTACAATGTATCTTGCAAATATACCCATTTAACAATTTTCTAAACAAACTGGTTGAATAACTATTTTGAAAAAAAAAGACTTCACACAATGAAAAGCACTGAAAAGTTTGCAATCATATTTTCAGGTATTTATTACTAAGGTTAATGTTAAGCTTAATTTTGTTCAAATTTTGGTAACTTGTATATACACCAAAGTTCTAAACTTTGAAATCGGCGCAATTTTAAAGCATAATGGGAACCCTTAATAATAATATTGATAAATAATTAAGGCTGGCCACTTTTGGTCTGCTCGTAGTGGTGTTTTGGCGGGGGAAAGCATCCGAATCGAAAGCCGAAAAGCGAGGCGACCGCGAGATCCGCAAAGCAAACAGTTCCTCTCTGAGAGCGGTTGGTGAGACTTGACGAGGTGTCAGTGTATTTTACGGAAGTTTCCTTAGTGTCCGCTGTCGAAATTAGGTAGTAAACGACTATTTTTTTTAATCGTCTTACAGCCCACGAAGACCAAAGCCTAAGTACTATGTACCGTGGGTGTACTGGGGGATCGACTCACATATCCAGAGCTGGAAACATCCATAGGGATTTCACCAGCCCTTTTAAGAGGATGTGTGGGGTGGTACTACCTCGGTCGAGGAAGATTCCTCTACCACCTTCCAATTTGCTCACCATGTGCAAAGGTTCTTGTGGGAATTCCCAGGATTGAAATATACCGGTGCTCACATGATGTGTGTAGTGTGTAACAAACAATTGTTATATTGGTTGTGTGTGTGTGTTATGTGTAAAAAACACATAGTTAGAGCATAGATATAAAAAAAACATGCTCAGATACCTTTCGCGGAATTTATTTTCAAATTTTTACGATAAGTGCTTGTAATGTGCCGTTTAATATACTGGACAAAGAACCATTTCAGTAGTTCTGGAACCATATAATCCCACGTGGAAATTGCTAAGCCGAACGTATTTCGCAGTTGTGCGTGAGAGAATTGAAAACCATATTAAATCCGCACACACGATAAAAAAAAAACTGTAGTTAACCGTGGACGAGTCAAGAGATTCTAAAAAACATTCTGTTGCCAATGTTATAGTACGCACATTAAATCCGCTTAGAGCGTCACCTCCATATTTGTTGGTAAGTAAACGATTTGAAAAGGGCACCGCCGAAATAGTAAAGAACCTGATATTAACCACACTGCAAAAATCACAACTTTCACCACAACCGGTATTAATGGTTGTTAGTGCTAACGCCGCAATCATGCTTCTTGCGAGTCGTTTCTCCAAAAATGTTTGTGATAACTTGCCACACATTACATGTATACTTCATGCGCTACATCTTGGAGCAGAAACACTTTGAAATTGTTATCCAGATGGAGATACATTAATAGCACAGACAAAAGCCGTGTTCTGCAAATCCCCGTAACGTATTAAGGAATTTTATCAGCAGTATCCTGGCATTGCAGAACCCCACAGCTGATTATTACACGCTGGGGAACATGGCTAGAAGCAGCTTTTTATTATTTGGAACATTTTTAGAAAATCTAACCAGTAATTTTAAACTTTGATGCTACAGAATCCGCTGCCATCCGTAAGAGTCAAATACAGTTGCAAGACGGTCAAGCTGATTTACAAACGATTTACACTAATTTTAGGGCACTAGCGGATGCGATACAAAAGTTACCAGTGATCGCGATATCATTAGAGGAATCACTGCAGATCATAGATGGCGTACAAACAGCGTTACAACCCAAACAAACCCAACCGGGGCATTAGCGGATGCGATACAAAAGTTTCCAATGATCGCGATATCAATTAGAGGAATCATTGCATATCATAGATTGCGTACAAACAGCGTTACAGCCTTTAACTGACGAGAAAAGTATTAGTGTTAAAGATAGGATTAACAGCTTGTTACGACAGATTTATAGTCATAGTGCTCCTACCGATCCATTACGTAATTTCAGAGATCATTTTATCTATTACGTCATTAGTAGAAACCGGAGTCGAATATTACATTCCAGGCAGAGTTGGGTCGAATACTGAAATCCGGTATTCGAATTCGAATTCTGAATACTATATTCTAAATTGTATTCGAATACTCAAGATTCGAATACAATGAGAAAAAAGTATTCGAATACTGCTGTATTTGAATACCTGGATTCTTTTAAATATGAATAATGTTTGAATATTCCAACTAAAAAAACATATGCACACTTTAAACTTGATTTTTATTTATGTACATACTTAAGTTATAAAAATATATAAAAAAAATAAAAATACTTGACTGTATTAAATAAAACTTAAAATAACAGTTTTCGATATACAGTGTCAACAGTGAGGTTAGACAAAATAATTGTTTAGCAAAAAAGCTATCCTTAAAAATAAATCTTAAATAATTAATAAAACTTAACATAAAATTATTTTTATTTTAAATAAAAAATAGGAACCAATTTACCTCATAACGACGCACTGGTACTTAGATATAAACAGAGAAAGAACCTCAATCAAAAAAAATCATTAAGATTAAGAATTTCCTATCCCGTTCGCCTTCAACAAAACCAACATTTCAAAAAGATCGTCACGTAAATTCTGACGCTTTGGGCGTATTTACCATAGTCGCAAAAGAAATCAATCGTTCTACTGGAGCAGACGACGGTAATATGGAGTTATATCTTTAAAATATTTGTTTAATTGAAGGGTAATCATTAAGCATCTCCAAACCTAATCTTGTATCTTCAAGATATTGCAAAAGGTTAAGTTGAATTTTTCTTTTTAGTTTATCCCTATTACCCCTAGAAATGAAATCGCTCTTTTTTCCCGGATTTTCCTCACTTTCAAATTCGAAAAATTTAAAATCATTATTGGGCGTTGATTCTTCTCCATTAAAATCTGTTTTTTGAATATCTATTTGGAGTTCCACACCATCAATTATAATACTTTTTAGTTGCTCAATGTCTACTCCGAACTGCGCAGAAACGGTTTGTGATAGCCACCTAGATTTAATAGTCGGACAAGTTACTGCAGCAATTATTGCATCCCTTGCTTCGGCTTTTGTAAGGTCAAAGTACTGTTCAAATCTAGCATTGACGCGATTAATTATGTGTTCTAGAATTAAGCTGGTACTCCTATTAAGTGTCATGCTTGATTTAATATATATATATATATATATATATATATATATATATATATATATATATATATATATATATATATATATATATATATATATATATATATATATATATATATATATATTCTTAAAAATAATCAAATAGGATTCGAATACAAAGTGGGTATTCGAATACTGGGATTCAAGAACGGTATTCAGAACACAGAATACCGAGTACTGACCAAAAAAGTATTCCGTCGATTACCAAATACACAAATGTATTCGAATGGTATTCGAATACCAGCAAAATGTATTCTGAATAGGATTTAGAATACCGAGTATTCGAATACTACCCAACTCTGATTCCAGGACAGGATTCCGTTGGAAAGACAATGTACACAGAAAATTTTAAAAATTTTTTGGACAAGACTATGGGATTATTGAGGTTCGAAAATCTAATTCTGTCCAACAGACAGTTAACGAAATTAAGGGGGGGGGGGGTTTTAGAAAGGGACCGATTGCCAATTGATCATTTTTGGAGTTACTGAGGTCCGAAAATCTAATTTTCTCTAACCGATGGTAAAAAATTACCGGGGATGGGGACATAAAAAGGGGAAAATAATTGGCAATTTGTTCCAAAAGTGAGAACTAATATGCGATTTTCGGGGTTAAGATGTTAAGAAAATGACCGGGAGGGGAAAAAAAGAATCGACTGTGACTGAATATGTTAACTAATGCGTAATTTTCGGGATTATTGAGGTCAGAAAATCCAATTTTGTCTAACAGATGTTAAAAAGTTATCGGGGAGGAGGGATAAAAAGGGGCGGCTCAAAATTTCTCCAAATATGATAGCGAATATGTCAGTTTCGGGGTTATTGAGGTCAGAAAATATAATTTTGTTTACATTATGTTAAAAAAATTAACGGAGGGGGATAAAAGGAGCGGCTGGGAATTAAAAAATGTTAAATGGAGTTATTGAGGTCAGAAAATATAGTTTTGTCTAACAGATTGACAGATGGTAAAAAATTAAGGGGAGGGTCGATTGACAATTGTTCAAAAATGTTGTCATTTTCGGGGTTAAGGTCAAAAAATAATTCTGTGTAATAGAGGTTAAGAAAATTAACGGGGAGGGGATAAAAAGGAGAGTCTGGCAATTTATCCAACAATGCTAACTAATGTGACATTTTCGGGGTTATTGAGGTCACAAAAGCTAATTTTGTGTAAAGGATTTTTATAAAAATTAGAGATGGAGCGGGGGGGGGGGGGTAAAAGGGGCGGGTGGTAATGTCACCAAAAATGTTAACTAATGTCATTTTTAGGAGCAATAATTCACACTACAACCCGACAGAATCCAACATTTATTTCATTTACAGTTTCTATCAGGTACTTGAGTCCGACCCAATGACTTACACATACCTGGACTAATAACGCTTGAACCAAGAATGCCTCCTTCTCCGACCGCGCGCAGTGCCACAGGAACGCATGCGCAGTTAAAAGGTTACAGGACGGGTCTTAATATTTGTGTATGGTGGTAGGTATATCACTTGACATAGAACACATATTTATGAAAGATTTAGTAAATTTTTAGTTTAATACGCCGATGTCCATGTAGAAATACTTATTGTAATAGGTTGAAAACTTAAAAAATATTTTTCATAAAGATATGGATGTTACCCACGTAAATTAAAACTATGAAAGCCAGCTGTATGGATCCGGCAATCGCAAAGCGAAATAAAGATTGCTAGCAGATTTCCATCAGCGAAAAGGCCGACACACCGCCAAGAGCCCTTTTACAGTCTAGATTCAACAAAGTAAATATTATGTTTACGTGGAAATACGGCGACACGGTTTTTTCGTGACGCCAAATTGAGACATGCCTTCGATGCACCCTTTACTAACTCCAGAATGATACGAAAAACGACTAAACGACACGAGCACGAGCCACGCCATAGCATTTAGCGCAGTGTTGCCAACCGACAGGGAATAAAAGCCGTGGCGGAGAAAGAGATTTTTTTATTCACGGTTTAAATTTAAACACGTATTTTTGTTCGACTCAGCGGCAGTTAAAATACCTTTGTCATTTTTAGCATATTCATAAAACTGTTGACAGCTTTCCTTAAAATTAAAATATATTAACAATTCTGAATGAATCAAATCCCTCCATTTTACAGTCATTGAGTCATTACAGAGAAACATCTTTCAGGGAATGCTGAGCTGGCTGGGATACGAAGGACTAGTGATATAATGGAAAATATGTTTTTTGAATTTTAAATTCCGACTTCATTAAATATACATATATTTCTATTTATTAGTACTTATTTGTTTAAAAAAATCAGTCGCTTAAACTAAAAGTATCTAATTTTCTACAATTAGAGAAACTTCAGTAAACAAAAAGTCCATATTCAATGGGCGACATTATCGGATTGTACGTACCTAGGGTTAGTGTGCCTATTATTAATTTACATTATCGAAAACAGTGACGTAAGGACATTTTCGGTTGAAGTAAGGATGGAAGGACATAAGGGTCAAAGTAAGAACTGTCCTTAGCAAAGAATGACGGGTGACAAATCTACCATGAAATAAAACATAGTTTCGTATTGTTAATCACGCTACTCTCACTCTGTTACGCATAAACATCTAGTCTAGTGACTAACGTCTATAAAGAACGCATATAAAGTCAAATGGGAAACTTGAACTACATAACAGTTCAAGGTGAATAACCGAAGTTTCATTCATACATTGTCAACTGTCCACACGGAAAAATAAGCGATTCAAAATCTACTTGGCGGGCGGGTTGTTTGGCAAATTGAAATGCTACTCATTTTTTTACCTTCATATTTAGCCTTTTTCGTGCATAAATGGCCAAGTATGCGTTTGGAGATTTTAAACGAAAAAGTCGTGTTTCTATATGCGCGGCAGTACAGTAAACCCGTGGCCGTACCTTCGGTTTGAAAAGCCGTGAAAACACAGCAATTGCCGTGTCTTGGCAACACTGGTTTACCGAGTCGCGGCGCGCTACCTGCAGTGTTGCCAGAAGACGTTAAACAAAACGTAAGAATTGACCGCCGAAATTCGTGATAAATCGCGAGCCTGTAATGATTGCATGGGAAGTAAAAATAATAGGATTAAATAATCTTATTCTACTATCATTTATTTTATTAAAACTCAAAAAAATTTTACGATATCAAAATATTATTAAACAAATTTACAAACTTAAACAAATATCTATCACTTTCTGCTATAAAAATCGAAATATTTTTTTTATAAATAAAAGTGTAAAACTAACACAAAACAAACAAAAAGAAAGAAGTTATTCATCTGTATCACTGGAGTTTCTATCTTATTTTTATCTGAATAAAATACGTGACCACAACCTAACTTTTTAATCGTATTATTTGTGATACAAAAATCGTAGCAATTTTTGTCTCGACAAACTTTTGGTATATAAAATGCCTTATATTGTTTTCACTTTAGGTTTGTTGCGTAATTGAGTTTAATTAAACAAATTTGAAAAAATGTTTTCTCTACTGCTGCTTTCGAGTGTGGTAAGCAAAAAATCTGAAAAACAAATCTAAAGACCCGCAAATTTTAGAGAGTCATCTGCTATTTTTACTAAGGTATCGTTATCAAAATTGTTTAGTGGGATCTTGACATTCGCCATTCGTTATTCAGATTTTGGATTTCATTTGGATTATATTGGAACTATTTGAACTACGTATATTGAGAAAGTGCAATGTGAAAATAGAAACATAGTTTCAAACCTCAATTGCAATCAAATTGCAATTTGCAAAGATCAATGTCGTGAGATTCGCTGATTGGTATTTCTATCAAGGTAAAAATCGTGAGATTTGGTACTTGATTCATGGGATCGGGAGAAATAACCGAAATCTGGCAACACCGGCCCACGCAAGCAACCCGTACGAAGCTAACCGAAGCAGACCGAGAACGGACTTCGGCTGCTGCTCCGCTCCTGATCTAGATATTTTCTGTTGCATAGATAAAGCTGTGTTGATTTGAATTTAACGGCGGACGAACTCGTCTCGTGGTTAAGAATACTATCCTTTTTTAACTACGTTATCTAAACAAGGAGAGCGCGCTGACCGACTGGAATCGGTTTGTCGTTGATGAATTCGGGAAAAAGACTATTCGTATACTGCGCATGCGTTCCTGTGGCAGAGATTTCGCCCATCGTGGAGTTAAATAGTTCTGCGCAACCTATGTATTTTATGAATGGAACTTTAAATATCAGCAGTCCAGGTATGTATAAGTCATTGGTCCCACCCCGATTTTTGCGCTACGTAATATTGAAATCCGGTCTCTAGTCATTAGATGTGGAACAGTCCTTTTCGACGTATAAACATATTTTTTCTCCCCTACGTACATCGCTTGTGGAAACTACTGTGGAGACATTTTCAATGCTGCAGATGTTTAGCCGAGCACATCCAAATTTCGAATTCTTACCGGGTAAGCATTTCACAATATTATATCCCTTATCAGTTATAGAACTTATACGCACATACTTATTTCCGCCATCACAATCTTTGGTTATTTATTTAAGGGTTAGCTTTACCATAGTTATTGAGAAGTTTGCGTTCTGTGAGAAATTCACAATATTGTATGTGGTACAGAACCCTCTATGCGCGATTCGAACTCGCACCGGACCGTTTCTTCTTTATTTCACACAATCACGGCCCATGGATTAAATTATTTTTATCAAATAACTTAAACGCACGTACTTATTTCCGACATCGACGCCTCTGGTGACAAACCAAAGTGGCCAGCGTTACTGATAATAGATTAATAGATTATTTATAGAGTAATATTTTTAGATATTTACCACTGAGCCTAATGGTAAGCCCATTTGTGTTCAACTTTAGGTAATTTGTATTCCAAAGTTCTGAACTTTAGTAGAAGTAAGCGCAACTTGTTATTAAGGTCCCGGTATTTGGTGTTGAACACATGATGTTTTTGAAAATTTTTAAATAAAAATATGGTGTAAAACTCTGTTGGTACTTTAAACAGCACATATTTTTCAGTCGCAAAGTTCTCTTTACTTTTGAATTGTAGGCTGTATGTCTGTTTGCCAAGAGTATTTAAAAAATACGTGATTAGGTAAAAAAGCGCTTTTGTTTTGCCTTTTTCTAGCGGCAGAAGTATATGCAACTGGCATGCACAATTTTCTGTGATATTTTTTTCCATTTCACAATAATAAACTGAGAAAAATGACTTCAGTGCCGCCATTTTGAAAGCAAACTACCACTTGTGATAGATCACCAAAAAGCGAATTTAACGAGCTATCCAATGGCCCAAAAAAAATTGTAGGTTGCCATTTAAAATAAAAAAAACTTAAACTCGCGTCCGGAGAAACCACAATCGATATTCAATTGTTTTTTATGGCAAAAAATGTATTTTTGTCAACTAAAGCTTCAATCCAAAAATGAAATTTCTATTTTTAATATGAACAAAATTAGGGTATGTAAAATGATTTCATTGACATCCGGTACTTATATAATAAATATTTTAGCGCCCTCACTGCCCATGGACCAAAGAAAAAACTTTATTATTTTTAAATAACATATATTTTTCTTATTAGTCTCTCCGTAGAAAAAATATCTAATGTATAATTAAAAAATTCGAGATAGAGATGCCAACAAACATTATTGTGTGACATATCAGAGTTAGATATTTTTAAATAAAATTAACCTTTTTTAGTAACGATAAAGTAAAATATTCAATCAAGCAGTATTAGGCAATGGGGGCTTCTTGCAAACCCGTTTTTCGATTCTTTAAACGCAAATTACTGGGAATTTCGTTCTCCGTTGCTCTTGAAACATAATTTCAGGCTCGCTTGAAAGAATAGCGTTTACCCCTAAATATGAAGAAAAAAACAAAAGATCTTAAAAAATGGGGAAAAAATTCACAACATGGCAACCTAGACCAAAGCGACAACACGAGGGGCGACATTTGCAGTGGCACTCTGTATGAAAAATAGCGATAGCGATCGGGGTCTCTTCGACACATACCGAACGGTGATACAAAGTAAGAATTTGCAAAGAGAGCCCGATCGCTATCGCTATTTTTCATACAGAGTGCCACTGCTGGAGTAAAGGATCCCACAGACCAACGCGAATTCGCTGTCGCAGCGGCTGCGATAGCGAATTCACGTTGGTCTGTGGGATCCTTAAGCAGATTAAGGCTATGGTTATGATTCGGTGAAATTACTACGAAAAGGTTTGCTGATTTTGAAACGTCCTTTAATTTAAGCTTATGTAATCATATAAGATATTATCTGCATTGCTACTTACTTCTTAAAATATTGATTCGTTTAATAAATAATGATTTTATCGTCCCTGTCTATTGTTTTGCATGTCTAATTAAATCAACTGTTTGATCAGAACCTTTCGAGAAGAACGCTCTTGCCAAGTTTACAAACTTAATAAGCAATAAATGGACATTTTTCCTTAATTCAATAAAAATATATTTTTATTGTTGAAAACTATATTTTTTACTAAAATATCTTAAAAAATAAATTACTTACTATTAGTTTTTTATGTTGTTATTTTATTTCCTGATGCCATTTTTTATTTTTGGCATTATGGCATTTACTTTTTGATTTTTGGCGCCCCCCTAGCATGGCGCCTGAAGCGATCGCCTCACCGATTCATGTAAACGCCGGCCCTAGCTGTTAGATAAGTATTTAATTAACGACGACGTGGGATAACGTCTGCTCTGTAGAACATCTTTGTCGTGAATAGGTATGACAGACATTTTGCAGTATAGAAAAAGATGTAATACAAATAAATATACACAAATAAATGATATGATAACGTATAAACAAATACCTCTACAGGCTGTTACAAATTCGATACGTTAGCGTTGGCATCTTGGTAACCATAAGTAATAGATAGAGGGTTGGTTATATTGAGATAAAGTTGCGTAATTTAATGCCGAATCATAAGCCACTGAGAAATTAAAAATATTCCAAATAATATCGAAGATATACGAAAATAAAACGAAATTTAAGATTTTCGTTTTTGGTTCGTTGTGTCTATGTTTGGAGCTAAAAAAAAATAAAAAGCACACGCAAATATGTATATACCTAAACTTAAAATCATTATTACGCTTGTAATTTAAAACAAATAAATAAGGTCCTTAAAAGATGTAAAAATACTAAAATTTTAGCAGAGTATGTATTTTTTAATGATTTCAGCAGGAAACAAACAACTTACCCATATAAGCTGGTTCCTAAAATTATATCCGAAAAATTCACAAAGCATTCTTCATCTTTCTTAATAACTTGAAGCCTTTCCAGTGGGGCAATTAAATCAGGCGCAGGTTTGTTTGTCTGCTTATACATAGATGTATCGCTTCGAACATGTATTTCATAGAGATTCGAATCTGACTCTGTTTTAATCATTGGGGCACTTGTATTCGTACTGTTGTTTTCCATTATAACAGCCTCTGACAGATCTTGGGGCTCCATTTTTACTTCTGCTACAATATAACAATAACAGTATTATCGAACACAATTTGATTGAACAACAGCAGAAATAAAAAAGACAGATCGAATTTTACCCAGAAAGAACATTGTCATAACCAAACTTTAACAGAACCTAACAAAAGGAGAATGATAATTTGACAAGAACCTGAACAAATTCCGAAACTTGCTATGCCAGAAATAGGGGTATCAATCTCGACGGGTTTTAATCCCGGGATTTTCGAGCTTTTGTCGTCTAATCCCGGTATTCCGGCATTAATCCCGAAAAAAATGTAAAGGGGTTCCAAGTTCCAATATTAAAATTTTTATTTATTAAGTTTAAACATACAAATGAAATAAAAAGCACCTAAACGACTCTAAATATAAAAAATATATATGTATAAATTTATACTTATTTAAAAAAATACCGCAAAAATATTAGGGCATGCAAAGTTTCGTCCTTCCGGCTACAATGTATTTTGTTGCTGAAAACTCCTGCGGGCGAATCTCTTGGTTTCTATGCTTGTGGGCTGAATAGTTAGTAGGAATTCAAAGGCTTCTTGAAGATTAAGTCCGCAACTGCCATCATTTGCAAATAAATACATTCCTTGGGTAAGGATTGCGGACATCCAGATCTTATTACGGTTTGCCTTTGTAAGGGCTCTGAACATTTTGGTAATGCTTTTAGCAGTTTAACGTTGAATGGTTCATTTTCTTCTGCTCTCAAAATTTCTGCAATGGGAATGTCATCTTCGTCGCTGATATCTGTTTCACTTTCGTGCCGCATGTGGGCAGTTTTATATTAATATGCATTATATAATATTATAAATGCATATTTATAGTAGATATAAATAAATTATATAAAAACAAAATAACACATATTTCAGAACCTTTTTTAACCCTATCAACACCCAAATAATTGATAAAATGCAAGAAACAACACAATATATGAGAATATTTTAGAAGCTTTGAGCTATTGGCATAATGGGAAAGAATATTTTCTAATTGAGACCATCTGGTTAATTTCTTTCCATTTAAAATCCATTCTAAATCATTGCCACCTAACTGATTTTCATTAAAACAGTTACTTTAAAATTGTCTTGCACAATTACACTTGATAGTACCTTTACACCGCCAACTGTATCAGCACTAGTGTACATACCGGTTATCACCGGTGATGTTACGTGTTTTTTATTGTTAATTAATATAAGTTTGCCATAAAGTAGAAAATAGTTGAATTGTTGATTGTCAAATATAATAAGAAATAGTTGTCAGAAAATTACGTAATATTTTAAAAAAGGTCTTAATATAGTAAGATATAATCCCTGGCAGTGGCCAGGCGTCGTTACAACTAGAGATGGAACATTCTGGAGAATTTATCGGAAATTATGGAGAATTTATTTTATATGTTGGAGAATTTTATGTTTTGACTGCATAAACTGAAAGAACATAAATATGGTAATTATTGATATTACTGTAAACAGCGAATTTTTTCATGAAATTTTGCACAGACCCTAATTTTGGGTCGTAGAACACGAATCCGAAGTCAGCTTTTGGCGGTCTCGTATGGTTTTTCCAAAAAAAAATTGTTTTTGGAAAACTTTTAGGTTAACTTTTAGGTTACCTTTTTGTTATAGATTCCTTTAAGTTTCGACACTTTCACTTCAACATATCTGTAAACTTATAATTTTTATTAGTTTTCGTCACACAAAACACCACATTTAGGCAAAAATAGCTAAGAAAATTGCTGTTTTCTATAGAAAATTCCATTTTACCGCTCTAGACGTCATTATTTTGCCAGCTGTCAATTTTCCGGCGTTGCCACGTTTACAATATGAGAGTAAAATAAGACAGATAGCATTTTATTTTCCCTAAAAGGGCAAAAAGATGACCCCAACCAACACCCTGGGGCACCGATCCCTCTTCGCCTGCGAGGAAAGAGACTGGTCAGGGCCCCTAACCAGGTGCTAACCCTGCTCCGACCTTAGGGTGCCCTCCGATCCACCGTTATACCACCGTTATATCGAAAATATTAGATCTGTCACCTAATTCACCGACTTAGAAAAGTTTTTGATACGAACGGTGGATCGGAGGGCACCCTAAGGTCGGAACAGGGTTAGCACCTGGTTAGGGGCCCTGACCAGTCTCTTTCCTCGCAGGCGAAGAGGGATCGGTGCCCCAGGGTGTTGGTTGGGGTCATCTTTTTGCCCTTTTGGTTAAATTTGGTTCATTTTCGCATTTTCCCGCCAACTTTTTATTATTCCTAATTTACAACTTTGTCTTGAAAAATAAGTAAACCTGGCAACGCCGGACATTTGACAGCTGGGAACGTAATGGCGTCTACTACCAAATACAATGGAATTTTATATAGGAAAAAGCAATTTTCTTAACTATTTTTGGCTAAATGTGGTGTTTTGTGTGACGAAATAAAATAAAAATTATAAGTTTACAGATATGTTTAAGTGAAAGTGTCGAAACTTAAAGGAATCTATAAAAAAAGGTAACCTAAAAGTTAAAAAAAATTTTTGCGGAAAAACCATTCGAGACCGCCAAAAACTGACTTCGGATTCGTGTTCTACGACCCAAAATTAGGGTCTGTGCAAAATTTCATGAAAAAATTCGCTGTTTACAGTAATATCAATAATTACCGAACATATTTTTTACCAAACATACTTTTTACAATAATTTTATCTGAAAAAATAAAGAGATGTAGAGATGGAACATTCTCGAGAATTTATTATTGGGAAATATTCTCCAAGAATACTGAGAATTTATTTTATATGTTGAAGAATGTTATGTTATGTTTGACTGCATAAATTGGAAGAACATATTTTCTTACCCAAAGTAGTTTTTACAATAATTTTATCTGACAAAATAGAGATAGCACTGCACAATACCTAATTTAGAAAATATTTAAATTGCAAATTAACGTGATTACGCATCTTAGTCAAAATAAAGACATTAAATTTGTATTTCCATTATTTTCGAGTAACTTTATTTATAAATAAAACACAACTTAGAAACGCATTGTATAAAATAACATGTCTAAACAAGTCAGTTGTTTAAAACAACACAGAAAGAAATAAAGGTAAAGATGCTCCCAGCTCCATCTATGATACAACAGCGGCATTAAAATAAATTACCTTAAATTTCGGTAAATTTTCATAAATTCTCCGAGAATCTGAATTTTCCCGAGAACATTCTCGTTCTCGCAAATATTCTCGGTAATTTTCCAATACTTAATTTATATTTTTCTTAATTATTTAGATTAATGTAAACAGCGAATTTTTTCATGAAAGTTTGCACAGACCCTAATTTTGGGTCGTAGAACACGAATCCGAAGTCAGTTATTGGCGGTCTCGTATGGTTTTTCCAAAAAAAAAAATTTTACCTTTTAGGTTAGGTTTTTATATAGATTCCTTTAAGTTTCGACACTTTCACTTCAACATATCTGTAAACTAATAATTTTTATTATGTTTCGTCACACAAAAAAGAAATTGCTTTTTCGATAGATAATTCCATTTTAACTGGCTATTAAGCCGCCATTATTTTCCTACCTGTCAACAATATTTCTGTCCGGTGTTGCCACGTTTACTTATTTTTTATGAAAAAGTTGTAAATTAGGAATAATAAAAAAGCTAACCATAACAAACTAAAGTTACTATTCTGTCCAACTTAGTCAACAACATTTTTTAATTTTGACCTACATCAGACCTAACCAAAATCCTATTGATCAGTAATCCAACACCTGCATGCCGATGCATGCAACCATATCTGAACAAAAAGGTGTATACCCAACCCAAGCAAACCTGAGCAAAAAGGTGGCCAGGTTTGCTCAGTTTTGATTGATATAGATATATTATATATATATATATATATATATTATATATTATATATATATATATATATATATATATATATATATATATATATATATATATATATCAATGAAAACTGAGCAAACCTGACCACCTTTTTGCTCAGGTTTGCTTGGGTTAAAATTTTTAAAATTTGTGGGAAAAACGATTTGTAAATTTGGCACACATGGCAATTTGACAATTTAATAATAATAATAATAATAATAATAATAATAAAGATGTTTATTTATGCCAATAAAAACAATGTAAAATATAAATATAAAATTGATAAAAGTAAAAAAGAAAACCAAAAAATGACAGTAGTATACTAGTTGGCATAAATGGGTAGGATTTTGATTTATAAGAAATCATTCTTCCAATCCTACCCCTACTAAATAATTTTTTATATTATTTTTAAAAGTTATATAGCTTAAGCCCCTTAGACTAGGAGGAATAGTATTAAAAATTACAGAAGATGTATATTTAAACGAAGACTTATATTTTTCAGTATGATGTTTAGGTATTTCTATTGTGTTCTGATTTCTAGTATTAACATTATGAATATTATTCCTGAATTCAATTTTTTCAAATAAATATCTAGGTTTCTGAGTTACAATTATTTTATATATAAAACAGGATAAGTGGATTTCGCGTCTTTTTTCTAATTTAATTATATTATGTTTGTTAAAGGTAGGTGATACGTGATCATATTTTTTTAGTCCTATTGAAAAACGAACACAGTTATTTTGAAGAATTTGTAATTTCTGTTTATCTTCGTTACTGATATTTTTGTGATAAATTATATCACAATAATCTAAACCACTTAGAATAATTGAATCAACCAGCCTAAGTTTAGTATCGGTATTTAAGTAGTCCTTAAAATTATATAAAATTCTTAGTTTGTAGTATGCTTTTTTAATTATATTTTTTATATGTTCATTAAAATTTAGATACTGATCAAAAATTACTCCAAGATTTTTACTATATTCGATTGAACTTATCTTAAAATTATTGTTAAGAACAATTTTGAAATCAGAATTATTTTTTATTTTAGTGATTAGTGTTTTAGGACCAGTTAAAATTAAGTTAGTTTTATTTTCATTTATTTTTAATCCATGATCAGTTATAGTTTTTGATATATTTATAAGATCCTTATTGATTAAAGAAATACTATTTTTTAAATCTGTGTATTTGATTGAGTGGTATATTTGAGTATCATCTGCAAAAGCTAAAAGATTGCCGTGTTTAATTGATAAATGAAAATCAAAAGTGTATATAATAAATAATAAAGGGCCTAATACTGATCCTTGTGGAACACCTCTAGAAATTGGCAGTGAATTTGAAATGTCACAAATGTATTCGTTTGCAATTTTTGTCACTTGTTTTCTGTCAGATAAATAATGTTTGAACCACTGACAAGATTTTTGACTAAAACCTATATATTTAAGCTTTGCTAATAACATTTCATGATTTAGAGAATCGAAGGCTTTAGCCAAATCGAGAAAGACTATATTAGTAGCAAAACCTGAATCCCAATTTTCTAAAATATCATCTTTAAGTTTACAGAGTAAAGTAGAAGTACTAAAATTTTCTCTAAAACCTGATTGGTTGTCTGGTAAAATATCACATTTTTTTAAATACTCTATTACTTGGTCAAAAACTATACGTTCTAAAATTTTAGATATTATAGAAAGTAGAGAAATGGGTCTAAAATCATCTACATTTTCTGCGTTGTGAATTTTAGGAATCGGTATAACTAAACTAGTTTTCCAGATATTAGAAAAATAATTATTTAAAATAGAACAATTTATTATATGTTTAATAGTATTTAAAAAATTATTACTTATACACAGATTTAACATGCGTAAAGTAATACCATCTGTTCCACATGATTCTGTTTTAAGTTTTGATAGTATTTTAACAATATCATAATTCGTAATTGGTTTTAAATTTAGAAACACATCTTCATCAATTTTAGAAAACTTATTATTCAAATAAAAAGATAGTAAATTTTGATTTGGTGATCCATTTTTTACATAATTTATAAAATGATTATTTAGTACCTGTGCACAAGGATATTCATTTACTGATTTAGATTCTTTTAAATTAATATTAAATTTTTTCAAGTTTTTCCAAAAAAGTGTCGGATTATTTGGATTTATATTATTCTTTATAAATGCTTGCTTTTCTTTCTTTATAAATTTAGATAGAAAGTTTCTTATTTCTACATAATCTTTCCAATTTGATTCAGATTTATTTTTACAATATTTTTTGAAAGCTTTTTTTTTTAACTTTGCAAAATTTTTTATATTTGAATTAATCCATGAATTTGTTTTTTTATTTTTATTTATTTGAACTGGTGCATGTTTGTTAAATAAATTTAGGATATTAGTGTTAAATATTTCAATTTTAGTATCAAAATTATTAATGTTTTCAATTGCATTCCAATCAATTTGCGCTAAATCTTCATTAAATAAATCAAAATTAATATTTTTAAAATTTCTGTAGTACCTTAATGAACTAGGAGATTTATTTTCTAATAAAAGTTTACAAAATACCATTGAATGGTCAGTTAGAGAAATTCCCGAAGAATTTTTTATTAATTGTGTTTCGAATATACCAGAATCTGTGATATTGATATTTTCATCAATATAAAGATGGTCAATTATTTTTGGTGACGTTTCTTTTCTTGTAGGCTCTGAAATAATTTGTTTCAAACTGAAAGTGGCAAATAAATTTTCAAGAAGATAACCATCTTGATTTTTATTGTACAGATCAACATTAAAATCACCTGTTATGATCAGTCTATCAACCGATAAGTAAACTTGTGGAATTACCTGGTTAAGAATAAGAAATGAATTGAAACTAATGTTTGGTGGTTTATAAATGATTCCAAAACCTACTTTTTTCTTATTAATTAGAATATTAAGCCAAAATGTTTCCAAAGGTCTTGTGTCAAGAACAGTTATTACTTTGACTTGTAAATAATTTTTAACGTAAACGCTAATTCCACCACCTTTAGTATTCCTATCCAATCTAAAAAACTTATAGCCAAAAATCTCAAAATAAGTAGATGAATCATTATGATTTAACCAAGATTCAGTTACAGCTAAAATATCAGGATTTATATCAATTTTTTTTAATCAATTTCCATCAGAAATTTCGAGAATGTGTACGTCAGGCTCCGTGTTTATTTTCTTTCAGTTTTTTTATATTTGCTCTGTTTTTTTTAATGTGTTTTTACATAAATTTGCCTAAATATGGTCCAGAAAAATAGTGTGTAATGACTTGTATAGATGTGTTTAAGTAAAAGTGCCGAAATTTAAAGAATTTCGTTGAAAAACCTAACCTAAAAGTTAAAAAAAAAATTTTTGGAAAAATCATACGAGACCGCCAAAAACTGACTTCGGATTCGTGTTCTACGACCCAAAATTAGGGTCTGTGCAAAAGTTCATGAAAAAATTCGCTGTTTACATTAATCTAAATAATTACCATATTTTTTTCTAAAATCATAAATTCTCGAGAATTTATGCTGGGTAATTTACCGTTCCCCGGAAATATTCCCTTGAGAACATTCTCATGACACATCTCTAATCAGCACTATCTGTATCGATATCAATATTAAGTAAATATTGGCGACGGAAATTAGGAACGTGGCGGCCTCTTAAGCCAATATCCTAACTACCATAATGGGAATGTTTTTGTTTTGTCTTTGTCTTCATTATCGTGTTATTTGGTATCTTTGTCAATTTTGTCTTCTAGTGAGTCCTTCTTTCCCATTAAAAATCAGCTGATTGCCGCTGGCTTCCTTAATATAAGTCGCCAATATTTACAGACAAGTCGTCGCTGAAAAGACAAAGAGGCGTAACTCCGAAAACCCGAATTTCGAGTTATGGCCACCATACCTACCTCCAAGGTCATATTTATAACATTTAGCATGAACTACTTAGTCTATTAAATAACTTACATAAATGTACTGTAAATTATAACAAAAGAAGAAGGTTCAGTAATTTTCAATCGCTTCTCCTAAAAAATATGTTAAATGGAGTTACGCTCCTTTGTCTTTTCAGCTACGAAGTGTGAAATGCTTTATAGGACTGATTTTTTAAATTCACTTTTTTTATCTATACTTATTGGCTCTAAATTTATTAAAATTGGCAAGTACCTACCTATATTGCTTTGGAGAAAGATTTTGATATTATCTTTACCTCTTTCTACTGCAGTTTATTCTCTGTCTTTAGGGTCCCGTCTTAAATCATTCTTTGGTGTAGACAAATAGTTTGGCTGATTATCTATCTCAGCTCTAAATTTATTAAAATTGGCAAGGATATCCCTTTCAAGAAAGTTTTTGATATTATCTTTACCTCTTTCTACTGCAGTTTGTTCTCTGTCTTTAGGGTCCCTTCTTAAATCATTCTTTGGTCTAGACAAATATTTTGGTTGATTTGTAAATAGGCGGGGTACTGACTGCGCCATCCCTTAATTTAGGACATGATAAAGGCCACTCACGAGTATTGCCATACTTATTTATCTTTGTTTTTTTCACTTAAAATAATGTCATTTGCATCAAAATGTTTGGAACACACAGATGAAAAATGAGTCACTGAGAAATTGTCTCTGTGGATAACGTGCTACCAAATATTTTTATTTTCATCGTCTTTTGGAAACGTTGCTTGAGGACATTCTGTTTTAATAACACAATCATAATTTGTTCTACAGCCAGGCACACAGCATTTCGCGGCATGTTAACAATCAATGTAGGTAGGTACGCCACTTTAGACAAGAGAAAATAAGGTAATTATTTAGATTAGTGGAAAGTGCTAATTTTTTCATGAAATTTTGCACAGACCCTAATTTTGGGTCGTAGAACATGAATCCGAAGTCAGTTTTTGGCGGTCTCGTAAAAAAATTTTTTTTTTTTTGCTCACCCAACCTGAGCAAAAAGGTGGTCAGGTTTGCTCAGTTTTGATTGATATAGATATATATGTATCTATATCAATCACAACTGAGCAAACCTGACCACCTTTTCGCTCACCCAACAAATTTAAAGAAATTCATTGAAAAAGCTAACCTAAAAGTTAAAAAAAAATTTTTACGAGACCGCCAAAAACTGACTTCGGATTCGTGTTCTACGACCCAAAATTAGAGTCTGCAAAATTTCATGAAAAATTAGCACTTTCCACTAATCTAAATAATTACGGAAAATAACAATCCGTAGCCGTATTAAAGCTGTGCTGACATAAATTAATAGTTTTTAAACGTTAAGCATTTTAAAATCCAAATTAAAACTTGTACTTCATCTTACCAAAACTTCCAGGAAGGCAAATCAAACAAACACCCTTTACATAGTATATTAATCACTTTAAAATAATAACAATAATAATATCGTTGCCGATCACAGAAAACTGAGAAATAGGGATGCGCGATACGATCCGATATTTTTGAGTATCGATACTTTACCTTTCGATACCCGATATTTTGTATCGATATTTTTGATTCGATATATAATGAGTATCGATACATTTTACTGAGTATCGATCAAATAGTATCGGTACATCACGAACCGGACTACTTGGAAAAAATCCCAAATCCCATAAGTTTATTTATTTTATGCGGTTTGCAAAACTGGATCGGAATGCCCGGCCCGACCTTGGAGACAGTTAAAGGCGATTTTAAATCAGTGACATACTCATGACTACGTCACCTTATTTGGCAACGTTGCTCCATATCCTCAATGTTTAACCTATAAAATCAAAGTATTAAGATTAAATGAGACAGTGTTGCCCAATGGTCTGACTTGGTCACTGATTTAAAAATGGCTTTATATAAATAGCGTTTTCGATTGGTAAAATTAGTTAAGCACAAATGTATCTCTATTGTCTTCCTTTTCTCATGTTAAAAAAGAATGCAAATACACTCGTAGTTCGTGATGCACTCACTGCAAAATGTATTTAAATAGTCTCACGATACCCCTTAACTCAGACCCTTTTCTAAACTGGAGCAGCCACGGTTGCCCACCTATGTTAAGAGAGGGACACCCGAATTAAGAATTTTTTCATATGTCATCGAAAAATAGGTATTTCAAATTGTATTTTTTTGAAAAAAAATTTTTCGGAA
Source organism: Philopedon plagiatum (assembly GCA_963971165.1). Lineage (NCBI taxonomy): Eukaryota > Metazoa > Arthropoda > Insecta > Coleoptera > Curculionidae > Philopedon > Philopedon plagiatum. The sequence continues at coordinate 69,100,911 of OZ020193.1, forward strand.
TATTCAGTATTCTTCTTAAAAAAATGTTGAAATTTGAGAAATTGCATAATAAAATGTCAGTTGTATGCAGTGTTGCCAAAGTTGACTGAGTTTCCTATAGATATTCTCTGCTCGATATTGCGGCATTGCGGCTTGAAACAAGTTAAGAGGAAATCTAAAGGATTATTAAGAATTTCAACGTATGTATATAAATATATACCGATATCGATGAAAACTGAGCAAACCTGAGCAATCGATCCGCAAGCAACGCAATAGAAAATAACAATATTGCAATATTATTATTTATTTCCATTTTTAAACGACGACAGTAATCACAACTTACAACTAATAGTATATTTTTGCTTTAATGCCAAAATTTTACAAAAAAGAATATAAACACCAAAAAAATATAATAAATGTGGCAACACGGTGTTTCCATAATCGTCAGTCAAAATTGATTTTCACGGTAACCGCCCAAATATGTGGGAAAACCATAAAATAGTTGATAAAAATAATGTTTTTTACTAATAAAGTAATTTCTGAGTAAAAATATTGCATTTTCCACATCAAAGGTCATTTATAAACGTAAGTTATATCAATATTAACAAAAAAATGAGTTAACATTCCAAATTTAAAGGTGTCCGGATAGTGTTATGAAACCCAGAAAAGATTACTCAAAGTCGAAATAGATTAGGTTGGGATTGGTTATCAAAATTATTATTTTTACATTCGTTAGGCTTGGTTACTAGCTCTGTTTACTGCCCCAATATTTGGGTCAAAAATTAAACGATAACTTTTTTAATTTCAGATTTTATTTAAAATTTTTACTAGTACCAGTACCTACCTAAAGAAAAATAAAATTACCATAAACCCTTTTTTTTAGAAAGCAAAGTTAAAAATCTTATAAAAAATAACATAATTCGAATCGAAAAAGTATCGATATTATTCGATATTTGGAGTATCGATATTTTTCGAACCGATATTTTATTGTATCGATACTTTATGATACGATCCGGATCGATACAGAGTATCGATACTTTCGGCGTATCGGAACATCCCTACTGAGAAAACATGAAACACATGATTAAATAAAAACGGCCCCCGCTCCCTCGTGGCCCTTAAAGGAGTTACCACAGAACAACAGGTAAGAAACGTTAAGTGCGTGCTAATTGGTCGCAACATTTCTGTCAATTGTGGCGCCCTCATCCGTAGGGTCCCAAAGTATTCATGGCGGAAGCGGGGTGCGGAAGAAAAGCCACCATATGATCAGTTAAAGGTCAAATTGATGTTTTGACATTTTATAACCTTGTATTTACATAATGTTTTTATTGGACGTTTATAAAAGAATTTTCAGATAAAATATAAAAAAATGACAATCTAAAACAAATACATAAATACAAGGCATAAAATAGCAAAACATCAATTTACCTTTAATGTCGGTACAAAATTGTATCGTATTTAAAAGTAAAACAAGGTCCTATTTTTACTAATTTCTTCATTTAATCAATATAAATCATAACGAAATGTTTATCAAGTCATCTCATAACAACATGGCTCACATGAGAATGTTAACGCAAGGTAAAAGTCACAATCGGGTGAAGGTTCTAATCAGATTTCTTCAGTTCCATTAACATCACGTTGGGCTTCTGTGGAGGTCCAATTCCATCGAGCATTTAACATGAAACAAAACGAAAACTTCGGCAGAATCATCTTGTACACTAAATACCTAATAGTTATTTATATCACACAAATCAGGTGCACTATTTAACTTTACTCAATAAGCGAATGGTACATAAAAAAAACTCTTTAAGTTTCACCTTTTTATTACTGGTATTTATTTGGCTGTCAGTAAAAATGTTGTGCTTTCTACAGTGTCCAGTAGGGCAATCCAGAGTTAAAGTGTACTCGTCAAGACGTATATGTTTATTTCCGAAGCTTAACGCAGGGATGCTACGTACAAACGTTATGTATACCAATTGAGAACTTGTATTCAGTAAGCTGTTTTTCAAGCTTCTAATGTCGCAAAAGTTTAGGGAAAATAAAAAAAAAATTGTTTTTATAATCCTTTGGAAAATTAGTGTAACAGGAATTCTTACACGAGTACTTAACTCTGCCAAAGGAAGAAGCTGCTATGACTGCAGCCATGTTAGATAAAATACAGAGACAGTAACATGTAGGTATGGGTGGCAAACTACAAAATGAAGTTTTCCGACAAGCACAAAAAATATGTTAAAAAAACTATAAATTATATTGAATGTTCTGGAATTAAAATAATCTAAATAGTTACACCTATCACGAAATATGTTTTAAATATGATTAAGAAAATGCTCGAGAAAATGGTACTTACGAAACTACAATATCTGATTTGTCTATTTACATCTACAATAAAAAAAGTTTGATTAAAATCATTTTTAATAGATAGATAGATAGATAGATAGATAGATAGATAGATAGATATTTATTTCATGCTTTACAAAATACATTGCTTACATACGTCAGGTATAACATACAGATATTGTAGAAAATACAAAGACTATTTTAGACAAACTATGACATAAATCAAACAATCAAAAAGTATCACAGCCTATAAACTCATTCCTATCATAGAAAGGGTTCTCAAGAAGTAGTTTCCGCACTCCACTCTTGAACTTGTTCATAGGTAAAACCTTCAGGCTCTCTGGGAGTTTATTATAAAATTTCACCGCCCAGTAGTTTGGACCATCCCGGCTCCTCTCCAGTCGCCTCACCGACACAGACAGCTCCCCCCCCAGCCCGAGTGCTATAAGAGTGACGATGTCCGTTTTCAGGATATAAACATAAATTGTTTTTAATGTGAATACAATTTTCTAATATATATAAATTTGTAAATGTTAGTATTTTTAATTCTTTAAATTTAAATCTACAATCTTCTCTGTATCCCAGACCGCCAACTATTCTCACAGCCCTCCTCTGGAGAGAAAATACCCTGCGCCAGTGCGGCGCGTGGCCCCAGGCCACGATGGCATAGGACATCACAGAATGACACAAGGCAAAATAGGCCGTACGCAGAACACCATCGGAAACTCGCCCTGCCAATGTGCGCAGCACAAACACAGCGCTTTTCATTTTTTTTGTGACACTATCTATATGGACATCCCACCTCAGCTCAGAGTCCAGCCTGACACCCAAAAACCCCACAGCATCACGAGTGAACAGATCTGGATCCTCCGGAACCCCTCTAATCGAAAAAACCATATGTCGGGTCTTATCGCCATTCAAGACTAGACTATTCCTTTGGAACCAGCCTTCTGCTCTCTCCTGTATGTCACATGTAGCTACAACTAGCTCATCAAAATTTCCCTTCTGTACTGAGATTGTGGTGTCGTCGGCAAAAAGAACAAAATGTTCGTTTACTGCAATGTTTGGCAGATTATTTATATAAATAAGGAAAAGTAAAGGGCCCATTACAGATCCCTGCGGGACTCCAGAGTTTATTTGCCCTGCCACCGAAAACACCCCACTCACAGACACTTTCTGATATCTGTTTCTTAAGTAAGAACTTAGCAACAGTATGCTTTCTGGAGCAAAGTTATAGTAAGCCAACTTTTTTATTAGTAACTCATGTGACACACAGTCGAAAGCTTTACTCAGGTCGCAGAACACTGTGCCAGAGTGCTTTTTGTCTTCAAAGCCCTTCATTATGTAAGACACAAGGTCAAGTATCGCTGACACAGTGCTCCGCCCCCTCCTGAAGCCAAACTGGCGCCCATTCAGCAGCCCATTCGCCTCGAGATACCCAGCGATCCTAGAGGTCATGCATTTTTCGATAACTTTTGAGAATATTGGCAACAGAGATATCGGCCTATAATTAGACACGTCACCTCTATCACCCTTTTTAAAAATTGGCACCACAATGGCCCCCTTAAGGCAGTCCGGAAAAATACATTCTTTAAAACACAAATTTATTATTTTTGTTAATGGTACAACTATAAGTTCACAGATTAACTTTATGAGTTTAACACTAAGCCCAAAAATATCACTAGAACCTTTATTTTTTAAACCTTTTATTATGTCCCTTGTTTCATTTATTGTTACATCAGAAAATTCAAAACACATGGTGGGATCAAGAAGGGGTCGAAATGGGATATCCTCTACAGTATAGTTTCCATTTTTTAAAACCTCATTTGCTACATTCACAAAGAAATCATTAAAGTCACTGGCACTGATGCTACATTCAGGACTTACATTTTTAGGCCTGTTTTCATTTATGATGCTCCATATGCATTTTGATTTATTAGTAGAGTTTGTAATTCGTGTGTTATTATAAGTTTTTTTAGTTTCTTTAAGTGCGAGTCTATACTGTTTTTTAAATTTATTTTTTTGTGTCAAAAGGTGCGCTGTTGGATATTGTTTATAAAGATCTTGCAAGAAATGGAGATGCTCCCGCATATCCTTCAAGTCTTGATTAAACCAAGAAAACATATTTTTTGATTTATTTAATTTATATTTTTTTTCTGGGAATGAATGAAAAAAAGCACCCTGGATAACATCACAGAAATGTTGACATTTTATGTCAGCATCAGTGCCAATATCACACAGAAAATTCCAACGCAAATTTAACACGTTGTTAGCTAATCATCCTTTCTGCAACCCGCCGTAAATGTTTTAAATTCTTAAACGTTTCGATTTTTGAATTTTCTGCCCTACATTCAGTACGCTTTGAAAATCAGCTGCGACAGCACTGACCGGCAGGCGCCGCAGCTGACTGCTGAGTTAGGAATAAGACGTACGGGAAATTTGAATGGCACATTGGTAAATCTTGGCTTTTTGCTCGTGCCAGGGGGGGGCACGTGCCCCCCCCCCCCTGCCCTCCCCTGGCTACGCCCTTGGGTGGTGGTGTTCGAAGAAAAAAAGTCAACAACAAAATCCAACTACCAGTAAAAAAGCATCTGTCTTCGAAATCATCTGAATATGTTTATTGGAATAAACCTAAGGAGTTAGTGAATAGATTACGATTATTGTGGGGGTCAAAAGTAGCTGGACATACCGGACATGATAATGAGATTATGTCAATTATGGAAGAGCTTCGAGAAGAAGGAATAATATATTAAGTTTTGCACTGCACGTAGTTGCCATCCTCAGTGTCTTATAAGACGTGCAACCGTATAATATGGATCCTAGCCAAGAAAAAATTAAAGTCTTAAATGAATTACATAGGACAGCAAGAAAAAATTTTGTTAGAAGACGTACGGTCATAAAAGGATATCGAGATTTGTGGCAAATTGATTTGGCGGAAATGCAGCCATATGCTACTGACAATGATGGTTACCGTTACATTGTTGTATGTATAAACTGTTACTCCAAATTCGTGTACACCAAAGCAGTTAAGAATAAGACCGGTGTTGAAGTTACGAATGCCATGAAAAGCATCATTGAAGAAGCATCATATGCACCAAACAATTTACAGAGTGATCAAGGAAAGGAATTTTATAATAGCACCTTTCAAGCACTCATGAAAAAATATAATATAAACCATTATTCCACATATAGCACGAAAAAAGCGGCAATTGTTGAACGTGTTATAAGAACTTTGAAAAATAAGTTATATAAACAATTCTCGGCTAGAGGTTCTCACAGATGGTTACAAATATTACCAGCTATAACGAAGACCTATAATAACACTAAACACCGCACCATTGGAATGAAGCCTAACAGTGTAAAAGAGGATACCCCTATTAAAGCATATGACTATTTGAGAATTGCTCCGAAGAAAAAAAAATTTCATTTGGGTGACATTGTTCGCATTCGCAAGTACAAAGGTGTATTTGACAAAGGATATACGCCTTCATGGTCCACGGAACTGTTTGAAATAGCAAAAGTTAATATTACAAATCCACCTACCTACTTGCTGCAATCATTGGAAGGTCAACCTATTAAAGGATGTTTTTACGAAGCAGAACTGCAAAAGACAGCTAGCCCTGGTGTTTATTTAGTTGAGAAAATTCTTAGAAAACGCAAGAACAATCAAAACGATCAATTGTTTGTAAAATGGTTAGGTTTTCCAAATCAATTTAATTCTTGGATAGACAAATCAGATATTGTATAAATATTATCAAATAGGTTTTACGTTACGTATGTATGCATTATAAATAATAATAATAAATATTGCTTTTCATAATTATGCGTTTTATTTTCAATTTAACAGTATAATTATGTTTTTAAATAGAACTTTATCTAGGTTGGTTTCCATTTTGGTTTTTTTGGATCCTTTATCTTCGTTGTAGTATACCGTGCAGCATGTGGGTGAATTTGATACATTTTTTCCTTAAAGTACGTAATTTTGGTCTCATCATCTTCAAACATTTTTTGAAAAACTGGTACTAGCACATTACTAAGTATGGTATTTATCTGCGAACCAAGTTGATGAACTTCCGTAAGGACATATTCTTTGGTAGCAGCATCATTACCATTTATCGGTTGGGCAACATTCCTTAATAATTTTCCCTCTATATCAAAATGTCCATCTGTAGTAAGTTTAAATCCGATTCCGGGCAACCCTCGCGATACGTTGTTACAAACAGGAGTTTTCTGTCGACCAAATTTATCAATTGTGTTGTTAACACGACCCATTTTAAAGTAAAACTAATTCACTCTCTTTATGTTCAGCCTATATATAAATGACATAACTAATAAAAATTCATTTTACAATACACCATGAAGCAAGTAAGATTTGACGAAGAAAGAAATATTATCCACCGTATGTCTGTTTGGTGTTTTGCATATAGACAAGCCAGACAAAGTAATTTTCAGCAACTAATACTTGATAGATATCGTTTTCAAAGGAGAATTGGAAAAATGGATGTAATGCTAGCGAGGTTTTTAGAACGGAACCACAGAAATAATATATATCAAGAGCGATTTGTTAATTCAAATGTATGGTGAATAATAAACATATTTAGTACAAAAAGATTTTTATTAAGATTTAAATAATACATCCACACTATCATTAGAAAAACGCACTTATTCACATAAATTTAAAATTACATGACTATCATAAGAAACTTTTACACTATATCTAAATTGTCTCTATTTTTCGGAATTACCAGCGCTGCCCTTCTTGGTCGAATTCCATGGTCTCACTATTATTACGTTCTGATGAACTTCCTCCCCCTACTCCTCCTCCTCCTCCTCCTTCTCCTCCTTCTAAGAAAACAGGACTTTGCGGTGATTCGTTAATTATTTCGAGATCTTCAAAAGTGCTTGAAGAAGTCCAGCGCTGCCCTTCTTGGCTGAATTCCGGCGTATCGTGATTATTATGTTCTGATGAACCTCCCACTGAGACAGCGAGACTTTGCAGAGATTCACTAGAATTTTCACGAGATATTTGTTGCGGTGATTTCATCCCATGTTTCTTATGGTACTCATTTTGACACCATTCACAGAAACCCATTATTCCACTAATAAATTCCCAATTTTCGCAATTGGCACACATCTGACGACCGTTTACAGAGAATGGGCGAACAACTACAATTTGACGTTCACTTTTTGGTGACTGCATTTTGAGGAAATAAATTACTATGTAGTATTCTGGAAGTACTGAAATGCAGACTGAAACAAGAAATTTTTGTGCCTCTATTTGTATCTGTTAGGTGACCTTCAAACCCCTCCACTCTCATATCCCATGTAAAATCGAGGTCACCATAATACACAGAATAGACTTGTTTCTTTATCTACATGCGCGTAATACGTATACGCTGAATAGCTTTTTCTTGATTCAACAATTTTGAATCGATTTCCTTAAGTCTTTTTGTAACAGATTGCAAAAAATCTTCATTCGCCTCTTCAGCAAGCTTTTTATTCATTTCATTAAGTTCTTTTCTAACATATTCCAAAACATCATTATTCACTAATTCACTAAGTCGTTTAATAATTTCACGCCTTTGTTCAAGAACATATTCCTGATTAGCGGCATCCCCAGGATTCTTTGGTGGTGCTACATTAGTTAGAGATTTCCCTTGTATATCATATTGACCATCATCGGTCAATCTAAATCCAACTCCTGGTTGTCCAACAAGAACAATGTGATTTTGGTCATTAAATTTTTGGCGCCCAAATTTATCAATTGTGTTGTTAACACGACCCATTTTTAGCTTAAACTGATGTGATTTTTGTGAAGGTTGCCTATTTATAAAAAAATTAAACAATAATTTAGGTACATAATCATTTATTTAACATCTCATGTTATTATATTATACAATGAATTAAAGATTTTCTTCATCTTCTTGAACACACTCCATTTCGTCATCGCTAACAGTAGCCAATGCTTTACTATCAACTTCATTGGTGACTGCTTTATTTCCAAAGTCATCAAGAATAGTGGTATCATCTGCGGGAGCCAAACCATATTTTGTAGCTAATTCATCGGGTAAATGAGGCACTTCGAATAGGTAGCTTCCCAATTCTTCATTTATCATTCCAGCGCAAAATTCGTCCAGATCAATGGTTCCATATAGGTATTTCTCGCACGTATGTGCTCCAGCCGTGAAATTTACGGCGTCTTTCATATACTTCCTATACTGACTTTCACTAAAACCCACATCGGATTTACCATAATTTGCAAAGTGTAGTATTTCTTCAGCCAGCTCTCTTAATTTACATGATAACCAATTAATGTACATATCTCGATTTTCAATGACAGTAGGGCAGTCACACATCTTAAATAGAAAATAATGGACATGTGATTGTGTGTGAGTGTGTGTTTTTCGATATATACTTAACAAGAACTATTTTATTACATTTTAAATCAACATTAAAATAGCCTAATCAACAATATATTACAAACAACCAAAATTTAACAACGCTCTAGTATCACCTCCAGAGAATACATGTGAGCTTTGCCCCAAATAGGTTAAGGTGTACTGATCACCGGAGTTATTCATCATTTCAATAGTATCCTCTGTCAGAATTTCAGCTACGCGTGATGGTAAAAATGTTTCAAATGTTGCTTGATGTGTTGGATTAAACAATGTGACGATAATGGCTTTTCCAAAACGTGAAGTCGAAGAATTAATTTTTTTTATCATATAAATTTTGCCCACCGTTAATGTAGAGAATTTTCTACGTTCCAGAAATTGAATATCTTGGTTTATCATATTATTAATTTCGGCTATGGTCTGCTTTGAAATGCTCATGATTTAAAATACCATAAAAACAATTACTGTCAAGTACCTTGAATAAACCCTTGTAGAACACACCACAAACACAATACTTTATATGCCAAAGCAACAGTTAACGCATACGATGTATGAGTGACAATGAAAGCTATTTTCGAAATGAGCCATATTTATTAGGAAGTAATCCAAGGTCAAGTATTTATTTATGGTGGGAGGAATACATCCGACGACCTCGAAAAATACAAAACAAATGTAACCTTGAAATAAGCGTCGTCCACCTGGTCATCACCAAACAAAGAAACATCTGCTCGCGTTCAAGACCAAGCAAATGTAACCTTGAAATAAGCGTCGTCCACCTGGTCACCACCACCACCAAACAAAGAAACATCTGCTCGCGTTCAAGGCCAAGTTATTGACCTTGACCTTGGAATAACACCTGCGCATATCAAGGCCAAATAACAATAGCACACCTGCGCGTTCAAGGTCGACCCTACTGCGCATGCGGAGACTCGGGGAGCATCTACTTCTACTACTGTTATGCACAGTATTACGAGAGGTAAAAGCCATGGAATGCCATACTTAACTTGATGTATATAAGTGCAAATTTGGTAGTTATAAATATTTCTAGGGCCAATTTTATACTTTTGAGAAAGTAGATTTATTTATTTATTAACCAATGCCATTTTTATCATTACAAAATTATAAGCCGAATAACAACTAACATGTAATGAAAAAAAAGAAATTTATATATATATATATATATATATATATATATATATATATATATATATATATATATATATATTATATATATATATATATATATATATATATATATATATATATATATATATATATATATATATATATATATATATGTATATATATATATATATATATATATATATATATATATATATATATATATATATATATATATATATATATATATATATATATATATATAGTGTCACACATAAGGTCCGCATCATATGGGAAATTTTTTTCCTTACAGGTTAAAGGAAATTCTGATTTTACTATTAGTTTTTGCTTTAAAAATGACGCCCAATGGCATGCACATGAGCAGTCACGTGACTTTTTTTAACTGCCAAATTTGACATTTTTTTCAAAAAATGTCCAAAAAGGCGGTTATTTCTTAAAATTTCGAAAAATGTTAAAGGAAAAAGTTGTTTGTTTTTTAATTTTCCACCGATGAACCAATTTTCAACTTTCTAGTACAAATTTCATTTTTTCCAATTTTTTTTAAACTCGACATTTCTGGGTTTTTCAAATTTTACCAAACCTGTACAAAAATATTCCTTTATACCAAACTTATCTTTTTAATGTATTTTTATCACCAATTGTTGTTCTAAATACTGTTTTTTATTAGAAAAATAGGAAACGCCAGCAAAAACTATGTCAAAGTTGATGCAAAGTTGACATAATTTGTACAAATAACTGAACATTTGACTTTATTTCGGTTTTTTACTAAGATGTTAGATGCATAAAACCGAATTAAAAAACAATTCCAACGAAAAATCTTTAATTTACCTTTTACTGCACTTTTTAAACAATAAAACCTTGTCTTAATAATAACGAATAATTACAACGCAAAAGGAACTAAGAGCAGGCCCACTCTAACCATTGGACCAATAGGGGCTGCAGCCCTAGGGCGCAGGGCGTCCGGCGCCCTAGGGCTGCAGCCTCTATTGGTCCAATGGTTAGAGTGGGCCTGCTCTTAGTTCCTTTTGCGTTGTAATTATTCGTTATTATTAAGACAAGGTTTTATTTTTTAACATAGTGCAGTAAAAGGTAAATTAAAGATTCTTCGTTGGAATTGTTTTTTAATTCGGTTTTATGCATCTAACATCTTAGTAAAAAACCGAAATAAAGTCAAATGTTCAGTTATTTGTACAAATTATGTCAACTTTGCATCAACTTTGACATAGTTTTTGCTGGCGTTTCCTATTTTTATAATAAAAAACAGTATTTAGAACAACAATTGGTGATAAAAATGCATTAAAAAGATAAGTTTGGTATAAAGGAATATTTTTGTACTGGTTTGGTAAAATTTAAAAAACCCAGAAATGTCGAGTTTAAAAAAAATTGGAAAAAATGAAATTTGTACTAGAAAGTAGATGGGTAGAAAATTAAAAAACAAACAACTTTTTCCTTTAACATTTTTCGAAATTTTAAGAAATAACCGCCTTTTTGGACATTTTTTGAAAAAAATGTCAAATTTGACAGCTAAACAAAGTCACGTGACTGCTCATGTGCATGTGCATGCCATTGGGCGTCATTTTTAAAGCAAAAACTAATAGTAAAATCAGAATTTCCTTTAACCTGTAAGGAAAAAAATTTCCCATATGATGCGGACTTTATGTGTGACACTGTATATATATATATATATATATATATATATATATATATATATATATATATATATATATATATATATATATATATATATATATATATATATATATTATTTTTTTATTTATTCTTTTTTCCTTTAGACCTTCATCAGAAATATGTGTTGCTTGAAAGAAAATCCTTGGCTGGTTTCTCCAAACATATTGCACAAACGGTAGAAATATGTGGACAACACAATTTTTTTTGCTCTCTGCATAAGTTACATTTAATTAAAACAAACAATTTAAAAGTAATACACACCATTCTTTTAAAATACTTCAGTATGCAATGGACTACACATAAGTTAAAACTGAGTTTTAACTCAGTGTAGTAAAATAAATGGATTTATAATTCAATAATTCAATAAATGTTAACATACGTTCTATAATCTGTCTAGATTATTCTAGATCATCAATGTCCACCTCTGATAGCTGCTTTAGAAATTTTTTAAGAGGACAAAAAAAGTTGAGTGAATGAAGCTGGTTAGCAAGGGACACAGACTTAGTGACGAAAGAGTGACGACTATAATTAGTGCGGTGATATGGCTGATGCAACATTTGAATATGTCTTGTATTAACAGGTGACGTAGGACGATATTTGATGTTAGATAGGGGCAATCAACTAGATAGTTTATTATTTTAAAAACAAGAAGAAGCTCATGAAGATTTCTTCTTTTTTGTAGTGCGTGGAGATTGGGTCTTTGGCTCATTTCCTCGTAGTTATACTCTGTGTCCCTAAAGAATTTATAGTGGACATTATGCAAGAATTTTCTTTGTACCCGTTCGATTCTGTTAATATGACAGGTATACTGAGGGTCCCACACAGAGGAATGATATTCTAAATGACTCCTAACAAAACTACAAAAGAGGATTTAACGTAGCAAAATCGTGTGTAATTTTTCAACGAGAAAAATTCCAAGATCTTTTGTGTTCTCTACAGATGATAGAGTTACATTATTAATTAGGTAATCAAAGGTTGTTTTCAGTGTGTGGCGGGAAAATATCATCAGGTTACATTTTGAAATGTTGATGTCCATACCATTGTCATCGCACCAACACACAAACCTGTCAAGATCCCCCCGCAAAGCAACACTGTCATCAGGAGTTGAGACAATTTTAAACATTTTTAGATCATCGGCAAAGAGAAGAAATTCGGAAGAGCGGAAACAAGGCGCGACATCATTAACAAAGATATTAAAAAGAAGTGGTGCCATATGAGACCCCTGAGGCACTCCAGATGGTACAAGAACATCACGGGACACGAAACCATTAACCCTCCCAATCTGGATCCACCCCGTAAGATAGCTCTTCACCCAGCCGAATAATGGTCCATTTACTCCTAAGTTTTCAAATTTTTCAATCAGTACATGGTGCGGGACCCTATCGAAGGCCTTGGAGAAGTCAGTATAGATGGAATGAACCTCCATGCAATATAAAGTTAGTATAAGTGAGAAGATTTAATTCACTATTTCTGCCCGCACAGAATCCAAACTGCTGATATTATTATTATTATTTATTATTATTATATTTATTTATTATTAGACAAGATAGAGTTAAGATATTTTGTTACAAGATTTTCAAAAATTTTTGGGGTTGTATTTATGATAGAAATAGGTCGGTAATTCCTTATGTCACTTTTATCCCCAGACTTATGAATGGGTACAACAATGCTTGATTTTCAAAATTCAGGAAGGAGTCCGCTCTCCAGAGATTTGTAAAATATTATGTGTAGAGGTCTAGCAAGATTAAAGGAGCAATTTTTAAGAAAAATGGGATGTATGTTACCAGGGCCTGGGCCTTTATACGGACTTAATTTATTGAGTTCTATGTAAATGTCTGATATAGTAATGAAGTAGTAATGTAATGTTGAGATGATTTGATGACAACTCCCGTTTGCACTCTGGACTGTCAAGGGAATAAACTGAAGAAAAATAATCTGCAAATAAGTTGGCAAGATCAGGACCCATGGTAGCACTCTCACTATCCAGTGTGAGTACACTGGGTAAGTCGGGTGTTTTGCGCTTTGAATCAACAAAACTCCAGATTTGTTTAGTGTCGATGCAGAGCCGATGCTCAATACCCTGAACAAAACTCTTATAACTTAGACGAGAGAGAATCCTGCACTGCGATCTTAGGTCGGAAAATATCTCGTATTCATGAACGGATTTATTGATTTTATAGTTTTTGTGAGCAGTTTTATTCTGAATTGTTAAATTTTTGAGGTCCTGATTAAACCAACTAGGAAACTTCCCGCTAGGTACTTTTTTTATTGGGACAAATAACTAAGCAGTTGTAAAGTATGTCATAGAGAGCATTTATCATATTACCTACAGTCATGCTGGACAAGAGATCATCCCAGCAGAAAGCACTCCAGTAGGCGTTTATTGATGTGTAGTCCGCAGACTTGAAATCATAGTAATATGAGTCAGCTCTTGGACCCGTAGCGATAAAATTTGAGTGAGGAATAGCCAAATTGAAGCTCAAAGGTGGATGGTGATTGTCGATAGGGACCAGGGGATCACATTGATTGATATATTGGTGCTGTATCTTAAAGGCAGGTTATAGATATTTTTATAGCCCTATTTTGCAAAGTTTTTATTGGTTTTATAATGTATTGAGCTGTTGGAAACCAAACAGCTGTTAATTATTGAATATGGCAGTGAACAAAAGAATAATAAATTGATCTCAGCAATTGCTTGGGAACAATGTAGAAAAGTCGCCTCAAAATACCTACTGGTGCATACAATTTATTTTTTTAAATCTCCACATGTTTGTCACAGTCAAGGACCTCATCAATGTGTAGACCAAGATACTTAACAGAACTAAGATACTGTAAATAATTATCCCCAAAACTAAGAGCTGGCTGGTTTAACAATCTTCGAAAAGTCAAATATATAACCTGATTTTTCAACATTTAATGTAAGTTTATGAGGTTTTAAGTCATTTTGAATGTGATTTTTAATATTTTCCACTGAATTATCACAATAAACTAAAACAGTGTCATGAGCATACAATCCTATTTTGCCTTTTAGGTTAAGATTTGCAATGGAGTTTATGTAATTATATATATATATATATATATATATATATATATATATATATATATATATATATATATATATATATATATATATACAGGGTGTCCTAAATGCCGTGGGTCACTATTGCTATATCAGAAACGGTAAGAATTACGAGGTCGTTTAAATTAGAGAAAAGTTGCCTTTTTTAGCGATCATTTAAAATGTGCTTACAGTGTTGCCAAATATCTTTTAGTTTTAGTGATATTAAGGAAAATGTAAAAATTCCTTAAATTTTCTTAACCAAATATCTCGAAAACCGGTGATTTGATCGAAAATAGTTTAGTATAAAAAATGTATGTTTTTTTATTCTCTACTAAACGCACTTAACAGTTTCTTCAAATGACGTTTGACATTTGAGATATTGCTACCAACTCACTTATTTTAAATACGGACCTGGAATTTTTTTTTTCATATTTTGAAAGAAGATTAAATTTGCAATCCAGTGGTATATCACTCAAATATGTTTTCCGACGTTTCGAGACGAAAAGTCATCAATTTTTTTATAAATTCCCTTAATACTGTCATGTTTTTAGTGCTTATGGTCAAAATATTTCGGTCTTGTCTTTTGGTTTTTAGAGACAGAATATATCAGATCTCATTTAACAAATTACAACTGATATATCACCAAAAACCGATAAAAATAATTAAAAAGTGGTTTTTGTTTGAATAAAGTTAAAATAATGCAAGATAATTTCTTGAATTACTTTATTTATTATACTATACTTTTTGGTCCTATTTACCCACATTTTGCAAAGGGTAACTTTATCGCCAAAATCATATTCTTAGCTTCTCTTCATTGAAATCTACGTAAAATAAATTTATACAATTCTACAAGTTCAAGAAACACATGTCAATAAGCAGAAGTAGGCTTTGGAAAACAATTAAAGAGGATAATAGTTGATTACGTTTTTAGGCTTGTGTCAAATTTATACTAGGAAAAATTATTAAAGACTGTTATCGTTGTCTAAAATAATATTAAGATGGAGTTTTCCAATGAGGAAAAGACAGATTTATTAGTTTCTTATATTAGAGCGTTTCGTAACGCTCAAAATGCCATCCAACTATATCAAGACTTG
This sequence comes from Philopedon plagiatum, assembly GCA_963971165.1. Lineage (NCBI taxonomy): Eukaryota > Metazoa > Arthropoda > Insecta > Coleoptera > Curculionidae > Philopedon > Philopedon plagiatum. The sequence goes on from OZ020193.1 coordinate 69,116,609, forward strand.
TATCCAGAAAGAGAATTCCGGACGCAAAGATTTTTCACAGATTAGAGAGGAGTTTGCGGGAGCATGGGTCTTTTAGCAAACCCAATAAGAGAAAAGCGACTAGCACAGTAGAAGGAGGCGATAACGAGATTAATGTATTAGGTATTTTCTTTAACTTATAATAGATATTTATGCAACAAGTGTGTAAAGTGAGACTTTTTCGACGTATGGTAAAATTATCGCACGGCGCCAAAGGCGAATGCGACAATCTATCTCATGAGTCAAAAATGGTAGTTTACACGCAAGTTGCATGCAATATTTTTTCTACAATTGAAAATTTTTGGCCAAAATTCAGTAAAAATCAAGTTTATGTTAGGCGCTAGTACAAAAAACTGTCAATTTTTTGTAATTTACATTGCCATACTTAACTCTTTTAGGATACGTGCAATATAAAAATATCAACAATGAAGAGGTTTCACTAAGGGAAATAGAAAAAGAAACCGGAGTTGCCAAAATGTCTAGCAAAAAAATATTACGTCGAAACAGATTTAGGCACTATCGCTGTCGAAAGGTGCAGCACTTAAGACCGTTCGATCATCAAAAGAGAAGAATTTTTTGCCAATGGCTTCTGAGACGGAGAAGGCAAGATCCTGATATCGGCAAAAAATTTTGTGGTCCGACGAGAGCCGATTTTGCAACAACGGGTGGTTTAATCGAAACATCCATTACCGCTGGACTCAACAAAATGAACACTTCCACCGCGAGACTGCGTTTCAGGAGAGATTCGGCATAAATGTATGGCTCGGGATACTAGATACAAAAGTACTGGGTCCGTTCTTCTTTGATGAACATTTAAATGGCGCTATGTATCTTAATTTTTTAACAGGCACTTTACAAGATCTTTTAGACGACCTTCCTCTCAATGTATTAAGAAACTTCGTGTACTTTCAACAGGATGGCGCGCCAGCACATCGAGACCGGCATTGTACAAGGTTTCTAAACAACTTTAAACCTAACCATTGGATTGGCAACAACGGACCTATAAACTGGCCGGCGCGATCTCCAGACTTAACCCCCATGTATTTTTCCGTATGGGGTTTTATCAAGGATCAGGTGTACTATAATACACCTCGCGATATAAATGAACTAATTCAAAGAATTCAGCAGGCATGTAACAAAGTTACACATACAGTTAATCATATTTTAAAATATTGGGAAAAGTTTTTTAGAATGCAAGGTTATTAAAATTTTTGAAATTCTTATCCTTAGGGACGCTCTAGTAGGTAATTTTTTCTGTAGTTTATTCAAACAGAAATAAATTTCAATTTCTTTTAAGTGATGTAAAATATCAATTGTTATTTAGTAACTGATATTTGATACTTTTTTACTACAAACACCAAATATCAGGAACGAACTAAGGGCATTTATGAAAAAAATTATGATGAATTTTACATCTCGAAACGTCGGAAAACATATTTGAGTGATATACCACTGGATTGCAAATTTAATCTTCTTTCAAAATATGAAAAAAAATTCCAGGTCCGTATTTAAAATAAGTGAGTTGGTAGCAATATCTCAAATGTCAAACGTCATTTGAAGAAACTGTTAAGTGCGTTTAGTAGAGGACAAGAAAACATACATTTTTTATACTAAACTATTTTCGACCAAATCACCGGTTTTCGAGATATTTGGTTAAGAAAATTTAAGGAATTTTTACATTTTCCTTAATATCTCTAAAACTAAAAGATATTTATTTGGCAACACTGTAAGCACATTTTAAATGACCGCTAAAAAGGGCAACTTTTCTCTAATTTAAACGACCTCGTAATTCTTACCGTTTCTGATATAGCAATAGTGACCCACGGCATTTAGGACACCCTGTATATATATAATTACCGCGAATGTCAAGAAGCTCCATCTTGTTTAGTAGAATATAGCTGTTTGTTTTGTTATCAAGGTTAACTTGTAAGTCAGATATTAGATCCGTTGCAGCTGAGACTGTGTCCCGTCTTGCGAAACCCATATTGATAAGGATACAAGAAGTTGTGATAATTTAAAAACTTTAACAATTTATCATTTACAACCCTTTCAAAAATTTTAGACATTACAGGTAACACCTTAGGCGTTTCTAGGTGGGGGCTTGGGGGGCTAAGCCCCCCCCCCCCCAAATCTCGGATTAGCCCCCCAAATCCAACTGAGTGACCTAGCCGCCTATATATAAACCAGGGACTTAAGCCCCCCCAAATATGCAAACCGGGGGCCTAAGCGCCCCCAAAAATAGAGGTCTAGAATCGCCTATGGGTAACACTGAGACAGGGCTATAATTGTCTGCTGAGTCTGTGTCACCTCCATTAAATAAGGGACTAACTTTGTCTATTTTAATACTAGAAGGAACACTGCCACTTTTCAGGGACTGATTTATCACTTTACAAAGCACCGGAGCTAGACTATTGCAACAATTTTTCACCGGCCGAACATCAACACCAGCAGCCTTCGTTGGATCAAGGCTATCGATGATTGAAGCAATCTCCCGATCATCTACCTCCATAAAAAACATGCTTCTGCAACTGGAGATCTCCAGTTTATTGTCAAACGGAACGACTGGCAGTTTACGTGCCAAATCTGGTCCTATATTTACAAAGTAGTTATTAACATATTCACTAATATCACTATTGTTTGGGTTTGCTTGGGTTATGATACTTGACCTTGTGGAGATTGAGCTGATTACATTATGTAATTGTCTCCGATTGTTTGCAATTACTGAGTTAATAACTTGCCATGTATTCTGGATATTGCCCTGAGCCATTCCGAATTCCCCTTCATAGTAAGAATGCTTGGCTTGTTTCCTAAGAAATGTACTTCCTAGATATTTTTGCATTCTCTTATAAAAATAGTCCCTTTTTTTCATTGTACTATAGATAATGTTTTCTGGGTCCCTAAACCACATCTTATTCTGCTTACTAATTTTGACAGTTTTTTAAGAATAGCTTGTGTTTGATGTAAAACAATTAAGAATGGCTTCATAGTTATCATTGCCGTTTGTAGATTCTATAAAGTATTTGTTTACATTCTCCAAGTCACGCATGACTGCTTTATAATCTACAAATTTTCTATCATATCGTCAATTTGGAACAAGAGAGTCACATCTCAAAATTTTAATTTTTTAACATTTATATTTTATAATCTTATAATATGTGTAAAATCGTTACAACTCAACTTTCCTCAATACTACCCATGTAATCATTTCATGAAAACCCGAACTTTATTGAGTAATTTTTTTCCCTAATATTCACACTATTAGTATGTATAAAACTTTAATGACATCTCCTAAAAATTTCGTTTTTTTGAGATATGACCCTCGTGTTCCAAACTGACGATATGTTCTGTGCATATTTTCTTGAGTATTAAACCTTATATTTAGGATTTGAATATCATGATCGCTAAGAGAACTGCCAATCACATGCAGAGACATAGGTAGCAAGGAGTCTGCCACAACATGATCTATGAGTGTACGTGAGTTGCGTGTAGATATCCTGTCACTGCAAAGATGCAAGCCGTTGTCCAAGCACACCTCCCTGTAGGTGTCAGTCTCGTATCTGTTTGTCAGAATATCTATATTTAGATCGCCAAACAAGAATACTTATTTCCCTGGATTTTAGTTCAGAAAATTCTTCATCGAGAAGTTGCACTGTGTGTTGCATCATTTTACGAGTTCCACTAGGATTATAGATAACACAAAAGTGTATATTGTAGTTAGACACATAAGTTTAAATACGAAAATCCATGTTCACTGATAGTTTTGATGATGTTTAAAATTGTCTCAACTCCTGATGATTGTGTTCCTTTGCGGGGGGATCTTGACAGGTTTGTGTCTTGGTGCGATGACAATGGTATGCATATCAATATTTCAAAATGTAACCTTATGCTATTTTTCCGCCGCACACTGAAAACTACCTTTGATTATCTAATTAATAGTGTAACTCTATCGTCTGTAGAGAACATAAAAGATCTTGGAATTTTTCTCGATGAAATATTATCATTTATTACCCAAATAAACACAATCGTCAGTAAGTCGTTGAGGATGTTGGGATTTATAAACAGAATTACACAAGATTTTGCTAGGGTTCGTTCTTTTAAAATCCTCTTTTGTGGTTTTGTTAGGAGTCATTTAGAATATGATTCCTCTGTGTGGGACCCTCAGTATACTTGTCACATTAACAGAATCGAACCTGTACAAAAAAATTCTTGCATAATGTCCACTATAAATTCTTTAGGGACACAGAATATAACAACGAGGAAATGAGCCAAAGACTCAATCTTGATGTACTACATAAAAGACGAAATCTTCATGATCTTCTTGTTTTTAAAATAATAAACTCGCTAGGTGATTGCCTATATCTAACATCAAATATCGTCCTACGTGCATCACCTGTTAACACAAGAAATATTCAAACGTTTCATCAACTATATCACCGCACTAATTATAGTCGTCACTCTTTCGTCACTAGCCTTGCCAACCAGCTTCATTCACTCAACTTTTTTTGTCCTCTTAAAAAAATTCTAAAGCAGCTATCAGAGGTGGACATTGATGATCTAGATAGATTATAGAATGTAGTGAAGTAGAGCGCTTAATATCTTGTAGATATATGGTAGTTCCCAACTTAGTGGTATGGTAAAGGCTAGGATGCTTATACGGGTACCGCTCTGCTAGCTATGTGGCGCGGAGATAAAAAGTGTATATTGGAATGTTGTTTTTTTAAAATAAAAACTCTTTGCAACCTGTTTTTATGAAGCGGGTAAAAACGGCTATCTGGATCGTCTAAATTGGGATCGCCACACATTATTTCCTGTTACGGACGTGTGCTCTAAACGTTGTAACAACCTTTTGGGTTGCTGACTGGAAATTAATTTGTTTAAAATAATTCCCATAACACAATTTTGAGTGTTATTTGTTTTTAGGTAAGTGTTTCGAAACTAACTAAGTTTGTGCCGATGCCGGCCCTAATATAATTGGTTTATTTTTCTTTTAGCAGTGTAGCTTATGTAGGTATTTTTCTAAATGTATTTAAGATACCATGTATGATTTTGGCTTGTCACTGCCTATTTATTGTCGGTTTGTTAGCGGCCGACCTAATCGTTGTTATTTGTTTTTAGCACGTCTTGAACCGGAAAATAAAACCATTACCATAATTCGCTGTTTTACTTGCCATCCCCACAACCTGTAACTTGTTCTGTCTCATCTATTGGCGTCCAACTTTGGGGGCAGGTGTGAATTATGAAAGATAATGGCCGAAGCACTCCTCAAATACTGTACAATTTACGAAACAGAATTCTTAGAGAAAATGGGATTCCAAGGCGGGTGGCTGATTTAAGGAGTCAAACCAACAACGAAAGCGAAGCTACGCCGCAACAACAGAATCAAGGTAGGAAGGTCCCATTGTCTTTTTCTGCTCCGGTAAGGAGTCAATATGAAGTACGAGGTCAGACAGGCCCAGTACCACTGGGAGGCTGGATACCACCACCGAATGTCGCACCTCCATTCGTACCTCGATATTTTGAGGCCCCTCCTCAAGGGGTACCTCCAAATTTGGCGAATGTGCCGCAAAGTTATTTAATTACGCCTGAAGCTGTTACGCATTTAGTTGGGCAGGTTGTACAACAGCTTCAGAATGTAAACTTAAATTATCATAATCAAACTTCCGCTAGTAACAATGTCTGTAACCAGTCGGCAACTACAAAAAAAATACCGATTTTTGATCCCGAGTTCATACATCCTATGGATTTTTTAAGCCAGCTGGAGGAAGGTTTTAACGTAGAAAATTTAGATTACAAAGATTTTAAATTTTTAGTGATGGATTCTTTTAAAAAATCCGCCAAGATATGGGCTGATGCTTTTTTACAAAAATTTGGTTCTTATACAGAATTTAAAACAGAATTTCTAAAAAATTTTTGGAACGATTATTTGCAGTGGCAGGCTAGGATTAAGTTGGAAACAACAATTTATAAAGAAAGGGAATCCTTTGTTGATTTTTTTAGTAGTATAGTAATCTTAGCTAAACACTTAAATCCGCCCTATAGTGACGAAATGCTTTTAGCTACCGTAGCAAGAACCTTACCACCATAAATATCTATGTTACTGTTACAATGTTCGAGCTTGTCTGAGGCGGTAGAACACCTCAGAAGAGCCGATATTTATTATAATAAACATTTTGACTTGGCTAACCAAGCTAATAAAAAATACACTCCTGCAGCGATACCCCGTAGAAGGGAACACGCGTATTCTAGTCCTTCAGGCTATACAAACAAAACTTGTTCGGTGAATAAACATGGAAATGTCCTAACTAAAAACATAGCGGTAACTGCACTGGATGACCTCGCAGAGGAAGATAATATGTCGAGAAACGAGCAGACCAGTTACCAGCAGGGCCCACTGTAACTGGGACACTTAAGGCCTTAAATATAGACAATAATCCCCGTGATAGCTTGCTGGCTGAGGATTGCGACCTAAATCATGACTTTTTAAACGATAAGCCGTTGGTGATTTCAATTAAATTATACAACATGAATTTTCCTGCGCTTATTGATACGGGGAGTCAAGTCTGTTGCTTAGCAGAAGACGTATGGTCTCAGTTGAGTAATTTTCATGAAATAATCCCCCATTTCCCTAGCACGGGCGTACGTATTTCAGGGGCATTCAAATCAAGGCCTAAGCGAGTAAATTTTCAGGCTAATTTAACCTTTACTATTTGTAAATCATATTTCACACACGAATTTTTGGATATTTCCGAATTATTGTATTCAATAATTTTAGGTATAGATTTTTTACGATTGGTGAAAGCGAAAATCGATTTACAAGAACAAAAACTTTTATTTCTAAGTAACAAAAAGTGGTGTACCACACCTGCAATAAAAACTGGCCATGAATTTTATCCTCCCGATAAAGTAAATATTCGAGCTATGCGGATAAAAGAGGTTTTTGTGCAAAATAAGTATAAAAATATTTCCAGTAGCGAACAAGTTGAGGACCAGATTATTTACGGGGGGCTTTCCGAAAATAGGGAAGCCGCCTTAAAGGCCTTAATAAAAAAGTACAAAACCGTCTTTTCGGATAAACCCGGTTTAACGCACTGTTACCAACACGAGATTAAGTTAACGGACTACACCGGCTTCTTTGTGAAACCATACCCAATACCTCTGGCTCACCGGGACGCAGTCCAGAGAACTATTGACCAGATGGAAGAATGGGGAGTAATTTCTCGCGGCGCGACCCAGTTTATCTCTCCGCTTATGACCACTTTAAAAAAAGATGGAAGTGTCCGAGTATGTTTGGACGCGCGAAAACTTAACTCTATTACGGAGAAAGACCATGAATTGCCGCGAAAAATCGAGGAAATCGTGCGGTCAATGTCCAGCTTTAAGTATAAAACGTTACTGGACCTAAGCAATTCCTATTGGCAAATACCTATACAGCCAGAGCACAGACAATATACCGGGTTCCTTTTCGGTACACGTAGCTATTTCTTTAATGTCTTACCGTTCGGATTAGCAAACGCGGTTTCGTCGTTTACGAGGTGTATCGACAGGGTTTTTGGTAGCGAATTTGCTGGTTTTTTAGTGCCGTACGTGGATGACCTTTTGGTCGTTAGCGAGACCTTTGAGGAGCACTTGTGCCATTTAAACCTAGTCTTGAATCGTTTGAAGACCGCGGGTTTTACTTTAAAGGTAAAAAAATGCCAATTTGTTTGCCAACGGGTTAATTTTTTGGGGTATGTCTTGGACGAAAAGGGTTTTAGCCCTGACCCCGAGCGCGTGCAAGCAATCCTCGACTACAAACCACCCGAAAATGTGAGGCAGCTGCAGAGATTTTTGGGCCTGTGCCAGTATGACCGCTCTTTTTGCCCAGGGTTTTCAGCGTTGTCCGAACCATTAACACGTTTGTTAAGAAAAAAATCAGTATGGTCTTGGGGCGAGGAAAAAAAATGAGCTAAAGTCAAGTACTTTGTTATACTATCCGGACCCTAACCTAACGTTTTATGTTGAGACAGACGCCAGCGACATGGGTGTAGCCGCACAGCTCTATCAAGTCGTCGATGGGGAACGTCGGGTCGTGGCTTTGGCAAGCCGCATATTACTTGACCGTGAGCGGCGCTATGGTATTTTTGAAAAAGAAATCCTGGCGTTGGTCTTCGCATTAAATAAATGGCGCATATATTTACTGGGTCGTTCGTTTGTCGTGTATACAGACAATAAAGCTATGTCGTATTTAAATACTTGCCGCTTGTTATCTCCTCGCGTGACACGGTGGGCTCTAGTCCTTCAAGAATTTGATTTCCGTATCGGGCACATTAGTGGTCGGGACAATACCATTGCTGATGCGCTGTCCCGTTTTGCGTGTGTTAGGCCGCCGACACCAAAGGAGAAGTCATTTACGGTTTTGAGTACGCTTAAACTTCCGGGAGATTTTCTCGAATTGTTGAGTAAGGTAAAACAGTATCAACTTGAAGACAACAAATTGCTAAACATCCGGGAACTTGTGAAGAAAGGAAGCCTTACTGATAAGTTTGTTTTATTCAGGGACGTACTTTATCTTAGGCGGGACGATACGATAAATTTGTTATGCGTTCCCGACGCCCTTAAGCCAAAGTTTATTGAAGCTTTTCACGTGGCTCTTGGCCATTTTGGGACCTATAAATGTTGGTCTGCTCTAAAGAGGGAGGTTTGGTGGACCAACATGTCGCGTGATGTTAAGCGGTTTATTAAGGCATGTGGGATTTGTCAAAAGACGAAAAGTACCATGTTACCAAAGCCAGCGCAGCAGGCTATAATTCCGGAGTCCAAAGACGACTTAGTCGCTTTAGATCTTTTCGGGCCACTCCCTAGGAGTCGTGCCGGTGCGGTTTATATTTTGGTAGTACTAAATGTCTTCACGAAACATGTTTCTCTGTACCCATTACGTACGGCTACTACGCGCTCCTGCCTGAACCGTCTTACTGTGGATTACTTTCCTAATTTCGGTGTTCCTAAACGAATTCTTTCGGACAGGGGTACTCAGTTCTCTTCGCCGCGTTGGAGTGAGTCGCTTAAGACATACGATATTCAAGCGGTTTATACGTCCGTCCGTCACCCCGAGGCGAATCCCTCAGAACGGGTGATGAAAGAGCTAGGCCGTTTGTTTCGCACGTATTGTCATGACAAACACACCAGATGGGCTTTCGAAGTCGTTAAATTCGCGAATTTTTTGAATAATGTCGTACATGGGTCCACGGGGTTCACACCAAATGATTTGCAATTCGGCCAAGATCGCTTAAGGCTCCTTCCCGAAAGGTTGCGGCCCCCCAGTGCCAATTTTGTGGATAGTGCTCGAAAATTAATTTTAGCTAAGGAGACTCTCCAAGGCAAAGCGGCCCGCCGGAAACTACATAATCCAGGGAGGCCCTACGACGCTTTTGGGCCTGGAGTTTTAGTACTTTTGCGGGCTAACCCCCGATCATCTGCTATTAACGCGGAAACAAAAAAGTTTCTCTTACTGTTTGAGGGGCCTTACCAAATTAAAAAGACCGTAAGCCATGCTAGTTTTGTGCTGGTGGACCCAGCCACTGGTGCTGAGCGGGGAATTTTTCACGCCAGCCATTTAAAAACTTGGGTTTCTGGTGAAGCTGGCTCTATTTCTCAGCCGGTGCCGCCAGCTTCGGGGGGAAGATGAAGTAGAGCGCTTAATATCTTGTAGATATATGGTAGTTCCCAACTTAGTGGTATGGTAAAGGCTAGGATGCTTATACGGGTACCGCTCTGCTAGCTATGTGGCGCGGAGATAAAAAGTGTATATTGGAATGTTGTTTTTTTTAAATAAAAACTCTTTGCAACCTGTTTTTATGAAGCGGGTAAAAACGGCTATCTGGATCGTCTAAATTGGGATCGCCACACATTATTTCCTGTTACGGACGTGTGCTCTAAACGTTGTAACAACCTTTTGGGTTGCTGACTGGAAATTAATTTGTTTAAAATAATTCCCATAACACCCTGGTGTTATTTGTTTTTAGGTAAGTGTTTCGAAACTAACTAAGTTTGTGCCGATGCCGGCCCTAATATAATTGGTTTATTTTTCTTTTAGCAGTGTAGCTTATGTAGGTATTTTTCTAAATGTATTTAAGATACCATGTATGATTTTGGCTTGTCACTGCCTATTTATTGTCGGTTTGTTAGCGGCCGACCTATTCGTTGTTATTTGTTTTTAGCACGTCTTGAACCGGAAAATAAAACCATTACCATAATTCGCTGTTTTACTTGCCACCCCCACAACCTGTAACTTGTTCTGTCTCAGTAGTTAGCATTTATTGAATTATAAATCCATTTACTTCACTACACTATACTATACTTATTTAACCTATATATATGTATATATATATATATATATATATATATATATATATATATATATATATATATATATATATATATATATATATATATATATATATATATATATATATATATATATATATATTATATATATATATATATATTTTTCATTACATGTTAGCTGTTATTCTGCTTATAAGTTTGTAATGATAAAAATGGCATTGACCGTCAATAAATAAAAAAAAAAATAAAATGTTGTAATATAATCTCTCAAATAAATGACACATGCTCCCCCCCGCTACTCTCTACTCGCAAAGACAGCATTAAAACCCGGTGGGCCATAATATTGCTGCTCCGTCTCGGATATCTAGGTCTCAGTCACCATTCATAGAAATGTTCACATCAAGCCATGTTAGCAGTGCTTCAACCTCCGTTATTTTATTCTTCAGGGATTCATATAGAGAATGCAAATTCCATCTTGGTCCCCCACACCTATATCACGATTAAAATCACAGATCTAACCAGGCATTAGACGTCCTTAATACGCACGTTAATTAATTTATTATAATTAGTGAGAAGAACAGTATTCAGCCTCATTGTCGCCCAGTTTGGGGGCATTATTTCAGCTAGGTGGTTTAGTGATTTCAGTTCAACATCTTTAGAACTGTCCGTCTCCCTACAAAGCACTCTGTTATTTTTTGACCAAACATACTGAAATCCATGATTTTTGAGTTTCCTTGCCCTGCTGAAGAGGTTTCTAATATCCTTTGGCAGGTCTTGATTTATGTAGATTTCTCTTGATTCTCCAGTCAGCCCAAGATACTTTGAATTCAGTTTTCCCTTACTCTTCCTGGCTTTCATGATTTCCTCCTTTATTTCTTTCCTTTTAAAGGAAACAAGGAGTGGTTTATTTGGGTTCTTGCTTCGGATTTTTTTACTGTAAAGTCATTTTCATTTACCTGAACGTCCAATACTTGAAAGATCTTTTTTAGGTCTGGTACTTCAGTTTGCGTGTCTCCAATACCCATCACAACCAGATTGTTTTCCCTAAAGTCATCAAATCCTTGGAATCTTTTTGAGATTGCAAGATCTTCCTGTAAACTTTTTATTTGTGCTTTTAGCTTTTCTTGCACCTTTTCATGCGACTATTTTCTTTAATAATTTGGTTCAAGGACTTCTGAATGTCATCCATTGTGATACTGTTAAATATAACGGGTTCTTGAAGATCGTCAAATTTATTTTCCAGAATTTTTAATAATTCATTATTTGTTAGGTTATGTTGACTCTGGATCTTCTTTTGCGGCGTTGTGGCGAGACGCCATCATTGGTAGCAGAGTTTTTGATTTGCTATTGCTTCTCGTCTTTGCTTTCATCCCCACTTTCTGAAGAGGAAGAGCTGGAGTCACGTGACTGATGTGACGTTGATTTTTTCCTAACCTCAACAGTACTTGCCGTGCAAATCCAATGAATTTCTGCCGATTTTTTACCTTTTACAAAGGTTTCTGATAGATTGGTACATTTTTGGTGGACCCTTCTGCGACAATTTCCACTACATTGAACTCTATACAATGTTTTTCCCGGTTTCCAGCACAAAATGACACGACAACATTTCACGACCTTCCACTTCCGCTATCAGTTTTTAAAAAACACTGCTTCTAAAAACACATATAACAAATTTATTTGATATGAATGAAGTTTCTTAAGTCAGGGGTCCATGTAAATATGTAGAATGAAGATCAAGAGTTCTCTGAACCACCTGAAGATGCCTTACATATAGTCCGAAGAATTGCTTGTTCTATCATTACTTGTTTAGTCCTTATTATATCAGGCATCTTGATGGTTTAGAGAACCCTTGAATCTCATTTTACAAAGGACCCCGCACAAACCTTATGCAAAATGGTTCCCAGTCGAATGGGCTGAAATTTTAATATGACCTAGTTTATGACTTCCTAATCAAAAGTCCTTAGGGGCCCAACGCCCTGCTATGGCTAGTTTTTGAGATATGGATGGACGAAGTGTGGAATATTAGTTGCATTTTTAAAGGAGACATCTCTGTTCGACCGTATATTCCATTAAATAAAATAAAATGTCGATACATAAGTGCTTACCATTCCCAAAAAATGATCCTTCAACTCTTAAACTCTTAAAATCTTAAACTCACCCTAAACTCTTAAAGCCCTCCAACCCTAAGCCCTAAAACCCTAAACCCAAAAACCCTCCACTGTTAAAGGTTTGAGGTGTGAGAGTTTTTAGAGTTTGGGGTTTAAGGGTCTTTTTTGGGGATTGTAAGCACTTATGTATCGACATTTTATTTTATCTAATGGACTATGTGGTCGAATAGAGATTTTTTCATTAAAAATGCATCTAATATCCCACATTTCGTCCTTCCATATCTCAAAAATTAGCCATAGCAGGGTGTTGGGCCCATGTGTACTTTTAATTAGGAAGTCATAAACTAGGTCATATTAAAATTTCGGCCCATTCGACTGGGAACCATTTTCGATAAGGTTTGTGCGGGATCCTTAATTTGATTTTTGTGAGTTTAACAATTTAGCAAGCAACTATAACAACAGGAGTAATAATTAAATCTGTTTCACTCATGTTTATAATGTTTCTTATCGACAAGTCTAGGAGTGGTCCAAAGAAGCTTAGCTAAGCAATATAGAGCTTGTAACTCGCACAACTCGAACTAAAAACAAAATCAACAACTTTTCTTATCAACTTTTATATTTAAACATTTTTGTTTTACCCTTTGTTGTAGTGTGTCGACTGATGTAAGTAATGAAGAAAAACAAACGTACAAATTCCATGTGTGGGATTGCCAGACAAATCAGAGCCAAAATTTAAAGACGCTCCAGTTGAAACATGAAGAATCTGAAGAGAATGATTTCTTTCTATGCAATGAATGTGAATATGGAACCGTTAGAAAAAGCACACTAAGGAACCACATCATAAAGCACCACAACCCACAAAAAGACGGTTTGTTTGGATGCGACAAATGTGAATATCGAGCACATTATAAATCTATTTTAAAGACTCACTACTTGAAACATGAAAACACCGAAGAAGTTCAATTATTTAGATGCGACAAATGCGATTATCAAACATGTTATAGGGCTTCCTTAAAAAGCCACTACTTAAAACATAAAAACCCCGAAGAAGTGGAATTATTTAGATGCGATACATGTGAGTATCAAACAAATAGGAAAGCTTATTTAAAGCACCACATCTTACAGCACCACAACCAACAAAAAGTCGACTTGTTTGGATGTGACAAATGTGAATATCGAACAATTAGAAAAGATCATTTAAAGAACCACATCCTACAGCACCACAACCCACAAAATGTCGGTTTGTTTGGATGTGACAGATGTGAATATCGAACACGTTATAAGTCTAATTTACAGAGTCACTACTTGGAACATAAAACCCCTGAAGAAGTTAAATTATTTAGATGCGCCAAATGCGATTATCAGACATGTTATAGGGCGTCTTTGAAAAGCCACTACTTAAAACATAAAAACCCCGAAGAAGTTGAATTATTTAGATGCGACAGATGTGAATATCAAACTCGTTATAAAGGGGCTCTAAATAATCACTACCTAACACACAAAACCCCCGAAGAGGTCGGTTTGTTTGGATGCGACATGTGTGAATATCTAACACGTTATAAGTCTTATTTAAAGATTCACTACTTGAAACATAAATCCCCCAAAGAAATTAAACTAGTTAGATGCGACAAATGCGATTATCAAACCCGTTATAGGGCGTATTTAAAAAACCATTACTTGAAACATCAAAAAGGAGTTAAATTATTTAGATGCGACAAATGCGATTTTCACACACCTTATCAGGGTTGTTTCAAGAGTCACTGCTTGAAATATAAAAACCCCGAAGAAGTTGAATTATTTAGATGCGACAGATGTGAATATCAAACTCGCTATAAAGGGGCTCTAAAAAGTCACTATTTAAAACATAAAAGCCTCCAAGAAGTCGGTTCGTTTGGATGTGACAAGTGTGAATATCGAACACGTTATAAGTCTTATTTAGAGAGTCACTACTTGAAGCATACAACCCCCGAAGAAGTTAAATTATTTAGATGCGACGAATGCGATTATCAAACACGTTATAAGTCTTATTTTAAAGACCACTGCTTGAAACATAAAACGCCCGAAGAAGTTAAATTATTTAAATGCGACAAATGCAATTATCACACACCTTATCGGGGTTGTTTCAAGAATCACTGCTTGAATCATAAAAACCCCGAAGAAGTTGAATTATTTAGATGCGACAGATGTCAACATTCAACTCGATATAAGGGGGCTAGTTTTAAAAGGCACTACTTCAAACACAAAACCCCCGAAGAAGTTAAAGTATTTAGATGCGACAAATGCGATTATAAAACACGTCGTAAGCGTTATTTCAAAATACACTTCTTGAAACACAGTATAAATATGACTTAACGAATCACTTCCTGAAACATAAAAACCTTGAAATAGTTAAATTATTTAAATAAATAAAAATAAATATTTTATTAACGGATTAGGTAACCATTTTACACTTTAAAATAGATACCAGAAAATTATTAAATCTGGCAAAGTTAAAATCCAGTCACAAATATAAAATATAACAATATTAAAATAAACAAACAAAAACCCAGCCACTAAAGATAGCGCCTTAAAAAGTTTTTAAACTGAGTCAACGACATATTGCATGTCAAAGATTGCATGTTCCCTGGATAATTTATTAGCCAAGCTACACATTCTATTAATAGGACCATACATTCCATAATTTGTCCTATGCGCATCAACCGAAAATACTTACATGCCTTATCATTCTTTGAGGGACATTAAAGTCTATAATTTCAAGTAGTTGTGGACTCTTGATGATACCGTTTACAATCTTAAAAAGACAAAGCAAGTCAAATTACTCTCGCCGGCACTTAAGAGACCTTAAATCAAGTTGAAGCAAGAGAGAGAGAGAAGTATAGTCAATGTCATCCCTGGGTATACCCATCTTGTAACCAAAAAATCTTAAAAATCGATTTTGAACTTTCTCCAACTGTGATTTATAGATTCTGTAGTATGGCGACCATACCGGTGATGCGTACTCCAAAATGGAACGAACAACACAACATTATACATTCTTTAGACATGAAATATCATTAAAATACAATACATTTCGGGATATAAAGCTTTAGCCCCAAATTAACAATATCACCTATATGCTCACCAAAAGCCAAGTGATCATCAAGCAGAACCCCCATGTCCCTAATAGGTTCCACACCATCAATCGAAACAACACCCAGTTTATAATCAAAATGAAGTGTCGTCCTCTTCCTACAAAACCGCACAACTTTGCATTTTTTGTCATTTAAGTTCATCTTATTCTTAGAACACCATGAAAAGAATGGATCCAAATCAGCTTGCATATCAATGCAGTCTTGGATTGTTTCAAAACCTTTAAGTTATTCGCAAGGAGAAGTGCGGTTCCATGTGAAAAGGACTTAGTTACGTCATTAAGAATTATATTTTAAAATAGCGACAGCGAAAGAGATAAAGAAGCGAAGAGAAAGCGATCGCTTTGATACTAAGTACTCTATAAGCATTTCTTTATAGGCAAAGTAGAAATAAACAGGATAAAGAATACTGTATAGTCCGTTCTAAAAACATACACTTTTTAACAAAAAAGAAGAGATTTGACCTCAATTGTTTATTGTTTCTAGTGTGACCAATAAAACTATTTTTTATTAATATTTGATTTCGATTATTGTAATGTGTTCCCTCCTTAAAGGATTCTAATTAATAATTTTGAAAACGATGTACGAATATACGAAAATCGCTTCACAACACGAGAGAAGATTTATCGAATTATTTCGTCTTAACAAGGACCTATTGGTAAATCTATTTGAAAATTTAGTGGCCATTTACAGGCAGAAATAAAGTCAACTAGAATATCCATGCTGTTTCATTGGGAAGATATTTCATCCCACAATATCATGTAATTTTCTCCTCCACTAATTCCTGTGAAATTGTGCGTTACCAATTCGGGATGAGCAATTAAAAAATTAATCAAAAAAGCCTGCTGAGCTGTATTTGTTTTTCGTCCCCTAATCCTAGAAATATTAGCACGTTTTTCCATAGTAAATATAATTTTTACATCTCTAATAACAATATCAAGAAACCTCAATTGTTTATAATTATTGCACAAGAAAGACAAAACGACTTTTTAGCTAAAGGTAAAAAGAGACAAAATTTCGTCGCTTTCAAGGCGACACCTCTAGAGCTATCGCTTTCGCTACGTAAGTTCGTGCTATATCGACCCACTTCGAAACATACCGAACTGTGATACAGAGTAGGAATCGCTATTGCTATTTTTCATACAGAGTGCCACTCCAGACTCCACAATAATCTCGTGAGACAAATCGTTCTTCTAGCGAACGACCTGCCTCCTCCCAGTCAGGTAGCTCGGCATCCATGAGAGAAGATATCCATAAATTCCGATAGTTCCCAATTCTGATATTAAGAGACCATTGTCGAAGGCCTTGGAGAAATCTGTGTACACATCATCTACTTGACACCGACTCTCCAGTGCCCCCAGCAGCGCTTCTACATAAATTAAAAGATTTGTAACAGTGGATCTGCCTATGCAGAACCCATGCTGCTCGGAAACAATGTAATTCTTAAAAAGAGGTGCTAGATTATCGATTCAAATATTTTAGAGACAATAGATATTTTAGAAATTGGTCTGTAATTTTGAATCTGCGCTCTATTTGAGCTTTTATAAATGGGGCTCACATAACTCCTCTTCCATTCGCCCGGGAAAACTCCACTATGAAGGGATAAGTTATACAGTTTACTGAAGATCAATGATAACACAAAGCGACATCCCTTAATAAGCACAGTCGTTAGTCCATCCAGGCCAGCGCCCAGATTATGTCTCTGTTTATCAATCTTATTAAAAATAAGACAATAAATGCGACAAGTGCGATTATCTAACACGTTATTCAACAACCACACATGTAAATGTGATTGCCTAGCAACTGGGAAGTTTCAGTTTGACTAGGATACTAGTACTGTTGGCATCTCACAATGGTAAAAAGGATAATTTTTAAAATACTGAGAATTGTTTCAATATCTTTTCGAAGAACAATTTTTCGTGTGTGGAACCGCAAACGATTCTGCGCGAGGCTGGATCGGCCATTATGACATCACGCGACACGAACCGAAAAAAACACGTAGTTATACAAATTATAATTTTTGGAAACGGCAATTCTGAGTCATGAAATTTAAAAAAGCATGTTAGATGTTTAGGTGCTTTATATTGACTGTGTTGTGGATATTAGTTATTTAACCTCTCATGGGGTGTAAGCTAGTATAGGACATTGTGAGTGATTATTGTGTTGTGTTTGTTCGACTTCTGTTTCTTCTGTAAAAATGGATATTTCTATGCATTTTTCTTCAACTGCTCCCTTCGTTTTAATTTGGACCAATCAAGAGATAGAATTTTCATGTCAAAAATGATTTGTAAACGAAACAATTGACACCTCCTGTTAGCGACTTATTTAATTTTGCATACATAACATACGGGCATCTAATTTTTCCGTAAACATTGTTAGTAGTGATAGATGGGGAATTCACCATCACTCCGTCCTCCGGAGGAGGTGATGGTGTAACTGCGCATGCGCTATATATCGCCCTCGTGGGCGAGTCTTATTTGACCTTGACCTTTAGAAATGACCTTGACCTTGAGTCGGGACCTTGACTCAACTGTCACCTGTCATACGTCACCTGTCATACGTCATCTGTCAACCGCCATCTGTCAACTGTCATCTGTCACCTGTCATCTGTCACCTGTCATACGTCATCTGTCAACCGCCATCTGTCAACTGTCATCTGTCAACCGCCATCTGTCATCTGTCATACGTCATCTGTCACACTCTTGGGCGTTAGCTACTTTGGTCTTAACTACTTGGGGCTGGAACTACTTGGGGCTTTAACTACTTGGGCATCAACCACTTGGGCACTATCGATTGGGACCTAACTGCATCGGATATTAGTACTACTCCTTAAGAATATTATTAGTATTAAGTATTTCAGGGAAAAATGACGTCAAAAACTTTTTTCTTTATTTTGCCGATAGTAGGATTAGAACCTGGGACCTGCATATTACAACGTGGAATTACCAACGCTCTAGCCGACCTGGCCATCTGCTTCACATAAAATATTGAGTTCCGAACATAAAGGCTTGCGGCAGCTGGGGGGCAAGCAAGTCGTTGTTGTTGTTGTTGTTGTTTTTAGTGAAGTCACGATGATAACGATATGTAATAAATGGATTAAAGGAAGAAAACACACAGTAGTAGTAGTAGGAAAATTATTTATTTAGCCACAAGATATATCTATATTTAGCAACCTTATATACAAAATTAGTTAATAATATTAAACAGGTTACTGCCACGAATACAAGTAAACTAGAAATACTGTTCAGAGTTTCGGCGAAAGATGGCGTTAGTGGAGAATTAGCAGCAGCAGGAGTACGAGGTGGGGATGTGATCTCATTCTTGCACTCGCTAAGGAACGTCATCCATCCTGTTTCACCAATCGTCGAATCTTGAAAGAGAAAGTGAACCTTGCAGCGAAAAGAGCTGCTGCTGCTGTTTGATGCAGGTATCGTAGTGGAGAATACAGACATGTGGTCAGCGTTCTGCGGGTTGAAATCCAACGGAATCCATGGTCTGCTGGCGTTACAATCTCCAAAATCGAACAAAACAGAGGCGTTTTTCACATTTAAAGGTCGATATACGTAGAAGACGTTGTGTACTACTGCAACCAGCAGAATGAAGGATGGACTTAACAGAGCCATAGCTCACGTGAAAATGAGCTAAAGCGTCGAAGAATGGGGATTTATAATATCATAGAGGTGTATCAGACCACTGGCTAATAACACCAACAGTGGTATTAAGAACAGAGAACTAACATGGAGAGTTCGGAGCGGTTCTGGTTGTATCTTTTTCAAGCTTCGCGGTGAGGCTTTCTTTTTCTGTGGTCGACACTTCCACAATACTTTAGCTAGTCGACAATGCTGAGAGTACTTATAGTGATCGGTTAGTGGATCATCTCCTTCCTTCCAATTAGCAAACTCGCAATAACAAAATGCACATTTAACTATATCTAATCGCTGGGTGTAATAAAAACCAGCCTGTGCTAAGTCTTTAGGACTAACTTTATTGGACCAATTTTCAAACGTAATCAGTCTTTCTTCAAAAGTACGAATAACACCCAGACCATCGTCTAAACAATCGGTACAATCTATACTGCGACCAATCATTTTACGTCTTTCTACTTAGACTAATCGAGCTATACTAAGAAATAAAACAAACAAAATATGTTATATACTTTTATTCCATGTCATTTAAAAAACAATGTCGGAAATTATACAATAACTTGGCATTATTACAGGCACAATGCCAAACATTAAAGTCCTTATGGTGAAAACATTCTACAACTTTTTTATATTTACTTAATTTAGGTTCAGTCTTTAAAGGAACACTAAATATAAGACAAAAATCAAAAATCTGTTTTAAACAAGTTGCCTTTAAATCGCCCTTAACCAGAAATTTAGGAGCGTCATACTGAAGACGGATGCCACGTAAAACACTTTCAAATTGGTTCAAGTCCAAACAGCCAGACTCCCACATTAGTCCATGGTATTTTTCCTCCAAATGTTCTACTATCTTGAGATCTTCGGGTTTCAAAAATTTCCTGCCATACGGAGGTTTGAAGAGAAAGCTGCAAAATCGTACGCCATCAAACACAGCCAACTCCTTCGGTATAAACCCACTGGCTAAAGGGTAACCTTGAAGATCGATGCAAACGTCCTGACGTTCTTGAGACATCTTGCACACTGGTTAGACTCGAAGGTAGCAGCGACGACGACTGTGTTAAACTAACTTCTAAACAGTTTACAGTACGGAAGGGCTTTAAGTAAGGTAAGATATACCACCACCACTGCCATCAATATCTCTTGAAACAGGTTTATTCCAAGCATTCAAACTGGATTAGGGTGCGAGGGTTACCACCAGCAGCAGCAGTCAAGCTTTTCCCCAAATATGCTAGAGTATACTGGGCACTCGATCGATTCATGTTGTCAACCAGATCCTGCGACATAGTTTCACCTATCCGTTGCGGTAAGTATTTTTGAAATAGTACATCCTCCTGGGCTGAGTCAAGCAATGTCGCAACAAGGGCTCTCCCATAACGTGTTGTTACAAATTTCAGTGTTTGAATAGGATACGCTACTCCTATAGGTAGAGTTGAAAGTTTTCTGCATTCGGGAAAGTTCACAACATCACTGTTAATACGAGCGTTAAGTTCCGCTAATGTTTGCTTGGAAATACTCATTGTAGAATGTTGCTAAACAGGTATCAAAACACACGACAGGTCCCGACAGGTTATAACTGTATGCAACCAATGCTGAAACAACTATGAAATCTCTGCTAGAATCGAGCTGTATTTATTAGTGATAGCAGAAGCGGAGAGGGGTAGGAGGAGGAAAGGAGAGAGAGAGAGAGAGAGAGAGAGAGAAGGAGAAAGAAAAGAACCTTGAGCTTTAAACTATTTATTAGTATTATGAATCATCAGTATACATATACAGTTTATCAAAGTCATCTAACAATTTTTGCTGGTTGTAATGCAATAATTCCAGCATGTAATAACTTTGTTCAGACAGGTTTAAGTTACACAGATTGGTTACAATTTGAAAAAAGTTTTCCTTAATATCAACAAAACATTGAGCATACTGTAAAATATCATCATAATAGATTCTAAATTGTAAACGTTTAACTAATTCTAATCTATAGTTAATTAAATGCTTAATGCTAACAATAGTTATTCGTTCGTTTAAAAGAATAGCACTGGATACGGTAAAATTTTCCGATGACGACGTTAGCGTTGTTATCGCACTTCCATCAATATCTTCAAACATCTTGTCAATGATCTCCAAAAACTCGTTCCAATCAGAATCGCTGAGGGAGACTGGCTGATGTTCAGGCGTTGTAGGAACTAGTTTAACACTTGGTATCATCCCCCTAGCAACACTGAGGCCCACAAGTACTGTAAAATTACCAGTAGGATGGTAAAATTCGCCCAAGAGTTTATTCTCCTTGCGAATTTCTCTATTACTTCGGAGAATCATACTATCTAGATATGTCCAATAGGGTGATGAGCTTTGAGAACTATCGTCTTCTTCTTCTGGAAACTCTGGAGCAGCAGCAGCAGCGGTACAACTTTTACTAGACATGGTTCACACTAAAATAGTGACGTCAATCAACGCATTAGGATTAGTATGAGTGTAGAGGAAACTATATCCCCACTCCACATTTATTGATGTTAAGTTCGAGAAACAGTAGTTTGGATAACGCCCATCCGCTTCCCATCGCGGTAAATTCGGAAGCTTTTTTCACTAGAGAGATCTGATATTCGCTGTAAAAGTCCTCCAAATTAGTGCTGGGAGAAATAACGCTAAATTTTGTATTAAAAGATTTTATGTCTTGTTCTTGTGTGGATGCCAACAGATATCGACCATATAGCTCCATATTAACTTTAAGCTGGGGATAAGTCTTTAAAGGATCAGTGAGTAGAGTAAGAACCGTATCTTTTAGATCTTCTAAATATTGCTTAACATCGGTCGAATGTAAGTCACTTGTTAGATGGTAAGTTAGTATGCGGTTTTTAAAAGCAGTTCGAACCAGGTTTACATGAGAGTACAAGGTTTCACTACATTGCTGCTTATGTTTTGTGGTACGGTTATGAGCACTACGGGATAAAATTTTAGTATCACACTCCTTGCAATACGGCATGATTTCAACTGACGAAAACCGGAAAATGTTGACTATTTGTACAGAGATCGAGGTTAAACCACATCCTTAACCATATCTATCCAACTGTTATGAGACTTATCAAACCCAAGCCATTTGACATACATCTTTTTACCCTTTTTCCGCAAAACTTGTTCAATAAGAAATACGTCAGATTGTTTGGTTTTTTGCAATTCTTCTTCATAGAATCCACCACTAATGGGTTGACCGCTCGTATCCTCTAGCAAATAAGTTGTAGGATTGGTAATCTTCACCTGAGATACTTTAAACAACTCAGTGGTCCAATTAGGTACATAACCCTTTTCAAACACGTGCTTAGCCTTACTGATACGAACAATGTCACCAACTTTGAATTTTTGCTTTCCCACAACCTTTAAACGACTATAAACAGAGTCCAATATTTTCTTCTCATTACTCTTGCTAACATCCTTCGGTTTCATGCGGATCGTACGATGTGTGGTGTTATTGTAAGTATTTGTAACTTGTTCCAACAAGTCGATCCATTTATGATTACCATTCAAGGTAAACAACTTAAACAAGTGTTCTTTGAGCTTTCGAATTACTCGTTCAGCAATAGAAGCCTTTAAAATACTAAAGGTACTGTAATGATGGATCCCATGCTTCTTCATAAGACTTTGAAAGCTAGCGTTGTAATACTCTTTCCCATTATCTGTCACCAGCTTTTTCGGAATCCTTCGAGACTGTTTGAGTATATGATCCATTGCATTAGTCACATCCTGAGCATTTTTTGACTTTAGAGGCCTGGTCCAGAGAAATTTTGAAAAACAATCAATTACAACCAAGATGTATTTAAATCCCTTGTTTTCACGAGCGTGCTGATCGAGCTGAGCAAGATCGGAGGCAAACGTGTCATCTAAACCATACTGGATAAATCTGCGACGTTTAAATTTGATTCTAGCTGGTTTATGTAGTTCCTTAACAACTTGTTCTCTAGCCTTCGTAATGCCCTTAGCCATTATTTCCCAAAGAATGAGGTTCTGCAGCAAGATATCGAATTATATACGTCTACATTTTAGACAGTTGGTGGACGGGAAGATCCTTTCTTTAGCAAATCAACTGTTTGTAATAATTTGGAGAGTTCTTCACGAATCTTCCCCATATCCATCCTGACTGGTCTGAGGGCATTTTGAATAGTCTGATTGGTGTAAACTTTTAGGAGTTTTTCGAGGTCCTTGAATTGGGTAGAGAGACGATCCAGGTTTGTATCCAAAATTAAAGTCTCACTCTTGAATTTGTTGTCAAGCAGCTTAAGTTGGTTGGATACCGAGTCTACAGAACCCGTATTAGTTTTTGTAAAGGTCTTCATTTGTTTTACAATACCGCCGATAGAGCTGTTTACTTTTTGTTCCAATACTGTTATTTGTCTCAGCATCTCCACGTGGGATACTTGTATTTTATCATTCAGCGATCTATCAATGGTAGTAGAAAGTGAAGTCAGCATACTCTCTACAAACTTTTTATTTACAGCATCAGCGATATCTGCTGGTGATTTAACGTTACAAAGCCGATGATCTCGAATATTGTAATCACCATCTTTTGTAAGAGTGATCAAGTTGGGTGCTTGCAACACTCTCACTCTTTTCTGATTAGACGACGTGGGCAAAGAACGTCCAAACTTATTCATGATTACTGCGGTACTAAGGCATAACAGCTTTAACCAACTTATTTATAGAATTCAATTACTCCAAGGTGTTCCAATTCGTGCAAAATGCTCCAAATCTCGTTCATGTTATTATTGTTGCCAACCTGCTTGGAAGCGTCTAGCTTTTTTAACCTGTCAACCAGCTCATTTACGTCATCATAGTAGACATATTCTTTGGGTTTTTCGTTGTATTCCATTAAGGCAGATCCGGATTTCGCAGATCCGGATTTCACAGATCCGGATTTCTCAGACTTCGATCTTGTCAATATTTTACCCCCGGGCGAAGGAATTTTACTGGTAGAGCCTTTCGAAATTAGTGGTTTCACAATGGCATTGTATTTGTGGGATCTATTACCTTTCAACTGACCATTGTCTTTCAAGTATAAATCTGTTCGCTTTAAAATATCTCTATATTGTTCTTCATCGGCAGCGGTATTAAATTGAGGAACCTTGAGAAACAATAAATCGTATAGTCCCAGAGTTCCTTTATACGTAAGGGGGCCAACTTGAATATCACCATTCTTTAAGAAATTAACCGGTTCTGAACCTAAGCTCCAAGAATCAGTCACCAAATCATATTTCAGGCTGTTAGCATCTATTTCGGCAGAGTGCGGCCAATATAGTTTCAGATAGTCTTGAGCAATCTTCGGATACTGCTCGATAAAAGTCTCAAACACTTCAGATTTTTGAAGAGAATGTTCAAAATTCTTTCTTATGTGTTGCGATGATTGTGTCGCAGGATCCTGAGCTGGTTCTTCAAACACATCATCAGCAGCAGCAGCAGCATCATCCCCGTAGTGAGTTTCCTCGGTTAAAAATTGTACAGGAGGTTTCACTTCTCGAGTTACTATGGGTGGTTTAACTTTGGGTTTTACACCAACACTCTGTTCCACTTTAATCTTACGTTTCTTCGATTTTGCAGTGGTGGTGGTGGCGGAAGCACTCACAAGCTTATTCAGAGGATCGGTAATCGGCATTAATAATTTATTAAGAGCTTCATCTTCTTCGCCTCGCTCCAACTTTAATGCTAAATACTTATTTCTTATTGTTCGTGCAGCTTGGATAATTCTACGTTTAACGTCTTTATCGAGCTGGCTCATGGGGGTAGACATACTAAAAAAAACAGATCCTGTTCTTAAAAAACAGCTAAAAACAGACCCTGTTTCGGGAATAACAGCTAAAAACAGACCCTGTTCCGAAAAAAACAGCTAAAAACAGACCCTGTTTCTATTTCGGCAGAGGCCGACCAATATAGTTTCAGATATTCTTGAGCAATCGTCGGATACTGCTCGATAAAAGTCTCAAACACTTCAGATTTTTGAAGAGAATCTTCAAAATTCTTTCTTATGTGTTGCGCTGGTTGTGTCGCAGGATCCTGAGCTGGTTCTTCAAACACATCATCATCATCATCAGCAGCCACATCTCCGTAGTGAGTTTCCTCGGTTAAAAATTTTACAGGAGGCTTGGACGGTTTAACTTTGGGTTTTACACCAACACTCTCTTCCACTTTAATCTTACGTTTCTTAGATTTTGCAGTGGCGGCGGCGGTGGCGGCGGCGGTGGCGGTGGCGGAAGCACTCACAAGCTTATTCAGAGGATCGGTAATAGGCATTAAGAATTAAAAATAGGCCCCTGTTTCGGGCAAAACAGCTAAAAAACAGCTAAAAACAGACCCTGTTCTGAAAAAAAAACAGCTAAAAACAGACCCCGTTTCGGGAAAAACAGCTAAAAACAGACCCTGTTCTGGAAAAACAGCTAACACAGACCCTGTTCTGGAAAAACAGCTATCACCATCATCACATCATCATCATCATCAGCAGCCACATCTCCGTAGTGAGTTTCCTCGGTTAAAAATTTTACAGGAGGCTTGGACGGTTTAACTTTGGGTTTTACACCAACACTCTCTTCCACTTTAATCTTACGTTTCTTAGATTTTGCAGTGGCGGCGGCGGTGGCGGCGGCGGTGGCGGCGGCGGTGGCGGAAGCACTCACAAGCTTATTCAGAGGATCGGTAATAGGCATTAAGAATTAAAAATAGGCCCCTGTTTCGGGCAAAACAGCTAAAAAACAGCTAAAAACAGACCCTGTTCTGAAAAAAAAACAGCTAAAAACAGACCCCGTTTCGGGAAAAACAGCTAAAAACAGGCCCTGTTCTGGAAAAACAGCTAAAACAGACCCTGTTCTGGAAAAACAGCTAGGAAACAGACCCCGTTCTAGAAAAACAGCTAAAAAACAGACCCTGTTCGGGAAAAACAGCTAAAAAACAGACCCTGTTCTGGAAAAAACAGCTAAAAAACAGACCCTGTTCGGGAAAAACAGCTAGGAAACAGCTAAAACAACTCCTAACCAGATCCTGTTTCTCGAGACTTAACACATCTAGCTTCTAGAACGTCAAGTGTTGCACTGAGTCCCGAGGGTTTAGGGTATGATATATGTATCAAACTTGCTACGATATCGGCCTTTAGCAATATCATTGTCTTTCACCATTACTAGGAACCCATACCTATCTTTCCAACATTCGGAACAAATATGTTTAAATGCATCGAATGCCATGTCTGTATTAACGTGATCATCGTAGATATGTTTCAAGTTTAAGTCATCCTGCTTAAATAAAATTAATACATTGGCATTGTCACGAACCAGCTGTTTCGGTATTTTCGAGTAAGTTTGCGATAAATAGAATGAATCAATCGCATGATGTCGGCCCATACAAAAATAATTACGTATTTTATCCTGCTTCTCACATGCTACGTCATCAAATATGAATACAGAGTGAGGTCGGGCGCTGGCAGGATCTAAAACTTCATCATTATCACTGTAACCGAAATAGCCTAAACGGGAATGTTTCATAGCCTGTTGAAGAAAGTCGTACTTGTCTTGCTGTAGGGATTTGGAATACACGTACACATTCTCGAATTTTAAACCATTTTCATCAATCAAAAGACTAATCATTACATTGGCTTTGCCACAATTACTCGGACCACATATTAACGCTCGAATTGTAGAAGGCAAAAGTTGACCATGTTTGCTACTTTGGGACTTGTCTGTTTTCATATCGCAATTATAAACTTGGATTTTGAGCTTCTGCTTCTCTTGACGCATCTCTATAAATACTACTCTACACCCTCCCAGGGCTTCATTATGAATGAGGACTCTGCAGGGTGCAGGTGTGTTAAATACAGCTATCAACAAGCTCCCGTTCGAGCTTCATTTGCCTGGTTATTCCTATTGCGGACCTGGAACCAAACTTCAAGAGCGACTGGCTCGAGGCGATCGACCAAAGAACAAATTGGATAGTGCTTGTCGCGATCACGATATCGAATACGCCAAGTCGACAGAGTTGGAACAAAGACATCGAGCCGATCGAGTGTTGGAGAACCGAGCTTGGGGACGAGTAAAGGCAAACGATTCCAGTTTTGGTGAAAAAGCTTCAGCGTGGTTAGTAACTAACGCTATGAAGGTAAAACGCAAGCTGGGTGCTGGCAAGAAGCAGAAGATGAAACCCCTATCATCAGTGGTCACTCTGCTTAAGAAACAACTTCGACATACGGGTAGTGGTGATGTTAGTAAGAAAAGGACTCTCAGTAAAATACTTAAAGCTGCACGAGTAACGGTCAAGAAGGTTGGAGGTCGTAAGAGGATCAACGTACCACGAATAATACCATTACCGAAACAGGGTGGGTTTCTACCCCTTATTCCCATATTTGCAGGACTTAGTGCCCTGGGGGCATTAAGCGGAGGCGCCGCGGGGATTGCTAAGGCCGTTAATGACGCTCAAAGTGCCAAGGAGAAGTTGAAAGAATCGAAACGACACAACGAAACAATGGAAGCGATTGCATTGGGAAAAAAGGGTAGCGGCATGTATTTAAAGAAACACAAAAGTGGCTATGGATTGTTTTTACGAAAAATGCCAAAAAACTACCAATAAAGCTACCTGACAAACCGTTATCCGATCACGATATTAATTCGTACGTCACTCGATTAAACATCCCGCATTTTAGAGGAGTATTTATGCGAGATACTTTACCGAACGCACCCCTCAAAACAGAACGTGGTATTATTAATTTGGATCGGAACACAGGATCCGGAACACATTGGGTAGCTTACAAGAAACACGGTAATCGAGTTGTTTATTTCGACAGTTTTGGCAACTTGAAACCGCCCAAGGAATTTGTCAAGTACATGAAAAATGTTAAAATATATTTTAATTCCGATCAGTATCAGGATTATGGAATGACAAATTGTGGACATCTTGCTCTAACATTTCTCTACAATGAAACTTTATAAATGCAGGTATTGATGCTTATTGACATCAGTCATGTCACAGACATTCACGTTAAAAGGTCGCTCTCACCGACTTGAAGCATACTTTGTACCTCCCATAGAGCTCGATTCCCGGTTTGATTACTCGTTAGCATTAATTTCGCTAAACACTTGGAACACAATCCCCAATATAGAAGAGGGACGAAACAAGTTTTATTACATTGTCAATAATCAGGAGGAGCGAGTATTGGAAATACCAACAGGGTCCTACGAGTTGGAAGATATCGAGCAGTTTCTACAACGTAAGCTCCTAGACCCCCGTGCTTCCGCAGACGAAAGGAATCGCATCTTATCGCTTAAACCCAATAACAATACGTTAAAGTGTGAGTTAACCAGTGTCTACGACATAAACTTTAAGCCAAAAGACAGTATTGCAAAGTTGTTGGGATTTTCACCTCAACTGTTAAAGTCTGGCGAATTCCACGAATCAGATCAACCTGTGGATATTATACAAGTTGTTACTATTAGAGTAGAGTGTAACATCATTTCCGGCTCGTATTACACAAATAATCCCGCACATACTCTTTACGAATTTTCACCTACTGTCGATCCCGGCTACAGTATAAATATCGAACCAAGGAATCTAATCTATTTACCTGTGAACCAAAAAAGCATCTATAACATTACCCTCACGCTAATAGATCAGGATTCTAGGCCTCTTAATTTTCGAGGTGAAGAAGTAGTAATTCGATTAGAACTTAGACGAAATGGTTCTAGTATTTAAAGGGTATTTAAACACTAATACCTCAGTCGGCAGATCATTCAGTGATCAGAAGTCGAAGGGGTCACTCACGTTTTCAAATATATTATATTTGCAGTCTATAAGCAGTCCTTACGGCTATCATGTAAGAAAAACTTCAACTCTTCAATCAGATCAAGAGCGATGAGTCGGTCATTCGCGAAGAATGGCACACTTATCACCCTTTTACCAACTCTTTTAATAACAATGACGAAATCGAGATTGTTATCAATCAGCAAGATGTCTTTTTGGATATGAGTGAAGCTCAACTCTACATCGAGGGCACGTTTAAGGTGGAAGCAGATGCCACCGGTAAGACCGGTACTTGCGATCTAACCAATAATGCTGGAGCCTTTCTCTTTGACAACATTTCCTATGAAGTCAATGGTAAGGAGATTGAAAAGATTCGAGATCCTGGTATTGTTAGCACAGTTAAAAATATGCTATGTTTAAATGAGCAGGAAAGCCGTGCTCTAGACATAGCCGGATGGAATTGGCCTAGTGGAACTGTTAAGACCTTGGATGAAACTTCTAAAGACTTTAATTTTCGCATTCCACTTTCAATCTTGTTTGGTGTGTTTGCCAATTGCCACAATGTATTAATGGGTAAACAGAAACTTAAACTAGTTCGTGCTCGTCATGACGACAACTGCTACAAGTCCTCGGTGTACGATATTTTATGCGTACATAAACATTTTTTAATTTAACGAAAAGAAATTTCTTTGACGTTGACAAAATTATTTTTTTTTATTACAACTATGTTTACATCTATTTTCATGACTACAAACTAAAAGGTAACAAGTAACAATACAACAACTATATATTGTTGGATCTGGTATCCAACATGCTCGGGGCCTTTAGGTTTTACAATACATTACTAAACTATATATCTATTTATAATTTATTTATAGTTTTATATTATTTCATGTATTTTATTATTTTTTTTTTTTTTTTTTAAAAACTAAGAGAAAGTAAACTTATTTACATATTCTATACAAAATTAACTTTATATGTTTTTATTAGCTCTCTATAGGTAATATAGCAATTTTTGTAATGGACCTTAAATAGGTGCCATTTAATGTTTTTACCTCTATTACTCTTACCTTGTCGTCTTTACCAGGAATGATCCTAGTAATTCTGGCAATTGGCCATTGTAAAGAAGGTACATTGTCTTCTTTAAGAAGTACTAGCATGTTTTCTTTTACATTAGGAATGTTTAAACGCCATTTAGGCCGAGATTGTAGTTGACAAATATAATCTTTGTACCATCTCTGCCAAAATTGTTGCTGCATTTGCGTACACAACTTCCAAAATTTTAACCTATTTTCTGGAATTTGTGTATAATTAGGTTCAGGAAACGCAGTTATTGGACCACTAATAAGGAAATGTCCTGGAGTTAAATAAGTTAAATCTGAAGGATCGTTTGTAATTTGTGTCAGGGGCCTAGAATTTAAAATACCCTCAATTTGAATTATAACTGTATTAAACTCTTCATACGTGAGTCGATTATTGGGGGTTATCCTTTTTAAGTGGTATTTTGTGCTTTTAACGCCAGCTTCCCACAAGCCACCAAAGACTGGTGAATAACTCGGAATGAATTTGAAGTCAATTTTTTGTTCTAGACAAAAATAATTTAATTTATAATTTTTATCAGATGTGAACATATCATGATATTCATTTAATGTATTTTTTGCTCCTTTGAATGTACCAGCATTGTCACAAAATACCTGAAAAGGTTTACCTCGTCTAAAGATAAATCTTTTAAATGCAGCTAAAAAATTTTCAGTGGTTAAATCTGACAAAAGCTCTAAATGAATTGCCTTTACTGCAAAACAAACAAATAAAGCGATGTAAGATTTAGTAATGACAGACTTTCGTATTCTAGACTGTTTTATATAAAACGGACCGCAGAAATCTATTCCAACATTTTGAAATGGTCTAGCTCTTGAAACTCTACTTTCAGGTAATGAACCCATTAACTGCTTGGAACACTGAGCTTTAGCTCTAAAACAAGTTATACATTTATGGATAACTTTTTTTACTTCTCGGTTGCCACTAATAATCCAGTATTTTAAATTAAGAGAACTTAAAACTTGTTTTTGTCCGGCATGTAATAAATTTAGATGTTCTTTTATAATTATAAGTTCAGTTATATAACTATTTTTAGGCAAAATTATAGGATGCTTCTGATCATAACTAATGTCTGCATTTTGCAGCCTCCCTCCAACACGAAGAATATTTTCGTGATCTAGAAATGGAGTTAACGAATTTAAATTTGACTGTATTGGAAGATTATTTGTCAGACACCCTATCTCACTGGAAAATGCACACTTCTGCTCATGTTTAATGATGATTTTTAGAGCATAATCTAGTTCGAATATTTTTAAATTTCCTGATATTTTATTTTGACCTTTTGCATTATTGAAAAATCTAAGCATATAAGCCAAAACTCTTTGTAATTTTGACAGGTTAGAAAATTTTGTGAAGAAAACATCTGATTCAATCACTTGTGAAATAAATATTTTCTTTTCTTCTGGCAGATGGTCCGGCATAATAAAAGATACATTATTATGAGTAAAATGCTTATCAGACAGTATTGTAGGACCATGAAACCATAAATAATTTTTGTATAGCTGTTGTGGTTCTAAGCTTCTCGATAAATAATCAGATGGATTTTCTTTTGTATTAATGTATTGCCACTGAAAATAACCTGTTAAATTTTGAATTTTTGTTACTCTGTTTGCGACATAAGGATTTAGTTTAATAGGCTCAGATTTTAGCCAAGCTAATGTTATATTGGGGTCAGAATATAATACCACTTTAGCAATTTTTGACTTTAGCAAATTATAAATTATGTTTGTTAAATTAGCTAGTAACAATGCACTGTTTAATTCTAGTCTAGGCACCGTAAGCCTTTTATTTAAAGGGACAATTCGTGATTTTGAACAAATGAGGTTTACAAACACTTCATTTTTATGAATTACACGAACATATAAAACAGCACCAAAAGCTATGGTCGAAGCATCACAATAACCTATTAGCTCTATACTTTCAGCATTAGCAAAATGTAAATCTCTACATACAGTTATAGGCGGCATATTTGAAAGATTTTCAACAAAGTGTGCCCAGTTTTTTAATAAATCATCAGGAACAATATCATCCCAGTTTAATTTTAAAGTCCATAGCCTTTGCATAAATAATTTTGCAGTGACAGAAATTGGCCCAACTAGACCTAGAGGATCGTAAAATTTTGAAATGAAACTTAAAATCTGACGTTTTGTTACACAGTTATTGTTATCGATTTTGGGACACACAATTTTAAAACAGTCAGTGCAAGGAATGTATGACAGACCTAATGTTTTTATGGTAGAATCTAACTTATTCATGTCAACCTCACTAAGATGACACTTTTCCTCAGGAATATCTTTCAAAATAAAGGTGTTATTACTACACCACTTGTGTAACTCAAAGGAACCTAACGATAAAAGATTAATTAATTCATCTTTTAATTTTTTCGCTTCTTGAATAGTATCTGTCCCTGTTAAAATATCATCTACATACGTATTTTTTTGTAACGCGTTTGATGCTAAAGGAAAATTTTGACCCTCATTGTATGACAGATGTATTAAACATCTTGTTGCTAAAAATGGAGAACTTTTTAATCCATATGTGACAGTTTGCAACTGTAAGCACTGTATTGGATAACTGGGGTTTTCTCTCCAAAGAATATTTTGTAATGAACAGTGCTCAGGATTAATCAAAATATTTCTATACATTTTTTTTATATCTGATAGTAAAATATATTTATAAGTTCTAAATAAAATTAAAATTTCAAATAAAGAATTTTGTACAACAGCTCCGTTGTACAAAACGTCATTTATGCATTTTTTATTTTTTGATTTCATGCCACCATCGAAAACTACTCGAAAAGTTGTTGTTCTTTTGTCTTCTCGAATAATAGGATGATGGGCCATAAAATACACCTTACCGCTCTCAAGGTCATAATCATCGATATTGACAAGTTTTGCGTGATTTAATGATAAATATTCATCGATAAAAATTTTATAGTTCTTAAACATTTCAGGGTTGGCTTTAAATCTTTTTTCGAGATTTTCGAATCTCTTGTAAGCAACAGAGAAAGAATCACCGAGATTTATATCTTTAAAAGGCTGTTTTAAAGGCAAGTCAACCTGATATTTATTAACAACCTTTTTAACAGATTTATTAAAAATAGCTTCACATGCTTCTTGTTCATTATTGTATTCAGGATAAATTTCGGGTACCTTTTCAACTTCCCAAAATTGAGCCATTAGTTGCTCTATATCCTGACACCTTGCATGAAAAGAAACAAGTGAATAATTAGAGCTTTTGTTAGTATTAGATAAATCTGGAGGAATTAAACCACTTACAACGTATCCAAAAAGGGTATTTTGTAGCACTAAGCCATTATCTAATTTGTAACTATCTTTTAGTAAAATTTGGAAGAAAATGTCAGCTGACAATAATAAATCAATATTATCTGGTTTATTATAATCGTCATCAGCTAAAATAATGGACTCGGGCAGACAGACCTAATGTTTTTATGGTAGAATCTAACTTATTCATGTCAACCTCACTAAGATGACACTTTTCCTCAGGAATATCTTTCAAAATAAAGGTGTTATTACTACACCACTTGTGTAACTCAAAGGAACCTAACGATAAAAGATTAATTAATTCATCTTTTAATTTTTTCGCTTCTTGAATAGTATCTGTCCCTGTTAAAATATCATCTACATACGTATTTTTTTGTAACGCGTTTGATGCTAAAGGAAAATTTTGACCCTCATTGTATGACAGATGTATTAAACATCTTGTTGCTAAAAATGGAGAACTTTTTAATCCATATGTGACAGTTTGCAACTGTAAGCACTGTATTGGATAACTGGGGTTTTCTCTCCAAAGAATATTTTGTAATGAACAGTGCTCAGGATTAATCAAAATATTTCTATACATTTTTTTTATATCTGATAGTAAAATATATTTATAAGTTCTAAATAAAATTAAAATTTCAAATAAAGAATTTTGTACAACAGCTCCGTTGTACAAAACGTCATTTATGCATTTTTTATTTTTTGATTTCATGCCACCATCGAAAACTACTCGAAAAGTTGTTGTTCTTTTGTCTTCTCGAATAATAGGATGATGGGCCATAAAATACACCTTACCGCTCTCAAGGTCATAATCATCGATATTGACAAGTTTTGCGTGATTTAATGATAAATATTCATCGATAAAAATTTTATAGTTCTTAAACATTTCAGGGTTGGCTTTAAATCTTTTTTCGAGATTTTCGAATCTCTTGTAAGCAACAGAGAAAGAATCACCGAGATTTATATCTTTAAAAGGCTGTTTTAAAGGCAAGTCAACCTGATATTTATTAACAACCTTTTTAACAGATTTATTAAAAATAGCTTCACATGCTTCTTGTTCATTATTGTATTCAGGATAAATTTCGGGTACCTTTTCAACTTCCCAAAATTGAGCCATTAGTTGCTCTATATCCTGACACCTTGCATGAAAAGAAACAAGTGAATAATTAGAGCTTTTGTTAGTATTAGATAAATCTGGAGGAATTAAACCACTTACAACGTATCCAAAAAGGGTATTTTGTAGCACTAAGCCATTATCTAATTTGTAACTATCTTTTAGTAAAATTTGGAAGAAAATGTCAGCTGACAATAATAAATCAATATTATCTGGTTTATTATAATCGTCATCAGCTAAAATAATGGACTCGGGCAGTTTTATTGTATGAAATAAGTTAAATTCAAATTGAGGTAACTTACTAATGTTGTCTACCACTGAACATTTAACAGTCATCTTAAAATTACAAAGACATGACTTTATATCAATATTTACTGAATTTTGTACTTGAGTTACTTTATCAGAAATACCAAATATGTTTATTTGATTTCTGAAAGTTTTTAGCTTTAATTTGTTCACAAAATCTTTAGATATTAAAGACATTTGTGAACCAGAATCAAGCAAACATCGTGCAACAACGAATTTACCGTTTTTATCTTTTACTTGAACCTTTACAGTAGGCAAAAGTACATTATCTGTATCTTTTTTAAAAATACTTAAACAATTTAGTTCACCATTGGTGGCGATTTCCTTACCCTCTCCTAATTTTTCCAAATGCAGCAAACTGTGGTGATCTTTTGCGCAAATCTGGCATTTAATTGACAGTTTACATCTTCCAGTATGGCTGTTTAAACATATCCTGCAACATTTATTTTTATTAATGAAAGTAATTCTGTCACTAACAGATATTATTTTAAATTTTTTACAATTATATATTTTATGTCCAGAGAGGTCACAAAATATACATTTTGTTTTAGTTTCTTTACTCTTTTCATAATTTAAATGTGAAATATTATTTTTATTTGGAAATTGCCTCTCAGAGCCTCCAGCGGCCTCTAGAGCTGTAGCTCTTTTATCTAAAAATTCTAGAAATTCGTTTACAGTTGGCAGTTTCGATGAATCTCTGTCAACTTGGTATGACCTATTTGTAAACTGATCTAATTTTTTAGACAGAATACAAATCAAAATCATAACCCAGTGTTGAACAGGTTGATTCAAATTTTTTAATGCACTTATTTGTTGACGAATTTTGCTAACAAATTCCCTTATTGCCGAAGGTGTACCTTTTGACACGCTAGGTATTTCTAGGATAAACGATATATGAGAATTTATTAACATGGCTTCATTATCGTACCTATCATTTAAAATTTTTAATGCCTCCGAATAGGAAGAATTTATTATTGGCAAAGTGTTGATAAGAGTAGAAGCTTCACCTTTCAAATAACTTCGTAAATAAAATAATTTTTCCACATCGGAAAAAGTAATATTTTTATCAATAACAGCGTTAAATATTTCAATAAAGGGTTTAAAATCATTTAAATTTTTTCCGTCAAAAGTTGGTATGTCTATATTTGGAAGTCTTGTTGTTGAAATATTACTGCTATTGATCGCAGAGAATTTTGTAGAACATGCTGCCATTTCTTGAGAATTATCACGAAGTTTTAAAGTTATTTTGGAAACAAGACTAAAATATTCTTCTTCAAATTCTTCTGAAACGTCATGTTCTTCAGGATCCAAATACAAAATTTGAGTTTGCGTCTCTTGAAATCTTTGAAAATTATTTGTTAAGAGATCTTTTCTCATTAAAAATTGATTTTTTAAAATATCTGAAAGAGGTTCGTTTTCATGCTCAACAACAAACCTACTTATACGCGACATACTAGCTTTGAGTTGGTTAATAATAACATTTAGTTTACCGATTTCTTTTTTAGACATTTTGTTTAGAAATATGTAATAAGTTTATGCCTTTATGTCAATTTGATAGATAAAAAATTTGACTTTTAAAATTAAGGGTTATGACAAATTGTTAATTATGATATTCCACCTGGACCTGGTACTGGATTCTTGCACCTTCAATAATTCCCGTCTTCAGGGCACCAGCTAAGAGCCCCTTTCTTGTCACCAACTGTGACACTTTGCAACAGATTCTTGATATTTTTCGTCTATTGGCAATTGGAATATTCAAAATACAAAATTCAATGCTTGCCCATTTAGGTATCCAAAGAAGAGCTGTACTGCTTTGTCTCCAAGTGGAACTATTTTTAATTTTTCACCTGAGAAAGCTTCTTCTCCCTTCTTTTATTATATGGACTGTATGATTGTATTTTCTTCTATATTCGGTTCGAACTGACCAAAATGTACGATATTTTATGCGTACATAAACATTTTTTAATTTAACGAAAAGAAATTTCTTTGACGTTGACAAAATTATTTTTTTTTATTACAACTATGTTTACATCTATTTTCATGACTACAAACTAAAAGGTAACAAGTAACAATACAACAACTATATATTGTTGGATCTGGTATCCAACACTCGGGTACTAAGAAGGCAACAATAACCTTCAAAACGGTTGTGTGAGACATATTTACCCGAGTGATGCAGTGAAATTAAGGCTTTTGGATGAAATTGCAAAGAACAAACCGATATATATTCCGTTTAGAAATTGGGAACTACATGAACTGCCTGCTTTGGGAACAACAAAGCGTGATATTTGGACCGTTAAGACCATGTCTGAGAGAGCCCGATACGTCATTGTATTTTTTATGAAGAAGCGAAAAGATAACTTTGAAGCTGATTGTACCTACTTTGATAATTTAGACATCACCGACGTTAAGTTGCATTTAAATTCTGAAGTTTACCCCTATGAGTCGTTAAACCTAAACTTTGCCAATAGACAGTTTGCAGAAGCCTATCAGATGTATACGGACTTTCAAAAAACCTATTTGGGAAAGCAGCGATCGGAGCCGCTTTTGGATTTTCTCGCTTTCGCTAGTAGAGCCCTCTTTGTTATTGACTGTTCCAAACAAAATGAAGCCCTCAAGAGTAACACTATTGACGTTAAGTTGGAGTTTCAAAGTTCCGAAAACTTCTCGGCTGAGTCACGGGCCTTTTGTATAATTATTCATGACCGAGTGCTTGAGTATCAGGCTTTAACAGGTCAAGTACGTGATTTGTTGTAGTCATTTCCTATTCAACCCTCTCAGCACGATGAAGTTTGTTGTGGTTGACGTTCAAGGATTCAGCGTTCCAGAATTTCAAGCTAAAGAATTGGCTATTTACGATGGGAAGCAAATAAAAAACTATCTTTTCAAACCCGTTAAACCGTTTTATGAGCTGTCCTATGATTGTCAGAAGCAAGCAATGTTTCTATATGGAAACCGACATGGTTTATACTACAATTCTGGTGAAACCGATTACAATGAACTTCACCGCATTATCTACAACGATCTACGGGATGTTGATGTCATCTATGTGAAGGGTCATGTAAAGAAGACCTTCTTACTGGAAACTTTTTCCACGATGAAATATCTTAAGAACGTACCCGATATTGTTAATTTAGAATTTACTAGGGACAAACACCAATATATACACACAAAAACCCAACATTTATTAACGGGTAAAAATTTAAAAAAGTGACCGAACAGTGGCCCGTAACTCGTAAATAGAGTACAATCGTAAATAGGAGACAATAAACAAACAATATAAAAATAGGGTAAGCTTGGGTAAAATATACATATAAAGTAACTAGGTAAATACATTGAATAGGATAGATTAGGGTAAAATAAATACAATAATTAACTATCTAAAATAAATTACTGGCCTAATATCACAGCCTCTAAAGTCACACACATTTAGCTATCAAAGGTGATTGATGTAAAGTTAGCTATCGGTGATCAGTCTTAGCTCCTGGAATTTCCGATTATTCCTTATACTTTTCAATATCTCGATGACCCCAAGCAAGCGTGTTCTCTAAGTCACCGGGAATAAGATAGCGCTTATCGTCCGCGTGTGATAGCGCTACCTTATTTTTCAGTTCGACATACATATCGTGTAAATGTGAACGAAAAGTGTTCATTTGTCGATGAATGTGAGTTCCTTCTACGTCAACCGCCTCCCTATAATCATCAAGAGTCAGTTCTTTCTTGGTGACGTAGTCAGGAACTCCCTTAGCTTTTTTCGTTAACTTTCCCTCCACATTTACACAATATGCCTTCGCCCCGGTACCGTAGAAATCCCAAATGATTTTTCCTGCATACTCATCTTTCATTTTACCCAAAATTGATTGGTTTACAGGAACATCATGTGGGTTATCTTGGGAGTAATTGGACGTATCGAATCTATCTAAATTTTCTCGCATGTCATTATAGAAATTCTCCGTTGTAATTTTTAAAACAAGGGAATCGGTGTCAGTGTAGAGTAATACCGCGTTGTTGCCGTATTTTGGCTTAATATACCCGTACAAAAAGTCATACATAATAGTCTTGGATATTTCCAAGATGTTAAAACATACGTAAATAGGTTTATTATATGTGACTTTTTGTTTTTTCATCTGGATAGCTACCAGGTTTTCGTTGAAAATAGTACGGTCTTTAAAATGAGGTTTCGAGATTAACGCTTCGGCTCCCAACCTTCTACCAATATTTTCCCAATGAGAAACAAGTTTAACATCTACCCGTTTCTCCACATTTTCCATTGTTTTCCCAAACACGGCGTTGTTCATAAGTTTGAAGAAATCTTTTTCAAACTTATTTTTCGCTTTATTACGCATAGCTGTGTTTAGGTCAATGTATTTCTTTAGCCACGGTGATTGGTCAAAAGATATAACGCGATGAATTTTGGTGAGCTTAAGCCCATAATCTAAAGCCTGACGCAAATTTTGGTAATGAATTATATATTTACTCTTAGGTTTAAAATTTGGAATTAATTTTTTAATGTCTTGGAATTTTGATTCTGGTGGCGCTATGGATTCTGGACAAAAGGGTAGTTCGTTGTGTAAATAATGTAACTGTTCGGGATATTCTAAATCTACCTCTAAGATATAGCCAGTTTTAGAATCATTCGCGACATTCATGTAATCTAAACTTTGAATTTCGCCTCATCCAACCACTTAAAATTCCCCGTTGGTAAATATTGTGACATGGCTGCACCATACAGGTTGGTGGCGTCCAAATACATGATGTAGGAAGTAGGTTTGGAAGCGTCATAATGAGGTATAAATTTATTGTTAGCAAAAGCTTTTCTAACACTACACTGACTGACCCCACCGCGAATACCGTGTTTAAAGAAGTGTACCATATCTAGATCTGTCAGTAATTCTAAGTTAATTGATGTGGCCTTGAGTGCAGCGTCCATCGAAAGAGCGGGCGCTGTGAAGTACTGCGCAGGATCTAGACCGTAAGTACTATGACACACGTCTCTAAAACTTTCAAACACATCAGTTAATAATAAAACGTCAGATTTTAAATAAATATCTGAATATTCACCTAAAGTTTTGCATTCAAATAAATTCCAAACAGCCCAAGCACGCTTGTAATCCTCTTTGCTAATGTCTTCTTTCTTTAGCTGGTTGTAAAAGTCTTTATGTGATGGTAGTTTAGCATCGTTCAATTTTTGCGAAACTATCTACGTAATTATATGGGAAGACACCCTTCTGTCGAATAAGCTGAAACTTATTTTCCTCCGCGAAATATTTTCTAA
Organism: Philopedon plagiatum; assembly: GCA_963971165.1. Classification (NCBI taxonomy): domain Eukaryota; kingdom Metazoa; phylum Arthropoda; class Insecta; order Coleoptera; family Curculionidae; genus Philopedon; species Philopedon plagiatum. The sequence goes on from OZ020193.1 coordinate 69,156,654, forward strand.
CTTCTCGACATTGTTCTGGTTTTAAATTTTGACTAAGTTTATCTAGACCGCTGGCCATGAAACGAAAACTGTCAAGGAAGCGTAATTTTAAAAATACCTGCCGTTGTTTACCATCCCTGTTTTCGATGTTATCCACCAAAACATGTTTAGTAAAGGAGATGTACTTTTCCTTGTTTTGGGGGATAACATCCAGCTTTTCTTCGTTGGAAGCCAATTCCTTGACAAACAGGTGGGAATCAAAGTTGGACATATTGTGGAAAAAGATGGGTATAAATTGCGGGATTTTGTAATTTAGGTTGCATACAGAGTGGGCGGGGCCTTTATAGCTCCCTACCAAGTGGTCGTGATCGTGCACGCGATCGTTTAATGCTACATCAAATGGCTTTTCGCAAATATGACACACCGTAGCATTTTGATGCTCAATCTCTTGTTCCGCAGAAATAGGTATCATGGGTACTACTTCCTTCATAAAGCGATTATAGATTGATTTACAATCAATCTCTAAGCGTTTTACGAATTCTTTGTGAGCATCCGGACCCCTATAACTTTGGTAAATCGAATGAGCATCATCAAAGTCACATTTGATGTAGTAACCGAAAGAGTACGGGACATGTTTGTGCGTTCTCAACGTGTATGACGTATCGGGATCCTGCGCATTTTCCTCTGTATCGATAGGTTCAAGGATAGTTTCGAAATCGGCATAAACAACGAAAGGTACTTTTAATTTCTTTTCAAAGTTTGTAAATTTCAGGATATTCTCGGGAATTTCTTCGCCATATTTATTTTTTTTAAATTTGTCGTTGGGACTTTAGCTAAAACGTGCCCGCAATCGTGCTCCTGATGAGCCTTTAATTTTTGTTCTGAATAAAAATACGATAAACAACCATCACATAAATACTTAGCACCATGATGTAGGGATAATTGTCTTGAGATCAGGCGAGATAAACTTCTTATTAAGCAGTAATGACTATTACCATAGTCATCACTGATTACTAACAAATTTACATGTCGCTCCCTGTTACGAGAATTTGTAAAGTATAAGGGCCCCACGACTTCAATAATAGTTTTACCATCTTCGAACAGTTTTTCCACCCCATATACGTTGATAGAAATATTATTGAGTCGTTCAAACTTAGCGATGTCGGTAAGTTTAATCGGAAATTCCATACCTGTAAAGTCCAACTCGTTTTCAAAAGGCAAATAGTTCGCGACTCTGTTTGCATTTTGAGTCCAATGAACTGGATGTAGGGCGGCTAGGACTGACCACATGAAACATTTTTGATCGGTGTTCCGGATGTTCAAGACAGCTTTCTTTGCTTCAATCTCCTTTGGCAGCGGGATGTAGGAAGATGGCTTCAGAGGCTGGATCGTGTTGATTCCTAATTCTAAGTGGAGAAGCTGCTGAAGCGCCCACCCTGTAACAATAGAGATATCAATTAGCGAGAAATCTTAAACAGTTTGAATTTTTTTTTGCAATAGTTTTACACTTACCACTATCCTTTTCCTGAAATTCGGAATGCTTTCGGTCTAGGATGATGATAAACTGCTCGAACAGCTCCTCCAAGTCTGTAGCCCCATTCACAATCTGATATTTGCTGTTAAAGGACTTCACCTCTGACGACTCGCTCGACTGCAGGAGGAAGCGGCCGAAAAGCTCCAGTCCGACCTTCAGCTGGTCGTACTTTGCGCGGATGTCTCCCACCAACTTGACGAATTTTTGTTTCAGATGTCGTAGATACTGCTTTACGTTGGTGGGATCCTGGCTTGAAGTAAGTCGGTACGTAGCAATTCGGTTCCTGAACGACGTCTTTACCAACTCTACTCCTTCCTCCTCCTGCACCACGCAGGAGTCCCAGGGTCCTTAGATGGGCACCCCATCGGTTCGTAGGAACATCTAGTTTGCATGTTTCACAATACTGCGTGGACGATGTTGTTGGTTCTGAAGATCGGAAATGAATAATTAGTATCTGAGTTATAGAAAGAAATTTATTCTTTAGACCATCAGAAATTTAAATTTTAAATACTCACCATCTGTCGAAACGAGTCTTGCTCTTTTCGCCATAGATGTCTGCGTGGCATTAGCTGGTCTTTTGGGAGCAGGGTGTTTCTCCTTCTGGTGACGAAGAAGAGCCCCCTCCGACTTGAAAATTCCACTGCAGACGCCGCAGATCTTGACCGCTATGCGGCAATCCCCATGACGCTTGAAGTTGTCCTTCCTGGTAAATGTACGATCGCAATATTGGCAGACAAACATTTTCTATAAAAAAAAATATTTTTACTGAGGGTTGAGGTTAGCAGCGATTGATATTTTTAGTTATTTCATACTCTTGCGCAATATTATTTTTTATCCTTATAGAAATATTGGCTTATGTGGTAGATGAACGCCCACATTATTATTTTATAGAAATAAAATCGTTTTTACAAGTAGCAGTTACAAAGACACAACTATAATTTTTTAATAATAGGACTGACAGAGTTGGTGTATTTTTAACACTACTCTAAACGCAATTACTAATTTTCGCTAAATCATAATAAGACATAATAAATTTCCAGCGCAGAATTCCTACTATCACTAACTTTTATTTGTTTTTTGATATAATAAATAGAAATAAATGTACTTACCAAATAATATTACACACACTTTTCAACACACAATAAAATAAAGCAAGCGTGGATTTTTTCACGAACTGACTGTTCTGCAAGAAACCTTGGAAACGAGTGTTGAATCAACTGTTGGTTTCCCCATTAAGAACACACTTAAACAATTAAAACGTTGGTTGTACTGGCCTTGCCTCATGCCAATTAGATTAGCGCGGAAAACACGTTTAAGCAATTAAAGCGGTTGTCGCGTTGACCTTGCCTCGTGCTTATCAGTTGGTTCACGTTACCTAGTAGCATATTACTAATATTGTGGTATACAGCGTGTAAAAATATTAGAGTATACGGGGTGATTTCTATCTTATTCCGCAACGATCATTGACAATGGCCACTGCATTGCGGATAGTGTTGCGAGCTTTAGCAGTAATCTAAGTGAGGGATGTTTAAAACAGTTTAACAAATAGAAGGATGCCGTCATCATGATTGAACTCGAGGATTGTGGAAATTTTAACATTTTCTTTATGTTATTAAATCCACTAATATTCATAATTTCTATAATTAATCGAAAATTTACTATACGGGAATGATGTAAAAAACAACAGCTGCAAGCCTACGCCTAAACGGCTCAACGGATTTCGATGCCATTTGGGGAATATATTTTATTCCTCCTACCCGTCATCCCTATCTAAGCAAAAAAAAATTTAAGGCCCTTCTGGCCTACGCAGGAGAAATGGTCCAAATAGCCTTAATATTTTGGGGGGTTTTGAACCTGTATATCTAATGGTCTTTATGACTTCTATCTAACACCAAAATTTTAATTCTTCAACACTTATCGTTTACGTGCTAGCCGTAATTTAGTTTTTATTTACCGTCATCAGTTCCTGTGCTCCTGATACATGAAACACCTTTGTAACCCTCTAGCGCCTAAACGGCTCAACGGATTTCGATGCCATTTGGGGAATATATTTTATTCATCCTACCCTTAGTCCCTATCGAAGCGAACCAATTTTAAGGCCCTTTTGGTCGGCACCAGAGTCATTGTCTAAAGGACTTTAATATTTTTGGGGGTTTTGAACCCGTATATCTCATGGTCTTTATGACTTCTATCTAACGCCAAAATTTTAATTCTCCAACACTTATCGTTTATGGACGAGGGCCTCTATGAATTACTAATTCTTCTGCACTAACGTCATCTTTCTCCGAAACTCTGAACAGTATTTCTAGTACTGCTACTTCTACACTAACGCCATCTTTTTTCGAAACTCTGAACAGTATTTCTAGTTTACTTGTATTCGTGGCAGTAACCTGTTTAATATTATTAACTAATTTTGTATATAAGGTTGCTAAATATAGATATATCTTGTGGCTAAATAAATAATTTTCCTACTACTACTAATGTGTGTTTTCTTCCTTTAATCCATTTATTACATATCGTTATCATCGTGACTTCGCTAAAAACAACAACAACAACAACAACAACTTGCTTGCCCCCCAGCTGCCGCAAGCCTTTATGTTCGGAACTCAATATTTTATGTGAAGCAGATGGCCAGGTCGGCTAGAGCGTTGGTAATTCCACGTTGTAATATGCAGGTCCCAGGTTCTAATCCTACTATCGGCAAAATAAAGAAAAAAGTTTTTGAAGTCATTTTTCCCTGAAATACTTAATACTAATAATATTCTTAAGGAGTAGTACTAATGTCCGACGCAGTTAGGTCCCAATCGATAGTGCCCAAGTGGTTGATGTCCAAGTAGTTAAAGCCCCAAGTAGTTCCAGCCCCAAGTAGTTAAGACCAAAGTAGCTAACGCCCAAGAGTGTGACAGATGTATGACAGTTGACATCTGACAGATGACAGATGGCGGTTGACAGATGACAGTTGACAGATGGCGGTTGACAGATGACGTATGACAGGTGACAGATGACAGATGGCGGTTGACAGATGACGTATGACAGGTGACAGTTGGCCAAGGTCAGTTCTCAAGGTCAAGGTCCTGACTCAAGGTCAAGGTCATTTTCAAGGTCAAGGTCAAATAAGACTCGCCCACGTGGGCGATATATAGCGCATGCGCAGTTACACCATCACCTCCTCCGGAGGACGGAGTGATGGTGAATTCCCCATCTATCACTACTATTGTTGTTGGACACTTTTATTGAACAATGCATGAATGACATTTGCTAAAAAATTTGCTTAACAGCGTATTTTTTGGGATTTATTTACAGGAGAAATTAGATGCACTAGTGCTGTTTCCTAAATAATAACAAAGCAAGAATGGTAATATAACTACTGTAATTTTTGTTGGCACCTGTTTGTCAAATTTTGCCGCTGTTAAAAAGTCGCTAAAAGATGTCAAACAATTTTTTTGTTTAAAAATCATTTTTGAAATGAAAATTCTCGCTTCGTATTGGTCGGAATTACAAGAATAGTCGAAAAAAAAATGAATAGAAATAGCCATTTTTAGAACAGAGGAAAGCAGTCGAACAAACACAACGCAATTAACTAGTTGGGGCTTGTTGACTCTTGCCGCGTAAGGTCACAATGACCAGTATTCGGTCCAACACATAGGGAATTAAATAAATTCGTCAAACTTAAAGATATTGAAATAAATATTTCAGCATTTCCAAAGTTATGCTTTATACATCACATGACATGTGATTACGAGTATCTTCAAATGGAAACTTCCTTATTACGAGTTTGAATCCGTCGAAATTTGACGGAAATAAATAATGGTTTGAATCGGACAGATGTTGTTAAGAATGTGAGAGTATTGTGAAATTCACTGCATATATTAAAACCGATAAATCCTGGCATGAATTCAGATTAAAGAAAAATGTGCATAAATGGCGCTATGCAATAATAAGGTGGTAATTACCTCAAACTATCGCTAACTAATGGTACCCGCCACTGGCAAGAATCACACGATACCGGATAAGTTGTCAATTCTATCAATAATTTTTCTGTCAGTATAAAAAATAATGTTATTGGTGTCATGTCTACGTAAATAAAACACCAGCGTTAGTTGGAGACTGAAAACTCTCTTTATTCAAGCATTCATTCAGGACGAACAATGAGTGGGGGTAGTATAGTCGTGGACTTATACATGTAGTAATATGACATCCCCCTTTTTATATAACTGAATAAAAATAATATAATTATGATAATGTTACAAATGCAATCCTATTTACAATGCCTACACTATACCTATTAACTGTGATCAGTTTATTTTTATGAACAAATTTTTACAGAATTTATTTTACATTACAATAATTTAATACAATAAAATACAATGTTTTTGTATGTTTATTTTTAATGCAATATTTACAAATGTATCGATAAAGTAAAAATATCTCTATACCCTTTTTGTGCAATAATCCGCTTAGCACTATAAGAAGATAATGTCTTATCACTGCTAGGGAAATCTTTAAAACCTAGAGATTAGTTAGAGTCAAATTATTCTAAGGATAAGTATTAATATTATTTAATTACGTATTTAAGTTTTACTTAAAATTAAACCTAAAGTTACTGCTACAATAAATTTACTTTATTTCTTGCAGTTAGTTTACGTAAATGTTATTATATTTTCTAATCTAATTAATAGTTTAAAAATTTAATCTATTTGGCGGTTTAGAAGTTCGTCCATATCGGGTAACATAGAAATCGTCTTTATTATTATCAATATTGTTTTGTTTATTTTCAATATGTTCGAAAGAGGTGGAGCAGTTAGGTAAGTTATTATTGTTTGTTGTTCTGCGCGTTTTTTGGATCAACTTTAATTTGATGACGATTTCTAGTTATGACTTTGCCAGAGTCATGTAATTTTATTTTGTAACTTCGCGGATTTTTATTTTTTTGAATAATAAGCCCAGGTAGGTTAAAACAACCATTATTTTGTACCAAAACATTTTGATTAATGTGCAAGTCGGGTAATGCCTTGGTTTTTCTGTCGAAATATTTTTTTTGCGTTAATTGTTTGTTTTAAAGAATTTTGATATGAGATTTAGGAGAAATAATTTTAGGTTTTAAATGGTTTTTTGGCATGGGTAAAATACTTTTTAGGTTTCTGTGTAGCAGAAGTTGAGCGGGAGAATGATAATTGTTATCAAGGGGGGTATTACGTAATTCTAACAAAGCAACATAGGGGTCGGAGTAGGGGGAGATGGGATGTTCTGCGCCAACCGAACCGAGCCCTACTGCGCATGCGCCATATATCGTCCGCGTGGGTGATTGCTATTTGCCCTTGACATTGACCTTGACCTTGAGAAATGACCTTGACCAACTGTCACCTGTCATACGTCATTTGTCACACGTCATCTGTCAACTGTCAGCTGTCATACGTCATCTGTCAACTGTCATCTGTCACCTGTCAACTGTCATACGTCATCTGTCATACGTCATCTGTCATACGTCATCTGTCAACTGTCATACGTCAAACGTCAACTGTCATACGTCATCTGTCAACTGTCACACTCTTGGGCGTTAACTACTTTGGCCTTAACTACTTGGGGCTTTAACTACTTGGGGCTTTAACTACTTAGGCATCAACTACTTGGGCACTATCTATTTGGGGCCTAACTGCATCGGACTGTAGTATTATTCCTTAAAATATTATTATTATTTCACGAATATGACATCAATAACTTTTTTCTTTATTTTTGCACATGCTAGGATTCGAACCCGAGACATGGCCGTTGGAATATCAGCGCTCTAGCCGACCTGGCTATCGGCTTCACATAAAATATTGTGCTGATGGGATATAGACTTGCAGCCAGAAGGACCAACGTTTGCAAGTAGAAATTTAATATACGTAACGTGTTCAAAATGACCTTATAAGGTGTGCGTAAAAGCATGTCAACCGACACCAGTCATTTAAGACATGTCAACTATCATTTGTCACTTATCAAACGCCAAAATTAATATTTGACATACATCACGTGTTCAACGTGACATAACAAATCGTTTGGAAAAAACCCAAAGTCAATCGGCCAACTCGTTTGTAAGCGGTCGCTTATTAAGTCCAGCGCCTTAATGGCTGAAAAGAATCAATCTTTCTATTAGTTAAACTGTTTTAACCACCACTTAGAATACTGCTAAAGCCCCAAAACACTGCAATGCAGCGTCCATTGTTAATGATCTTTGCGTAGTATATATAATAAAACCAACAAGTAGAAAAATTATTTATTTAACCACAATATATAACGATATTTAACAACTTTATATACGAAATTAGTTAATAATATTAAACAGGTTACTGCTAGGAATACAAGGAGACTAGAAATACTGTTCATATTTTCGGATAAAGATGGGTCTAGTGTAGAATTAGTAGTAGGAGTAATTGCAGGAGAGGCGATCTCATTCTTGCACTTGCTAAGGAACGTCATCCAACCTGTTTCGCCAATCGTCGAGTCTTGAAAGAGAAAATGAACCTTGTAGCGAAAAGAGCTGCTGTTTGACAGAGGCATCGCTGCGGAGAATACAGGCAGATGGTCAGTAATCTGAGGGTTGAAAGCCATCGGAATCCATGGGTTGCTAGCGTTAGAATCGTCAAAATCGAACAAAACAGAGGCGTTTTTAACATTAAAAGGTCGACATACGTAGAACACGTTGTGTACTACTGCAACTAGCAGAATAAAGGATGAACTTAACAGAGCCATGACTGGCGTCAAAATGATTTAAAATGTAGAATGATAGAGATTTATAATGTCGCATAGGTGTATAATTCCACCGAATGATAGTGCGAAAAGCGGTATTAAGAACAGAGAACTAACATGAAGAGTTCGGAGCGGTTCTGGTTTTATCTTTTTTAAGCTTCGGGGTGTGACTATCTTTTTCATTTGCCGACACTTCCACAATACTTTAGCTAACCGACAATGTTTGAAGTACTTATAGTGATCGGCTAACGGGTCGTCTCCTTCCTTCCAGTCAGCAAACTCACAATGACAAAATGCGCATTTAACTATATCCAATCGCTGAGTGTAATAAAAACCAGCCTGTGCTAAGTCTTTAGGACTAACTTTATTAGGCCAATTTTCAAACGTAATCAGTCTTTCTTCAAAAGTGCGAATAGCGATAAAACCGGCATCTGAGCAATGAGTACAATCTGCACTGTGGCTAATCATTTTTCTTCTTTCTACTTAGACTAATCTAACTAAACTAAGAAATAAAATAAAATAAGTTATATACTTTTATTCCATATCATTTAAAAAACAATGTCGGAAATTATACAATAACTTAACATTATTACAGGCACAATGCCAAACAGTAAAGTCCTTATGATGAAAACATTCCACAACTTTCTTATATTTACTTAATTTAGGTTCAGTCTTTAAAGGAATACTAAATATAAGACAAGAATCAAACATCTGTTTTAAACAAGTTGCCTTTAAATCGCCCTTAACCAGAAATTTAGGAGAATCATACTGAAGACAGACGTCACGTAAAACACTTTCAAATTGGTTCAAGTCCAAATAACCCACATTAGGCCATGGTATTTCTCCTCCAGATGTTCTACTATTTTGAGGTCTTCAGGCTTTAAAAATTTCCTACCATACGGAGGCTTGAAGAGAAAGCTGCAAAATCGAGCACCATCATACACAGCCAACTCTTTTGGTATAAATCCACTGGCTAAAGGATAGCCCTGAAGATCGATGCAAACTTCCTGACGTTGTGTAGACATCTTGTACACTGGCCAAACTCAAAGACAACAACGTCGGTGTTGAACTAACTTCTAAACAGTCTGCAGACAAGTCACGACAGGTCTCGATAGATTAGAACTGTATGTAACGATTGTTGAAACAACTATGAAATCTCTGCTAGAATCGAGTTGTATTTATTAGTAACAGCAGAAATATTTACTATCGGAGGGAAAGGAGAGGGAAGGGTGAAAGAAAAGAACCCAAAGCTTTAAAACATTTATTATTATGAATCATCAGCATACATGCACAGTTTATCAAAGTCATCGAGCAATTTTTGCGGATTATAATGCAATAATTCCAACATGTAATAACTTTGTTCAAACAGGTTTAAATTACAGAGATTGGTAATAATTTCAAAAAAGTTTTCCTTAATATCAGCAAAACATTGGGCATACTGTAAAGTATCATCATAATAGGTTCTAAATTGTAAACGATTCACTAATTCTAATCTAAAGTTAATTAAACTCTTAATGCTAACAATAGAATTTATATCATTACAAGAAAACGTTAAAGTTACATCATTGCTTCCGAGTCGAAATATTCGTTCGTTTAAAGAATAGCACTGGATACAGTAAAATTTTCCGATGACGACATCAGCGTTGTTGTCACACTTCCATCAATAACTTCAAACATCTTGTCAATAATCTCCAAAAACTCGATCCAATCAGAATGACTGAGGGAGACTGGCTCATGTTCAGACGTTGTGGGGACTAGTTTAACACTTGGTATCATCCCCCGGGCAACACTGAGACTCACAATTACTGTAAAATTGCCGGCAGGATAGCAAAATTCGCCCAAGAGTTTATTCTCCTTGCGAATTTCTCTATTACTTCGGAGAATCATACTGTCTAAATAAGTCCAATAGGGCGATGAGCTTTGGGAACTATAGCCGTCGTCTTCCATCACCTCAGAAGCAACAGCAGGAGCAGCAGCAGCAGGAGCAGCAGCAGCGGCACAACTTTTACTTGCCATGGCTCACACTAAAATAGCGACGACTGCCAACGTAGTAATGGTATTATAGAGAGAGCTCTACCCCCACTCCACATTTATTGATGTTAATTTCGAGAAACAGTAGTCTGGATAACGCCCATCCGCTTCCCATCTCTGTGAATTCAGAGGCTTTTTTCACTAAAGACATCTGATATTCGCTGTAAAAGTCTTCCAAATTAGTGCTAGGAGAAATAACACTAAATTTTGTATTAAAAGATTTAATGGCTTGTTCTTGTGTTGCTGCCAACAGATAACAACCATACAGCTCCATATTAACTTTAAGCTGGGGATAAGTCTTTAATGGATCAGCGAGCAGAGTAAGAACCGTATCTTTTAGATCTCCTACATATTGCTGAACATCAGTTAAATGTAAGTCACTTGTCAGATGGTAAGTTAGTATCCGCTGTTTAAAAGCAGTTCGAACTAGTTTTACATGAGAGTACAAGTTCTCACTACATTGCTGCTTATGTTTTGTGGTACGGTTATGAGCACTACGAGACAAGATTTCCGTATCACACTCTTTGCAATAAGGCATGATTTCAACTGATGAAAACCGGAAAAAATGCAGTCTTTTTGTACAAAATCAGGCCTAAACCACATCCTTATCCATATCTATCCAACTATTATGTGACTTATCAAGCCCAAGCCATTTCACATACATCTTTTTGCCTTTTTTACGCAAAACTTGCTCAATAAGAAATATGTCAGGTTGTGTGGTTTTTTGCAATTCTTCTTCATAGAATCCACCGCTAATTGGTTGACTGCCCATATCCTCTAGCAAATAAGTCGTAGGATTGGTAATCTTCACCTGAGATACTTTGAACAACTCAGTGGTCCAATTAGGCACATACCCTTCTCAAACACGTGCTTAGCCTTACTTATGCGAACAATGTCGCCAACTTCGAATTTTTGCTTTCCCACAACCTTTAAAGATTTCTCTTATCGCCATTGCGATGAAACACTAGCGTGTACTGTCCAATCATCATAACTATATCTACCCAATGGGTATTGAAACAATCAAAAGTGCTTAAAAATTCTTCAAATTCATCACTAGAGAAAGAAATTTTGCCATAACCAATAGTATCCAAAATTACTTGTTTGCGCTTCTCTTTGGACGTAGTAAAAATGACAGTTATAAAGTCATCAATCTCGTAAACTCGGTTAGGCCTAGTCTTAAGAACTGGAACATCAGGACATCTAGAAGGAGATTCAAACACCTTATCCCAGCCGGAGGAGGTAGCCATTGGTAAGTTTAAATGGTAAGTTTAAAAAATATTCTAACCAAAGATTTCTTTTCTTTGTAAAACTTAATGTCTCTTTTCAACTTGCGTATTTTTTTCAAATGCTCGTCTAATCTAACTGTCAAGGCGACTGTCTTTGTCATGTGCTCGAGACTAAATGCCTAAATTTCTCAAGGGGTTCTAGTAATATAGGATAAAATGAAACGTGTAATAAAATTTAACTTCTTTATTTAGGTAAAAAATCATAAATATATTCATACAAGATTTTTGAATTCGTAGCACTACATGTACAATATTCTAAACCATGATAAGTACAGGTGGTTTTACTTAGAGATAATTTCGGTACAGCAACACTGTCCCTAGTAAATTCTAAATTAATAATATCGGGTATATGCTTAAGATATTTCATCGTGGAAAAAGTTTCAAGTAAAAAGGTCTTCTTTATATGTCCCTTCACATAGATGACATTAACATCCCGTAGATCGTTGTAGATAATGCGGTGAAGTTCATTGTAATTGGTTTCGCCGGAATTGTAGTATAAACCATGTCGGTTCCCATATAGAAACATTGCTTGCTTCTGGCAATCATAGGACAGCTCATAAAACGGTTTAACTGGTTTAAAAAGATAGTTCTTTAGTTGCTTTCCATCGTAAATAGCCAATTCTTTAGCTTGAAATTCTGGAACGCTGAATCCTTGAACGTCAACCACAACAAACTTCATCGTGTCTGGGTTGGATAGTAACTGACTACAGCAGATCACGTACTTGACCTGTTAAAGCCTGATACTCAAGCACTCGATCGTGAATAATTATACAGAAAGCGCGTGACTCAGCCGAGAAGTTTTCGGAACTTTGAAACTCCAACTTAACGTCAATAGTGTTACTCTTGAGGGATTCATTTTGTTTAGAGCAGTCAATAACAAAGAGGGTTCTGCCTGCGAAAGCGAGAAAATCCAAGAGCGGCTCACACCGCTGTTTCCCCAAATAGGTTTTTTGAATGTCCGTATACATCTGATAGGCTTCTGCAAACTGTCTATTGGCAAAGTTTAGGTTTAACGACTCATAGGGGTAAACTTCAGAATTTAACTGTAATTTGACGTCGGTGATGTTTAAATTATCAAAGTAGGTACAATCAGCTTCAAAGTTATCTTTTCGCTTCTTCATAAAAAAGACAATAACGTATCGGGCTCTCTCAGACATGGTCTTGACGGTCCAAATATCACGCTTTGTTGTTCTCAAAGCAGGCAGTTCATGTAGTTCCCAGTTTCTAAACGGAATATATATCGGTTTGTTCTTTGAAATTTCGTCCAAAAGCCTTAATTTCACTGCATCACTCGGGTAAATATGTCTAACTTTCAACTCAACCGTTTTTAACGTTATTGTTGCCTTCTTAGTACCAGTGGACTTGTAGCAGTTGTCGTCATGACGAGCACGAACTAGTTTAATTTTCTGTTTACCCATTAAGACATTGTGGTAATCGGCAAACACACCAAACAATATTGAAAGCGGTATACGAAAATTAAAGTCTTTAGAAGTTTCGTCCAGGGTCTTGACTGTTCCACTAGGCCAATTCCATCCTGCTATGTCTAGAGCGCGGCTTTCCTGCTCATTTAAACATAGCATATTTTTAACGGTGCTAACAATACCAGGATCTCGAATCTTTTCAATCTCCTTACCATTAACTTCATAGGAAATGTTGTCAAAGAGAAAGGCTCCAGCATTATTGGTTAGATCGCAAGTACCAGTCTTATCAGCAGCATCTGCTTCCACCTTAAACGTACACTCGATGTAGAGTTGAGCTTCACTCATATCCAAAAAGACATCTTGCTGATTGATAACAATCTCGATTTCGTCATTGTTATTAAAGGAGTTGGTAAAGGGGTGATAAGTGTGCCATTCTTCGCGAATGACCGACTCATCGCTCTTGATCTGATTGAAGATTTGAAGTTTTTCTGACATGGTAGCCGTAAGGACTGCTTATCGACTGCAAATATATTATATTGGAAAACGTGAGTGACCCCTTCGACTTCTGACCACTGAATGATCTACCGGCTGAGGTATTAGTGTTTAAATACCTTTTAAATACTAGAACCATTTCGTCTAAGTTCCAATCGAACTACTACTTCTTCACCTCGAAAATTAAGAGGTCTAGAATCCTGGTCTACTAGCGTGACAGTAATGTTATAGATGCTTTTTTGGTTCACAGGCAAATAGATTAGATTCCTTGGCTCGATATTTATACTGTAGCCGGGGTCAACAGTTGGTGAAAATTCGTACAGAGTATGTGCGGGATTATTTGTGTAATATGAGCCGGAAATGATGTTACACTCTACTCTAATAGTAACAACTTGTATAATATCCACAGGTTGATCTGATTCGTGGAATTTACCAGACTTTAACAGTTGAGGCGAAAATCCCAACAACTTTCCAATACTGTCTTTTGGCTTAAAGTTTATGTCGTAGACACTGGTTAACTCACACTTTAACGTATTGTTATTGGGCTTAAGCGACAAGATGCGATTCCGTTCGTCTGCGGAAGCTCTGGGATCTAGGAGCTTACGTTGTAGAAACTGTTCAATATCTTCCAACTCGTAGGACCCTGTTGGTATTTCCAATACTAGCTCCTCCTGATTATTGACAATGTAATAAAACTTGTTTCGTCCCTCTTCTATATTGGGGATTGTGTTCCAAGTGTTTAGCGAAATTAATGCTAAAGAGTAATCAAACCTGGAATCGAGCTCTATGGGAGGTATAAAGTATACCTCAAGTCGGTGAGAACGACCTTTTAACGTGAATGTCTGTGACATGACTGATGTCAATAAGCATCAATACCTGTATTTATAAAGTTTTATTGTAGAGAAATGCTAGAGCAAGATGTCCACAGTTTATCATTCCATAATCTTGATACTGTTCGGAATTGAAATATATTTTAACATTTTTCATGTACTTGACAAATTCCTTGGGCGGTTTCAAGTTGCCAAAACTATCGAAATAAACAACTCGATTACCGTGTTTCTTGTAAGCTACCCAATGTGTTCCGAATCCTGTGTTCCGATCCAAATTAATAACACCACACTCTGTTTTGAGGGGTGCGTTCGGTAAAGTGTCTCGCATAAATACTCCTCTAAAATGCGGTATTTTTAATCGAGTGGCGTACGAATTAATATCGTGATCGGATAACGGCTTTTCAGGTAGCTTTATTGGTAGTTTTTTGGCATTTTCCGTAAAAACAATCCATAGCCAGTTTTGTGTTTCTTTAAATACAGACCGCTACCCTTTTTTCCCAAGGCAATCGCTTCCATTGTTTCGTTGTGTCGTTTAGATTCTTTTAACTTCTCCTTGGCACTTTGAGCATCATTAACGGCCTTCGCTATCCCCGCGGCGCCTCCGCTTAGTGCCCCCAGGGCACTAAGTCCTGCAAATATGGGAATAAGGGGTAGAAACCCACCCTGTTTCGGTAATGGTATTATTCGTGGTACGTTGATCCTCTTACGTCCTCCCACCTTCTTGACCGTTACTCGGGCAGCTTTAAGTATTTTACTGAGAGTCCTTTTCTTACTAACATCACCAGCACCCGTATGTTTAAGTTGTTTCTTAAGCAGAGTGACCACTGATGATAGGGGTTTCATCTTCTTCTTGCCAGCACCCAACTTGCGTTTTACCTTCATGGCGTTAGTTACTAACCACGCTGAAGCTTTTTCACCAAAACTGGAATCGTTTGCCTTTACTCGCTCCCAAGCTCTGTTCTCCAACACTTGATCGGCTCGATGTCTTTGTTCCAACTCTTTAGACTTTGCGTATTCGATATCGTGATCGCGACAAGCACTATCCAATTTGTTCTTTGGTCGATCGCCTCGAGCCAGCCGCTCTTGAAGTTTGGTTCCCGGCCCGCAATAGGAATAACCAGGCAAATGAAGCTCGAACGGGAGCTTGTTGATAGCTGTATTTAACACACCTGCACCCTGCAGAGCCTTCATTAGTAATGAAGTCCTGGGAGGGTGTTGAGTAGTATTTATAGAGATGCGTCAAGAGAAGCAGAAACTCAAAATCCAAGTTTATAACTGCGATATGAAAAAAGACAAGTGCCTCAGTAGCAAACATGGCCAACTTCTACCTCCTACAATTCGAGCGTTAATATGTGGTCCTAGTAATTGTGGCAAAACCAATGTAATGATCAGTCTTTTGATTGATGAAAATGGTTTAAAATTCGAGAATGTGTACGTGTATTCCAAATCCCTGCAGCAAGACAAGTATGACTTTCTTCAACAGGCTATGAAACATTCCCGTTTAGGCTATTTCGGCTACAGTGATAATGATGAAGTTTTAGATCCTGCCAGTGCCCGGCCTCACTCTGTATTCATATTTGATGATGTAGCATGTGAGAAGCAGGATAAAATACGTAATTACTTTTGTATGGGCCGGCATCATGCAATTGATTCATTCTATTTATCGCAAACTTACTCGAAAATACCTAAACAGCTGGTTCGTGACAATGCTAATGTATTAATTTTATTTAAACAGGACGACTTAAACTTGAAACATATCTACGATGACCACGTTAATACAGACATGACATTCGATGCATTTAAACATATTTGCTCCGAATGTTGGAAAGATAGGTACGGGTTCCTGGTAGTGGTAAAAGACAATGATATTACCAAAGGTCGATATCGTAACAAGTTTGATACTTATATCATACCCTAAGCCCTCGGGACTCAGTGTAAGACTTGACGTTCTAGAAGCTAGATGTGTTAAGTCTCGAGAAACAGGATCTGGTTAGTAGTTGTTTTAGCTGTTTCCTAGCTGTTTTTCCCGAACAGGGTCTGTTTTTTAGCTGTTTTTTCCAGAACAGGGTCTGTTTTTAGCTGTTTCTTCCCGAACAGGGTCTGTTTTTTAGCTGTTTTTCTAGAACGTGGTCTGTTTCCTAGCTGTTTTTCCAGAACAGGGTCTGTTTTAGCTGTTTTTCCAGAACAGGGTCTGTTTTTAGCTGTTTTTCCCGAAACGGGGTCTGTTTTTAGCTGTTTTTTTTTCAGAACAGGGTCTGTTTTTAGCTGTTTTTTAGCTGTTTTGCCCGAAACAGGGGCCTATTTTTAGCTGTTTTTCCAGAACAAGGTCTGATTTTTAGTATGTCTACCCCCATGAGCCAGCTCGATCAAGACGTTAAACGTAGGATTATCCAAGCTGCACGAACAATCAGAAAGAAGTATTTAGCATTAAAGTTGGAGCGAGGCGAAGAAGATGAAGCTCTTAATAAATTCTTAATGCCTATTACCGATCCTCTGAATAAGCTTGTGAGTGCTTCCGCCACCGCCGCCGCCACCGCCGCCGCCACCGCCGCCGCCACTGCAAAATCTAAGAAACGTAAGATTAAAGTGGAAGAGAGTGTTGGTGTAAAACCCAAAGTTAAACCGTCCAAGCCTCCTGTAAAATTTTTAACCGAGGAAACTCACTACGGAGATGTGGCTGCTGATGATGATGATGATGTGTTTGAAGAACCAGCTCAGGATCCTGCGACACAACCAGCGCAACACATAAGAAAGAATTTTGAAGATTCTCTTCAAAAATCTGAAGTGTTTGAGACTTTTATCGAGCAGTATCCGACGATTGCTCAAGAATATCTGAAACTATATTGGTCGGCCTCTGCCGAAATAGATGCTAACAGCCTGAAATATGATTTAGTGACTGATTCTTGGAGCTTAGGTTCAGAACCGGTTAATTTCTTAAAGAATGGTGATATTCAAGTTGGCTCCCTTACGTACAAAGGAACTCTGGGACTATACGATTTATTGTTTCTCAAGACTCCTAAATTTCAGACTGCTGCCGATGAAGAACAATATAGAGATATTTTAAAGCGAACAGATTTATACTTGAAAGACAATGGTCAGTTGAAAGGTAATAGATCTCACAAATATAATGCCATTGTGAAACCACTGATTTCTAAAGGTTCTACCAGTAAAATTCCTTCGCCCGGGGTTAAAATAGCGACCAGAACGCGGTCTGCGAAATCTGGATCTGTGAAATCCTGATCTGCCTTAATGGAATACAACGAAAAACCCAAAGAATATGTCTACTATGATGACGTAAATGAGCTGGTTGACAGGTTAAAAAAGCTAGACGCTTCCAATCAGGTTGGCAACAATAATAACATGAACGAGATTTGGAGCATTTTGCACGAATTGGAACACCTTGGAGTAATTGAATTCTATAAATAAGTTTGTTTAAAGCTGTTATGCCTCAGTACCGCAGTAATCATGAATAAGTTTGGACGTTCCTTGCCTACGTCGTCTAATCAAAAACGAGTGAGAGTGTTGCAAGCACCTAACTTGATCACTCTTACAAAAGATGGTGATTACGATATTCGAGATCATCGGCTTTGTAACGTCAAATCACCAGCAGATATCGCTGATGCCGTAAATAAAAAGTTTGTAGAGAGTAGGCTAACTTCACTTTCTACTACCATTGATAGATCGCTGAATGATAAAATACAAGTATCCCACGTGGAGATGCTGAGGCAAGTAACGGCGTTGGAACAACAAGTAAACAACTCTATTGGTAGTATTGTAAAGCAAATGGAGGCCTTTACAAAAACTAATAAGGATTATGTAGACTCGGTATCCGATCAACTTAAGCTGCTTGATAGCAAATTCAAGAGCGAGACTTTAATTTGGGATTCAAACCTGGATCACCTATCTACCCAATTCAAGGATCTCGAAAAACTCCTGAAAGTTTACACCAATATGGCTATTCAAAATGCCCTCAGACCAGTCAGGACGGATATGGGAAAGATTCGTGAAGAATTCTCAAAATTATTACAAACAGTTGATTTGCTAAAGAAAGGATCTTCCCGTCCACCAACTGTCTAAAATTTAGAACGTATATAATTCGATATCTGCTGCCGAACCTCATTCTTTGTGAAATAATGGCTAAGGGTATTACGAAGGCGAGAGAACAAGTTGTTAAGGAACTACATAAACCAGCTAGAATCAAGTTTAAACGTCGCAGATTTATCCAGTATGGTTTAGATGATACGTTTGCTTCCGATCTTGCTCAACTCGATCAGTACGCTCGTGAAAACAAGGGATTTAAATACATCTTGGTTGTTATTGATTGTTTTTCCAAATTTCTCTGGACCAGGCCTCTAAAGTCAAAAAATGCTCAGGATGTGACTAATGCAATGGATCATGTACTCAAACAGTCTCGGAGGATTCCGAAAAAGCTGGTGACAGATAATGGGAAAGAGTATTACAACGCTAGCTTTCAAAGTCTTATGAGGAAGCATGGCATACATCATTACAGTACCTTTAGTATTTTAAAGGCTTCTATTGCTGAACGAGTAATTCGAACGCTCAAAGAACAACTGTTTAAGTTGTTTATCTTGAATGGTAACCATAAATGGATCGACTTGTTGGAACAAGTTACAAATACTTACAACAACACGAAACATCGTACGATTCACATGAGACCGAAGGATGTTAGCAAGAGTAATGAGAAGAAAATATTGGACTCTGTTTATAGTCGTTTAAGGGTTGTGGGGAAGCAAAAATTCAAAGTTGGTGACATTGTTCGCATAAGTAAGGCTAAGCACGTGTTTGAAAAGGGTTATGTGCCTAATTGGACCACTGAGTTGTTCAAAGTATCTCAGGTTAAAATTACCAATCCCACGACTTATTTGCTAGAGGATACGAGCGGTCAACCCATTAGCGGCGGGTTCTATGAAGAAGAATTGCAAAAAACCAAACAATCTGACGTATTTCTTATTGAACAAGTTTTGCGTAAAAAGGGCAAAAAGATGTATGTAAAATGGCTTGGGTTTGATAAGTCTCATAACAGTTGGATAGATATGGATAAGGATGTGGTTTAAGCTTGATCTCTGTACAAAAGACAGCATTTTTTTCCGGTTTTCGTTAGTTGAAATCATGCCTTATTGCAAAGAGTGTGATACGGAAATTTTGTCTCGTAGTGCTCATAACCGTACCACAAAACATAAGCAGCAATGTAGTGAGAACTTGTACTATCATGTAAAACTAGTTCGAACTGCTTTTAAACAGCGGATACTAACTTACCATCTGACAAGTGACTTACATTTAACTGATGTTAAGCAATATGTAGGAGATCTAAAAGATACGGTTCTTACTCTGCTCGCTGATCCATTAAAGACTTATCCCCAGCTTAAAGTTAATATGGAGCTGTATGGTTGTTATCTGTTGGCAGCAACACAAGAACAAGCCATTAAATCTTTTAATACAAAATTTAGTGTTATTTCTCCTAGCACTAATTTGGAAGACTTTTACAGCGAATATCAGATGTCTTTAGTGAAAAAAGCCTCTGAATTCACAGAGATGGGAAGCGGATGGGCGTTATCTCGACTACTGTTTCTCGAAATTAACATCAATAAATGTGGAGTGGGGTAGAGCTCTCTCTATAATACCATTACTACGTTGGCAGTCGTCGCTATTTTAGTGTGAGCCATGGCAAGTAAAAGTTGTGCCGCTGCTGCTGCTCCTGCTGCTGCTGCTCCTGCTGCTGCTTCTGAGGTGATGGAAGACGACGGCTATAGTTCCCAAAGCTCATCACCCTATTGGACTTATTTAGACAGTATGATTCTCCGAAGTAATATAGAAATTCGCAAGGAGAATAAACTCTTGGGCGAATTTTGCTATCCTGCTGGTAATTTTACAGTAATTGTGGGTCTCAGTGTTGCCCGGGGGATGATACCAAGTGTTAAACTAGTCCCCACAACGTCTGAACATGAGCCAGTCTCCCTCAGTCATTCTGATTGGATCGAGTTTTTGGAGATTATTGACAAGATGTTTGAAGTTATTGATGGAAGTGTGACAACAACGCTGATGTCGTCATCGGAAAATTTTACTGTATCCAGTGCTATTCTTTTAAACGAACGAATATTTCGACTCGGAAGCAATGATGTAACTTTAACGTTTTCTTGTAATGATATAAATTCTATTGTTAGCATTAATAGTTTAATTAACTTTAGATTAGAATTAGTGAATCGTTTACAATTTAGAACCTATTATGATGATACTTTACAGTATGCCCAATGTTTTGCTGATATTAAGGAAAACTTTTTTTGAAATTATTACCAATCTCTGTAATTTAAACCTGTTTGAACAAAGTTATTACATGTTGGAATTATTGCATTATACTCCGCAAAAATTGCTCGATGACTTTGATAAACTGTGCATGTATGCTGATGATTCATAATAATAAATATTTTAAAGCTTTGGGTTCTTTTCTTTCACCCTTCCCTCTCCTTTCCCTCCGATAGTAAATATTTCTGCTGTTACTAATAAATACAACTCGATTCTAGCAGAGATTTCATAGTTGTTTCAACAATCGTTACATACAGTTCTAGCCTATCGAGACCTGTCGTGACTTATCTGTAGGCTGTTTAGAAGTTGGTTCAACACCACCGTTGTTATCTTTGAGTTTGGCTAGTGTGCAAGATGTCTAAACAACGTCAGGAAGTTTGCATCGATCTTCAAGGTTATCCTTTAGCCAGTGGGTTTATACCAAAGGAGATGGCTGTGTATGATGGTGCCCGATTTTGCAGCTTTCTCTTCAAGCCTCCGTATGGTAGGAAATTTTTAAAGCCTGAAGACCTCAAAATAGTAGAACATTTGGAGGAGAAATACCATGGCCTAATGTGGGAGTCTGGTTATTTGGACTTGAACCAATTTGAAAGTGTTTTACGTGACGTCCGTCTTCAGTATGATTCTCCTAAATTTCTGGTTAAGGGAGATTTAAACCCAACTTGTTTAAAACAGATGTTTGATTCTTGTCTTATATTTAGTATTCCTTTAAAGACTGAACCTAAATTAAGTAAATATAAGAAAGGTGTTGAATGTTTTCATCATAAGGACTTTAATGTTTGGCATTGTGCCTGTAATAATGTTAAGTTATTGTATAATTTCCGACATTGTTTTTTAAATGACTTGGAATAAAGTATATAACATATTTCTTTTAGTTTTCTTTATTAGTATAGTTCGATTAGTCTAAGTAGAAAGACGAGAAATGATTAGCCACAGTGTAGATTGTACTGATTGCTCAGATGCTGGTTTTATCGTTATTCGCACTTTTGAAGAAAGACTGATTACGTTTGAAAATTGGATCAATAAAGTTAGTCCGAGAGACTTAGCACAGGCTGGTTTTTATTACACTCAGCGATTGGATATAGTTAAATGCGCATTTTGTCATTGTGAGTTTGCTGACTGGAAGGAAGGAGACGACCCGTTAGCCGATCACTATAAGTGCTCCAAACATTGTCGGTTAGCTAAAGTATTGTGGAAGTGTCGGCAAATGAAAAAGATAGTCACACCCCGAAGCTTAAAAAAGATAAAACCAGAATCGCTCCGAACTCTTCATGTTAGTTCTCTGTTCTTAATACCGCTTTTCGCACTATCATTCGGTGGAATTATACACCTATGCGACATTATAAATCTCTATCATTCTACGTTTTCAATCATTTTGACGCCAGTCATGGCTCTGTTAAGTTCATCCTTTATTCTGCTAGTTGCAGTAGTACACAACGTCTTCTACGTATGTCGACCTTTTAATGTTAAAAACGCCTCTGTTTTGTTCGATTTTGACGATTCTAGCGCTAGCAACCCATGGATTCCGATGGCTTTCAACCCTCAGATTACTAACCATCTTCCTGTATTCTCCGCAGCGATGCCTCTGTCAAACAGCAGCTCTTTTCGCTACAAGGTTCATTTTCTCTTTCAAGACTCGACGATTGGCGAAACAGGTTGGATGACGTTCCTTTGCAAGTGCAAGAATGAGATCGCCTCTCCTGCTATTACTCCTATTACTAATTCTACACTAGCCCCAT
Organism: Philopedon plagiatum; assembly: GCA_963971165.1. Classification (NCBI taxonomy): domain Eukaryota; kingdom Metazoa; phylum Arthropoda; class Insecta; order Coleoptera; family Curculionidae; genus Philopedon; species Philopedon plagiatum. Next base: position 69,179,016 of record OZ020193.1, read on the forward strand.
CTTTATCCGAAAATATGAACAGTATTTCTAGTCTCCTTGTATTCCTAGCAGTAACCTGTTTAATATTATTAACTAATTTCGTATATAAAGTTGTTAAATATCGTTATATATTGTGGTTAAATAAATAATTTTTCTACTTGTTGGTTTTATTATATATACTACGCAAAGATCATTGACAATGGACACTGCATTGCAGTGTTTTGGGGCTTTAGCAGTATTCTAAGTGATGGTTAAAACAGTTTAACCACTAGAAAGACTGATTCTTTTCAGCCATTAGGGCGTTGGACTTAATAAGCGACAGCTCACAAACGAGTTGGCCGATTGACTTCGGGTTTTTTCCAAACGATTTGTTATGTCACGTTGAACACGTGATGTATGTCAAATATTAATTTTGGCGTTTAACAAGTGACAAATGACAGTTGACATGTCTTAAATGACTGGTGTCAGTTGACATGCTTTTACGCACACCTTATAAGGTCATTTTGAACACGTTACGTATATTAAATTTCTACTTGCAAACCTTGGTCCTTCTGGCTGCAAGTCTATATCCCATCAGCACAATATTTTATGTGAAGCCGATAGCCAGGTCGGCTAGAGCGCTGATATTCCAACGGCCATGTCCCGGGTTCGAATCCTAGCATGTGCAAAAATAAAGAAAAAAGTTTTTGATGTCATATTTGTGAAATAATAATATTTTAAGGAATAGTACTACAGTCCGATGCAGTTAGGCCCCAAATAGATAGTGCCCAAGTAGTTGATGCCCAAGTAGTTAAAGCCCCCAAGTAGTTAAAGCCCCAAGTAGTTAATGCCAAAGTAGTTAACGCCCAAGAGTGTGACAGTTGACAGATGACGTATGACAGTTGACGTTTGACGTATGACAGTTGACAGATGACAGTTGACAGATGACGTATGACAGTTGACAGTTGACAGATGACAGTTGACAGATGACGTATGACAGATGACGTATGACAGATGACAGATGACGTATGACAGGTGACAGATGACAGATGACGTATGACAGATGACAGATGACGTATGACAGATGACAGATGACGTATGACAGATGACGTATGACAGGTGACAGTTGACCAAGGTCATTTCTCAAGGTCAAGGTCAATGTCAAGGTCAAATAGCAATCACCCACGTGGGCGATATATGGCGCATGCGCAGTAGGGCTCGGTTCGGTTGGCGCAGAACATCCCATCTCCCCCTACTGGTCGGTTTTTTCATACATGCACTTTTTTACAACAGATTTTACAGTACCGACAGCTCGTTCTACCTGGCCATTTGATTGTGGAAAGTAAGGGCTACTGGTTTTATGCTCAAAGTCCCAGTCCACTGCAAATTTCTGAAATATATGTGAGGAAAATTGGGGTCCATTGTCAGAAATTAATACATCGGGTATACCAAAAAGAGAAAAAATGCGTTTGAGGTGAACAATAACATTTTCTGAGGACGTATTACTTTCTAGACTAGTGACTTCAGTAAATTTAGAGTAAAAATCGATTATTATAAGGTAGTTTTTGTCGTGCAAGGTAAAAAGATCCACACCCACTTTTTCCCATGCTCGTTTCGGAATTTTGTGACAGTAATGGCTCCTTAGGTGGACTTTTAGAAAATATCACGCAAGATCTACAATTTGAAATTAAATTGTCTATGTCTTGTGACATGCTAGGCCAGTAAACAAGGGAGCGTGCTCTATTTTTTGTTTTTTGCCTACCTAAATGACTTGAGTGCAATTTAGATAAGAAATCGTTTTGTAAGGAGTGCGGAATGATTAGCTTATTGCTTTTATAGAGTAAGTTGTTACAAAAAGTAATTTCGTGTCGGTTTGAGTAATAATGTTTGAGGTCATCATTGATGTTATGTCTATTAGTGGGCCAGCCGTTTTTTGTGTGGTTAATAAGTTTCATAAGTACTGGATCTTTTTTAGTTGCAATCTTTATTTTTTCTAATTTTTTATCTGAAAATGGAAGGTTAGTTTCGATTGACAGAATTTGCGCTTCAATTTTTTCATCTAGTACTTTGGCAATTTTTGTATTTTTTACATTAAAATCGGGGGCGCGTGATAGTGCATCGGCTATAGGCAATTGTGTTCCCGGTTTATAAATTAATTTAATATTGTATTGTTGGATTTGAAGCAGCATTCTTTGAAGACGCATTGGGCATGAGTTGAGGGGTTTTCGGATAATAGAAATTAAGGGCTTGTGGTCCGTTTCTACCGTCACTTTCTCCTTTCCGTATATGTATTGATGAAAGCGCAAACACGAGTAAGTTATCGCGTACATCTCTTTTTCAATTTGAGCCCAATTTGCGTGTCGGTAAGAGATTTTGATATGTAATAAACCGGCAAATTGTCTTATGGAAGCACCGCGCCTATGGCACTCGAAGATGAATCTACTGACAAAGTTACTGGCTTATTGCTATCAAAGAACTGCAAAATGGGGTTTTGTGTTATGTTGTTTTTTAGTCGTTTAAAATTTTGTTCTTGTTTTGCACCCCAGTGCCAGGCTATGTTCTTTTTAAGCAATACACGCAAGTGTTCCGTTTCTAAAGACATGTTAGGAATGAACTTGGAAACATGAGCGCCCGCAGACTTTTTTCTCAGGGGGGGCAAAATGGAAAAAAGTAATATATTTTTAAAGAATTTACTACTAATCATTAAAAAGTATGACAATTTCACAATCTCAGGGGGGGCCACGGCCCCCTCTGGCACCCCCCTGCGGGCGCCCATGCTTGGAAACATAGGTGATTGTACCCAAAAATCTTTCTATGTCTTTTCTAGATTCTGGGGTTTTAAAGTTTTTTATTGCTACAATTTTTTCGCTATCGGGTTCTATGCCGTTTCTGGAAATTGTGTGACCCATGAATTTAATTTTTTCGATTCCAAATTCGCATTTATTAAAGTTTAATTTCAAATTAATTTCACGCGCTTTGTCTAGTACTTTTTTTAGTCTACTATCGTGTTCCTTTCTCGTGCGTCCTCATATTATAAAATCATCGATATAAGAAGCGACTCCTTCTAAGTGATCAAAATGTTGTTTTATAATTTTTTGAAAGACCTCCGAGGCTGGAGTGATTCCATATGGCATCCTTAAGAACCTGTACCTTGTGCCAAATGGAGTATTGAATGTGCATTTTTGGAACTTTTATAATCTAATTTTACTTGCCGGAAAGCCTGACTGGCGTCTAATTTAGAAAAATAATATCTTGCATTTACCAATTTTGAGGTTATTTCATCAATAGTCGGTAGTGGAAAAATTTGACGAATGATGGCCTGATTGAGATTTTTTGGGTCGATGCAAATTCTTAGGTCCCCGTTAGGTTTATGTACCAAAACCAAGCTATTTAACCATTCGGTTGGTTCATTCACTTTTGCGATAATTCTGTTTTTTTCGAGATCCTTTAGTAGGTTTTGTAAATTATTTTGGAGAGAGAACGGTACTTTTCTAGGAGCATGAATAACTGGTTTTATGGTTGGGTCTACATTAATGTGAAATTTTTTACATTTTATTGCCCCAATTCCTGTAAAAATGTCTTGAAATTCTGAGAAAATGTGATTGTAACTGTTATTTTCTACAGAACCAATAAATTTGACCAAGTTTAGTCGTTCACAGTCACTTTTTCCCAAAATAGCAGGGGAAGAGGTATTATTGACTATATAAAAAGTTATATAGTCACTAAAATCTTTGTACTTGCACAACAAGGAGCACTTACCTAAAATGTCAATTTTTGAACCTGTATAAGTAGTAATTTTTGAATTTGAGGACCCTAAGTTATTTTTATGAATGTTTAAATTATTCAGATATTTGACAGGAATTGCATTGATTTGAGCACCAGTATCTAACTTAAAATTAATTGAAGTATTATTATGAACATTTAGAGTGACATTCCAATCGTATTTTTTGTCTTGATTTACAGTCATGATTTAAAGCAGTGCAAAATCCTGCAATCTCAGGTGCGGAGCAAATGGAAATGTTTGGGAAAGTAGGGGAAGTAGGGTACGAACCACATACAAATGTGTAAAATAAGTAAAAATAGCACTAGCGATAATTCTTATGGTTAACTATAGCCAAGCGCTCTAAATAGAGCGAATAAGGCTTGTCAAAGTAGGAACGTTTGAAGTTTCCACACCTAGGTAAAAAAAAGTCGTCGACTATGGATGTGAAATGAGCCGTATGACGACTTAGATGTCATCATATGATATTCAAATTAACACCTTCCAGCTTAATTTGCTTGGAAAGCGATTTTACGATTGTGAGTGTGTTTATCTTTATATCTGGTTATGGCGCTGGTAGAATAAATGACACGGCGGGTACGAGAGATAGGTGGGACATGCATATAGCGCTGTAAGCGCAAGTGTAATTTTTATATTGCCTCGCCCCATGTATTAAGTATTTCCAAATTCGTTGTACCTTTGTGAAATTCGATATCAGCTACATCCCTAGATATTGAGATGCCTCTTCCTTAGTTTAAAGAGTGGGTTGTTTAGCATTCAGTATGGGGCACTTTGTCGCCTGTCTCACAAACTGTCGTAACTCATGTTTAACAATGTTACCGACGGCGCGAGATCTACGTTTGGGATGCCAGTAAAGCGTCCCCTATCTCCGGACTTGACGTATAGTCTGCCCAGCGGTAATTGACACTCGAAAGGAATGAAAAATAAATCACTATGATGCCGTAGGGAATTTTTAAAAATTTGGAATACTAAAAAACTATGTAGTACGCGTACGCCTATAGTTTTTTAGCATTCCGAATTTTTAAAAGTTAACAACGGCGTCACAGGAATTTTTTGTCCTTTCGTTCCGAGTGTCAATTACCGCTGGGCGTATATTACCTCAGGTTTGTCAATTTTACGGAAGGCGCGATGAGCCAGACACTTTATGAGATTGCGTGCATGAGATTTAAAGTGCATGGAAAAAATTAAATTGTAGGCCTGTCTTAAATTACAAAAACATGCGATAGAACAGTTCGTGAGATAGGCGATAATAAGTCAATACTTATACACATTATACTTACTTACCTTACCGCTATTTAGGATTATTCCGCGTAAACACTTGTAGGATTTGGTGTAAGGTTAGCAAACAGGAAACTTTTCTGCCATTCGTTTAAAGTTTCATTTATCTGATACCGTACGCAAATGCCCTGTAATATAGCTAGATCGGTATTTTTGTCTAAAATGTTTGAAAACCTTTCACAAATTTTTATGAAAATCCTGTTGTAAAAAAGGATAATCCTCTGCGCGACACACAAGCGGCGTTCGGCAATTCAATATTTTTCATCGTTTTGATCGGAATTTTTGACAGGCACATGACTCATTGTTGTAATCAGTACGCCTGACTACGTGTCTGTCAAAAATTCCGACCAAAACGATGGAAAAAATTAAATTACCAAACGCCGCTACAGTACCTAGAGTTCCGCTACCAAATTACGTCCTAACTGGCGCACTAGTAAACAACCTCCGGTGGAGTCGTGGATCTATCCCTCTTCCTCTTTTAACACATAACCAACGAAAAGGGAATTACGCTTGCTTCTCTTAAACCAGAATGGAAAGCACCATAGCAACCAGCTGTATGCCGCGAGGCTTGGCGCTGTGTTGCCGTCTGCTCAATTTTTCCTAGTAAGTTAGAGGAAACCGCCCGACCGCTGACACGAAAGTGCGAAATTATTTTACAATTTTAAATGCAAATTACACAGCCGTATAATTGACGGAACGCTTTATACTTTGTAAACTGATTGACAGCTATCTTCAGGGGTTTTACGAATTTTACGCTATTTTTAATCACAGTGTAAGAGCGCTCTTGGCAACACAGTGTCCCGCCACTGCATTCACAAAATTTCGCCGAGCTCTAGTCATGATATAGTCTATGCAGTTGTTATTCGAATTGTCAGACACACATGAGCTACTGGAGTCAGAATAAAAGTTTATTTCATTAATTTTAGACCTACAACATTTTGCGAAATGATTTAATTTGCCGCAGTTTCGACAGTTATGACCAAAAGCAGGACATTGATTAAGTCCATGCTTTGTCCCACAATTGCGGCATACAAACTGTTTTTCATTACCCTGTGTGTCTCTGAATTGGCTTCCTCGCTTTTGAATTGAACTACTTTGATTGGAATTTGGCTGATGACGTCGTTGGTAATGACTGCCAATGAAGCCGGAACCGAGGCGGCGTGCCTCGCTCTCCTGTCATCGTGACGACTTCCTGTAGCGGCCATTTTCATTTTGGACGAACCATGTGCATGGAAGTTGACTTTTTGGATCGACATGGATGACATTTCATCTGTGAGGCACCGAAGTTGAGTTTTGGCTCTTTCCGCCGCCTTGCAAATTGATACAGTCTTTGGGAGATCTAAGTCTTTAATTTGAAGGAGTCTATCTTTGACAGCAATATCAGTGATGCCCAAGATTAACCGATCTTTAATCAGGCTAGTAGGTATACCGGCACTTGAGCCGACCCCCACTCCTCTCCCTCTGACGCCACAAGCCCCGCCCCTTTTCTGCACATGCGCGAAAACTGCGCATGCGCAGCTGCGCGCGCATCTAGCGGCGCGCGCATCTGTCATCTGTCAACTGTCATCTGTCACCTGTCACCTGTCATCTGTCATACGTCATCTGTCATCTGTCATCTGTCAACTGTCATCTGTCAACTGTCAACTGCCAACTATCAGCTGTCATATGTCAACTGTCATACGTCATCTGTCATACATCATCTGTCATCTGTCATATGTCAGCCGTCATCTGTCATACGTCATCTGTCATACGTCATACGTCAACTGTCACACTCTTGGGCGTTAGCTACTTTGGTCTTAACTACTTATGGTCTTAACTACTTTGGGCTGTAACTACTTGGGGCTTTAACTACTTGGGGCTTTAACTACTTGGGCATCAACTACTTGGGCACTATCTATTTGGGGCCTAACTGCGTCGGACTTTAGTACTAATCTTTAAAATATTATTATTTCACGAATATGACGTCAAAAACTTTTTCTTTATTTTTGCACATGCTAGGATTCGAACCCGGACATAGATGTTGGAATATCAGCGCTCTAACCGACCTGGCTATTGGCTTCACATAAAATAGTGTGCTGATGGGATATAGACTTACAGCTAGAAGAGCCATCGTTTGCAATTAGAAATGTAATATACGCAACGTTTTCAAATGGTCTTATAAGCCATGTATAAAAGTATGACAACAATCACCAATCATTTAAGATATGTCAACTACCACCAGGCCCTTGTTAAATGCTAAAATAAAAATTTAGCATACGTCACATGTTCAAAATGGCCTTATAAGGCATGTGTAAAAGCAAGGCAGCTGTCGCCAGTCATTTAAGATATATCAACTGTCACTTGTCACTTATCAAACATCAAAATTAATATTTGACATACATCACGTGTTCAACGTGATGCAACAAATCGTTTGTAAAAACCCGAAGTCAATCAATCAACACGTTTGTGAGCTACCGCTTATATGAAAATTTTGGTGTTAGATGGAAGGCATAAAGACCATTAGATATATAAAAAGAGCAAGGTCCTTTAGACAATTACTCTAGCGCTGACCAAAAGGGCCTTAAAATTTGTTTTCTTCGAAGGGGACTAAGGGTAGGAGTAGTAAAATACATACCCCAAATTTCATCGAAATCCGCCAAGCCGTTTAGGCGCTAGAGGGCTACAAAGGTGTTTAAGGCACCAGGAGCACAGAAATGCGAGAAAACTAAATTACGGATAGCGCTTAAACGATAAGTGTTGGAGAATTAAAATTTTGGCGTTAGATAGAGGCCAGAAAGACCATGAGATATACAGGTTCAAAAACCCCAAAAATATTAAAGCCATTTCGGCGATTTCTCTGACGCCGGCCAAAAGGGCCTTAAAATTTGTTTGCTTCGCTAGGGACTAAGGGTAGGAGTAATAAAAGACATACCCCAAATCTCATCGAAATCCGGGAAGCCGTTTAGACGCTAGAGGGTTACAAAGGCGTTTAAGGTATCAGGAGCATAGAAATGGGAGAAGTTAAATACAAAACTAAATTACGGCTAGCGTCTAAACGACAAAAAGGATTTTTGCTGAAATCTTGAATTTTTCTCCGAAAATCTGCTTTAAACAAGCCGCCTTTAAATCGCCCTTATCCAAAATTTAGGACAGTCATACTGAAGACATATGTCACGTAAAACACTTTCAAAAGGAGCAAGAGTTGGAGATGCGGAACATTCGAGAAAGAACGCATCATCAGTGGAATAGTACTGAACAAAGCGAACTAAAATGACTCAGCACGAGGAAAGGCCAACGCAACAGCCGTTTTCCGTACCTAGCGGTGCCATTCTGGGTAAAGTGGTTTGAAGTCAAGTCATGATGACTCAGCAAGCACTAGAATTTTCTAGCAAGTACAATGATCATGCATTTTAATGTAAAGCGCAGATAGTTACTATCAGGTCGGCGGGGTGTCGTTATAAGTCATGGATAAAAGTATGGCGGCCATCACCAGTCATTTAAGATATATCAACTGTCATCTGTCACTCGTCAAACGCCAAAATAAAAATTTAACATACGGTACATGTTCAAAATGACGTTATAAGTCATGCGTAAAAGTATGGCAACTGTCACCAGTCATTTAAGATATGTCAACTACCACCAGGCACTTGTCAAATGTCAAAGTAGGAATTTAACGTAGGTCACGTGTTCAAAATAACATTATAAGACATGCGTAAAAGCATGATAGCTGTCACCTGTCATTTAAGATATGTCAACTGTCACTTGTCAGTTGTTAAATGTTAAAACTAATATTTGACATACATCACGTGTTCAACGTGACGTAACAAATCGTTTGGAAAAAACCGAAGTCAATCGATCAACTCGTTCGTGTGCTATCGCTGAGTAAGTCCAATACCTTATTGGCTGAAAAGAATTAGTCAATCTTCCTATTAGTTAAACTATTTTAAACATCCCCTCAGGCTACTGCTAAAGCCCCACAAAACCGCCTTCAATGTAGCGGCCATTGTCAAGGATCTTTGCGTATTAAGATATAAAGCAGTATACCTCGTATGTTAAATTATAGTTGGTGAGGGCTTCCGGTCGGTCTTATTTTATGACTGAGTGATAAATACAAAAGTAGGGCAGCTGTTACAAACCATTATACTGGTATAAAGTAAAAAGCATGCCCTTAAGCTAATGTAGGTATATCAATTATAAAATAACACCTTAACAGAGCTGCCAGGCGTGAACTGATCCCTCAAGCGCGCTCCAGCTCGATTTTTTTGGATAAAAACGATCCCCCAAAGCAAAAACCCATAGAACTTCAGTAAAAACATACATTTATATGTATATGGTTATTTATTTTAAATCAAACATATTACAATATACAATATACAATAGTACAAAATAGCTTTTCGTCTTCTGATGATGATGATACTGTGATGTTCCCATCTTAGTGTTTCAGCAGCTTGGACAATCCTCGGTTTATAGTCTTTATTTAATTGGAGCTGACATACTACAAACAGCTAGAAAACAGCTAAATCAGATCCTGTTTCGGGGAAACAACTTCGAAACGGCTACTAAACTGCTAAAAATGTCAAAAGTCGAAGGCCCCTTTTAGCAATTGTTACGCGCTACAGGTGTTGGTTGTGAGTGTTAAAGGGTAAGAACGTCTTACGTCATTTAGAGAAAACCCTACACTAATATGTTGCGTTGCTCAAAAGTTATAGGATTCTCTGTTTCTTCTTATATCCGTAGGGTTCTGAGCTTCCATCATGTAAAAATTTTCTTTTTGTTGAATTAGGTCTGTAGAGCTTGATTTCTGTGTTTGTTGTCACGGTATGTTCCTGGGTTCGCCGAATGTTCCTGGATATAACTGGTATTGGCTCTGTCTTCTTCTCCAATACCATATCCTTAATTGTGTCGAAGTTTATCCATTTTGATACAGCATAATTTATGGATATACCTTTAACTTTGCAAACTACCTTGTCAGAGCCGGTGTTTGTAGCATGAACTGTGTAAGCGTAATTTTTTGGACCGCCACTTACAAATTCTTTAATATAACTACCAGGTCCGTAACCTTCCAACTCGTCCGTTAAATCTCCGACAAATTGGCCTGTTGCCACATCCAATTCGCCAGGGGTGGAAATATAGATAACGGAATCAGTGTCATAATACAGAACTCGGTCACCTAGGGTCTCTAAATAGGAATATAATTTTAAGCGGGCCTGAGCAGTCACATACGACGCAATAGCCACATTAACTGTAGTTAAGGGATCAAACGAATCTTCGGTGTGTTCATAAGAAACGACTAGAGTCTTTTCGTTAACAGGAAGAATTCCATTAATAGAAAGTCCGGGGTTACGAAGCATAGCAAAGAATTCTGAAGGATCGTTTACAACTCGGGTCTTTGGCTGATTTTCTCGCTGTCCAAATTTACCCCAGAAAGAATTTAAAATAAGTTTGGCCTGTGATCTTAGACCGGGATTTTCGAGTATTTGATGGTATTGTAGCTTAATATCCTCTCTTTCAAAAAATTCCTCAATGTAACGATTTTTCTCCTCTTCTGTTTCGCAGTCTTTCGGCCATCCTGATGCTTCCTGCTTAATTTTAAGAAACGTGTTCATCATGGCCGTAAATAATCCTTCTTCGCCCGTCTCCCTATTTAATCTTTGAACATTATATTTCCAAATTTCGTGTATTTTCAATATCCGGTACCCTTTTTCAACAGCTTTTCGAACTTCGTCCATGACCCACGTACCTTCAAGTGCACGTTCTTCTGAATTATGCTTACATTCATTGAGATTCATTTCCTGGCCACATTTTCGGCAGAGAACAAACATAAGTTTATCGTTCATCTTTAATGGTAACACGGGATGATAGAGGTCCCGGGGAGGAAGAATAACACATTTTATAAGACCATCTACGGTATTTAGGTCCAACTTCCTACACTCGTCGTTCCCAACAAATATCACGGGATGACCTATCGGAAACTTGCCGGTTTTGTACACAAACGGGTACAAAGAACACACATCCGCATAGCGAATGCATTCGCCCTCTTTAGCTATATAATATTCCCAAACGTTTCCGGTACGACCACCATAAAAAGCATCTCTGGGATTTAGAGGACTCATAATTAGAAGGGGGTGTGCTTGGGTATAATTTCTAATCTCAGGATTTTCTTCTATCAGTTTTCTAAATTTACACTCCCACATTTCGTTAACCGTAAAACCAAATTCCTTTAATCTTTCAATTTTTGCTTCGGTGGCTTCAAAACGTAAATTTAAAGTTATTGTAGGGTCGTCATAAAGAGGATCGTCTCTACCAAACTTGTAACATTTGGGGCAGCCGTGCCAATAACAGCCCTGGAATTCAAAAACCTCATTGGTATCGCCACAATAACCATCAACCTTCACTCCACGTAAAACGGCTTCTTCACCTTTGGCGGCATGTAAAATCTGGATTCCTCTCTGTTTTTCCTCCCATAATAACCACTCAGTTGCAATTTTGCTTTGGTTATCTTTCCATCGATATCCGTTCTTAGGGATAATCCCAATTGTGTTTGGTTTAAGAAAATTCCTTCTAAAAACCTTATTACAACACGAAGCAATCGTAGTAGCTTCTGTGAAGGGGCAAACATTAGTTGTGGTAAGCAGTTGTTGTCGGAATTTCAAACACGCTGCGGCTAAAATCTCTACGTCGGAAATACAGTAGCCAATAAGTTCCTTTTGCATATCAAGCTCCAGCTCGATTTTTTTGGATAAAAACGATCCCCCAAAGCAAAAACCCATAGAACTTCAGTAAAAACATACATTTATATGTATATGGTTATTTATTTTAAATCAAACATATTACAATATACAATATACAATAGTACAAAATAGCTTTTCGTCTTCTGATGATGATGATACTGTGATGTTCCCATCTTAGTGTTTCAGCAGCTTGGACAATCCTCGGTTTATAGTCTTTATTTAATTGGAGCTGACATACTACAAACAGCTAGAAAACAGCTAAATCAGATCCTGTTTCGGGGAAACAACTTCGAAACGGCTACTAAACTGCTAAAAATGTCAAAAGTCGAAGGCCCCTTTTAGCAATTGTTACGCGCTACAGGTGTTGGTTGTGAGTGTTAAAGGGTAAGAACGTCTTACGTCATTTAGAGAAAACCCTACACTAATATGTTGCGTTGCTCAAAAGTTATAGGATTCTCTGTTTCTTCTTATATCCGTAGGGTTCTGAGCTTCCATCATGTAAAAATTTTCTTTTTGTTGAATTAGGTCTGTAGAGCTTGATTTCTGTGTTTGTTGTCACGGTATGTTCCTGGGTTCGCCGAATGTTCCTGGATATAACTGGTATTGGCTCTGTCTTCTTCTCCAATACCATATCCTTAATTGTGTCGAAGTTTATCCATTTTGATACAGCATAATTTATGGATATACCTTTAACTTTGCAAACTACCTTGTCAGAGCCGGTGTTTGTAGCATGAACTGTGTAAGCGTAATTTTTTGGACCGCCACTTACAAATTCTTTAATATAACTACCAGGTCCGTAACCTTCCAACTCGTCCGTTAAATCTCCGACAAATTGGCCTGTTGCCACATCCAATTCGCCAGGGGTGGAAATATAGATAACGGAATCAGTGTCATAATACAGAACTCGGTCACCTAGGGTCTCTAAATAGGAATATAATTTTAAGCGGGCCTGAGCAGTCACATACGACGCAATAGCCACATTAACTGTAGTTAAGGGATCAAACGAATCTTCGGTGTGTTCATAAGAAACGACTAGAGTCTTTTCGTTAACAGGAAGAATTCCATTAATAGAAAGTCCGGGGTTACGAAGCATAGCAAAGAATTCTGAAGGATCGTTTACAACTCGGGTCTTTGGCTGATTTTCTCGCTGTCCAAATTTACCCCAGAAAGAATTTAAAATAAGTTTGGCCTGTGATCTTAGACCGGGATTTTCGAGTATTTGATGGTATTGTAGCTTAATATCCTCTCTTTCAAAAAATTCCTCAATGTAACGATTTTTCTCCTCTTCTGTTTCGCAGTCTTTCGGCCATCCTGATGCTTCCTGCTTAATTTTAAGAAACGTGTTCATCATGGCCGTAAATAATCCTTCTTCGCCCGTCTCCCTATTTAATCTTTGAACATTATATTTCCAAATTTCGTGTATTTTCAATATCCGGTACCCTTTTTCAACAGCTTTTCGAACTTCGTCCATGACCCACGTACCTTCAAGTGCACGTTCTTCTGAATTATGCTTACATTCATTGAGATTCATTTCCTGGCCACATTTTCGGCAGAGAACAAACATAAGTTTATCGTTCATCTTTAATGGTAACACGGGATGATAGAGGTCCCGGGGAGGAAGAATAACACATTTTATAAGACCATCTACGGTATTTAGGTCCAACTTCCTACACTCGTCGTTCCCAACAAATATCACGGGATGACCTATCGGAAACTTGCCGGTTTTGTACACAAACGGGTACAAAGAACACACATCCGCATAGCGAATGCATTCGCCCTCTTTAGCTATATAATATTCCCAAACGTTTCCGGTACGACCACCATAAAAAGCATCTCTGGGATTTAGAGGACTCATAATTAGAAGGGGGTGTGCTTGGGTATAATTTCTAATCTCAGGATTTTCTTCTATCAGTTTTCTAAATTTACACTCCCACATTTCGTTAACCGTAAAACCAAATTCCTTTAATCTTTCAATTTTTGCTTCGGTGGCTTCAAAACGTAAATTTAAAGTTATTGTAGGGTCGTCATAAAGAGGATCGTCTCTACCAAACTTGTAACATTTGGGGCAGCCGTGCCAATAACAGCCCTGGAATTCAAAAACCTCATTGGTATCGCCACAATAACCATCAACCTTCACTCCACGTAAAACGGCTTCTTCACCTTTGGCGGCATGTAAAATCTGGATTCCTCTCTGTTTTTCCTCCCATAATAACCACTCAGTTGCAATTTTGCTTTGGTTATCTTTCCATCGATATCCGTTCTTAGGGATAATCCCAATTGTGTTTGGTTTAAGAAAATTCCTTCTAAAAACCTTATTACAACACGAAGCAATCGTAGTAGCTTCTGTGAAGGGGCAAACATTAGTTGTGGTAAGCAGTTGTTGTCGGAATTTCAAACACGCTGCGGCTAAAATCTCTACGTCGGAAATACAGTAGCCAATAAGTTCCTTTTGCATATCAAAATGATCAGACTTGTGTTCTTCATACCATTCCAGAAATTTAGAGCGATCGTCCTCCTTCATCGTGTCGGGGGAGTAAAATTCCATCGGAGGAAGGAGACCTACGTAGTTTTGGTTCACTTTTTTATTGAAAAGATGAGGGAAATATCCCTTTTTAAAGTTATCTCCCAATCCGAAAGCTTTGGGGAGTTTTGCTAAGGCCATAGGGAAGTAGTTTAGTGAGTCTATAAACTTAACATTTCCAACTTGCATTAGGATAATTTTTGTCCCTCTCATTATTAATTCGGGGGTTAAATCAGTCTCTGTCAAAACATAATTTAAAATAAATTGGTGATCAAAAGCCTGACCGTTATGAGCTAATACAATTACATCCTTGAATTTCTTCCTTAGCTGTAATAAGTGTTGCGTAAATGAGGCAACAGGGTTTAAACCCTGAAGTTTTTGTAATCTAACCCCACATTTCTTACAAATAACGATCTCAGAGTTCATACACTCGTCACAATATTGTTTAAATACGCAAAGGTTAGCTTTATGAAGCAACACGCCTGCACCAATCTCTTCCTCTTGCTGCGTTTCCAAGTCATAAAATACGAAGATGGTATCTTTAACTTTAGGCTTTCCATTGTCTCGTTGAATATGGCACAGATGATTCTCTGGTACATGGATATAACAGATCTTGCAAAATATCTCACCACAGGTGTGTTTTCTGTTTCCTTTTACTACTTTAAAACACTGCTCACAGCTCCTGACTTCGGCACAGACAGTGCTTTTTTCCAAAGATCCTGCAGCTAGATGCTTGTTATAACACGTTTCTCCTCTGAAATATCGTCGATAAGAAGAGCATTTCACTCTTACTTGATATTCTGTACATTTTGGAGACTGCAAACAACCAGGACATGTTCCACCACAGCTGTGTTTATGTTTATGATCATAAGGACTAAAACAGTGCTCACAAAAATAGTTAGAGCAAAATGCCGCTGTAAGTGAGGTTATGACGTTAAAGTGTGATTCATAATGCAGCAGATTTAGTCTTTGGTTGCTGTTAGACGTACCCTCAAAAATAACGTCTCTTCCCTTCGAACTATAACTGTAGACAACAATTTTATAGTCCTTAAGATGTTCTTGAAACTTTTCCAGCTCTATCATTCCAGCACCCCCTTCAGGAATTGTAAGTCCAACGCATTCCAGCAAAGTCTTTGTCCTCCTCGTCTGAATTTTTCCAATATCTCTTCTAATTTTACTTAATTCAGGATCCTTATTTACAGAAGCCATCGCAACCACTAGAGCACGTGGTAAACATAAATTATCCTTGTTGGTAATTGTTATAATTCCTCTTCTCATGCCACATTCTTCGGTAAAACTATTGTATTTCTTTCCTCTTCCTTTGCCGGTTGGTAGTCGCACACTTGTGACTTTAAGACAAAATGACTGTGTTT
This sequence comes from Philopedon plagiatum, assembly GCA_963971165.1. Lineage (NCBI taxonomy): Eukaryota > Metazoa > Arthropoda > Insecta > Coleoptera > Curculionidae > Philopedon > Philopedon plagiatum. The sequence continues at coordinate 69,194,637 of OZ020193.1, forward strand.
AAACCCGCGGAATTAGACTGATAAACGTTGCTAATAACATTCCAAACGTCTTCGTAATTGATTTGTTCTGCAGGCCTAAATCGAATCCACCCTTCACCGCGACTAAAGTCCTTAGAACAAAAACTAAAACCAACATGGTCTGACGCTTGTAATCCTTCTGTGGCCTTTTGAATTACCTGCTGTATAGCATCTCTCACCCAGCCAACTGGTTCAGTTCCTTCTGGCACAGGCTTTAACTGAAATTCCACCGCACGACCTGTAACATTGTATCTTCGCACCTTTTGAATAGAGTCCCTAATAACAATGAACTTTTCCATTTTAACTAGATACGTCCGTACACTTCAAGAGACTAATGTGAAATGACTAGACGGCTGTTTGTCACCTCTATTTAAAACCTCGGTTTTGTAGAAAAAAGTGCGTTCAGAAAGCAGGGGGTGCGTTCCGAAAACCAACTGAAGTTCTGCAAAAAGAGTTTAAGGTTTAGTATGCAGGAAAATTAAATTACTAAGTGCTTACGAGCAGTATTAATAGATACGAAACCAGGACCCGGCGGCCATGAAGAATGTTACCTGAAACGAAAGTTTAAGGAATTACTATGCAGCAGAATAACATGGAAATGTCGGTGTTCACACCTTTCAAATAGTTTATTACATAATTACGGTAATGCATGTCTATAATAATTAAACAATTTTACTCCACACCTTTTTAGGAAAAAAGAAAGATAATTGTACCGTCACTACTTTTCTAAAATTAATAGTTTCAATTGAATATTCTTAGTGTCTGTAACAAAGAAACAGTTATCACAAACTTATCTATTACCACTTTTTCTGTACATTTTTTATGGGTTAGATAAAAATATTTTTGATACTTACGAGACGAAAATAAATTTCAAAAGTTCTATTGCACTTAAGTATCGAAGGTGATGCCGCTCCCCAGATGTGGGAGCTGTACTCTAGGTTAGGTCTGGTTTGGGAAACATAGAGAGTGTAAGTTGGATGGGGAGAAGTATTTTCTGGTTCGAAAGAGAAGCTTTTTAACTGTCGATGGGGCTACTGAAGTAATGTGTTTGTGCCAGCTGAGATCAGGTTCGAAAGCGACGCCAACGAGAAAGAAGGTTTCGTTTACATTCATGGTACTAATACTTCGTCAGAATTTGAATCTGAAGAGTTACTGACCAGGAAGGCTTTTCAGACTGCAGATGATGATACCTGTAATAAGGAAACAGCTACCTGGATAGTACCCCCACCACTTATTTTGAGTATTAATCTATCTTTATTACATTTAAACGTTCAGTCTTAGTTGACCAGTTGAAGCGAGCACAATGTCTAGAGAGTGCTTTTGGGGAAGACCCTGCGATTGTAGCGAGTGTCAGCCGGAGCTATAGGAAAAATGTGAAATATGTTTAGACCAGGATGGATATAAAGTGGGTGGGAAACGAAGAAAAGATCGCAAGAACATCACATATTACGACTTTAAAACTTATTGTTATGAATGTTATCAGGAAGATATCGGACAATATGAACAAGCAAGATATGAATTATTAAAGGCAATAGTTGAGAGTCCAGTTCAGCCAGAACAAAAATTTTTTAAATCACAGACAGAGGAAGATATTCGTGCAAGGCTTTTAGGATGTTTTCGTGCCGAGTTAAAACAGATAAGATTTGCGCTAAGTGGAACACCTGATGTGGTCAAGATAGAGTTTTCCATTAGTTTTAATTCGGGAAAAGAACGAAAGAACTTTAAAATGCAGGAAATGGAGTTGCCTAAACGAGGAGATTTAGTGGAGTGGTTTACCAAAACTGTCATCGAAGCGCTAGTTACACAAATTCAAACATACCAAGCACCTATTTGGTTCCTAAATCTTAGCGCACACATTAATCTACGTAATCTACGAGGATGTCGATCATATACAGAAACGCCTGCTGAGGCACGAAGAAGGGAGTGGTGCAGACGAAATTTGTAACTTAGGTAGAATGACTCGGTAAGACATGTTCAGTATACCGCCAACCGTCAAGCGAGTAGCATGGCGGAAATATTAAAAATTATTCTTGCCAACATTGAAGAAGTATTTAGTCGAAACCAGTATTATGGGTCCTGTTTACCTGCAACTTTAATGGTTTGGGAACTTGCTAAAAAATATAATGTACATGTAGAACCAAAATGTGGAAAGATTTTCTATGAGGAAATAGGAGCCAACATTCATTTTTGGAATGTGTTTGAAGGAGAAATTTACGATCCTACCATCAAAGTTATAATAGTATATTTCATTACCAGTCCGGAAAAAAGGATTTTTCTGTGCGCGCTTGACAAATTCTCGTGTGAGGCGCAGCCGAACACGGGAAGTCAAGCAAGCACGGAAAATCCATTTCTGGACGTGTAATGAACGATATTTTTTATTATACTTCTTTGAAAACGATAACATAAAACAAAATATAACATAAAAAAATACATGCATACAAAATAAACTTGGAATATTTTTATTTTCACAACTGTTATCGGAATTTAAAAAAAAAAACTACTAGAGTAATTAAAAATTAACTATTAATAATGAAAGATGCCACTTTTTCAGGTTGAGAGAACATTTTATTAGAATGAATTTAATTGACAGAAAATTAACAACGCTGACAATATGGTCTTTGGCAGGTATGATGCGTTTTCATGGTAACTTTCAAATCATTTAAAAGGTGATTTAAATTTGTCTATGTCAGATAAGATTGACAAAACGTCAAAAAATATATTTCAGAAATTCATCTAAATATTCAAATATTTACGAAATAAAATACAAAATAGGTACATATTAAATATCAGATAGCATATAGACTTTCTTGAGTTTAGTTTATTTTCCTATACCTATATTTCTATTTTAAAGCCAAAAAATAGTCGGTATCTTCATTCAGCACACTGAAAGAACTGGAGACCAGGAAAATTTTTCCGTGCGCTCTTTCCGTGCGCTAGCCCGAAAAAGCCCATCTTACATTATTACTAAAACAGATGAAAATAAGGTGTTTTCAAAGAAGTATAATAAAAAACATATGATGCCATCCGTAGACCTTACGAAGTTTGTGTACAAAGAAGATACTAGTATAAGCACAGATATGGAGGCAGCAGTCATGTTGGATATTTTTAATCAGTTCCAGAGAACAAACACAACACACCAATACTTTTCCAACGCTCCAGATAAACTTAAAACTCTTAGAAAAATTATCCATAGAAATGTAGCTAGATGTATGAAATAAAGAATTAAACTAAGTCTTTTATATGTTTTATTACCTGAAACAATCAAACCTAACCTCAATAAATATTCTATCACAGGTGGTACAAAATTATTCGAAACTTAAACGATTCTCAGCCTCAGGCGAGATAACAGGTTGTGTTTCCAAAAGATTCGAGCTTTTCTCATGGCGTTTGTCTTTGTGTTGTGTGACGTCCCGTTAACGCCCTGTGAACCCCCTATTGTTGTCCGATTACTGCCCTGTTGTTGTCTGGTTAACGTCCGGTTGCTGTCCGGATAACGTCATGCCGTTATCCTGTATGTGTTATAACGAGGTTTTGATGGATAAAAGGGCATGTTCAGATTAAAGGTTTTAGTGGATAACTGGATGTCATAGTAATAAGATGTATGCCAATAAGATAAAGTATCAGCTTCTGGAAACACCAGCTGTTAAATATGGCCTAAGGACAGAGGGGTCTAAGTTCTTTCTGGGAAATATCCCTGTTGTAATAAAAGATAACGTTCTCATAATAGGGAAAGAAACATTTTTGCTGACGGATGGGCTGTTTAATTTATTAGCTACAAATCAACCAGTAAAATTAATTCAAATGATTTGATTAATTATAAGAAGCTTTTATTGATTACACATGCACACCGAAAGGGCTTCAATAGGAACGAGAACATTTTAGCCTCCAAAGGTTGGAAATATACCCATATCATTTCCAAACTGTTTCCTCCTAAAAGAAGTTATATCTCAAGAATGGAGGGTAAGGCGGAAAAGGAAAAACCCGAAATGGAGAACCAAAAAACCCTAATGAAAAAATTATGTAAATTTGAAAGTCAAAAGACACTCACCGCTGAAGAATGCGACTATCGAAGTAAGGAAGAATATGGGGAAGAAAATGAAAAAGATGTAGAAACGGATGCAGTAGAAGAATACGATGATGTTAATGAGCTGGTAGACCGTCTGAAGTATTTAGAACAAAACAATACTTCGGGGGTTAACACCCCTAAAGTAATGGCGATTCTTAAGGAACTTGAAAGACTCGGCGTTATAGAATTTTATTAGTGCTAATAATTTTTTGAGATCATCCTGTATAATTTATGTTGAAATAAAAGTATTAGAAATTGCTGTTGGTATTTATTTAAACACCCTGTAAAACCTTAGATATATTAAAAAAAAGAAATTATGCCTTAAATTATGTAACCGACTAAGGGTCTTATATCTAAATATAGCTGCCGTTAATACAAAAGGTTTTATTCTAAAACTTTTAAAACTAAAACAAAGTCCGTTTCAAAACTCTTGAAACAATAATAACGTTGATTTTCTTATGCTAGATCTTATATTTTCGAAAAACTGGGTAGTTGAAAGAGATTCTTTTTGTTTCGTATGCTAAGGCTTAGATTTTCGAAAAACTGTGTGGTTGAGATTATTTTTAGCACTACCATTTTGTGGGTATTTGTAAAACGTGTTTTTCAAAATACCGCACAGAAAAGTGCATACCCAAGCAAACGCTCTCCTTATTGGAAGATGAATCTACATATTTTGAAAAATTTACAACTACTTTTTTATTTAAGACGACAGTATGTGATTAGACAGTATAAAAAGAATAACAAGGGCCTCCAAAAGACGCTGGAAGATAGTTTCACAGCTCAAACTGCCCCTTTTGTAGGGAGGTCTTACAAATCAAGCTCCACTATCTTGATCCTCAGTGAGGATGTCTAAAGGGCCATAATATATTCTGAGTATACAGATATAACAATAAATCGCTAAATGGTTCAGAGAAAAATTTCTCGCACCATTTGAGGATATTATTGAATAATATGAAAGACATATTTTAAACAGTACAGCAACTAGCACCGCTAGTTGAGATTTTCGAAAAATTTTGTCAGTCGAAAGGCCTTTTTGACCTTTACCCAATACCCCAAATATTCTCTGCTCCATTATTACCGTTAGGGTACTAATATGTAAGACATATTTTAAACAGTCATGTCTCAAGTAACGTAAGTAGTCAAAATTGGTTCCTTTATAGAGTCAAAATAAGAGAACGCGTAACAGAGCAAACGCAAAAATTTTTTAGTTGAAACATGGCCGATGGATGGTTCTTTAATAGCCAACAGGCGACAATTAACCCTGGTCATATCCATAGGACATATGGAAAACACTGTATATACCAAACTCCTTTAAGGTGTCAACCCCCTTTGTACAGAGGAATTACCGAACACCGGAGTCAGTACGTCTCCCCTCGGAAGGGTACCTGGCGTGTTTCCATGCGGAAAAAAGTCAACCACCCCTTTATACCCTGAAGGAGCCGGCGCACTAACAACAATAGTGAACATACCGAAATCACTTTGAATATTTTTTTTAATTTTCAAACTAGTAGACGTGTGAAGTCGTACTTGACATGCAAACATTTTCTGTAAAAATAAAAGATCTTGACTGAGGGTTGAGGTTGGGCAGCGATTGGCATTTTTCGTTATTACTTAACCTTATAGAACTATTGGCATATGTAGCAGACAAACGAGCAAATTATTTTGTAGAAATAATAAAATCGTTTTTACACAGTTAAAAAGGCGCAACTATAATTTTTACTAATAGGTCTATGTTGCATACAGACAGACTTGTGATATTTTTTCTACCATAAACACAAATTACTAATTTTTGCTAAATCATAATACAACACGATAAATTTCCATCGCAGAATTCCTACTATCACTAATTTTTATTTGTTTCTTGATATAATACATAGAAATAAATGTACTTACCAAATAATATTACACACACTTTACAACACAATATAACAAAGCACGCGTCTATTTTTAACGAACTGGCTGTTCTCAAGGAAAGTTTTCGAGCGACTGCTGGATCGCTCGACGGTTTCTCGATTAAGAACACGTCTAAAGCACGGAAAACGCGTCGAAACGTATCTAAACTAATAATAGAATATCTCCGTTTGGTTTGTGTAGTATGATTGCTGCTGTGTATCGCTTGCCTTATTTGGCTCGCTTTGCCTAGCAATGCTGCTGCAATCTTTCTGGCGTGTTGCCAATATTGTGGTGTACGAGATATAAAAATATTAGAATATACGAGGTGAAGTATATCTTACTACGCAAAGATCATTGACAATGGTCACTTGTTAACAGATGTTGATGCCATTATTTGTACACAACAACCACACTACGTCTACAAAACGTTGACACAACGTCTACACCACGCCTACAAAACGCCAACACGGCGCAAAACACCTACACAACAATAAGACAAACGTCATACAAACTTAACGCAAATATTAGAATATACGGGGTGATGTATATCTTACTACGCAAAGATCCTTGACAACGGACACTGCATTGCAGGGTTGTGGGGCTTTAGCAGTAATTACATATTCGCGCCTCGAACACGCGTCTAATCCGCTAACGATTGTCCGAAACTCTGAACACCTACCACTACGCTTACTAATACTTCCCTCTTTATCCGAAAATCTGTCCAGTAGCGGCTAGCGTCTAAACGGCTTAACGGATTTCGATGAGATTTGGGGTTTGTATTTTATTGCCCCCATCCTTAGTCCATATCGAAGCAAACAAATTTTAAGGCCTTTTTGGTTGGCGCCAGAGAAATCGTCGAAATGGCTTTAATATTTTTGAGGTTTTTGAACCTGTATATCTCATGGTCTTTCTGACTTCTATCTAACACCAAAATTTTAATTCTTCAACACTTATCGTTTAAGCGCTAGCCGTAATTTAGTTTTTATTTAACTTCTTACATTTCTATGCTCCTGATGCTTTAAAAACCTTTGTAGCCCTCTAGTGCCTAAACGGCTTGATGGATTTCGATGAAATTTGGGGTATGTATTTTATTGCTCCTACCCTTAGTCCCTATCGAAGCAAACAAATTTTAAGGCCCTTTTGGTCAGCGCTAGAGTAATTGTCTAAAGGACCTTGTTCTTTTGTGGGTTTTTAAGCCTATCTATCTAATGGTCTTCATGCCTTCCATCTAGCACCAAAAATTTTCATATAAGCGATAGCTCACAAACGAGTTGATTGATTGACTTCGGGTTTTTCCATACGATTTGTTGCGTCATGTTGAACACGTGATGTATGTCAAATATTAATTTTGATGTTTGATAAATGACAAGTGGCAGTTGATATATATTAAATGCTGGGTGACAGCTGGCATGCTTTTACGCATGCCTTATAAGGTTATTTTGAGCATGCGACGTATGCTAAATTTTTCTTTGGACGTTTAACAAGGGCCTGGTGGTAGTTGGCATATCTTAAATGGCTGGTGACAGCTAACATACTTTTATACGTGGCTTATAAGATCCTTTTGAACACGTTACGTTGTTAAATTTTTCTTTTGGCATTTCACAAGCGACAGTTGACATATCTTAAATGACAGGTGACAGCTGCCATACTTTTACGCATGACTTATAACGTCATTTTGAACATGTACCGTATGTTAAATTTTTATTTTGGCGTTTGACGAGTGACAGATGACAGTTGACATATCTTAAATGACTGGTGATGGCCGCCATACTTTTATCCATGACTTATAACGACGCCCCGCCGGCCTGATAGTAACTATCTGCGCTTTACATTAAAATGCATGATCATTGTACTTGCTAGAAAATTCTAGTACTTGCTGAATCATCATGACTTGACTTCAAACCACTTTACCCAGAATGGCACCGCTAGGTACGGAAAACGGCTGTTGCGTTGGCCTTTCCTCGTGCTGAGTCATTTTAGCTCGCTTTGTCCAGTACTATTCCACTGATGATGCGTTCTTTCTCGAATGTTCCGCATCTCCAACTCTTGCTCCTTTTGAAAGTGTTTTACGTGACATATGTCTTCAGTATGACTGTCCTAAATTTTGGATAAGGGCGATTTAAAGGCGGCTTGTTTAAAGCAGATTTTCGGAGAAAAATTCAAGATTTCAGCAAAAATCCTTTCTGTCGTTTAGACGCTAGCCGTAATTTAGTTTTGTATTTAACTTCTCCCATTTCTATGCTCCTGATACCTTAAACGCCTTTGTAACCCTCTAGCGTCTAACGGCTTCCCGGATTTCGATGAGATTTGGGGTATGTCTTTTATTACTCCTACCCTTAGTCCCTAGCGAAGCAAACAAATTTTAAGGCCCTTTTGGCCGGCGTCAGAGAAATCGCCGAAATGGCTTTAATATTTTTGGGGTTTTTGAACCTGTATATCTCATGGTCTTTCTGGCCTCTATCTAACGCCAAAATTTTAATTCTCCAACACTTATCGTTTAAGCGCTATCCGTAATTTAGTTTTCTCGCATTTCTGTGCTCCTGGTGCCTTAAACACCTTTGTAGCCCTCTAGCGCCTAAACGGCTTGGCGGATTTCGATGAAATTTGGGGTATGTATTTTATTACTCCTACCCTTAGTCCCCATCGAAGAAAACAAATTTTAAGGCCCTTTTGGTCAGCGCTAGAGTAATTGTCTAAAGGACCTTGCTCTTTTTATATATCTAATGGTCTTTATGCCTTCCATCTAACACCAAAATTTTCATATAAGCGGTAGCTCACAAACGTGTTGATTGATTGACTTCGGGTTTTTACAAACGATTTGTTGCATCACGTTGAACACGTGATGTATGTCAAATATTAATTTTGATGTTTGATAAGTGACAAGTGACAGTTGATATATCTTAAATGACTGGCGACAGCTGCCTTGCTTTTACACATGCCTTATAAGGCCATTTTGAACATGTGACGTATGCTAAATTTTTATTTTAGCATTTAACAAGGGCCTGGTGGTAGTTGACATATCTTAAATGATTGGTGATTGTTGTCATACTTTTATACATGGCTTATAAGACCATTTGAAAACGTTGCGTATATTACATTTCTAATTGCAAACGATGGCTCTTCTAGCTGTAAGTCTATATCCCATCAGCACACAATTTTATGTGAAGCCAATAGCCAGGTCGGTTAGAGCGCTGATATTCCAACATCTATGTCCGGGTTCGAATCCTAGCATGTGCAAAAAGAAAGAAAAAGTTTTTGACGTCATATTCGTGAAATAATAATATTTTAAAGATTAGTACTAAAGTCCGACGCAGTTAGGCCCCAAATAGATAGTGCCCAAGTAGTTGATGCCCAAGTAGTTAAAGCCCCAAGTAGTTAAAGCCCCAAGTAGTTACAGCCCAAAGTAGTTAAGACCATAAGTAGTTAAGACCAAAGTAGCTAACGCCCAAGAGTGTGACAGTTGACGTATGACGTATGACAGATGACGTATGACAGATGACGGCTGACATATGACAGATGGCAGATGACAGATGATGTATGACAGATGACGTATGACAGTTGACATATGACAGCTGATAGTTGGCAGTTGACAGTTGACAGATGACAGTTGACAGATGACAGATGACGTATGACAGATGACAGGTGACAGGTGACAGATGACAGGTGACAGATGACAGATGCGCGCGCCGCTAGATGCGCGCGCAGCCGCGCATGCGCAGTTTTCGCGCATGCGCAGAAAAGGGGGCGGGGCTTGTGACGTCAGAGGGAGAGGAGTGGGGGTCGGCTCAAGTGCCGGTATACCTACTCAGGCTATCACGTAGGGTTTCAAATTCACACGTTGAACTCAAGTGTTGTAGTTCAGTAACGTAGGCTTCAATAGACTCACCCTCTCGTTGATTTCTTAGGAAAAAGACATGTCTCTCATAGGTGATGTTCTTTTCTGATTTGAACTGTTCCTCGAATTTCTTAACTATTTCTTCGTAATTCATTTTTTGACAATCTTCGAATTTGAAATTGTTGTAGATCCTTAGGGCATGGTCTCCAATTGTGGTGAGTAGGAGAGATGCCCTGTATTCAGAAGATTTTTTTGTGGCTTCTATAGCCTTTAAGTAAAATTCAAATTTTTGTTTGAAAAATTTCCATTTTTCATCGAGTTGACCCGTTGCATCCATTGGCGATGGCGGCGAAATTCCAGAAGCCATTTTGCTTGCCACGTTGGATTTCGGCGTAACTTCTTAGTAGTTGTCACTTGTAACACTGAGTTGGTTTAGAAAGTTTATAAACCACGAATTTAGACTCTTAGCTAAGAAGTTTTTTATTGAGCGGACTGTTCGCAGCGCCATGTCATGTCTACGTAAATAAAACACCAGCGTTAGTTGGAGACTGAAAACTATCTTTATTCAAGCATTCATACAGGACGAACAATGAGTGGGGGTAGTATAGGCGTGGACTTATACATGTAGTAATATGACAATTGGTACCTTTGTAGTAAAATCTCTTTAAAATACACTTTGAAAAAGTTTAAGATTAACATATACCAAAAAACACTGACAACACAGTGCAGCCAATAATTTAATACAAGAAACCAACGTTTAACCAATAATTAAAACTAAAAAAAGTTCTAATAACGAATTTAACAGAATACTTTAAAGTTTCCACGACATTTTGTCACTACCCTAACTTTTGCGTATAATTCGTTTTTGGCAAAAATAAATTATTATTAGGTTGTTGTTGGACAGTTCTAGCGTAATTTATTTATTTTTTAGTAGAACAAATTTAAAACATAATAGGCGGGTTCGGATATTCATCTGCGACCGTTTAGATGACACTAATGACAGCTAGTCACATGGATACTTTTCAAATGATTGGTAGTAATCCATGTGACCATCTCTAGAAAGTGTCATCTAAACGCTTGCAGATGAATTACCGAACCCGCATAATATTCCTCTCAAAAATAAAATTTTGACAACGTCGTCGCAGCACCAGCACGCGTATGGTCTGATTTTTGGGTGTTTTTGAAAAATTTTCAATTACTGGTCGTTTAAACCAAAAAAAAGTATCGAGTGTGTCTCTAGTAGTGATGTAAGGATACGTATCCAAAAATCCGTTGGATCCGAATATTAAAAGAATCCGGATTATCCGGAACCGGCCGAGAACTTGAATACGGATTCGGAATCAAAATAAATTCGCATCGGGTGGTTACTAAGTGCAAAGAGAAAACGGAATCGGAATCGAGTGTAAGCGAACAACACGGTCTGCGATTTGGCATATTTGATATTGTGCTTTCTCTTTCTAATGACATTTCCTAAAAAAAGATGGCATAGTTATCGGGGTAACGGGTATCATATGAGATGAGACCTATTGGTTAAACTAGTCCCGCCTCACCCGAACCGAATTCAAACGAGAACGGCGCGACGCGGTGCCTTCTTATCCCTAAACTTCGACTTCGACTGGTATGATACCGATACCGCATCGACCTACCTAGCCGTGTATCCGGATAGGAAATGTTTTAGTCTGTTGCATGCATACGTATACATGATCTGTAACCGCTTTCGCGCGGGTCAAGAAATGGATTCGAATTCGGATAATGGATACGGATATTAGCTGATTCCGATTCCGTATGATTCGGATATCTAATGAATACGGATATTTACAACACTAGTCTCTAGACTACCCCAGGAGTCACCCATCCCAATATATGCAGTAAATTTCATAACACCCTGTATGTAAGTTACAGGATCGCTTTGAAAACAACATTACACTTCATTCGCCATAGGGTCACGAACTATATATTACGTCCAAATTAATTTAACTTTCTTGGTACTTTATATCTTATTTAGACACAAAAAAATTCTTAGTGATGGCTCAATGGAATGGTAGTTTCTTTCAAAAAAGAGTCATAAGGCATTGTTTTTTAGAACCTTCAAAATAATGGGGACAAAATATTGGCGTTTTAAATATATAGATAATTTATAATTATAATATATTATATTGTTATCTCAATGGACTTAAGTAATATTATTGTTTTGTAAGTCTTTATAGAAATTATTGAGTGTTATTTTATTATTTAAGTCGTGAAATTTATTATAATCTAATGATAGAGAGTAATAAAACCTAATTTAATATCCAGAATCATTACCGGATGGTCACATTAATTTGTAGCATTTAAAAAAAGAATTGTATACATTTAAGACTTATTTGTTTTACCTGCCCACCTCGCCCTGTAAATAGCCCGAATACAATGGGGATCCTTTCACAAATCTGCATTTAATTACGGTTTTAGGTGTGATTTCAATTTCAGGTCTGCTTTTAGTATGATATTTATTTAAAGTAGATAGTTGAACAATATTGCGTATTCATTTTTTTTCTGAGGAATCGGAAAGAATGTTTTTATACTTAAAAAATTAAATAACCAAATGTCCATCAAAATAAAACATTTTTAGAAAATAATAGCCTTTTTATTTAAGGATAAACCAGAGAAAAATAAGATAGAGAGAATAATATCTCTTCTTGCCGCCAGCTCGACCACGCTATGGCCTTCAAACGGCAACATCCCGAGATTGGCGCGTGGGATTCTCACAATACATCCCGACATAGCCAGTGCGGTAGCAACACGGCAAGCAGAGAGAGTTTTCTGAAGCGCATCTCAATACTCACTCGCACTGTGCTTTATGCGCTATTCTGTTTTGAATACGTGGCTACATTTTTGGAGAAGCTTACTTTCGATTGTTGTTTTTCGTATGTGTTTCTTGTATTTTACGTGCACATATACCTTTTTGTATCTTCGTGTGTTTGTTTTTTTCAAATCATGACATCCCAGCTTTTGTATAATCTTTCCTTTTGGGGGAACTTTAAATTACGTTTTTGACATCTGCGCAGTAGACCGAAATGCGAATCACGCGCAAACCAAGCATGCAATATTCGAATATTGGAATAGCGAATATTGTCCCTTCAAAATTATTCATATGTTCGAATATTGAAATAAGTATTTCAGTATTCGAGTATTCAAATATTTGAGTTTTTGATTTTGTGAATATTCCGATATTTAATTACTCAAATACTTATATGAAAAAGGTTTCAGTTTCAAAAAAGAAGTAACAGTCAGTAATGAATGTCAATTCAAGTATTAGTTAGAATAAAGGCCGAGTTCGCTTGAATTTTAATTATTCGAATAGTCGAGTCAACTATTTGAAAAATCGAATCAACTATGCGAATAGTTGACTCAAATATTCGAATCGACTATTCGAATATTCAAACCGGCTATTCGAATAGTCGAAAAGACTATTCGATTAGTCGAATGACCTATGCGAATATTCGAATCAAATATTAGAATAGTCTCCACGAATATTCGAATAGTCGAATAGACTATTCGATTCGATTATACGAATAGTCGAATCACCTATTCGAATCAAATATTCGAATAGTCTTTTTTTATTGTAGATGTAAATAGACAAATCAGATATTGTAGTTAGGTAAGTACCATTTTATTAATAATATTTAAAACATATTTCGTGCTAGGTGTAACTATTTAGATGATTTTAATTCCAGAACATTCAATGTGGTTTATGTTATCATATTTTTTCTGCTTGTCGGAAAAATTCACTTTGTAGGTTGCCACCCATACCTACATCTTACTGTCTCTGTATTTTCTCTAACATTGCTGCAGTCGTAGCAGCTTCTTCCTTTGGTAGAGTTTAGTACTCATGTAAAAATCCACCATGTAAGAATTCCTGTTGCACTAATGTTCCAAAGGATTATAAAAACATTTTTTTTCCAAAACTCTTGCCGCATTAGAAGCTTAAAAAACAGCTAACTGTGCCAATTTCTGTGTTTGTAGAGACCATTTTTCAACATCAGATTTTAATAATGCCGATGTCGGATACAAAATGAGCATAATTATTCAAACAGCCAAAAGTGATATTTTCTGAAGAAACATCCTCTGGAATTAAAAGCCTTTCTGAGCAACTGCTATCTTAACAAATATGCACACTCTGTTGGTCTGGAGGACAAGTTTTTTAAAATTTACAGTAATGAATTTCAAAAATGTGTTTTTTGTGACGAGCACAACATTGTTAATGATATAGTAAAATTTAATGTCTGATTAAGTCTTTACAAATATTCAAGAGAAAAAAATAAAGAGGATAAACCTATAGCTTCTGGAGGTCAATCCAGAGTTAACGGGTACTCGTCTAGACATGTATGTTTATTTCCGAAGTGAAGACCGGGCATATTCAGGAGGTCATGCTCTTTACATCCCTCATGTGATTGGTTGAAGCAAGATGGCGGCCTTTTACTTTTAAGTTTTACAGACTGGCATTTTATCGCTCTTAGGCATACAATGTTACAAATAGTAACAGTTACGTATATCATTTGATGCATTTTCACGAGGAAATGTTCATTTGCTGGATTATATCACAAGTTGTCAATTGGTATACATACGTTTGTGTGTAGCATCCCTACGTTATGCTGCAGAAATAAACATATACATCTTGACGAGTACACTTTAACTCTGGAGTGCCCTACTGGACACTATAGAAAGCACAACATTTCTACTGACCAGGCGCGGCCCGTGACATTTCAAAGTTGCATATCTCTGTTGCTACTTATGGGACCCATACCAAATTCAGGTTTTTTAATAGTGAGCCTACTAGGAATGTTTTGGTAAAGAAAAAAAATATTTTGCAATTTGCGAAAAAAAGTTGATTTTTTGAATTGACCCACCTGGGTAAAAAATTAACACGCGTAGATATTTTATTTATTATTTTTTCTAAACAAATTTTACATCATTTTGTCGACAATTCTTAAATTTTAAGAGAAAAAAATGTGTTAGTAGAAAGTTATAGTCATTTGAATTTTGTGCAACCGAAAATTTAAATTATTTTTCGGTTGAAAAAATTCAAATGACTATAACTTTCTACTAACACATTTTTTTCTCTTAAAATTTAAGAATTGTCGACAAAATGATGTAAAATTTGTTTAGAAAAAATAATAAATAAAATATCTAAGCGTATTAATTTTTTACCCAGGTGGGTCAATTCAAAAAATCAACTTTTTTTCGCAAATTGCAAAATATTTTTTTTCTGTACCAAAATATTCCTAGTAGGCTCACTATTAAAAAACCTGAATTTGGTATGGGTCCCATAAGTAGCAACAGAGATATGCAGCTTTGAAATTTCACGGGCCGCGCCTGCTACTGACAGCAAAATCAATAGCTTATGTACCATTCAATTAATGAGTAAAGTTAAATAGTGCACCTGATTTGTGTGATATAAATAACTATTAGGTACTTAGTCTATGAATTTTTTACCCAGGTGGGTCAATTCAAAAAATCAACTTTTTTTCGCAAATTGCAAAATATTTTTTTTCTGTACCAAAACATTCCTAGTAGGTTCACTATCAAAAAACCTGAATTTGGTATGGGTCCCATAAGTAGCAACAGAGATATGCAACTTTGAAATTTCACGGGCCGCGCCTGCTACTGACAGCAAAATCAATAGCTTATGTACCATTCAATTAATGAGTAAAGTTAAATACTGCACCTGATTTGTGTGATATAAATAACTATTAGGTACTTAGTCTATGATTTTGTCGAAATTTTCGTTTTGTTTCATGTTAAATTCTCGATGGAATTGGACCTCCACACAAGCCCAGCATGATGTTAACGGAACTGAAGAAATCTGATTAGAACCTTCAACCGATTGTGACTTACCTTGCTTTAACATTCTCATGTGAGCGATGATATGAGTTGACTTGATAAAAATTTCATTATATTTATATTGACTAAATTAAGAAATTAGTAAAAAATCTAGTAAAAATGGGACCTCGTTGTTTCACTTTTAAATGCAATACAGTTTTGTATTGCTTTTAAAGGTTAATTGATGTTCTGGTATTTTATGCTTTGTTGTATTTAAATATTTGTTTTAGCAAATAGCCGCTATTGGCATTTTTATTTTCTCTGAAAATTCTTTTATAAAGTCAAATAAAATATTTTTTAACATCATGTAAATACTACAAGGTTATAAAATGTCAAAACATTAATTGACCTTTTGGTCAATGATCATAGGGTGGATTTCCTCCACGTCCCGCTTCCGCATTGAGTACTTTCGAACTTACAACGGAGGGCGCCACCGTGGATAGAAACGTTGGGACCAATTAGCACGCTCTTAACGTTTCTTACCTGTTCTGCGGTTTAAACTAACCTAATTTTTTTGTGTTCTAATCTAAACTCTTTATTTTTCTGTTTTTGATGTAGGCCTGTTTTAAAATATGGACTGTCGGAGAACCGTTTTTCATTGGTTTTTCGTTTTAATTTGATGAAGAATGAACCACTGCTTAAATGCAGATTACAAACACGTATTCAGAAGCAACCAAAGAAGCTGGGAATACCAGTTGCAACAGAAAGTTATCAGTACCTCTCATTGTCAAAGAGGGGAAAATCCAAAGATGTCTTGTAGCAGAAGCAGAAGTAGAAAAGGAGCCCAAAGATCTATCGGAGGGTGCATTGTGGAAAATAGTAGTACAAATATCCCAATGATTAAGACGGAGTCGAATCTCTATAACATTGAACAAGTTCCAAGCGATACACTGGCAAATCTTCATGTTATTAAGAAAAATGGAGAATGCTGTGTGGATGTTTCAGATATAATTTCGGGAACTAGTTTATGTGGGTAAGTTGTTTATTTTCTGGGAAATTATTCGGATTAATGGAAACACCGAATTTTGTGATTGAATTTTACACAGACCCTAATTTTGGGTCATAGAACACGAATCTGAAATCAGTTTTTGGCGGTCTCATATCGTTTCGCAAAAAAAAGCTTTTAGGTTAGCTTTTTTTCTGGATATACCTATTTAAATTTCAACACTTTTACATCTGTAAACTTATACGTTCAGATTCACTAAGAAGGTTTAAGATTTAGTACTGGTTTAAATTAAGATCTAGTTGATCAGTTATGTTTTGATAGGTTTTTGTCCTGTCATTGTTTATAAGTCGTCATTAAAAACTTATGACTTATTCTTATATTTCAGCGGTTTGCTTCGTTTCCAAATTATTTTCATCTTGGAACGGGTTGCTAGAATGAATTTAGTTCTAGTATTGTCAAAAGTACGTACTAAAATTGCCATTTTCTGTATAAATTTGCGAAAAACCTCAGAAACAAATTCATAGTATAAAGCTTAGTTGTCTTATTCTTACACTTGTCAGTTTAAAACTTTTGGCTGTCAAATTAGACCGGACTAGCGTTGGAAAATCTGGCCGATAATTTTTTCGTTAATTATTCGGATTAATGGAACCACCGAATTTTTTGATGAAATTTTGCACAGACCCTAATTTTGGGTCGTAGAACACGAATGTGAAATCAGTTTTTGGCGGTCGCATATGGTCTTTCCAAAAAAAAATTTAAACTTTTGTATTAGCTTTTTCTATAGATATGTTTAAATTTTGACACTTTCACTTATACACATCTGTAAACTTATAATTTTTTTTTTCGTAGCAAAAAACACCACATTTAAGCAAAAACCTATTTTTGCGAATTAAAATTCCATTTTAATTCGCCACCATTATTTCTCCACCTGCCAACACTATTTTTGTGTTCGTTGTTGCCAGGTTTACTTATTTTCCTGAAAAAGTTGTAAATTAAGAAAGAAATAAAAGCTAACCCAGATCAGCTGTATAAGGTGCAGAAATACAAATTGCATAATAAAGTCAGTTGTGAAATACGCTCTCGGACAAGTTTGCTCAGTTTTAGGTTTCATAAGTATGTTTTTTAATAAAATGTCAGTTGTATGTGGTGCAGCCAAAATTTTATACCATCACGAATCGCGCAGTCGCAGTAAAAAAACTCAGCAAAGATAAAAAATTAAAGACAGATACTGATGAAACCTAAAACTGAGCAAACCTGTCCGAGAACGTATTTCACAACTCCATGGCCACAAGAAGAAATTATATTATTTATAGGAACAGCTTTAATGCCAAAATTTCACAAAAAATAATTAAATAGTAACAGAGCCCTAACCCGTTGTCAATACACCTTTTAAAGTTGATCTAAAAATTTGTGGGAAAAACCATTTGTAAATTGTTGTAAGTCTTTCCATCAAAAATTTGGAGTGTTATTTTTATTTAGCTTTCTAATGTTTTCTCTGTTTTTTTGATGTGTTTTTATATGATTTTGATTAAATATGGTTGAGAATTATAGTGTGTAATGCCTTGTAGAAATGTGTTTAAGTGAAACTGTCGAAATTTAAAGCAATCCATAGAAAAAGCTAACCTAAAAGTTAAAATTTTTTTTTTGTTTTGGAAAAACCATACGAGACCGCCAAAATCTGATTTCAGATTCATGTTCTACGACCCAAAATTAGGGTTTGTGCAAAATTTCATGAAAAAATTCGGTGGTTCCATTAATCCGAATAATTACCTTTTTTTTTTCGTAGCAAAAAACACAACATTTAGGTAAAAATAGAGCTAAGAAAATTGCTATTTTCTTTCGAAAATTCCATTTTAACTCGCGACTAACCGCCATTATTTCTCCACCTGTCAACCCTATTTTAGTGTCAGGTGTTGTCAGGTTTACTTATTTGCCTGAAAGAGATGTAAATTAAGAATAAGAAATAAAAGCTAACCCAGCAGGTAAACTCTATAAATAAATAGAAAGAGAATTTCTTGCCTATATAGAAAAATTTTTAAAATGGTACTGTTTAAGATCAATCGGTTAGGTTCGAAAGGATTCGGACGTCTCAAGTAACAGTCGGAAATCGGAAAAATAAAGAGTGGTTAAGTTCTTGCTATTTTCTATCTTTGTCTGTAGCATACTCTTTGTACTGCCTTCAAAGACCTACTCACATCTGTGGTGAGTAGGTCTTTGGAGGCAGTAGTCTTGTGCGTCTACCGTCCTCCAAATGGGACGGAGGACGTTTTTTTTCGCAATATTGTCAGATATTTTAAATTACGTCTTTGCTCTCTTTAAAAATTACACTTATATCCTCTGTGGTGATTTTAACATCAATCTGTTACACGATTCAGTCTGTGTTAGAAAGTTTAGGGACTTATTACTGAGCTTTGACATGTTGCAAACTATTTTTGAACCTACTAGAATTACTGTAAACACAGAAACTTTACTTGATAACATTTTTATAAATTCTTCAAATGAAAGTAAGGGACAAATAATTAACACTGCACTCTCGGATCACGAGGGACAGATTCTGGACGTCTTTATACCCCGGGCTTGGGGGATTGATGCCTTTCCTCAAAAGACGCGAATTTTTTCTAAAACAAAAATGCGGCTATTCAAGGAGGAATTACAACAGGTGGATTGGGGCGCAGTGTATATCTCAGGAGAGGTAGACCAGGCGTATAATAGCTTTTTTGAGAGGTTCCATGGTGTGTTCAGTTTGATATTTCCTTTAAAAACATACAAAAAGTACCCAACGTATAAAACAAAAGCCTGGATCACGCAGGGTATAAAAACGTCATCAAAAACAAAACGAAAATTATACAAGAAAAGGTCGAAGGGGGGCATCTCAGCAGAGAGATACAAAACCTACACAAAAATCTTTAAATCGGTAGTAAAACAGGCCAAAAAAAATCACGAGAAATCTTATACAAAACTCACACTGTCCAGCAAAGGCAGTCTGGAACTTGGTAGGTAAATATACAGGCAAAACCCGTAAGAAAAAAGACTTCATTATTGAAAACTTAAAACAAACTCCTGAACAAACTGACATAGAAGTGCTGGACAGTATCAATAAATTCTATCTGCATATGTGTCCACAACTAGACATAGACTATAAAACAGTTTCACAGAATATTGAAAGTCATGACAGGACCATATATCTGAATCCGGTAGATTCTTCAGAAGTGCTGAATATAATAAGAGGACTAAAAAACAAAAAATCGGTAGGGCAAGATAATGTGCCAGTTAATATAATAAAATATGCTTCTGCAGAAGTCATTTCTCCCTTAACGTACATCATAAACTTAATGCTTACTACTGGTATATTTCCATCAATGTTAAAAACGGCTCTGATAAAACCAATACACAAGAAAGGTGATAAGAACACAATAAAGAATTATAGACCAATAGCTTTATTGAACAACATGAGCAAAATCTTTGAAAAGGTTATCAATGAGAGGTTGGTCTCATTTTTGGAGGGGGAGGGCCTCCTGTCAGACTTTCAAAACGGATTCCGGCGGAAGAAATCCACAATTAGAGCTGTCTATCAGGCTTTATATAGAGTGCTTGAATCCTTGAATGCAGGAAAGTCCACAGTGGCCATGTGTCTGGACCTGTCAAAGGCTTTTGACAGTGTTGACCACAGGGTGCTTCTCCTGAAACTGGAGAAATATGGAGTTAGGGGTAGGGCAAATGAATTAGTAGAATCTTATCTGAAAGATCGCCAACAGTGTGTCGTCGCATCGGACAAAACAGGTCATCGTATAACATCTCAACTAGAAACTGTTAAGAGGGGTGTTCCACAGGGTTCAATTCTTGGACCCCTTTCTCTACATCATATATACTAACGAACTACCTTCGATAACGCCAAACACTATTCAGTTTGCAGATGACACATCCGTCATATTCTCAATTGATTCCAAAGAAAGTGAAGGTGAAAAAATTTTGAATACCCTCAGTGTCCTTGAAAATTGGTTTTCTGCAAACAACCTTCTATTAAATATAGAAAAAACAAAACTAATTAAATTCAATTATAGAATCGATCACGCTGGGAATACATATCGGAGCGACATGAGATCTCTCGAGACAGTATCTTCGGCAACGTTTCTGGGAATAGAGGTGGATCACAGATTGGACTAGCGATGCCATACGGAGAAATTAGCCGGGAAGATTGCGGGATATTGTTATGCCTTAAAAGTCCTTGCATCTAACATAATCATTGAGACAGCGATCGTGGCATATCATGCGTACATACACTCGCGATTGAGGTACGGCATCATTTTCTGGGCAAGGGCGGCGGGGGCGGACAGAATCTTCCTGCTACAGAAGAGATGCATCAGAAACATTTACAATTTAAAATCAATCGAATCATGCGGACCTAAATTTATCGAAACAAAAATCTTCACTCTTCAGTCATTGTACATCTACG
Source organism: Philopedon plagiatum (assembly GCA_963971165.1). Lineage (NCBI taxonomy): Eukaryota > Metazoa > Arthropoda > Insecta > Coleoptera > Curculionidae > Philopedon > Philopedon plagiatum. Next base: position 69,215,707 of record OZ020193.1, read on the forward strand.
AGGCTGTTATCTTTGTTAAACAAAACATTAATTTATTTAGAGACTGTAATAGAGATCACCACCACCCCACTCGTCACAAAGAAAATCTAAAAGACATGAAGTGTAATTTTACTTACATCCAAAAAAATGTCCACTCATCCCTTATAAAAATTTTCAACAAAATACCCACTGCAATTCGAGAGAAACATGTTGCTGCCTTAAAGGCACACTTAAAGACGCTTTTGGTTTCGAAGGCCTACTACACGTTGGAGGAGTTCTTTGAGGACAGGCTGTAATCACGGCGCTAATGTATTTTAATTTGTTATTGTAGGTACTCTGTAGTTTTAATTGTATTTTTAAATCTTAAATTTAATTTATTTGTGTTTTATTTGTTTGTAATGACACGTCCTACGCCCAATGGGCAAATGTACTTGCAATACATGTTACTGTTTGTAATATTTTATATAATGGACAAATATATAGACTTTTGAATTTTGTTTTTTTTTTTGAATAAGTTTTTCTTTATTTTTTCCATGCGATTGACTGTTCCTATTATGTGGTTTTAAGGTTATGCGATTATTGCGATTTGATTTTGTGGCCTTTGCAATTTTCGAAGCTGCATGTTTATTGATAATGATAATAACTTTGATTAAAGTTTCTTTAATGATAATAAACACGTTAAAGGGGTTTACCATTAAAAAAATTTGTTAGGTAATAATTTGTGTGATACTACTGAATAAACCGTGTGAAAAATTAATTGTTGCATTATAGTATAGATAGCTCAGAGGTAGGATTACCATTAAATGAAAAGTTTGTTTTTATGAATTCTGAACAAAGAATTTCCAAAAATTTGGTCTGTTTTGAAAGTGTCACTTGCTCTAATTTGAATTGTTAATTGTTAAATTGTTAATCCCAACAGTGGAAAGTTGATTATTTTGAACAATATCCTATATTATACGTTTTTCATTAGGAAGTGACTCCGCTGTGTTAAAAGTGGAAGACCATTCAAGACAAAAAATGAAAAGTCAACAAGGAAGTGTTCCACGTATAAGCAAGGCTGCCAGGCTAGCATTTTCTTGAAAGTAAGTGAACATAAACATTTCTATGCATCATAGAGCTTGAACAAAATCACGATCATACTTCATCCAAAGCTTATTTCAATTCTCTTGCAAAACAAAGACTAAATTTGCCAGAAAATGTCTAACTTTACTACTCAAGAAGCCTTGAAGGTTGGGGCAAATAAAAAAATCATTTTAGATATCTTAATTAGAGAAACAGGTTGTAAAATGACATTAAAGGACCTCACTAATCTTGGAAATCCGAGTGGAAATCCTAGCAAGACTAAGGCAAAGAATTTTGAAGAATTCATGCACATTTTAAGAACTAAGTAAGCAAATTTAGCCTTTGTTTTGCAAGAAAATTGAAATAAGCTTTGGATGAAGTATGATCGTGATATTGTTCAAGCTCCATGATGCATAGAAATTGTTTATGTTCACTTACTTTCAAGAAAATGCTAGCCTGGCAGCCTTGCTTATACGTGGAACACTTCCTTGTTGACTTTTCATTTTTTGTCTTGAATGGGGTTCCACCTTTAACACAGGCTAACGGCAGATAATAGTATTTCAGAGCCGGATTAATATCCACCAAAATTAAGATTTCGTTCTCTTTGATTGTCAATTGTTCTGCTATTACGCAACCAAAACTAATTGTTTGCGGCTTTCTTGTAGTCCACCAAAACGCAATTAAAATTTTCATATGAAGAAAATTGATCACCTAGTTTCGTGTTTTATAGTTTTTACGCAAAATTAAAACAACACAATGTTTACATATCATTTAAAAGGCGTAACTATTTTTATTTTAGGTTAGAACTGCCAGCACCCCGAGAAATTTTGTTTGCGTTCGGTAATTCACTTCCGAAGGTTAGATGACATTTATGACATGTAGTAAGGTGACCGCCTATATATTTTTTTAATAATAGATCACGTGACCAACACCTCAGGCTGCCGAACGTAGGTTTTGTACCCGGGTGCCGGCGCACAGTGTGGTAAATCGACCGTCTAGCGCGACATAATTATTTAAACATTGATTTAATGTTTTTTAATTTCCTATGACATTTTTTAGGAGGGCCATGAATGTTTTTTGCTATAAAATGTAAATAAGAAGTCAGTCATTAAAATGGCTTCAGTTTTTATTAAAAAATGCAATGTTTTATGGAACTTAATTACACAATTATTGATTTCAAAATACATGAAACATTATTTTAAACTTATTATTAAGTAATAGCTATAAGAAGCATGAAAAAATAATAATGTTCCTTTTTAGATTCAGATATTACAATATTAATGAGCAAGATATACACTATACAGGGTATTTGAATGTACGGCTTGGTGTAAGTTTTGTAGAATTGTAAATAATATAATAAATATCATTGTGGGTTTTAAAAACAAATTAAAGACTTACCAACAATGTTCAATTAATAATATCATATAATTTTATGTACCACCTAAACAATGAGAACACTTTCAGACTAACTGGATTATGTGCCGAATGATGTTTTATAAAAGCATACACCTGCACCCGGGCACGTGTATTTCTTAACTTTTTAGTACTGGTATGGAAATAACACGTTTAAATAAAAACTAACGAGTTGGATGAATTATGAAGACTTTTAGTGCTTAATCAATTATTGTTTTTCTCATTTGCCGTATACAGGGTGTGACATTGAATTGGATTTTTAACACCCTATATATTTTTACATTTTTAAGTAATTATCTTTACCAAAATACTAGTTTTTAATGAATAAATTAACAATGTGTGAAACGTACTTATATGTCTACGAGAGTACCAAACACTATTTGAATATCTTTTGTAGTTCCCGAGATATTTGCGTTGAAAATTTTAATAATAAAATTGTCAACATGAAAATGTACTCGTATTAGGAACGACGAACTGATAAAGCCACAAAGTGGGCCATGAATGTATTTCTTTATTTCCAACAGTATAAACTCAAAAATCTAGAGGCCTAACCTGATCTGCAAAAAAAATTCTCGGGAACTACAAAAGATATCCAAACAGTGTTTGGTAATTTTGTACAGCTAATTTTTTAAGGAATTTAAAAATGCAAAAATATACTGGGTGTTCCATTAAAAACAATACTTTATTGGCAAACCCTGTATACCGAGGGCGACAAAAAAAATCGTTGTAGCTCTTAAGTTCGTTGCAATTTACCAAAAAAAAATCCAATTTAAACATGCCCTTTATTATCAATAATAAAAAAGTTACTGAGTGTTCCAGTTATAAAAAAACACCCTGTACAATAAGTTATTCTTTAATAAATTGGATTGGAAATTTAAATATATTATTATCCAAAATGCTTTACTAATAGACATATATAGGAACGAGCAGCCTACAATAAAAAATGTACCGCTTACCATTTTAATATATGTATTTAGAACAATATTAGCTTTCAACTTTAAATTTTTATTTTTGTTTTTATGAAAAATTGTAAATATTTCTAACTATTTCATTGTAAGTGCTAAGAATTTCCCTACTGAGTTAAAATAGAGTAACTATTATAATTTAGGCCCGCAAATTTTGGGATTGATTCAGCAATATCAAATATCACGCCAAGCGCCATACATACATTGTTATCAAAGCTTACCTACTTAGTTACGAATTCTATACTGGGCAATGATGCATATAAGGCGTTTACTTACAACTTCTTTATCAAACTCAAAATGTTGCAAAAATTCTATAAATTTTAGCCACAACAGGACATACGGTAAGTTAAGGCTATGAAACAATGCTGGTATTTATTTGGTGAGTTCTCCAAAAAAAACCAAAAAACGCACAGATTTCTTAGTTCTTTTCCGAATTCTAAAAACGAGACGTTAATTCGATTGTAAATAATTCTGAACCTTAGCCTTGGCAAAATGTTAGAGTTATTTAAATTCGAAAACATTTTACAAAGTTATGATCATCTACAAATTGTGTGGTTTTTTTGTCAAGTCGATAAAAACTAAAGAGCTATTCTTAAAGCCACATAAGTCTCGAATGGACAGAATTTTTTTTACTTTTCTATTAAAAGGGATCCTACTCTGTATTTTTGAGAGGGAAACTAAACTAAACTTCGACAAACTTTTTTGTATGCTCTACGAGTTAAAAAAAATACATAAATATAATGATACATCGAACAACCCCAAAATTTCTAGGAGAAGGGCATTAATATTTAAAATGTTTTTATACTGTAAAACAGTTTGATTATTAACAGTATTTATGTAAAAATTTGGTAAAAAATTTGCTAAGTTCTGAGTCATATTTTTTGTTTTGAAAATGATGTACAGAAATGCGTTGATTTTATTCTTAAAATAACACTAAGTTAAGCCCCCCCCCCCTCTCCCCGAGAACTGTAAATATATATTATATTTTTTGACTGCCTTTTTCTGAGTAGGACTGTTTTAAATATAGATTGCTAGACTATGTAAAGAATAATGCAAAATTACATTGGGGGCTTATGTCGTGCTAAATGGTCTATTTAACACACTGTGCGGCGCCGGCATCCATGATGGCTGCCGGCGCCGGCAGCGGAGTCACTTCCTTTTCATTATTACTTCCAAAACAAAAACAGGGGTGCAACTCCGGGTGGTGATAGTTTTCTATAATCGACTCAAAGCGATCGTGTTGTTTTTATCTGCCAGTCATTAGACAGCGAACATTAAACAGCGAAAAAATATCGCTTTGTCTCTACAAATAGTATTCTACAACCTCGCGGAGCCCCGCCTCAGGTTAGAAATAAACATGTCAAAAGAGTGAAATTTAAAATTCCCTAAAATTTTCACTAGGAGGGCTGAATGATTTTAGGTTCAATAATGCGCTATTTTCTACTGCCGATTTAACCCGAAGTGTTTTGAAAAGAATCGTAGAGAGTAGGAACTGGAGATAGAAAGAATATTTCTTTCTATCTTATTTTCTTTCTATGTCTGTCTCTACGATGTTACAGAGTTCGCCTGCAGATCGGCTGTGCAGAAATAAAAATTTCATAATAAAGTCAGTTGTGAAAAATACGTTCTCGGACAGGTTTGCCCAGTTTTACCCCTCAGGGGGGTCATCTTACTCCTCTCCTCTTTAACCTTTTCATTAATGATATTGTAACATGCTTTCAAAGTTGTCGATTTCTGCTTTATGCTGATAATTTAAAGATTTATCATCGTGTAGACTCTGGGAGGGCTATCGGGGAGATGCAGGATGATCTTTGTAGGTTTCAGGAATGGTGTATTCGTAATCTGATGACATGGCTCTAAATATTAAAAAATGTAAATATATACAGTTCTCAAAAAAATTGTCACCAGTAAATGAATATAATAATAATAATAATAATAATTTATTATTATTATTATTATTATTATTATTATATTCATTTACTGGTGACAATTTTCTTGAGAATTGTATATATTCACATGTTTTAATATTTAGAGCCATGTCATCAAATTACCAATACCTACACCATTCCTGAAACCTACAAATAACCTATAAATTGAATGGTTGTGCAATGGAAAGTGTTAATACTGTGAAGGACCTGGATGTTATTTTTGACAAGAAATAGACATTTGTAGATCACATAACTTGTTGTAATAAAGCTTTTAAATTATTGGGATTTATTAGACGTAACACATTTTAAGATTGTGTGGGCTTTAAAGGCTTTATATATACATATATATATATATATATATATATATATATATATATATATATATATATATATATATATATATATATATATATATATATATATATATTAGGGTGCCTTTTTTTCGACTATTTTTGGTTTTTCGGTCCCATCGTGAAATTTTGTTGGAAATACCAAAAAAAATTGCCTGAACGTTTGAGCCCTTAATATTAATTTTAAGTCCTAGACCAAGGCGTGTAAAGAGTTCCCATTGAAAATACACGAAAACTCTGATTTTTTATCTTTAAATTTCTATAGCTCAGCGGCATTTTATGGCATCGCTTTGACCATAGAAAAGTATTTCTCAGTTTTTACAATAATGCCCATTGCGGCAAAGTCGTAACTCACACCGGCGAGGTAGTACGGGCCACTAAACCTGATTTTTCCATGAAATTCGCGTTTTTTCGCATTTATCTCGCAAACGAGAAGAGATACAGAAAAAAATGTATAAAACAAACTTGTAGGAAATTCAATTTTCTACAAAAAAAGGTCCTTAGTACTGAGTCGCTAACATCAATATTTCTGGAGATAACTATCTGTAAAGTTTTTGTAATTTCAAATTTTTATCGAAAATCACGTTAAATTATAAAAATATCATTCTTTCATTACCCATCACTAATTTTTTAACTAATTACTTTGTTTTTAAAGGTGGAAGGGTAAAAAAATATAAATAATCGGAAATGTCAGATATACACAGTTTATTAATAAGCATTATAACAACAAATTTCTTAGTTCACTTTTGTTCGCCTGTATTATGATTTTGTAGACGATGGGTGCTCTGAGCGATGGTTTTGGACAGTCTGAAAATTTTTTTGCCTCTCCTCTTCATTAGTTGTCAAACCTTGATTGAATTTTTCAGCTACTGCTACTCCTCGCTCGGCAATATCATTCACTACCTTCAAGTTGTTGAATGTTTTAAGACACTGTTGATACTCTTGATTAGTTTCCCATGTATTTAGTTCTGAATTTAAAAATCCATAAGGAAGATTAAATTGTTTAAAGATAAATAACGAATTCGTCGTCACAAAATCACTTATGTTTCTATCTTTCATTGACGTTATTGCACTATAGGCCACCGCATAACGTTTACGAGACTTCTCAGCGTCTACTGTGCTATTCATTTTCTCTAAAATTTTTAATTTTTCTTCTTGTGAAACTGCTTTATCGAAAAGAGCCAATCCAGCTAGTTGCTCATGTAAATACCACAAATGCCTGCATAATTTATCCAGTGCTGCATTTGCAATATCAGGGTGAATGTCTCTATATTGTATGAGAGTTTTCACTAATTCTAAATCTGAATTAGGTGCTTTTATCGCATTTGGAGCCGTGAACCATATTTTAACATAGAACAATACAATAAAATCACATATTTTACGTAAAACATTCACTACTGTGATTGCAATTTGGAACTGTCTGCGAAACATATATATTTTTAAACAGTAGAGAGCTTTTGAAAGCCATCTTGCATGATGACAAGCTCCAGGAGCTGTAAATTTAACTTCATGACTTTCTGCACCACCTAAAAATATACGGCTCAGCATCAAAAACTCTTTGTAGTCATCTCTTGGCTGATGATTCTAATTAGATAAAAGAAGAAATAATTTAGAATTAATACCTACACAGTACAAAAATTGATCATTTAAAAAATCGTAAAATTATACACCTGTTTAAAAGGGTTCCATGATAACTGATCCTCCGACAAAACATCCCCGACAAAATATCCCCGACAAAATATCCCTGGGCAAAATATCCCCGGACAAAATGCCCCCGTGACAAAACAACCCCGACAATTTATCCACGTATTTAAAAAAATATGTGGTGTCTGGGGCGGAGCCCCAGTGGGAGTAACGATAACTGATCCCCGGAATGTGATCCTCCGACAACTGATACCAGTAATGTGATCCCACCGTCAGCTGTCCCAACGTCAGCTGATCCCTCGACGATTGGTCCCGTAATTAGTCGGCGGAGCCACATTGGGGTCCAGGGGCGAAGCCCCGGCGGGGGTTGGGGGCAGAGCCTCCCATTAAAAATGTTTTAAGTTATTCTTAATAAAAATCCGATTGATTGATGATGTTGATGTTAATGATGACGATCATGATGATGATGATGGTGGTGGTGATGAAAATAATGATGGTGGTGGTGATGATAATGATGATGATGATGATGTTGATGATGATGATGATGATGATGATGATTATTTATTATTATTATGTGTTGTAATTGTTGTCAAATGTTTTTGGTGGAGTGATTGATAATAATGATTAAATAAATTTATAATTTTGTGTCGTAAGTTGTTGTTACTTTTCGTTGTATTAATAAATTCTGTCTGGTATCAATTGTCGGTGATGTTTTGTCGTGGGAGTGTTTTGTCCGGGGATATTTTGTCCGGGGATATTTTGTCCAGGGATATTTTGTCGGGGGTATTTTGTCGGGGATGTTTTGTCGGAGGATCAGTTATCATGGAACCCTTTTAAACAGGTGTATTTATAATTTTACGATTTTTTAAATGATCATTTTTTTACTGTGTATTAATTCTAAATTATTTCTTCTTTTATCTAATTAGAATCATCAGCCAAGAGATGACTACAAAGAGTTTTTGATGCTGAGCCGTATATTTTTAGGTGGTGCAGAAAGTCATGAAGTTAAATTTACAGCTCCTGGAGCTTGTCATCATGCAAGATGGCTTTCAAAAGCTCTCTACTGTTTAAAAATATATATGTTTCGCAGACAGTTCCAAATTGCAATCACAGAAGTGAATGTTTTACGTAAAATATGTGTTTTTATTGTATTGTTCTATGTTAAAATATGGTTCACGGCTCCAAATGCGATAAAAGCACCTAATTCAGATTTAGAATTAGTGAAAAATCTCATACAATATAGAGACATTCATCCTGATATTGCAAATGCAGCACTGGATAAATTATGCAGGCAAAAACAGTGTAAAGCAATTTTCAGTAAATTTAGTGGTAACGCGGAGTTTTAAAAAAACTGGAAAACTCCCGATCGTAAGAATAACATTAGACAAGTACGTACATTAAATTTTTTTGGTTGTAACAACGTCATTTCAAGAAAGGTAGGATATTTGTAAAACAAAAATAGTAGTTCCATATCAAAACCGTTAAAGTACGCCCAGCCAGTTCTGAACGTTTCCGTATGAGGAGCGAGGGGAGAAAAATGCATAAAAACCATGCTTGAGAGCACGTCGCCATAGGCGTGCTTTAAAAAACGATTTTTTAAGTGGAAAATAAAAATTATATTTTTTGTAAACTTCACACTACTTAAAATGACTAAAAAAATGGAATTCAAACAAACAGAAAATAGGTACCTATACGCTATTGCTAAACAATTTGCAGTTAGATATTTAAACTTACCTTTTTTTTTAGAAAAATACAGTTCACTTATAAATATTTTAAGTACAAAGGAAGTAAATAAATAAATATTATGTCTATATATTAAAGAAGAAACTGACTGACAGATCAACGCACAGCCCATACCGCTGGGTATAGAAACTTGAAATTTTGCACAGAGGTTCCTTATATAACTTAGGCGTGCACTAAGGAAAAGTTTTTCAAAATTCAGGGGGTGAAACAGGGGTTCAACCTTTGTATGGAGGAAAAGTATTAGATGGTCCTATTAACTCGGAATTTCATAGAAGTATTCTAAAAAATAAATGTTTAAACACGTGTTTTACAGTTTTTAATAAATATACTCTTCAGGGGGTGAAATGGGGTTTCAAAGTTTGTAATGGAGTAAAATTGTTATACCGCGGACGAAGTCGCGGGCGCAAACTAGTCAAGCATGAAATAGGTACTATAGTAGAATATTTATAGTTGAAGATTTGGAATTAAATTTCACAGCAGAATAGGGGAATATGAAAAAATAAAATTGAAACACCTATCTCCAACTGACCCTAACTACTAACTAACTAATTAAGACTATACATTTTCATTATCTGATTCTTGACTATCAGCGTCGGAATCAGTATCGCTATCGCTGCTGTCTCCATTCAAAGTGATTATCGGGGGTTCCACTTCTTCCATATGTTGGTCGTTTATCCAAAAGTCATCTTCTATTTTCACCACATGATTGCAAAATTTCTTCCAATCTTCACTGGTTATTGCCTGAACGCCTTGCTCCGTTAATTCCTTAAGCATTTTAATTGTAAATTCACCTGTGGTGTTTCTGCTTCTGATGAAGCGTTTCAATTGCGCCCAGGCAAGTTCGATCGGATTCAATTCGCAAGCTCGAATAATTCCCATTTACGGCTCTGGGGATCGTGCGGGATACCTACAATAAAAAAAGCTTGTTTTAATGGCCATAATGTATGGTTTGCATTTTTACAGGACATTCGGCAAATATATTTACTGCATATTCAAAATGAAGTCGGCATTAGTGCTCACTTTTTTATTATAAGAGCTTTGATTAAATTAGCAAAGAAGTATATTTTTTATGCTGATTCCGAAGGTGATATAAAAAAAAAACAACTGAGCATCACAATCACGTGATATTGAAAATATATTTTTCTTAAATGGAATGCCCTATAGTTGATTTAACCATTGGATAGAGCATAATCTAACCAACATTTATTATTTAAGACATAGCTACCTTTCAGTTTAACATTAACGGAGATGTTTAGGTTGAAATGTTATCTTAGAGTACTTATCGCAGGTGGCCGCGTACTGTATTAAACGCTGCTTTCCTGCAATTATTCATCGCAGGAGGTCATGACAGAAACAAAACCTTTGCAGTGAAAGCCAATCTGCCATGATTTATCTCTTCTTGAATAAAATTGCATGTTAGTCGTGTTTGATGTTTTCGGTATAACAATTGTGTAGTATATGCTCAATTGCAATTTTCTTCAAAAAGGAGTGAATCTTGGCGGACTGGCATTTCGCTGCATAGGTTTTGCTTCTGTCATGACTCATAACTTCACATGACCTCCTGCGATGAATAATAGTAGAAAAGTAACGTTTAAAACAGTATGCGGCAGCCTGCGATAAGTACCTACTCGAAGACTACATTTAAACGTAAATATCTCCGCTCATATTTAATTTAAGTGCATGTAATAAATACCAAATTTTGTTGAGATTAGTGTGCTCTATCGAATGGTTAAATCAAATACAGGGCATTCCATTAAAAATATATATATTTCGGCAATATCACGTGATTCTGATGCTCAATCATTTTTTTGATATTACCATCGTAATCAACAAAAAATACACTTCTTTTTAATTCAATCGAATTAGTAGCTCTTATACTAAGAAAGTTGGCAATAGTTTCAACTTCACTTTGAAGTATTTGTATAATATGTCGTATGTAATACCTTTGCCATAAACAAAAATATATCAACTTCTCTGATGGCGAGGACTCACCTTTTTTAACAACCAGGAAACCACATCTTTCTTTAGAGATGACTTGGTTGGCGTTTTATCCTCTTGCACTGAGTGTTAGGACGCATTATCCATTACCAGTACCGAATTTTGGGGAATATTTTTAAGCAGTTTTTCTTCTAACCACTTGCAAAAGTTTGCACTATTCATTTGTCCGTGATAATCCCCGGTGGCTTGGCCTGCTTTAAAAATTAAACTTGCATTCGGGACAAAGCCATTTTCTGATCCCGCGTGGACAATGACAAGTCGACCTGAAACAGGAATAGTTTATTTTAATGAAAGCATTTTCCTTGCCCTGAGTAGATTGTAGTTTTCCTTCATAGAAAATTGAAGAAAGTGTTTCTTGAATGTTCCTTTATTATCGCATCATTTCGTTGCTTCAATTGAATCACTCCCAGGCTGATTTCTTAAAAGCTTTCTCACAATGCAATTTTTGTAGCATTGAAACGTCGCCATACTATGGGAAATTAGAAAAACACAGAGAAAACCTGTAATAACTTTTTGAAATGAACTACTTACCTGGCGAGCCGATGGTTTTTATTGAACCAAACACATCATGACTTACGAAAACGCCAGGCGCTGGTATAAACAAGCTCAAACTTTTTTCCGCGTTTCACGCCACTGTCGCGGCAAGCTTTTCCCCGTCAAACAAGAAAGAGCGGGACTACATAAGCCATAAATTTAGCATGTTGTAGTTTTTCTTTTTGCGTAGGATAACGAATTCCATAAAATAAATACAACGATATATTTTATGGAACTTATAATAAGTCTGTGTAACAAATTATCTTGAATTTGTTTACAGTTCGGTCAATTTAGACCAAGTTTTCTGCTGTTCGGTTAATAAATGGCTATGAAAAAAAGTTGCATGGTTTTGCCCCTTCGCAACAACAGATCGCGGCTACTGCATTGCCACATATCTGAAGACAATGAATAGAGATTTATTTTATTAATTTAAATATTGCCGAAAAAGATCATTTTTACACATCCTTACGTTTGTATGGGTGTTTTTAATAAAACTAGGCATAATATTGTATTAAAATCTATTATATTACTGGCAAGTTTAGTTGTTCTAATTTAAAATTATATGATTCCTAACTTTCACGAGTTTTACAGCACAACTAACGGCAACACAGCCAAAGTTTTTCTTGCATTCTTTCCGATGTTCAGAAACGACTGGGCGAATTATAACATTCTTGCATTTTTTGTTGATGATAGAATATAAGAAATAAAGGTGACCACACACGATAAAATAAGTATTTTAAAAGCTAGAATGAGCGAACTGAATAATGAACTTTATGAAAGATTGGCAAAAACAATAAAAGAGGCCAACGATAACCAAACATAAATTCTGGAGAGTAAAATTAAGTCGGAAATTGAAGCAGTGAAGGGTGAAATCGCAGAGATTAAAGACATAGTCAAGGAAGAGGCTGGTAAACGAGATCAAATAGAAAGCAGACAGATCGTTCTCGAAAATAAATATGAAGGTATTCAAAGGGCTATGAAAAAGAATAACATTCTGGTTTTTGGTTTGAAAATTGAACAAGTTGAAAATGTACCAGAATATACCATTTCTAGATTAAATTGCTTGCTTCAACTGAACTTATCATTGACGCATATTAATAACATTTATCCACTGGGCAAAGCACCTGACAACAAGCCAGTTTTAGTTCAATTCACATCATATTTAAGAAAGATTGAGGTTTTGAAGGAATGTAAAAATCTTAAAGGCAGTGGCATTAGCATTTCGGAAGATCTGACTAGACAGGAGAGGACAATAAGGAAAATATTGGTGAAACACAAAAAAATTGCGGAACAAAAGGGCTACCGCGCTTATATAAAGAAAAATCAACTGTGCATAAATGGAGACGTATACTCACATGAAGACCTAGAAAAACAAGCATCAGGGAAACTGGTAATCGATAGGGAACTTGGAAAAGTGAACAGCGCTCCCACTACGCCATCTCAAGCATTTAGAGAAGCAGAACATTCTGAGAATACAGACGAAGAAGTTTTTGAAAACGGGGAAGAGTTAGGAGAAAGGGATGAGAACGAAACTTCAGTACCGGACAAAAGTCCAGTTATAGATTCTGACACAGGGAAGAGAAAGCAAGGCAGTACACACACTGGAGGGCCAATCACTAGACAGTTCAAGCAGAGCCATCAAAAAGATAAATCAACAGTTCAATCGCCGATTCTAAAGCCAAACCCAGTACCGACACGGATGATTACTAAATCAACTTCTGGCGGAAAAAGAAAATAAAGAAATAAATGCCTACATTAAATTAAATTAGAGTTAGCTTCCTTGCAGGACTTTTTTATTGCTAGGAATTAGGTCATTGTAAATGTTGCTGTTTCAAATAAAATGTAAAATCTGCATCTGGGATGTTAAATGGGATTGCTTATGGGGGTTGTTAAATTTTTATAGAGTTGTATATCTGGTAATGAAAGTTCTGCTTGTATTGTTCTTTTCTTGTAAGTTAGATTTACGTCTTCTTGATTTAACTTCGATTAAATTATAAAACGAAAAAACATGAATAGTTATGTTACTGATTTTGAGGTTAGAGCGATCGAAGCCAAATGTGCTAGATCTGTGGAAGAGTGCAGAACGGTTCTGCAAGCAAACGAAAATGCATTTTCGTTATTTCATAACAACATAAGAAGTCTAACAAAAAACTTTTCAGACCTTCAAGTTTTGCTGGAGTGTTTTCTTGAAGACTCATTTGATTGCATAATCCTCACTGAAACTTGGAGGTTAAATGGTCTGGATTTGTTGGCGATACCTGGTTATGTGGCAACGTATAATGAGGGCAATGTCAATAGGTCAGACGGTATTGTGATTTATATTAAAAATAACCTCAACTATCAAAATGAAATTGTCCATCTCGGAAATATTAAGGCTATAAATACAAAAATTATTCATAACGACAAAAAAATAAATATTCTCTCCATTTATAGATCCGCTTCACTCTGTCCAAATGAGTTTAACTTACACTTGTTTAACTTCCTATCGCAAATAAAGGAAAAATCGGATTTAAATATTATTGTTGGCGATATTAATATCGATATTCTTGATAGTGAGTCCACTATTGTTAGCGAATATATGAACGTTTTGGCCGAACACCGGTATCTGTCGGCAATTAATGAAAAAACAAGAGTACAGGGTGAGGCTGGATCATGTTTGGATGATGTTTTTGTTAAAGCTCGTTCTGACTACTCATTTACTTCTATCGTCTTGCAGACCCCAATAACTGACCATTATCCCGTTATTGTGCAGTGCTGCACTCAGGACAAAGTAAAGATAAATTGTTTGGAGGAAAAGCCAACAGAACATACTTGAATCACGCGAAACTAAAAAATAGACTAAAGGAAGAGAACTGGACCAGCTTATATGAGACTCATGATGTTGACCGTGCGACTGACATTTTTATTGATAAATTGAAAAACACAATCAAACAGTGTAGTCAAACGGTAAACATCAGGAGAAAGGAAATTAAATAAATCCATACAAATTAAAAACACCCTTTATAAAAAACACAGACAAGATATTAAAAATACCCATTTTTTAAATGAATTTAAGGCATATAGAAATAAACTAAACAACTTAATCAAGATAACAAAAAATAATTACTTTAAGAATCTGATTAACGATAATAAAAGCTGCCCTAAAAGATTATGGAATTGTGTCAAACAAATGGAAAATAAGGACCCATCCACGGGGATTAAAGGACTTAAAACAACGGGGGAAGTAATTACTACAGACGGGAAGGAAATTGCCGAAGCATTTAGCAAGATTTTTGCTGAAGTTGGTGAAAATTTGGCTAACAGGATACAACCAACAAACAGAATATTTCCAAAACAAAAACTTCAAAATTCTGCATTTATAAGCGAAACCAACAGGAATGAGGTAATTAAAATAATACATGAATTAAAGCTTAACAAGGCTCCAGGCCTTGATGGTATCAAAGCTGAGGTTTTAAGAGACAATGCAGAATATCTAGCCGATCCAATTGTGCATTTATTCAACAAATCGTTGCTTGCGGGTATATTCCTCGCAAAGATAAAACCGCTCTATAAATCAGGAGACAAAAGGGATCTAAATAACTATCGCCCAATATCGTTACTGTCGAGTTTGTCCAAAGTCTGAGAAAATATTAAAAATACGAATCACCGAATTTACTGTCAAATACAAAATAATATCGGACAAACACTATGGGATTCGTAGAGCCAGATCGACACAGGATGCCATTGCTGATTTAACAGAGAAAATATACCAAGCGGTAGATAACAGTATTCCGGCTCTGTGTATCTTTGTCGATTTGGCAAAGGCCTTTGACACGGTCAGCCATCCAGATTTGCTTGAAACTCTGGAAAATGTGGGTTTCAGAGGCAAGTCATATAATCTTCTTAAAAGTTATCTGACTGACAGAAAACAATATGTTCAGGTCGAAAATATACAGAGTGGCCAAAGAATAGCGAAATATGGCGTACCACAGGGGACTGTGCTGGGACCATTACTTTTTACTATCTATATAAACGATATATTTTATATTCCAGTACAGGGCAGGGTTACTAGCTTTGCCGATGATACTGCAATTTTTTACCAAGATGGTGACTGGAATAGTATAAGGGAAACAGTGGAGGCCGACTTCATTAACATAGTAGAATTCCTAAATAGTAAAAAACTCACAATCAATTGGAAAAAGACCTGTTACTTACCTTTTACATCATATTCCCGAAACTTGCCTAGATATTCCAAGTTAAAGGTAGAGGTGGAGGGTGTGGAATATACCATCGAGTCAGCCAAAAATGTTAAATACCTTGGAGTCGTGCTCGACAGTCATTTGAGGTGGGACGGACATATTAATGCAGTTGTGGGAAAGATACGATGCCTTATAACTACATTTAAATACCTTAAACAAATTTTCAATATTGAACAACTTAAGATATTATATTATTCCTTAGTGCAGACACATCTGGTCTATGGAATCGTGGCATGGGGTGGAGTCACAAATCTTTATTTAAAGCGATTGGAAATCGCTCAGAAATGGATCATCAAAATTATTTTTCAAAAAGAGTACTTGTTTCCTAGTGATGATTTGTATAAAGAAAGTGGCATGTTTGATCTGCGGCAATTGTATTTTAAACAACTTGCACTTTATCAATTTAAGAACAAAACAGCGACCGGTTACGTCACTCATAGATACTCAACACGTCGCAGAGACAACACAATGGTGGTTCCGGGTGTTAGCAAGACGATAGGTCAAAGGAGCCACTACTACTTAGCCCCAAAAATATTTAATGATCTTCCTAATAAACTTAGAATAATAAATTCCTTCACACTTTTTAAAAAGCGACTTGCAGATTGGATTGTGCAGCAATCTAGAGTGAGCATTTGCAAACTGATAGATATTAAAAACATGTACTCGTAGATAATAAAGCTTAAATTGCACAGAGAACGTTATATAAAATTTAAGTTCAAATAATGTTTATTGGTTTTGCGGGAAGCGCTATGTGTCTGACAAGTTCCGACTATTCATGTTTCTCCGTAACGATTGTATAAAATATTATATATTTTTAATTTAACTATATCTGAGTAGTTTTAGCAGGCATTTTATGTGAATTTTGTGTCTTGTGTGGTGATATGTTTATATGTGTAGGAAAATTATAATGAAAGGAACCATCCACGTACAAGGACTCTCTTTAGTGGAATTTGGTTTGTTTGTGAATTTCCTTATATTATTATAAACAATTTGTATCAATGTGTTATATATTATTCATAAATAAACTTATTATTATTATTATTTGTGGTATTTACATGAGCAGCTAGCTGGATTGGCTCTTTTCGATAAAGCAGTTTCACAAGAAGAAAAATTAAAAATTTTAGAGAAAATGAATAGCAATAGCACAGTAGACGCTGAGAAGTCTCGTAAACGTTATGCGGTGGCCTATAGTGCAATAACTTCAATGAAAGATAGAAACATAAGTGATTTTGTGACGACGAATTCATTATTTATCTTTAAACAATTTAAATGGCAAAACGCTACGGGTAGCGCCATCTCGGCAGATCTAGGCCAAGTAATACACACACCAGCGCCAACACTAAAGACACATGTCACAATTAGTAATGGAAGTCACCTGCAAAGACATCAAGTCACAATTGCAGGGTGACCGCTAGGTGGTGCGCACCTCAAAGACGATCCTCGTCAGTAGTAATGAAATATATAAAATTCCAAACATCGAACAAAGTTCGATATTATGGAACGTATATCAGTTTTGATTTCTCTCTGGCGTCTCATCCCCGGACGCGTTTCGCCGTATCACGGCTCATCAGCGAGGCTAGAGACGACAGAGAGAAATCAAGCTCGAAGGTACTAATAGCTGTACCAGCATAAATAAATTATTTATGCTGGTACAGCTATTAGTACCTTCGAGCTTGATTTCTCTCTGTCGTCTCTAGCCTCGCTGATGAGCCGTGATACGGCGAAACGCGTCCGGGGATGAGACGCCAGAGAGAAATCAAAACTGATATACGTTCCATAATATCGAACTTTGTTCGATGTTTGGAATTTTATATATTTCTTTAAACAATTTAATCTTCCTTATGGATTTTTAAATTCAGAACTAAATACATGGGAAACTAATCAAGAGTATCAACAGTGTCTTAAAACATTCAACAACTTGAAGGTAGTGAATGATATTGCCGAGCGAGGAGTAGCAGTAGCTGAAAAATTCAATCAAGGTTTGACAACTAATGAAGAGGAGAGGCAAAAAAATTTTCAGACTGTCCAAAACCATCGCTCAGAGCACCCATCGTCTACAAAATCATAATACAGGCGAACAAAAGTGAACTAAGAAATTTGTTGTTATAATGCTTATTAATAAACTGTGTATATCTGACATTTCCGATTATTTATATTTTTTTGCCCTTCCACCTTTAAAAACAAAGTAATTAGTTAAAAAATTAGTGATGGGTAATGAAACAATGATATTTTTATAATTTAACGTGATTTTCGATAAAAATTTGAAATTACAAAAACTTTACAGATAGTTATCTCCAGAAATATTGATGTTAGCGACTCAGTACTAAGGACCTTTTTTTGTAGAAAATTGAATTTCCTACAAGTTTGTTTTATACATTTTTTTCTGTATCTCTTCTCGTTTGCGAGATAAATGCGAAAAAACGCGAATTTCATGGAAAAATCAGGTTTAGTGGCCCGTACTACCTCGCCGGTGTGAGTTACGACTTTGCCGCAATGGGCATTATTGTAAAAACTGAGAAATACTTTTCTATGGTCAAAGCGATGCCATAAAATGCCGCTGAGCTATAGAAATTTAAAGATAAAAAATCAGAGTTTTCGTGTATTTTCAATGGGAACTCTTTACACGCCTTGGTCTAGGACTTAATATTAATATTAAGAGCTCAAACGTTCAGGCAATTGTTTTTTTGGTATTTCCAATAAAATTTCACGATGGGACCGAAAAACAAAAAATAGTCGAAAAAAAAAGCACACTAATATATATATATATATATATATATATATATATATATATATATATATATATATATATATATAGTTTTTGATTTTGTTTTCTTGGGGATTTAGTCCGTTGTGAGGCAAATAAAATGTGGTGTTTTTGGTTACATTTTATATTACTAACGTTTCGGTAATAGATATACCTTCATCAGAGTGCAGTAGCTGAAAACATTTTTTTATTTTAACAGTTTTTAGGTAATATTCTAGGAACTAGTTACTAAGTTTATATATAAGTATAAAGGTGTTACCTTTTATTAAAAATCCAAGGATTGGCACATTGTACTGCGAGGCACTTTATAAAAAATTGCACTTTCTGTTACTTTGAAGTTTTTAAACAGATAAGTCGGTATATACATATTTAGTCGAGCTTTATTAAATAGTAACTGAAAAACGCACATCTACTTTTGGCGAAGGGTCGTCTGACAATTTGGGAGTGTTTGCCAGATGTATCTATTTGGCTTAAGGGGTCCAATTATTGTTTTGAGGTCTATGTGTTTTTATTTATTATTTTTTAATTAATTAGTTATTAGTATTATGTAGCTTGTGAGAAGGGTGAGTTTATTTTATAATATTATGGTAAATTTTGTGAAGGTTTTTTGTGTCGGATTTAGCGTTTATAGCGTTTTTGTTTCTTTGGATTTCGATCATTTCAAGTATTTCTCGTTTTTTAGAATGATTTTCTGTATTTAGGATTTTTGTGTTTTTATAGTTGAAAGTATGTTTATTTTCGTCGCTGTGATGTGATAAGGCAGTCTTGTTTTTTTTGTCGAATTTGTGTCCATTTATTCTGTTTTTTAAGTGTTGGCTGGTCTGTCCAATATAAACGGCGTGGCAGTTATTGCATGGAATTTCATACACAACGTGAGTTTTTTATCTTTGGGGATTGTTGATTTTAGCTTGCTGAAATTTTTTCTTAAAAGATTGTGGCCTTTGTGGCTGACAGTTATGTCGTGGTTTTTAAAAACGTTTTGAATTTTTTCTGATAGGTTAGGAATATATGGTAATGATAAGTAATTTTTATTATTTTTTGTTGTATGTTTGTTGTTTGGGTGTGTGTTGTAAAATTTGTGTATTCTTTCTTTAAAAATTTTGTTTATAAGATGCTGCGGATAGTTATTTATTTTTAAAGTTTCTTTTGCTTTGTTGATTGCCCTTTCTCTAAATTCGGGATCAGATAGTTTTATGCTGCGGTCTGCGAGCCCAATAATAACGGTTTTTTTAAAAACACAAAAATCCTAAATACAGAAAATCATTCTAAAAAACGAGAAATACTTGAAATGATCGAAATCCAAAGAAACAAAAACGCTATAAACGCTAAATCCGACACAAAAAACCTTCACAAAATTTACCATAATATTATAAAATAAACTCACCCTTCTCACAAGCTACATAATACTAATAACTAATTAATTAAAAAATAATAAATAAAAACACATAGACCTCAAAACAATAATTGGACCCCTTAAGCCAAATAGATACATCTGGCAAACACTCCCAAATTGTCAGACGACCCTTCGCCAAAAGTAGATGTGCGTTTTTCAGTTACTATTTAATAAAGCTCGACTAAATATGTATATACCGACTTATCTGTTTAAAAACTTCAAAGTAACAGAAAGTGCAATTTTTTATAAAGTGCCTCGCAGTACAATGTGCCAATCCTTGGATTTTTAATAAAAGGTAACACCTTTATACTTATATATAAACTTAGTAACTAGTTCCTAGAATATTACCTAAAAACTGTTAAAATAAAAAAATGTTTTCAGCTACTGCACTCTGATGAAGGTATATCTATTACCGAAACGTTAGTAATATAAAATGTAACCAAAAACACCACATTTTATTTGCCTCACAACGGACTAAATCCCCAAGAAAACAAAATCAAAAACAATATATATATCAACAGTCCAAGAACCTGCCAAAAATATATATATATATATATATATATATATATATATATATATATATATATATATATATATATATATATATATATATATATATAGGGTGTCTGGAAAAGGTCTGTACAAAATGCTACCACGTATTCGTGAGACTAAAATAAGACGATTTAGCCCAACTTACCTATATCCAAAAGTGTTTCGTTAGGGAGATACAGAGCCCCAAAGGGGTACTTAACGATTTACTTTTTTGGCTCTAACTTTTGAACCGACTTGTAGAATTTAATGAAATTTTAATATTTTATGTTGGCCATAAAGACTCATAAAACCATACTACAGTAGATGTTTGACATCGTCAGGGAAGTCAGGAACGGACTTGCCACCACACTCGTTGGGCCAAATTTTTGACAGGTATCATTTTACAGAGCTCAAAACTGATTTTCTAAGTACTTAGGTCATTCCTCTTTAAAAAAGGTACTTTACATTTGTTTCGATAAAATTAGCCGTTTTCGAAAAAATTAAGGTTTTGTATAATACGTTATTGAAATAATACTACAATACTACAATAAACACCAGTCGTTTTTATTTCGTTAACAATGTGTTATTGACAACACTTTACAAAATTCTCCGACTGATTATACAAGAATTAAGTAATGTAGCATTATTCCTATAGCGAATATGCTGACATGCATCTAATTTATGGACAAGCACTTGGCAATTGTGTGGAGGCAAGAAGAATTTATTCTGGTACATTTCCAAATCGACGTTTACCGCACCGAAGAACTTTTGAAAGGGTGGATCGTAGCTTAAGAGAAACAGGTAAAAAGTCAAGTGAAATAAAAAAAATGCTAAAAATAGCGAATCTTTTGCTAATCCATTTTAGGAAGTTTTTTGCCGCGCCGTGGTGGAGAAGGGCCTCCAAGAAGAGCAAGACACTCTCAGTTAGAGGAGGAAATTCTGGATGAGATTGCTGAAAATCCCTTTAATAGTGTAAGAAAGTTGTCGGTTCAAGTTCATGCGACAAAGTGGGTTGTTCATGAGACCCTTCGAGAACAACTGCTAGGTACATCCATATCACGTCCAAAAGGTACATGCCATGTCTCCCGCTGATTATCCTGCAAGACTCAATTACGCAAATTGGTTTTCTCAACGATTTAGGCAAAATCCAAATTTTACTAGTATTGTTTTGTTCACGGACGAAGCCGGTTTCACCCGAGACGGTGTAATAAATTGCCATAATTTGCATATCTGGCATGAAGAAAATCCCCATGCAATAGAACAGACAAAGCATCAACAAAGATTTATGGTTAACGTGTGGGCGGAGATTATTGGGAATCACCTCATTGGACCGTTCTTTATTGAAGACAGATTAAATGGTGCCATCTATTTGCAATTCTGGCAACAAAACTTAAACGGTTTATTTTTATTAGAAAATGTGCCCTTAGAAATTAGAAATCAGATGTGGTTTATGCACGACGGTGCACTGCCCCATTTTAGCAATTTAGTTCGTCAGCACTTATCAAATAATTTTGGTGATAGATGGATAGGTCGAGGTGGGCCTATTGTATGGCCACCGAGGTCGCCCGACATGACTCCTTTGGATTTCTTCTTGTGGGGAAATTTAAAAAGGCTTGTATATTCAACGCCAGTTCATACCAGGGAAAACCTGATAGAAAGAATAACACACCATTGCAACGAAATTCGAGACAATCCTGGAAACAAAACATCCGTCGGATAAGAAAATGTAAAGAGGTACAGGGCGCCCACTTCGAAAATCTGCTCAAGTAAACAAGAAGAAGGAGAGCTTTCACATTTTTAACATTTTTCTATTGAAGCGATTTCTGAAATATCAAAAAGATTCAGTTTTAAGTTTATGATTTAACTTTTACCTGTCAATAACACATTGTTAACGAAATAAAAACGACTGGTGTTTTATTGTAGTATTGTAGTATTATTTCAATAACGTGTTATACAAAACCTTAATTTTTCGAAAACGGTTAATTTTACCGAAACAAATGTAGAGTACCTTTTTTAAAGAGGAATGACCAAAGTATTTAAAAAATCAGTTTTGAGCTCTGTAAAATGATACCTGTCAAAAATGTGGGCCAACGAGTGTGGTGGCAAGTCCGTTCCTGACTTCCCTGACGATGTCAAACATCTACTGTAGTATGGTTTTATGAGTCTTTATGGCCAACATAAAATATTAAAATTTCATTAAATTATACAAGTCGGTTCAAAAGTTAGAGCCAAAAAAGTAAATCGTTAAGTACCCCTTTGGGGCTCTGTATCTCCCTAACGAAACACTTTTGGATATAGGTAAGTTGGGTTAAATCGTCTTATTTTAGTCTCACGAATACGTGGTAGCATTTTGTACAGACCTTTTCCAGACACCCTGTATATATATATATATATATATATATATATATATATATATATATATATATATATATATATATATATATATATATATATATATATATATATATATAAACAAGAGTATATTTTGGGGTAACAGCCAGAGGTATTAGGGCTCAATGAATAAGAAGAACTCTTATTTACTACGCTAAGCTTTCGGAAGCATTTATTCCTTTTTCAAAGCTACAAATATGGAGTGCATTAAGATTACTGTGAAGATGAGTTGCTTTTTTTCATTTTATTGAAACTCACTTACACCCAGGTAATAATAAGTAATAATGATATTAGACATAATATATCTAATGTACTCCATATTTGTAGCTTTGAAAAAGGAATAAATGCTTCCGAAAGCTTAGCGTAGTAAATAAGAGTTCTTCTTATTCATTGAGCCCTAATACCTCTGGCTGTTACCCCAAAATATACTCTTGTTTATCAACTAGTCACCAAAAACTACCCACCGCTTCTATATACAGGGTGTTATGGAAATCATTTAATATATTGGAATGGGTGATATGAATTCAGATTGAATAAAAATATTCATAAATGGTGTTTCACTATAAAAAAAGGTAAATATAAGCCCTCGAAAAAAAATTTTTTAGTACCTGCGCGCCACTGTCATAAATACATGGCCATATAAAAAACAGCAAGAAATGTCAGTTACAGAAAAAAATTTTTTTGTTTCGAAGTCAGGCGTTGCCAAATTTTTTTACCATATTTCTATGAATCAAGTTTGAAAACCTAATATTTTTGTTACCTTTAAAGAAAGAACTCCTAGTAACACTAATTTCAAAAAGCTAAAATATTACAACACAAAACAATACAGAGAACTGCTCTTCAAATGAAGTGTAAAATAATAATCTTCAACTAAACATACTTATTAGCACTGGAAGTGGAAACTTTCTTCTTCACTAAATAATATCCACAAATGTCCAGTGTTATCCTTATAGCACGGGAAACATTCTTTTTCACTAAATAATAAAGTTAATATACTTAATATACTTATAATAATAAGTTACAAAACTCGATTAATGTGTAAGGAATGTAAACAAAGTGATGACATTCCCAAACCAGAGAAGTATATCGAAATTATGTATTTAAAGACTTTAGTGGACGAACTAAAGAGTAAAAATGAAATTCTTCAAGAAAACAATAAACTTCTTAAAGAAAAAAATGCTTACTTGGAAAAGAATATAGAAAATTTCGTAAATTTCTAACCTAATAAAAAAAGCCGTAAAACCAAAAATTCCGTGAAATTAGCTGCGAAAGAAACAAAAGAAACAGAAATTGGCATCGAACAAAACGACTTGGCACAGTATGACCACAACAACAGTCTAGCGTGACTGCAAGCCATCCCAAGAAAAAAGAAGAAAATGACAGTGACTAACCCTACTTTCAACTCCTTCAATATTTTTCTGCTTTCAAAACAAACAGAAGCTTACAGTAAAAAATAAAAGAAACAAGTGGACCCAAAACTGAGACCAAACTCAATCGAAGGCAAAAAAAAGGATGCAACCACTTTGAAAGCCGCTTCATCAGGTAGCTATTCTTGGTTATTTGTATCACGACTGTCTAATGACACAAAACCTGAGGACATTGGAAAATACCTAAAATTAAATTATAACATCGACTGTGAATGCGAACGGATAAAAACAAAGTGGAAGCAGAAATATAGTTCTTTTAAAATTGGTGTGCCCAAGGATAAAAAGTCTGTCATTCTTGACGAAAATGTTTAACCAGTTGGTATTCAAGTAAACAGTTGTTTAAACCTAATAAAGTTAGAACCTCAACAGGGGCGAAGCCTGGTGGTAGCAAATCGTCATGTATAAAACTGCTACATTACAATGTCCGCTCTGTGAGAAACAAGCTTCACGAGCTCGAGGCTGCCACTGCTGATTGTGACCTGGGGGTCTTATGTTTAACAGAACATTGGCTGGAACAGGAAGAAATAGATAGGCTGAGCCTGCTGGATTATGTTGTCAGCGCATCTACATCACGAAGTCAGTCACGTGGTGGTGGAATAGCTGCATCTGTCAAGTTTCTAGGGCTATACCTAGATAGGAAGCTGAAATGGGATGTTCATGTAGCTAATGTTTGTAAAAGACTTGGAAGTAGTGTATTTGTTTTACAAAATTTGAGTGAATGTGTTTCAATAAATACCCTGAGAACAGCATATCATGGAATTTTCCATAGTGTTATGACATATGACATTATCGCATGGGGACGGTCACCTCATGCACAAGAGTCTTTGGTCTCCAGCGAAAGGCAGTCAGAATCATGGCTGGCCTAGGGTACAGAGAGGATTGTGGGAATGCCTTTGTTCAGTTGGGAGTTCTTACCCTTCCTTCGGCTTACATCCTGCAAAGTTTGCTCTACATCAAAGACAAGGACGACCTACTGTCTTACCAAGACATACATGACCATGACACTAGGAATAAGACCAACTACGTTCCACAACACTGCAGGTTGGGTAAATGTCAGGCTCGACCAGAATATTATGCAATAAAACTGTTTAATAAGTTACCCCAAAATGTTAAAGAGCTCTCTACTCAGCAGTTTAAAATGAAGGTGAAACAGTTCCTAATAAAACATGCTTTTTACATCACAAAACAGTACTTAGATTATAGTTTTAATATATTTTAATATTTTTATTTAGATTTTTTAATGTGTTTGTATTATTGTGTTCATTTCAAATTATAAATTTGAATGCATTGTATTGTCAGGAATGTTTTTATTATTGTCTAAATATGAAAATTATTTTATCTGTAATTGACGTGTGTAAACAATTTATTTGTAATAGCATGAATAAATGAATTTGAATTTGAATAGAAAATTAAACTGTTTTAAACCACGATTGTATAGAGATATCCAAATAAAAGTGAACAGGCCCTATAACTTTTTTATTTTTAAAGATGGAAAAAAATATCAAATATGAAAGCTTTGGGGATTTTTAGCTTTATACATATATCTTATCAGCAAAATAATCGAGCATCGAATAAAAAAATCCAAAAATATGATAAAAATCATACCATCCAATTTAAAATAAGCGAGAAAATCGATGTTTTATACTATATTTCTTTTATTCGATACTCAATTGTTTTGCTGATAAGATATATGAATGATTGATCCATAAAAATCCCCAAAGCTTTCATATTTAACATTTTTTCTCATTTTTAAAAATAAAAAAGTTATAAGGCCTGTTCACTTTTATTTGGATATCCCTGTACATATTACCACGTACACAGTATATCCAATTTGAATTTACTTTCCTAAGACTGAAGCTACAGGCAGGTACACAGAAAAAAATATACAGTATTTATTTACATAAGACAGTTTTTATTATATAAGTAGATTATTATTAAGGAAAGTAAACAAATTAAAAAATAATAGTAGGTACCTATATAAAATAAGAAACATATATACCGGGCCAGGGTGTTTATTTCAACTGATATCATTATGGAGTAGGTATATTTTTCAGTAGCGTGGCCAGCTTCTAGGGGGGGGCAGGCTATAATGGGGCAGCAAAAAGTGATCGTATTGATAAAAAAATTATAAATTGAAAGCAGAAAAATAAGATTACAGAAATATGCGCCGCAGACGAAAATTTTGGAAGAATTGTTGCAAAAATGCTAAAAATATATAAAATAATGCAAACAAGGGGCGCCATCAAAGAGGGGGCGGGCAAAATGAAAAGTGGAGAGCTTCCAACTATACACTAGTGGTTAAAACTTAAAATGGGCACCCCGTATATAAATTTGTTTAAGGGCACAACTATAGTGATGGTAGTGACCAGTGGCATATGGTGAAATTTCAAAGTTGTATATCTCTCTTCCTACGTTCAGGACCCGTCCCAATTTTTATTGGTTTTAATAGTGAGCCCACTGGGAATGTTTTTGTAAAGAAAAAAAAACGTTTTGAATTTGCGAAAAAAAAGTTGAATTTTTGCTTGAGTTTACCAGAACCTTCCCAGTGGGCACACTATTAAAACCTCTAGGAATTAGGAACAGAGATATACAACTTTGAAATTTCACCATGCGCCACTGGTCGTGACCTAGGTTTTACTAGCCATTATATCTAGTTCACAATACACTTACAACGGTATGCTACGTTATGACGTCACTTCGAGGGAAAATTTTAAATTGACTAGGGCTTACCTGGGCAAATGAAATATGACAATAATATTTTAATAAACGTCAACTCAACATACTACCCGACAATAAAATGACCTGTAATATTTTAATAAACGTCAACCCAATACACTACCCGACCAGAAACTGACCTGTACTTATGTAGGTACAAGGGGTGCAAGCGTCTAGTCAATTTAGGATTTTCCCTCAAAGTGACGTCATATGTAGCATACTGTTGCCAGTGTATGGTGATCTAGTTTAATAAGAAGCATGAAATGATAGGTGTAGGTGTTTCTAAAATTAAATGTAAAATTGTAACTATTTTATACTAGATGTGTACTTTTATGAAGACCACTCTTATAATAAACGCACTATAAAAATGACTTATAATGGCACTAATGAGTAGGAAAAAAATAACTGAAAGTCAATATCCACCGCAAGTCCTATATGTCTCTTGCTTTTCTTAAGAATTTTTTTTTAACTTCCTTCTTGTAGTTTTTCCATTTTTCCCGTAGCTGCTTACTTGTGCGTTCCACATAGCCCTCAGCTACCCATTCGGCAGCTATCTGCCCCCACATCTTATCTTTTTCTTTGCCCGTAACAGCATCAGCTCTCTTGTTCTCTAAAATTTCTTTGTATTTTTCGACAAACTCCACGAGTGCCTCAACTTCCCCTTCCACGAAATTAATACACCTTCTGTTTTGGATATTCACTGCATAATTTTTAGTAATAATACTAATAATCCTCGTATATCATGGTAATAATCTATAACTGTTTAGAAAATAAACACGACAATCGGAATCAAACGAAAAAGTATGGTTAATGGTTAATTCTTCTTCCTTTCTTAAAATCGATGACGCCTTTTTCCTCTTTTTCGATATATGGGCTTAGCATTTAACTCTAGTGTTTCAAAGGCAATAATACAAACACGCGTTCTATTTTAAATTTTCGCGCCAAATCAGGGCCACCTACTTTATCAAGTACTGGAAGTGACAAAGAGACATGATCATGTTTCATGATGAAGGGAAGGGAGATCGAAACAGAAGGATTTCTTAATGTCATCAAAGAGCCATGCCCGTGCGCCATAGTTATTTAAGTTTTTCAACAGCGCACAAGCCACACAATGAATGTTTTAATTTTTTTTTCGTTTAAAGTTTTAAATAATGTAATTTCTTTTCACTACCTAGAAAATGGTCTTCGTCGATCCGTTGTTAACCAATATTTTGATCAGTTTTATCTAGTTTCTTTGAGTGAGTAGCGTAATAGGGTTGAAAACTAAATTTAATTTAAAACACTAATAATATTTACGTATTATGGTAACGTTTGCCGGAGCAAAACTAATTTAGCGGATCTGGTTATACTTTTGAAGTAAGTACTATGTAGTTGTGCCCAATTAGTATTTTCGTTTTGATTTTTAACTTTTCCTTGGCAGAAAGTTTAAGCTAGTAGGAATAACTTATATCATTAATAATGTAATATAGGGTGTCTTAAATATTACTTAAAACTAAGGCTACTGACAAAAAGGACTGATTTCACAGTGCCTTTTTACTATTTTTTTTTGTTTTTTCTTAGGAAA
This sequence comes from Philopedon plagiatum, assembly GCA_963971165.1. Lineage (NCBI taxonomy): Eukaryota > Metazoa > Arthropoda > Insecta > Coleoptera > Curculionidae > Philopedon > Philopedon plagiatum. The sequence continues at coordinate 69,244,346 of OZ020193.1, forward strand.
GGTTCAAATTTTTTTTAACTTGTCTTAAATTACGCTTAAAAACAGAAATGTCTGGCAACGTTTCAAAAAATTCAATTGTTTAAAGTTTTTCGCGCGCAAATTTCCGTCAAGCGCCTTGTGTACGTTCAGCCAGGTGCGTCGAATATTGACGGATTTTAGGGTATTTTTGAAAATTTTAAAAATGTTCGATTTAAGAAAAAAAAAAGTATTGGATATGTCTGTAGACTACCCCAGGAGTCACCCATTCCAATATATTAAATGATTTCCATAACACCCTGTATATATTATATATATATATATATATATATATATATATATATATATATATATATATATATATATATATATATATATATATATATATATATATCTGTAGTTAGATCTCAATTAGAGAATGCCACTAGTGTTTGGTCACCACACTTTATGGTTCATATTAACGTCATTGAGCGTGTGCAGAATAAATTTGTTAAATACATTGGGTTCAAACTCTGTATTACCTCAGAGCTCATAAATTGTAACCAGATTTTAGAACTCTTGGGTTTGGAACCACTTAGTAACAGTGGCGGCTCGTGAGTTATTCAACAGGGTCGGCAAAATTTTAATCTGACAAACTCAAGGATTTACTGTGTTTTTGCCCCTCAGAAAGTATGAAAAAATATATAATATTTTTTTTATGTGTGTCATCATAGGAGCAATAGGTTTTTTTTTAAATTTTTCTTTATGTATTTTGTGGTTTTTTTTTTGTTATATTTATTTGTTTTTTTCTTAGCTACATTGCAAACAAAAAAAAGTGATATTAAATTAAGATTACATTGACCTTAATAAAACACCAAGAGAATCAAAGTCACGTATTCCCAAATTAAGAACATCAACATTCTTGAACAAAGACGATGGTCTTAATTCAAGAGTAGCTGTCTTGGCTCAAATGTAGGAGGACTTAATTTAAGAATACGGTGATGTTAGCATAGTGCCATGAGTAATATCCCTAATTTTAAGATCACTTGTTTTCTGTGTAGGTATATTGTGTTAAGTAATACAATAGAGATGAACTTTGAAAATTCTGAAATTTTATAAATGTTTATAAATTAGTTCCATTCGTCTATTTTTTGACGTAGCAAAATGATAAATAACATCATCGTAGAAATCCTGTGTTTTCTGCATTTTTTTCAATAAAGATTTTTCTATTGCGATTGACGACAAATTGGTTAACCGTTCTTGCTTCATAGTATTACGCGCGTAAGTTTTAATACGTTTTAAGCACGAATAATCGCGCTCATTTGATGCCGATGTTGGCGCTAAAGACAGAATTAAAGAAACCAATTTAAACATTTCGGGAACAGTGTTTGTCAGCTGGTTTGAATAAATAAACATATACATTTCAAGTAACTTTTCCCAATTTCCAAATATTTCTTGATCCGCATATAATACTCTTAATTCATTTTCCAATTTTGTTTTATTAAAAAAGGTGGGATAACATGTTAATAAACTATCCATTAAGTACTTGGGAAAATCTGTAGCGAAATCTGCAAATTTAGTTTTCTCAAAAAGATTAAAGAACTTTAGATGTTCAAAATTTGCAAAGCGAGTCTCTAATTGCATAATTACAGTATCAATGATTTCAAAAAACAAACGCCTATACGGATTTTCGCTTGGTTCGCTACGTTTCTGTCTTTTTGTGGGGAGCTCCGCGACGTCTAAGAGATTTTAGTATCACTTAATATAAATTCTAAGTGAGAATCTTCTTGACGATATGTTTTAAGGGTTTCTATGAGTTTGATTATTCTTCTTTGAGAGTAAACAATATCGGTAGATTGATTCTGTAATATTTCAAAAGTTACATCCGTATATGAATAAATTTTTTTTTGAAAACGCTTAATAACACATTAAACTCAAAATCGCTTAATAGGGATTTTAAACCGACAGCTTCTCGTACTGAGATAGCGTCTTTTTCAAAATCATCCCCATTAATGATTTCTTCAAAAACTTCTAATAGCTGTCCGCGGAAGTCTGCTACGAACTAGTCGGGATTTAAAATTCCATCGTGTCTGGCAAACACTTGGTAGCCTCTTTTTTAAAATGCGCTCTAAAACGTGGGTTCTTTTAGGGGAATTTGAAAAAAAGCCGCAAATCCGCTTAAGTTGGCAAAAAAGATTCTACATTCCTTAATTTTTTTACAAGTATCTTGCAAAACTAAATTTAGGCGGTGTGCATGACAGTGAGTAAATAAAGCTTGCGGAGCAATGCTTTTAACTTTAGTTTGTAGCCCGTTTAGTTCCCCCGACATAACAGCCGCGCCGTCGTACGTTTGACCAACTAATTTATTGGGCAGATCAAAATCTGAAAATTTGTCTTTCAAAACACTAAAAATATCTTCCGCTTTGTGTCTTTTACTCACATCCCAAAATCCCAGAAATCTCTCGTAAACTTCGCCATTTAGTGCATACCTAACAACAATGGATAACTGAGAAGAACACGATATATCTGTAGTTTCATCTACTTGCCAAGAAAAACAGCATGCTTGTTTAAGCTCATTTTCAATTGTATTATTCAAAACATGGCTTATGCTTTCAATTATTTCATTTTGAATGGTTTTGGAAACTCCGCTAAATGTTTTTGAATTTGTCAACAACTCCTGAAATTCTAGATCGTAAGCTTTTAGTAAATTTACAAGTTCCTTATAATTTCCCTGATTTAAACTATCTACCCTCTCATCGTGGCCCCTGAATGGCAACTCCTGAGTTCCAAGGAAAATGGTTATATCAATTAACCGTCGCAAGAGAGCGTGATTTTTTTTAACCGCTTCATTATGTTGTTTAATATTCTCGCGTTCAGCGGTATTTAAAGCCGTGTAAATATTTTGTTTACCAAATAAATCTAATTTTAATTGGCTATACGTATGCTCTTTTGATACATCGTGTTTTTGAAGTGCCCTAAATAAATCTTTCAAATTATCATACCCGCTTCTACTCCAAGGATTTTGATTTTGTCCAATGTTGTTTTTAGAGAAAAGTAGACACGCCCAACAAAAAAGTTTATTTTTGGCTTCACTTCCAGTAAGCCATTGGTATTTTTGATACCAGCTTACATTAAATAATCTATTTGAACCTTTCCCGCCAGACGCAGTATTTATTAATGAAGCCATTTTAGGCGTTGGACGGCCATTGTTTTTTACAATAATTTTTTCGTCATACGGTAGCGATGCAAAGTCTTGCGATAAAAGTTCATTAACAATATCTTTACTTTTGGTAATACTTACAGTTTGAGCTGCATTCGAAGCGGTTCCCTCCATTTTTTAAATACTTACGCTGTTACGCTTACTTTACCAAATTTTTCGAGCCGGCAAAAAATCACTTAAAAATGTTTAAAGTTAAAGGTACGCACGGCACAGCACAAGACAGTAACACACAATAACTAAATTACTTAGGCACTTAATCAAGTGTTCACACTAAGGAAAATGCCGAAAATGGTATCGAAAGTACCTAAAATCAGCGAAAAACAGATTAAATCAATACCAATCGATTCACGCACAGGATGCACTGTCACTACTGTCAGAGTGTCACCCTCAACCCCCATCAAATCGAATTTCCGCAGTTGCCAATATCGCATCATCATGATTCTTGTGACCGTTGAAAATATAATTTTAAGAAAATAAACATTAAAAATCTAAACCACATCACAAGAAAACATTCAATAATATACACTACGTATTAAATTGTAATTAAATTAATAGTTTCCATTATTCCAGAAGTACAAACAAGTTTTTTTTAGCTTGATTGTATTGTATTAAAACCCAAATAAATTTTCCATGGTTGAAAAAGTGCGCAAATTGGCAACATGCGGCAGTTCTAAATCTGCCGCAACGGCATTTGAAACCCCCCTATTGAATATTTTAAGAATGTATATTTGGTTGCCTGTTTAAGTCGATTTCTAGAGCGGCATGCCGCAGTAGACGCGTAACCTGTGAGAAGACCGGCTATTATTACTTTCGGCCGTAGTCATTGCCTAATATGGCGATGACCGACCGGTGAAAGAGTGCATAAGTTTGTAAATAGAAATAAAAAGGTAAATTAAAAGGTGAATAACTGAACCATTCGTTTTAAAAAATCGTTAAAATTAAAAATATAGAAATTTTAAATATTGAATGAGAGATTTATTACTGCCTATTTTTCTCTATTTTATTGGGTCGGCACCGCCGACCCTGCCGCCCCTGGCGAGCCGCCACTGCTTAGTAATAGGCATAAGCGGTTCGATCAGTTATTAATATGTAAATTGATTGTGGTCATATAGACTGTCCGGAGCTTGTATCCTGCGTGAATTTTCATTTTCCTATAGGCCAATCATTAGAGCTTTTTGTGTGAAAAAAAGACTAGTAGAAAGCCACATGTGCCATCATTTGAAAGGCACTCCGTAGATATATTCTGATTTGTTTTCGACTCGCAACTCTCATTAATTAATTTGTTATTAACATTTTAGTGCAAAAAAACGTTTTTTTTGTTTTTGTGGTTATAAAACGATAACTACTCGAAGAATTTCAATTCCGTAAATGGGAAAGTTGTAGAGAATTAAATTTCGAAGAAAATAAGAGGTGGAGTGATCCGATCGGTTGATTAGAACCAAAGAAAATCCGGAAAAATCGGAAAATTGAGCTTAATTTTGAAAAATTCATAACTTTTCCATTTATGAAGATTAAGAGCTGAAATTTGGCACAGAAGCAGATAATTATATCAACTTTAAGTGTGCGCAAGGCAGGTGCTGCCGGACCATTAGTTTTTGCGCAAGTGCAATTTAAATTTTTTTATGCATTTTTTTGCCGGGAGCCTGCTTGCGTTAAAAATGGTCCTATTGTAATTCTAATACCGGTTTTCAAAACTAGAAGTAAAATACTATAAATCGTATATCCCAAGTTTTCATTAAAATACAGCGAAATGAATGAAACATGCACTTGAACATCGGTGTAAATGGCCTTGGGCGCGAGAGTGGTGGGGGAAGGAGGGGAATCGTACATGTATAGACATACAGGCGGGCCGTGCGGAGCGTCGCATCTTTTCACTGGCTTTTCTCAGCTACTACTGCAGCTTTTTGGAAGATTCTTTTTTTGGTTTTGGGGTTACTGAATACGAAGACTCTGATTCTCTATTCAGATTCCACGAATAATTCAAGATAAAGCTACTATTCCGGATTTCGGAGTGGTCTAAGGATTAGAAGAGACGAGACATATATATAGCTATAGCACGCTTAAATTTTGAATAGCTGTGTAACCGTCTAATGCGCCCCCTCCCTCTCTCTTCTATTGTTCGGTGGTATGGGTACACCTGTTGCCTTGGGATTCAAACGAATAGAAGAGAAAGCGACGCCAACGGCGCCAAACGACGATTTAATATTGAAAAAAAACCGAGGAAAAAACCTATTATGTAAACGATACTTAAGCTGCTACGTGCCTGAAAAAGCGTTGGGCCATGGTTGATTCGTAAGCATAAAATAAAACACGGGATTGATAAGCTCGCTGGGTGGAAGTATTAGAGGAGTTGCTTTTGTGAAGTCTTGGTGAATATAATATAGTTCATTAAAAGTATTTTCAAGTATAATTATTAATGTTTATATATGTTATTACAGCTAATATTTAATATAAGGATTATTAGATGTTAATATAGCAGCGACGGGATATGAATTACGCTTTCGAATAAACTATTAGTGTAAGAAATAGACGTTTTACGTGACTTTGCTCTAGTGAGTGACAAAAAAAAGTGTTTAGTGCTTATCTGGATTACGCCCGGAGCATAAAACTGTATGTACAAGGTGTAGACTATTACACATATTATCTAAGTGTGGTATTTAATATATTTTTTAACGCTGATTAATGAATAACATCAGTAACTCGAGAGCACTTGTTTATTTATTTTATTTGTTGTTTTTTTTGTGTGGATAAAGTGTAATTCCATTAAGGCATACAACAATATTTGTTTTTGACAAATTTAGTGCTCTTTGTCTACTTATTACTGGTTAAAGCAAAACACCAGTGTTTTGTTCTTTTAATATATATTAGTTTTATTTACTGGTTAAAGTGAAATACTAGTGCTTTTGTTAAATTTGTTTACTGGTTAACGTATAATACCAGTTGTCCCAAATTATTATTATTTTTAAATATGGGTTCGGATTCAAGCTCTAGTTCAGATAGCTATGATTATAAGCGTAGCAAAAGGGACTCAAGGAAAAAAAATTAAAGGCAAATAAGAAAGTTGCTAAGTCTGCTAAAGAAAATGCAGAAAAGAGAATGCAAAACATTACTGTGCATTCACAAGTTTTTCGCCGGCAAACTGTAAGTAACCAAGACGGATCACAAGCTAGTACATCAAGAATACAATCAACTACCCCTCCGCCGGATTTAAGAAATTTATCAGTGCCTCACGCTGCAACTGAAGAATTACCCGATAATGTGACGAGATTGGAAAAACTTGTAGAAAAATTGATAGAAAGTCAAATTTGTCGGCCCCAGTCACAATCTACAAAAGTATTTTTTGATCATAAAAGTATACCCGAATTCGAGCCAGGGAATCCAAATCTTAGTATGTGCAAATGGATAGAAAAAATCGAGCAGCTTGCTTCTATAAATAATTGGGAGGAAAGGCTTGTGATTTTTCACATGCAAAATAGATTAGCTGGACTTTCGCGACTGTGGTATGATAACCTAAATAATTACAATTTAAATTGGGAGGAATGGAAGGCTCTACTTCTTAGAAGCTTTCCAGAGCATCAGGACTTTGCTGTTACTCTAAGAAAAATGATAAATAGAAATAAACAACCAAACGAAACTTGGGAAAAATATTATTTTGACAAGATGAATCTTTTAAGTGCATGTGACATCACAGGGAAGAAAGCTATTTCGTGTCTTATTGATGGTATAAGCAACCCTTCTATCCAAGCCAGTGCTGGAGCGGGCAGATACAAGACCCCTGATGAGCTCTACGGGGAATATCTGTCTACATTAAGATCAGAACCAAGTGCTAATAAGTATTCTCAAGACCTACGTTCAAGGATTTATCCAGCTTATTCTTCATCTTCATTTTCTCCTAGTTCATCTAGGCCTCATTATGTAAAACGCCCTTATAGACTAGACCTAAATAAAGTAAAAAACGAAGCGCCAGCGCAAAAACGACAAATGATTGTGGAAAAACAAATGGTAAAATGTTATAATTGCCGAGAAGAAGGACACATATCACCAGATTGTCCAAAACCAAAGAAGCATTGCACAAATTGTAAACGTTTAGGACATCTTGCAAGTGATTGCAAAAGAAAAAGCAGAGATGTGAAAAATAATCTGGTGGATAATGTATTTTCACTGAACCAACATTATTTTTTTGACTGTGTCCTAAATAACATGCCGACACGTGCATATTTGGACACTGGAAGTGGGGCAGTTTTAATAAAAGAAAGTTTAGCAAAGGAAGCTAAGCTCAACTTCGTTTCGAGTTCGCTGACAGTGACAGGCTATGGTGGCACCAGTATTTCCGTTATCGGAGAGGGACGCACTACAATAAAAATTGACAAAATAGAAACTGACGTAGACTATTTAGTAGTACCCGACTACGCACAAGCTGTTCCTGTTATCATTAGACAAACCCTATTAAATCAACCAAAAGTAATGGTCATTGTGTCTGGCAAAAATGTGCGTATTATCCCCAAGGAAAATGATCTTGCTGACTCGTTAGAACTTCCATTCAGAAAAATTCCACTATGGCCAAAAGAAGACTCAGTTATTCCACCACAAACTGTTGCAGTAATCGAGGTGACGTCAAGAGGCTTGACAGTGGATGACGTCTACGTACCTGGAGGACTGCGAGCAGTACCTGAGAAAGAGTTTGCATCGACGAATGTGTCACTAAAGGTCAACATAGCCTTATAACTTTGGCGAATTTGTCAAAACAAGAACTTAAGGTTAGTAAAGATCAAGTATTGGTTCGATCGGTTAGCTGTTTTGAAGAGTTAACAAACACAAGCATCACTGCCATGTACAGTCAAGTTAAAGAAAAACGACCACTGTTTAGTGCACAGGGCATATGCTACAATGAAAATTTATCTTCAAAACAGGCAGCTGATTTAATAAAATTATTAAACGAGTTTCAATCGTGTTTTGCTCAAAGTACTGAGGAACTAGGTAAAACTGTTATTTTGAAAATGTTTATAAATCTAACTGATAATAAGCCAGTCGTATACAGACCTTATCGTTTGTCCCACAGGGAAAGAAAAGTTGTGAGAGACATTGTTAATGATCTGTTAGAAAACGGTATCATTCGTGAGTCAAATTCACCATACGCAAGCTCAATCCTTTTAGTCAGAAAGAAAAATGGCGAACAAAGGATGGTGGTGGATTATCGGGGTTTAAATTCCAAAACCGTTAAGGACCGATTTCCACTCCCCCGTGTTGATGACTTTCTGGAAAAGCTGAAAAACTGTTCTTTCTTTACAAGTCTTGATCTGGCAATCGGATACCATCAAATTGAAATGGTTGAGGAGTCAATACCAAAATCCGCTTTTGTCACGCCAGATGGTCATTTTGAATACGTGCGAATGCCCTTATTCCGGAGAATCATAAACAAAGTTTTAGGCAACATGAGATACGGCAAGGCTTTGGCATACTATGGACGACATTTTATTACCAGCCCAGAATTTCGAAGACGGCCTCCATAATCTCAGAGACGTTCTGAGTGCTCTCTCCGAGGCAGGCCTTACACTACGCATGGCCAAGTGTAAATTTTTTATGTCAGGAGTCGAATATCTTGGCCACGAGATAAGTGAAGATGGCGTCAAACCTGGAAAAAGAAGCAGTATCTAAGTTTCCTGTGCCAACGGACGTGCACACGGTTAGGCAGATCTTAGGACTTTCAAGTTATTTTAGAAAATATATCAAGGATTTTGCAACAATTGCACGCCCCTTGACCACCTTAACGAAAAAAGGTGTTGAATTTAATTGGTCAACTGAACAGCAAAGTGCTTTTGATACGCTTAAAGAAAAGGTTGTATCCAGACCAATTTTGGCAAAATACGATCCAGAATTGTCAACTGAAGTTCATTGTGATGCATCAAAATGGGGAATAGGTGGTATTCTCTTACATAAACAAACGGACAACTCTATTCTACCCTGTATGTATTTCTCAAGGCAGACGATCAAAGAAGAACAACGTTACCATTCTTACGAATTAGAAACACTTGCTGTCGTACACTCTTTAAAACAATTTAGGGTATACTTAATTGGAATAAAATTTAAAGTGGTAACCGACTGTATGTAATGCAATAAGAACAACATTAACAAAAAGAGACTTAATACCAAGAATTGGAAGATGGTGGCTTTCAATCCAAGAGTTTACTTTTGACGTAGAGTACCGACCCGGTCTCAAAATGGCACATGTTGATGCACTTAGCAGAAGTCCTGTTTTTACGCCTGATTGTATGAGAGATTCAACTATTATTGCCAATGTAGTAAATGTTAACCACGAAGATTGGGTACTCACTGCACAACATACTGATGAAAAGTGTGTTCAAATTTTAGACACCCTAAAGAATTTACCGAAAGACGCTGGAGATAGAAAAATTCATGATGAATACTGTCAGATTAATAGCAGATTATACCGAAAAACCGATACGGGAAATAAATGGGTTGCACCAAGGGCAGTTCGCAGACAAATTTTAATGCATTTCCATGATGGTGGAGGACATTTGGCATTTGACAAAACATTGTCAACTATTTCCAAGTCGTACTGGTTTCCAGGCATGCGGAGATATGCAAAGAAGTACATATCTTGCTGTTTGGATTGTTTGTACAATAAGGAACCAGGCGGAAAACAGCCAGGTTACTTACATCCTATCAAAAAAGTAGCAGAACCATTCGATACATTGCATATCGATCATTTAGGCCCCTTTGTTAAATCTAAAAGGAAAAATAGTCACCTTATAGTGGTCGTTGATGCTTTTACAAAGTTTGTTTTCATGAAAGCCGTACAATCGACAAAAACCGTTCCAGTTCTACATTTTTTAGACGAGATTATTGCAAATTTGGGGTGCCAAGAAGGATTATTAGTGACAGAGGTTCTTGTTACACTGCCAAAAAGTTTGAAGGGTACTGTCAAAATCTCAATATCAAACATGTGTTGAATGCAACGGCAACACCTAGAGCTAATGGGCAGGTTGAAAGGTATAACGGAACTATTCTAGCGTCATGGTCTGCTTCAATAAACGAGGAAGACCGATGGGATGAACAAGTCCAAAAGGTTCGATGGGGATTAAATACAAGTGTAAACTCAGCTACAAAAATTCTCCTTACGAATTGCTTTTTGGTTATTCTCCACGAGGTGTCGCTAATGCACTATTGACTAATGAAGTTGTGGAGCCCAATTACGATGAAAATTTGACCATAACTAGACAAGATGTTAGCCAAAGGATAGAGGCGCAACAGAGCAAAAGTAAAGCTCTATACGATTCTCGTCGCTATTGCGGTAAAAAGTTTAGTTCTGACGAATACGTGCTTGTCAGAACTCTACCAGCAAATAACTATGGGCAAAGCAAGAAACTTTTGCCAAAATATAGTGGACCCTATCAAATAACAAAAGTTTTGGACAATGATAGATTTGTGATTGAAGATTTAAAAGGGTCAATAAGATCACAAAAGAGATACAAAGGAATCGTATCTTTAGACAAGCCCAAGTCCTATAACGTTAATGTAAGCTCCGAATCTGAAGCAGATTCGCCACAAAGTGAAGTGGAATAAAGGGATGCAAATTTTGTGGTTTTCCATTACCTCGAAATACAGCTGTGTAGTTTACTTGTTCTTGGATCTGGTTGTTAAAAAAAGGGGGTTAAAAGAATCTTTTTTTAGTGTGTGAAAATAACACAGTACTGCGGTGGAGTATAGTCTTGGTTAATTCGCGATAATACCAAAATTATTCTCAACTGTCGGTCTAATAAAATTTAAAAACAAAGTATCCGAACGAGTTAAACTTAAATTTCTGATGGTACTGGGGGAATACAATTTTGCATCACGCTTTGAGCAAGAAGGTATTTAAGCTAGCTAGCACATGAATTAAAAATTAATTATTATTAAATCAAAAAGTTGTATGTTTGTAGTGATCAAGAAGCAATCACTATATAAGAAAAAGATAAGGGTTAGATTAAAGTTAACTGAAGGGCTAATATAATAAGGTTATGATATGAGAAAAGTGTGTCAGTTAAAGAAAACTGTCTCACTATAAAACAAGATAATATATTTTGTGCATGGATATGACTGAGGCCTGAGTAGTATGTAGGACTAATGATGATCCTGCTTGCCGGTTTCTAAGTTCTTTAGTACTGCGCAAAAACAAGAAGTTGTATGTAAAAGAAGGCTGACTTGTCTAAAGGAAAGATGAGTATGCTAAGGACTGTCTTTTGTTATTATTATGTAAAAAAAAGGCTGACTTGTCTAAAGGAAAGATGAGTATGCTAAGGACTGTCCTTGGTTATTAATAGGTGGAACTTCATGGATCACCACGAGGACGTGGATCAGGCAGCATGGCCGAACTGTAAACGATACTTAAGCTGCTACGTGCCTGAAAAAGCGTTGGGCCATGGTTGATTCGTAAGCATAAAATAAAACACGGGATTGATAAGCTCGCTGGGTGGAAATATTAGAGGAGTTGCTTTTGTGAAGTCTTGGTGAATATAATATAGTTCATTAAAAGTATTTTCAAGTATAATTATTAATGTTTATATATGTTATTACAGTTAATATTTAATATAAGGATTATTAGATGTTAATAATTACTTATTACAATATATTAAAGTCAGAAAATTATCGATGCGAAATTTGAATGTTTAAACTGGTAGGCTGTTGTACTTATAGCGACAATTAGACCTGCGTTGCTAAGGAAACCTATAAAGTAATCAAACATCTGTCATTTTAATACTGTGATTTGATTTAAAAATTGCAAACTTAGTGGTTCTTTAGTAGATATTTTGAATAATATACAGTTAAAAAATGTCTGAATGGAAATGTAACTTTTTTATAATAAAATATTCTAAATTTAAATATCTGCCTCTACTTATGTGTATATATATCCGGGAAAAAACGTAATTTCATAGAAAGTGACATTTTGTTACCTGTCAACAGAGATAAATGTCAAACGTTTGTCCCGTCACGGAAAAAATATATATATTTATGTGTTTAAATTAACAACCTTCCTGCTCGTTTATTTATAGAATAGAAATATAAGAATGTTACTCAAGAAGGTGGAATAGTAGCTTTATCTTGAATTATTCGTGGAATCAGAATAGAGGATCAGATTCCTCGTATTCAATAACCCCTAAATCAAACAAAGAATCTTCCAAAAAGGTGCAGTAGTCGCTGAGAAAATCCAGTGAAAAGATGTGACGCTTCGCACGGCGCGCCTGTATGTCTATATAATATGTACGCTTCCCCTCCTTCCCCCACCACTCGCTCGCTCGCACGCCCAAGGCCATTTACACCGATGTTCAAGTGCATGTTTCATCCATTTCGCTGTATTTTAATGAAAACTTGGGATATACGATTTATAGTATCTTACTTCTAGTTTTGAAAACCGGTATTAGAATTAAAATAGGACCATTTTTAACGCAAGCAGGCTCCCGCCAAAAAAGTGCATACAAAAATTGAAATTGCACTTGCGCAAAAACTAATAGTCCGACAGCACCTGCCTTGCGCACGCTTAAAGTTGATATAATTATCTACTTCTGTGCCAAGTTTCAGCTCTTAATTTTCATAAATGGAAAAGTTATGAATTTTTGAAACTATAGCTGAATTTTCCGCTTTTTCCCGATTTTCTTCGATTCTAATCAACCAATCGGATCGCTCCACCTCTCATTTTCTTCGTAATTTAATTCTCTACAACTTTTCCATTTACGGAATTGAAATTCTTCTAATAGTTTTCGCTTTATAAGCAAAAAACCAAAAAAAAAGCGTTTTTTTGCACTAAATTGTTAATAACAAATTAATTAATGAGAGTTGCTAGTCGAAAACACATCAGAATACATCTACGGACTATCTTTTAAATGATGGCATAGGTGGTTTTCTACTAGTCTTTTTTGCAATATATGACTTTTTTTGCTCTAATGATTGGCCAGGAGCGGCTAGAACTGCAAACAATCCGACGTTGCCATTTTCGGTTTTCCTTTCTTGCACCGGTAAACTTTTATTTCCTTTGCTGGTAGATCAGCCACGTAGTACAATGGTATAGAGTCCGCTTATTGACCCAGACGTCTTGGTTCGAATCCGTGATTGGCCGCTTCTTTTTTTTTAATTTTTGTCACTTAAAATATTATAAAAAATTAAGAAATCGGCTCTAAAAGTTGTATTGGAAACGGGTTAGCACTCCTTCCTCGATAAAAATTTTGTTTTGTCTTTTTTTAAAGGTCCCGAGCAAAAATTAATCGTGTCTAGGTACCTTAACCTAAAAATTATGTTTTGTTTGTTGTCCAGAAAATCTAGCGAACGGTGGATCGGAGGGCACCCTAAGGTCGGAACAGGGTTAGCACCTGGTTAGGGGCCCTGACCAGTCTCTTTCCTCGCAAGCGAAGAGGGATCGGTGCGAAAAAATCCACTATTGTTCCTTCCCCTGCCCATCCCCTAGGCCCTAGACTCTAGTCTTGTCACTCACTGTATGAATGACAGAAGAAAAAATACCGTTATTTTAAAATCTTCGAGCTATCGCACATGTGGCAACGTCGGATTGTTTGCAGTTCTAGCCGCTCCTTGATTGGCCTACTAGTAGAAGAAGCCTGAGGGTGATGAACAATAACATGTTTGCAATTGAGTACCTATCATCATACTTCTTAGTCTTCTTACGGGATGAATAATTCAATGAATAGAGCTATGTTTTTTGCTAATGATATTCGTGTAGATGTGTTCAATGGCTCACTTGGTAGCATCAAACGCACACTGGGAGGTTGCTGTAGGAGCGACTTGACTTTAGTTTTATATTGGCATTTTAATTTAGAGAAATAAGAGATTTTACTATGATAGCTGCGCTACCGTCCAAATCAACAAATTTTAATTTTAAAATTTTCTTTTTTTAATTCTTTTTTTGGATTGTTGTTTTTGTTTGTTGTTATTGTTTTTATGGTCAATGTACTTTTGAATTTTAAATTTTAGGTTAAGCAAACTTTTCTTTTTTCTTAATTGCTGACTTGTTTCATATTATGTAAAAGGTAATATGTGGGCAATACCCGTAGAAATAAATAAATCAGTATCTTTTTAAATAAAATGACAGTTGTATGCGGTGTTGATAAAATTTTATACCAACACGAATCGCGCAGTCGCAGTAAAAAGCTCAACAAAGATAAACAATTTTAAAAAAATACTGATGAAACCTAAAACTGAGCAAACCAGTCCGAGAACGTACAAGAACATGGCCACTAGAAGAAATTATATTTAACAACAGTTTTAATGCCAAAATTTCACAAAAAAAATTAAATAGTAACTGAGCTCTAACCCGTTGCTAATACACCTTTTAAAGTTGATCTAAAAATTTCTGGGAAAAACTATTTGTAAATCGGTCATCCATTGGCATTCCATCAGAAATTTGGAGTGTTATGTTTATTTAGTTTTTTAATGTTTTCTCTGTTGTTTTTAATGTGTTTTTATATGAATTTGCCTAAATATGGTTCAGAATTATAGTGTGCCATGCCTTGTAGAGATGTGTTTAAGTGAAACTGTCGAAATAAAACAATCCATAGAAAAACTAACCTAAAAGTTAAAAAAATTATTTTTGGACAAACCATATGAGACCGCCAAAAACTGATTTCAAATTCGTGTTTCACGACCACCCTTGGGAAAAAAATTAACGCGTTTAGGTATTTTATTTATTATTTTTTCTAAGCATATTTTACATTATTTTGTCGAGAATTTTGAAATTTTAAGAAAAAAAATGTGTAACTTTCTACTAACACATTTTTTTTTAAATTTAAAAAATTATCGACAAGATAATGTTATATTTGTTCAGAAAAAATAATACATAAAATACCTAACGCGTTAATTTTTTTCCCAGGGATGGCTCACCAGAAATTTAACACTCTACTGAAATTTTGGGATTTTTACAGTTTTAAATATACCTTATTTACCAATTTGTTTGAAATTACAAGGGTAATAAAAAGTTTAAATTTATATAATTCTGAAAAACTACTTACAGGTTCATTGTTAATTTAATAAAAACTTGTAAGTAAAAATATTTTTTAAAAAAGCTCTAAAAAAATGAGGTAATTATTCGGAAAGATGGAAACACCGAATTTTTGATGAAAGTTTACATATACCCTAATTTTGGGTCGTAGAACACGAACCTAAAATAAGTTTTCGGCGGTCTCATTTGTTTAAAAAAAAATAGCTTTTAGGTGAGGTTTTTCTATGGATATCTTTAAATGTCGACAGTTTCACTTAAACACATCTGTAAACTTATAATTTATCCTTTTTCTTTCGTGGCAAAAACATCACATTTAGGCAAAAATAGTTAACAAAATTGCATTTTTCTTTCCAAAATTCCGTTTTAAATCGCTATTACACTGATAAAATTAATTATTTGGATTAAAAAAATTTGCCATTGACTTAAATAAATATTTGTTTCCTATTAGCCAAACAAATATGTGTTTGAAATGTACCGTGAAATGATTTGACCTTCTACTATTATTTGATTTGGTACAAATAATTTTTTATGTGGAGGTAATCACTTTTTACAAAATTAAAGCGAATCTTTATTTCATTTAAATGTCTTCTAACTTAAATAAAATGATTTGATGAGTTAGAAGAAATAAGTTAAATGTTAAATTACCAAAATATTTATTTCACTGAAATTTTTACTTTTTTTATTCAAGTACATATTTGTCTACTTTTATTTTATATGCATTTGCCGTAACAACAAACTTATTTATTTAAACAATTTAAGTTATTTGTTTTAAATAAACCGTTTATTTCTCTCAAAGTGGTTCTTTTTATTGAAGTACATGTTTGTTTAACTTAACTTTTATACGCATATACACCAAGTATCGTTGTATTTCGTTCAAATAACTGTGTGTTTACCCTAAATATATCACGAGTTCATTCAAGTTAGTTCTTATTTTATCCAAATATATATTTGTTTCATTTTTGTTAAATATTTATTTGGGATCACAACCGTTTATTTCATTTAAACAATTTAAGTTATTTGTTGTATCCTGATTTGATTAAAATACATTCTTGATTTTACTGAAATGAACTCCTATTCTATACAATTTAAATGAGTAATAAACTGTAAAATAAAAACTAATGTTTACTAATTTCATACAACTGAATTTTAAAATAATATTGTGCAAGTTTGTATTTTATAACAGGGTGTATTTTTAGTATCGCAATGGCTTATACTGATTGGTATTAAGGTAAAATAAAATTAAACGATTAAAAGTTTAAATGAACATTTATTTAGGACATAATTCAGAACAAAAAATGCCGGCAAGCTGGCTGAGCAACCCCCGTCATAAAACTAGTAAAATAATGTGAAAAAGTGTTTGTACAAATATACAAATTTTAAAAAATCTATTACTAGTTGTTAGAGATAACTGGAAGCTAAGAACAAAATAGTGCAAAAATATATGTTATTATATGTTATGTTAAAATTTGTTAAATGTATTAACAAGCAGATAATTTAACATACTAATCTTGTAACTGAGTACTACTGTATTAACTTTACGCTTAAAATTATAAATTGTAAAAAATACACATTCCTTACTGACGATGAAGTGAAATTATATAATACAAATTACAGTTCTCCCATCGCCTGTGTAATGAATATTGTAACGCCCTGTATACACACAAAGAAAAAGATTTTCATAAGTAATTTACCTCTAAACTGGCTAGCCCCCGCTTAAGCCGTATTCGGTCCCCTAAACTTGGAATAATAGTATTAATTTCTGTTTCCGATAGACTTTTTAATATTTCTATTTCATCAACTCTCTGTTCTGCAAAAAAAACAATAAAATACTTAGGAAATAAGTAGGCCATCACCATCACTAATATCGTATGATCAAAAAAGTCTCCAATATGCAAATCGTTTCCTACCTTGAAAAGTATCCGAAAGATGGCCAATACCCCATTTCGCTAAGAGATTGCACAATGGATCCATATTCACATATTATTTATTTACAAATACTTACAACTTTCATTTTCCCCCGAGTGACAAGACAAGATGCAAATGAGGAATGCGGCGGCGATCCGCGAGACAAAAGACAAGTCCAAACGTAAACGACGCTTTTGTCACCAATCAAATAACTCAATGCGGGTGACGCAACACAAGGTCTTCCGAGTACCGGGGTAGTATGATTTGATTTAAATTCTTAATTATTTAAGTTAAATGACCAAGTTGTTTAAATGGTTCGCTATTTAATGATTTAGTTTTCGGTTAACGGTAGATTTTATTATTTTTTACATTATTGCTAAGATGTTTATTTTAAAGCTTGAGTTATTTGACACAAATTCAATATGTCAAATCATTTTACAAATAAAACCAAATAAGTTGACATATTTTAGATAAATAAAACTGAGTTAATTCAAATCACATTTATTTATAACCAATACTTCTTCGGCAAATAAATCAGTTTATTTGTTTAAAGGAACACAGTTTTATCAGTGTAGCTTCCATTATTTGCCCACCTGTGAACCATAGGGTAATAGCCACCTTTTGGGCACTCTTACCCGGGACGTCATCTCCATAATCTTGCACCTTCACAATTTCTTATAAAAACTAAAAGTTGCTAGTCGCCAAAGCTATAGAGTACTGCATTAAAATATACGATGACTAAGAAGAAAATAATATTGAGTACATACCAATCAATAAGAACGAATTAAATAAAAGGGTAAGATACTCGGCCTAACTCTGGACGTAAATAAAACGCAGATAGGAATATAGGTAGGAATGGCACTGCAGTATCGATACTATAAAATTAGGTATGTTTATATTGATCGATAAGATAATAAAACATAAGTTAATAAAACAGCAGAAAATAGCCATGTTTATTAATTTTATAAAAAGTTTTACATTTTTTTTGCTTCAATATATGATTCCGGGATAATTCTAGATCCCAGCTAACATTTTTTGTTGCCGGGGCGTAGCCTAGAATTCCGGGATGATCCCGGCGAATCCGGGACAGGTGGCAACCCTAGTCAATCAACACTATTATTTTGTGCGGTGCTGCTACATTTACTTATTTTTTTAAAAATTACATCGGTCCTAAAAGGTGTATTGAAAACGGGTTAGCACTTCATTCCTATAAAAAAAATTTACTGTGGAATACAGTGGCAATAAAATCGCAAACCTCGTTCTGATTGGTCAGGTCAGAATTTTATTGACACTATTACAACTTTTCTATTCAGAAAGTTTCACGGTAAAATTAAAAAAAAAATCTATGGGAATGAAGTGCTAACCCGTTTCCAATACGCCCTTTAGAGCCGATGTAATTTTTTAAATAATGACAAGTTTGATCGCGACCGTTAGCCGCTCGTGCCGGAAACTGTTAAAATTTGTGGGAAAAACGATTTGTATGTTAGGCAACCCAGCAGTAGCAACTTTGTAAAGTATGTTAATTTGTATTGCAGTTAAGGTGCATTTACACATGCATGGATTTAGTGGCGCCAGTGGTCGCGCTAGTTCTATTTGCACGCCAGTAAAGGTTTACACTTTGTTGAGAAAATTAAAATAAGTGGCACGCCAGTTTCATTTTAAATTTGATTGTCAGTTGTGCTGACCACTTTTTTTAGCAATAATAAACTATATAAACTACAATCAACAACTGGCGAGCGGACGCCGACGTGCAAGCACTTGTTTACACTTGCAAGTTTTGATTTTCCATACGACTTTGTCACCACTGGCGCCAGTGATTTCAGAAGGATACAGACTTTTTTGATCTATGCATGCAAAAATAAATTTTTATGCAAGTCGATGTTTACACTTGCTAATTTTATTTACTGGCGCGCCAGTTTTTATTAGCGCCACTAAATCCATGCATGTGTAAATGCACCATTAGGTATTTGACCACGCACAAGTAAGCCTGTTCGGTGAAACAGACATTTTCAATATACACCAGGGCACACGGAAATCTTTCCACCCAGGATTTCTCCTTTTTGACGTAATAAACAGAAAATACTCGGACACATCAATTGTAGTTTTCACTGGGACATATTATGATGTAATCATTCCTTAACTTTCAACCCTTAAGCAGCGATGACTTTTACCCTTAAAATGTTAAATGGTACCTAAGGGATATCCTGTGATACATTGTTTTCAAGCGCCATCAGTTATCTTTCCAGTGTCACGTTTAAATGATCAGTTCTTGAGAACTTAATTTTTATTAAAAAAAAATTGTTGGAGAACAAATAAACTGACATAAGGAATGTTATCGCAAAAAATGCTCCGTGGACAATAATACCTAGGTAAAATTGTACAAATCACCAGTTTACTGCTTTATTCGGTTCTGTAAACGTTTGTTCAGTTTTAATTCCTGTACGCGATAAATTTTTAAAAAAAATCAGCATTTGCAAAGGGTTTTCTAAGAACGGATTATTATTTGAGATATTTTACGTTTTGCGATTTAAATACATTTTTGCTCATAAATGATAATTGTCAATTTTTCTAAAAGTTATATAATAGTTTTTATTTATTTATGTATCTATTTTTGTTTATTACTTATTTATTTGTTTTATTTATTTTTCGTAACGTAATATGTGACGCGATCTGAAGAAAGGGATCTAAGCGTCCAAAAATCGATTTCTGGATTATGATCGTTCTAGATTAATTAAAGACTGCTCTTTAATAATTTGAAATCACAAATGATTTTCCTTGAATATTTTGCATGTATCAACATTTTCCGTTCGTGCTGCCGGTTGACGCCCTCTCTTTATACAACATACACATACACATCATTCTCACCGGATCCGTGAGGCGGTAGAAGTTCGGAATGATTCGGGGATTAGAAAGAGATGCTCGGACGCCGAGATAGTATAAGTGAGAGTCAGGTATATCGGAAACACAGTCTAAGTAGCGCGCTCGCCTGTTCTTTCCTTTCTCCTCTAAAATTCCGGCCGGGACGCTTAGGTCCCTTTCTTCAGATCGCGTCACATATATTAAATTTTTGTTTATTTGTTTTCGTTGAACGTTTATTATGTAAGAGTATTTATTTACTCAATTTGTTTAAAAATTATTAAATGGTTGTATTTGCAGGATAAGTACATTGAATTTTTTTAGATCTCAAGTGCCAGTAAAATCTGAACCAGAGGAAACTGGAAATGATGTTGTCTACCAGGATTGGGAATTAAAAAATGAAGACATGGACATCAAGGAGGAAGGATTAACTGAAAACGCAATTGAGTAAGTAGGTACTTATTTTGCTAATGACATTTTCTTGGAAACTTTTTCTTATTAAGTTTGTTTCATTTATTGTATGATTATATTAGACATTTATAAAATTATCTGTACAACCAAGTTTATATATAAAGTGTATAAAGTAAGTACATATTAACCTACAATTTATGAAGTGATAAAATAAACCAGCTTTCGAAACGCTGCCCTGGTTAAACCAGTGGTTTATACGTCATTTCAAAAATATCAATTTAATACTGAACATTTAAGGATCGGATGTTGGGCGTGTAAACAGTATTGAAGGTTTTGACCGACTTCACAAGATAAGGTTATCAACTGAACCCCCATATAGGGTGTCCGAAAAATCTTAGTGTGGGCAAATATCTTTGCTATTCGTAACGATGGTACACCAAATTTTAGGTGTATCTTATTGATTAATAAAGGTAGGCGCATACTATTCACACCGCACGGAGCTGACGGAACGGATTTTATTTGGCTACATCGCATACTATTCGCAAAATTTCGTACCGGAACGGATTTATTTCACGACGAAACCAACTATTCACACAGTCACGTTAATACATCCGCAGTCTTTTAGTAAATAAAATTAAGTATCGCAATGACTTCAGAAGAAAAATTGTTTTTAATAGCAGCTCTGCTGGAAGAAGAAGAAAGAGAAGAGCAGCTCAGAAAACGTAAAAGGTGTTTTTCTGTCCATCCTATAAATATGGGTAGACAGTTACATGGTGAAGTTCATACGTTATTTAATCAGCTTGTAGATGATGCGAAGTTTTTTGAGTATTTTGGAATGACCTATGAAAAGTTCTGTTATTTACTAGATAATTTAGGTTTGACTCTACAGAATGAGGATAATGAGGATGTTTTAGATGATATAATTCTTCATAATGCTGTATGACAGAAATTAGGATAACATCGTCCATTTTGCTAATAAATATTAATAACTAAATACTAAGCTGCTTGATAAATAAAAATGAAAATTGCTGTAGAAATTAGCGCTCAAAACTTAGCAGGGGCTTTGCGTGTTGGTCGCATAGTGTGCGGAAATGCAAATGAGTCATCAACACACACCGATTCGGACGGATTTGTTGGTCTATTGACGATGTTCTTTCGCAATTCCGCTGATGCGATCCTTCCGGTGAGAATAGTATGCGATACCGTATATTATTACGTAGGACGGCAAACAAAAATGCGATCCATCCGTTCCGTGCAGTGTGAATAGTATGCGCCTACCTTAAATCTACTTTCTTATTGTCCGCCCAAGTTCCCTGTAACTGGGACGAAAGGGAAAGGAAGTCATAAAAATGCATAAAAACTATGTTAAAATAGCATTACTCAGTGGCGTAGTGTCAACTTATCCGTCCTTATAAAAAATAATTAAAATGTATTGACAATCAAGTTGGTTTAATATATAAAAGACTTGTAGGAAACTCCGTTAAAAAATGTAGGGAATAATTCTTTTATAAAATAGGTTAACAAGCCTGATTAGTAAGCATTCGCCAATGCTTTGTTTCCATAATATAATAGATGGCAAGAAAGCGTTTTTGAGGGTTCAGCTTCGGCGTTCTATTAATTTAATCATACAAATTCAAACTAACCTGTTTAAAAACTTAAATATTTATAAATCTGTGGCAATTATTCAAATAAAATGTTATACCTTCTTTGAAGGATTTAAAATGTAACTAAAAAAATAAAAGAAAACTTGATGGAAAAAATGGGTTCTGTTTATATTACCTATAATGATTATGAATTCTTGTTTAGTCCATTTTACTCAGAATCGGAGTTTTTGTTTTCGTCATTGGAGAGATTATTATCAGAGTCACTATCACTACTTGAACTTTCGTCACTCTCGCTAGGCCCAACGTTAATTATTATTCGCTCAGTTATCTCCTCCATGAACTGATCTGTTTCCCAGTATTTGTTCTCAATATCTACAACATGTTTTACAAATTTCTTCCATTATTCTGGCTCAACAGACTTGATTGTGCTTCTTCAGAGTGACTGGTAGAAATTTAGCAGCTGAAAAATCCCCCATGTTCGAGAGGTTCGTTTCCGTTTTTCTTAGAGAAGATAATAAGTTTGCGGGATTATGTTGTTGTCTAAGAGCATCTTCTTTTCTAATTCTTGTTATAGATGATCTTCCTACTCCTGTATACAACATGGCCCTTTCTGTTTTATTTTTTATTGGAATTTTTATCATATAATTCCCTGCCTCTTCATCGCAAACCGTAATTACGTTTGCAATTATCTCACGCGCCTGACTGTGCAAAACTTTTCCCTTCAAATTTTCCATTTTTAAACACCACGACTCTCGACCGATGATGAGACGGCTATGAGGCAACTCGCAGACATCCCGACCCGGAGAGGCAATAAATCATCTACAAAGAGGGAGACCGACTTCGCAATCAGCCAAATAAGTTGTATCTATTATTTTTGTATTCAAAAAGCGTGTTACCGACTCGGGCCAAGTCACCGTTCAGTCGACGAGGCGAAGAAGACAGGGAAATAGTGCAATGTTGGTAATTTCTTGCTAAATATTTTGTGGGGAAATAACACCCCGGAAATTAATTGTTGAAAATAGAAGATTTATCTAATTCTTAACGACAGGTATTATAGAACTCATTTTATGATGTGGTAAGAAAAGTTTAAATCTTATTAACGAAAAATTAAACAGTTTTTAAAACTGGTTTACAAACAAAGTGGCAACGTTGTTTAAGCCTCCCCTTGCATTCTTTAAATTCTTCTGCCGGTTCCAGATATCTTGGGCAGACAATATGTAATTTAA
Organism: Philopedon plagiatum; assembly: GCA_963971165.1. NCBI lineage: Eukaryota > Metazoa > Arthropoda > Insecta > Coleoptera > Curculionidae > Philopedon > Philopedon plagiatum. The sequence continues at coordinate 69,267,524 of OZ020193.1, forward strand.
CTTTTTCAAACCCCCTTAAGGGATGACGCTAAGGAGTTGAGCTTGAAAATTTTAAACTCAACCCTATTATTATTATTATCATTATTATTATTATTATTATTATTATTATTATTATTATTATTATATTATTATTATTATGCCGTGTGGTACCTCATTTTAAAGGTCAAAAAGGAAACATTTTACCGCAAACCCGAGGTCCGTATCTTAGTTCATTTTTAAATGGCAAACTATAAAAATTAAAAATCGTGAAAAAAATTCAAGTAGCTTGGCCAAGAAGTAACACCTGTCATTCTCGAAAATGTGAGAAGTGAGTTCCAAAATCAACTTTATTACTGCCAAGAAGTTTATGGTGCTCATTTTGAACAACTTTTAAGTAATAAGAAAATTAAAGCTACTTGAATTTTTTTCACCATTTTTAATTTTTATAGGTTTGCCATTTAAAAACGAATTCGGTAAAATGTTTCTTTTTTGAAGACCTTTAAAATGAGGTACCACACGGCATACATAGGGTTGCATTTAAAATGTATGACCTCAACTCCTTAGCGTAACCCCACAAGGGGGTTGAAAAAGTTAAACTACATAAAAAAGTAGATTTATTAACCAATAAGATACACCTAAAATTGTATGTTTCTATCTTTACTAATAGCAAAGATATTTGCCCATACTAAGCCTTTTCGGACACCCTGTATATGTTTTTTTCATGTGTGTTTGCTTATAATTCTGAAACGGTTTCTCCGATTTCGATGAGTTCTTTTTTTTTTGGTTTGTAGATGAGTTCTCCCGAATGGTCTCATTTTAACATGTTTTGATAAAGTGAGTGGAAATCTAAGAAAATTATGAAAACAAAAAAAATCTTTTGAAGATTCACAATTTTTGCTCAGGTTTGTTAAGAACGGCTGGGAATTTGTCCAAAAATGTTAACTAAATTCCTTGATTTTCGGCGTTATCGAGGTCAGAAAATCTAAACTGCTCCACATGAGTTAGGAATATTGCGAAAAATCCAAAAAATTTCAATTTATTTATTTTCATTCACTATTCGACAAAAAAACATTCCTTTATTCATATGCTGATATATCCGTTTATCTGCTTAAGTTTTAAATCGGACTGTGCTAGAATAAGAAAATGTGATATTAATAAATTGTGCTCTCTAGGGAAGTATTGCAATGTAATATTTAGCATAACTTATAAGCGCAATACTTCCTCTCATAAAATATCTAGCATGTTTTCGCATGAAGTCTCCAATTTTTTAAAAAGGTATACTGCATCAATTAGAATATTCTGTAATGACATTAAAATAAATGGTAACTTTAGATTAGGCAAAGATGACCTTTGTCTACACTTGGCTCAGTATGTATCTGCTAATGCTGCTAATAATAAAATCTCCTTGATTTCCGTAACATAAGTGTTAAATAACAAAGGCCCATCTTTGGCTCATTCTCTTGCCAATGGTGAAAACAATGTAAACAACACAGATAATGACATGGGCCATCATTTTTTAGTGTAGGCTCTTATGACGAAAGCATTCTATCAATGTTGTTGCTTAACATACAATCTCTTCGTTGGAAAATGAATGAATTGTCTGTTTTTCTTGACTCGTATAACTATCCAAGTATAGTTCTTCTGACGGAACACTGGTTAAATGAAAATGAACCACTAAGTGTTCCAAACTATGTTGTAATTTCTAAGTTCTGTAGATCTGCCTATCAGAAGGGTGGAACTGTAGCACTTATACGAGCATCCTTATACGATGATATGCGGTTTGAAGCATGCACGAGGTTTGATCGTCTGGTTCGAGAGAAACAATTTGAGTGTTCAATTATTTATTCAAGTAAGTTCGATATGTATGTGATTTGTATATACAGGTCACCCAGTACTAATGTGTACGAATTCTTGGACAGGCTTGAGTTGCTGCTTTCAGAGTTTCCTATTAAGAGCCAAATTGTTCTGGCGGGCGACTTAAATATTGATTACAGTGATGTAACATCACACGAGACAGCGGCAGTTACAAATATTCTCTCATTTAATTTAAAAATGCACTTCCACTCTTACACCATTACTGATCATTCTGCAACCACGATTGACTATATATGCTCTACCCTAAATTCTCAGGTAGAATGTGAATCTGTTGATGCAGCACTTTCAGATCATAATGCTATCTATGCCAAATTCTCTATTAAGACGGTCTCTAAACCTAAGAGCCGAAGGGTAAGAAAAAGAATTATGAGCAGCAAAAACTATGATACATTCAGACAAGAATGTCACAGGGTTGAATGGAACTCTGTACGGTCTGGGTCGGACAGTCTAAGTGATTTTCATTCTATGCTTTGCAAAATTATTGACAAATCTTTCCCCCTTCGAAATGTCAAACCTAAAAACAAATCTAAATCTTGGTTAACACATGGTATTCGTACATCTTCTTCTAATTTAAGGTCTCTAAACCAACTTAAAAAATTTTACCCTAATAGTACCTTCATAAAAACCTACTTCTCTACTTATAAACGAATATATAGGGAAGTCATCTCTAGAGCAAAGCAATTACATTACTCTTGCAAAATTAATAAATCAACGAATAAAAGCCATACGACATGGAATATTGTCAATGAAATCACTGGGCGTAGCAGTGACCATCAAAACCCTAATAATTCCTTGGATCCTAATGATCTTAATGACTACTACTGCTCTGTGGCCGAAAACATAATTAACACAATAACATCAAATGTCGACCCAATAGGCTACCTTGCTCACACTAACATTGTAAATACCTTCCATTTCAGACAAATCACCTGTGATGAGACAGTCAAAGCAATAAACGACATAAAAACTAAAGATGCAACTGGTAGTGATGGGATCTCAATTAAAATCCTTAAGGAACTCCCTAAGAAAGCCCTTCTAGCACTGACAGATGCCATCAACGGCGCTCTTTCGTCTGGTCACTTTCCCTTATGTTTGAAGTCTGCCACTGTTGTCCCGATCCACAAAGGTGGTGAAAAAATCCCTTCTAACTTTCGTCCAATTTCCTAATTATCAACACTATCCAAACTCACGGAGTCTGTAGTCAAGAAACAAGTAGTGAATTTCCTTTCTGAAAACAACATCTTAAATAAAAATCAATTTGGCTTTCAAATGGGTAAAAGTACAACCGATGCTGTATTTAACTTTATGGAATACCTTCTTAAAGCCATTAACAACCGTAAATCTACAGCAGCAGTGTTCTGCGATATGTCAAAGGCATTTGACTGTGTCAGCCACTCTGTGTTGATGAAAAAAATGAATATCTACGGTTTCCGGGGTACTGAATTGAAATTCTTTCAATCCTACCTGGATGATCGTTATCAAGAGGTATCCCTTGGTGGAAATGTCTCACAGAGAAAACTCATTTCATCCGGCGTGCCCCAGGGTTCTGTCTTGGGGCCACTTTTATTCCTCATCTATATCAATGACCTTATGACCCTTGATATATCTGGTTCATTCACGGTTTTCGCAGATGATGACACGGTCACTTGGAGCCACCATTATCCTGCAGTTCTTCACAACCAAATCTCTTCCGATCTGATCAGTATCAAGACATGGTGCGATGCCAACTCACTCTCACTTAATCTTTCTAAAACTCATCTCATAACATTTAAAAATCTTAATCTTCCGAATATCTCTCTCTCGCACCACATCCTTGATTCAGTGCCCTCATCTAAATTTCTTGGTCTCCATGTTGATCTTAAACTAAAATTTGAAAATCACGTCCTATCATTGAACAAAAAATTAGCATCTGGATGCTACAGCTTAAGGGTTGTTGCCTCCGAACTAGGCAAAGCAGTGGCAAGAACGACTTATTTTGCATTGGTGGAATATCATTTGCGATACTGTTTACCATTCTGGGGTTCCTGTAGCCAATACCTGTTTCAATCAGTGTTCGTAATGCAAAAGAGGGCCATTCGGTTTCTTTGTGGGGTCCACCCTAGATATCATTGCAGACCTCTGTTTATTTCAAACAAATTACTCACCTTTCCCTGTCTTTTTATCTTAGAAACAGTGTGTCTCATCCATAAACATCTCTCGCGTTTTCCGACAGGGAATGGCTCTTACCAAACCCGACAAATTAATAACCTGGGATTGCCAATTCCACACTTTACGCTTGTCAGAGACTCTTTTATTTATAATGGAATTAAAATGTACAATCACATGCCTGTTGAAATTCGGTCAATTACTGACCTTCAAAAGTTCAGAAGTAGATGTAAAGTTGTTTTTCTTGAGCAGGCTTTCTACTCGGTGCAATCATTCTTTGACCACAGATTTTAATGATCTACTATGTTTGTCCCCTTACATATTATAATTCTATGTTTCTTGTTGATTGTACAATAAATGTATTGTGAGTGTTACTTTTGTGGTGACAAGTGAATGTGTGATGGTTTGGTTGCTCGAAATGCGATACATGAGCATATAATTTATGTTTTTAATAATTTAAGAAAGTATATGTTTTTCTTTTGTAACGTGCATATACAGTGTGTGATATAAAATTTTAATTGGGCTTAGTTTATTGCTTTGTCAATAAGAATTTTGTTCTTGGACAAAAAAGCTTGTTAAATAAATAAAAAATTCTTATCAAGCATTTTTTGCTTAACCGAGCCTTATCAAAGCGCACAGAGTGCGCCAAGCCGAGTTTTCGCGCGCTCTGTGCTATATTTACACGAACCATTTCGAGCACTTTTCGACCCCTCTCTATCTTCGAGGCCAGTTGCGTTACAGGACTGAATTTTTTCTAGGGTATTAAGGTTACCAAAAATAAGCAGTATTCCAAATTTCATACGTCTAAGTGGAATATTTTCCAAGATACAAGTGTCCAAAACTCACAATTTCGGGTTCGGGCACTCACTGACTGATAGATCATCATAAATCTAGGGTACTTTCAATCGATCTAGAATCTAGAGCTTTGAAATTTGAAACATAAATAGTGTTTAAGGTGATAATCACGAGCAAAATTAAAAATCAATAAAAATCCAACGCGGAAAATCCAACATGGAAAGTCCAATCTGACAAGAAATAGGTAGGACTTCTGCTTTAGAAAATTATTATATAGATAGGTAGTGTAGTGGTTATCACATCCGCCTAACACGCGGCAGGTCCCCGGTGTGATCCCGGGCGGAAACGAAACTTTTTAATTTCTGATTTACTTTCAAATACCTTTATTTTATGATAATCGCAACAAACAGAAACGCCACGAATGCATGCGACCTTATCGACAAAAAGCCATTATTAAAAATTTTAGCTTGGAAAAAATACCGTTCATATACACATATACTAATAAATAAATATCTTTTGATATCTGAACAAAAAGTTATGAAATTCCATCAAAAACGTACATGTAAAAAAGAGGCCAATTTCTCGTCAGGACTGTGTGTTTTGTTATCTGAAAAAAATAACAGAATTGTATAAATTATGCCAAGTTCTTTACCTACACGTTATTAGAAATGAAAGCTCATTGCTACAGAGAAGGGACAATCATGATAGTAGTAAAGGTTGATGCTCCCCGAGTCTCCGCATGCGCAGTAGGGTCGACCTTGAACGCCCAGGTGTGCTATTGTTATTTGGCCTTGATATGCGCAGGTGTTATTCCAAGGTCAAGGTCAAGAACTTGGCCTTGAACGCGAGCAGATGTTTCTTTGTTTGGTGATGACCAGGTGTACGATGCTTATTTCAAGGTTACATTTGCGATGCATATTTTCAATGAATGCGAGCAGCTGTTTCTTTGTTTGGTGATGACCAGGTGTACGACGCTTATTTCAAGGTTACATTTGCTTGGCCTTGAACGCGAGCAGATGTTTCTTTGTTTGGTGATGACCAGGTGGACGACGCTTATTTCAAGGTTACATTTGCGGTGCACATTTTCAATGAATGCGAGCAGATGTTTCTTTGTTTGGTGATGACCAGGTGGATGACGCTTATTTCAAGGTTACATTTGTGATGTTAGTTTACCTTGAGTTATTACTGGGGTGTAACATGTTTTGGTATGAAGATCGAGTGGGGGGTCTAAATGTGGATCGGTATAAATGAGGGTAGGGGGGGTTAAATTTTAGTATAGAACATTGTGTTGAGTAAAACGGTTCAAGCAAGTTGATTTGAAAGTCATGGCGTACGTGTGTGAAAATTGTGGTAAATCATTTACTCGGAGTTATAATATGTTACGACATAAACGAGAATCGTGCGTAGCACGATTTGAAAATATGCATGGTGGAAAACAGCGAAAAGTTGACGATGGGGCATCAACATCCGAGGTGCGTACTTGCACTTGCTGCAATATAACCATACCAGCAAATCGAATGGCAGCTCATCAAAGAACAATACACCATAAAAGTAATGCATGTTCACCAATATCAGCTGGTGTTGAGCTAGTGTCCAGTGCTTTTAGAAATAGGATTGCCACATACCGTATATCAAGTGATAATGAACATACTGACTATTCATTATTTTTTGATGAAATTAAAGCAAAAGTGTTAGAGGTAGTAAGTGACCTAGTAAGAGTGCGTTGTGCTTTGAAAGTTAATATGGTGGTTGTTGGTCGGTATCTGTTACCAACACAAGATAATATGTACAGTGACAAGTCATTTAATACACGCAATGAAATTGTTACTTCAGGAAGCGATTTGGAAGAAATATATCAATCATTAGTGGAAGCCATGAAGACTCAATCGACTGAGTTTCAGGAAAAAGATTCAGGTATGTTATAAATTAACGACTAAAAATAAAATAAATACTTATGTCAATCTTTTTGTGTTTTCGTAGGTTGGGCTCTGGAAAAAATTCTATACCTGGAAGTAAATGTCAATGAATATAAACCTTTTGGTGGATCTTCATATATAAAGCTACCCCGTTTCATCGAATTGAAAAAAGCCATCATCAATGTGATTAATCAAGATGAGTGTTGTTTTGCGTGGTCAATCGTGTCTGCTTTGTGCCCCACCACTAGAATGGCATCACAGATTCGATCTTATCCACACTATTCAAGAGTGCTGAATTTTACAGGTATAGACTTTCCAGTAAAGTTGCGTGATATATCAAAATTTGAAGAAATGAATAATATTTCAGTTAACATTTATGGTTTGCAAAAAATTTTCGAAAATAATATGTTAAAGTACGAAGTTGTCGGTCCATTAAGGTATTCGGGTAGAAAACTTAACAGACATGTCAACTTGTTGTTAATAACAAAGGATTGTAGTATTAAAGATGATGATGAACATATTTGTGATACGCGTTGTTCTAAAAGTCATTATTGTTGGATAAAAGACTTATCGAAATTATGTTCCAGTCAAATTACATCGCGTAGAGATAAAATGTATTTTTGTGATGGTTGTTTGATATATTTTAGTTCACAATCATCTTTGATATTACACCAAAAAAATGACTGTAACCACAAATATTCATTAACACCATCACTAAATTTAAAAATAGATAAATTTGGAAGGAGTGTAAGTGAAAATATATTAAAATTTGAAAACATAGAAAAGCAAATGCGTGTACCGTTTGTTGTTTACGCGGATTTCGAATCGGTGCTTAAACCACTGGATACAGTGGAACCAAATCCCACAAATTCTTACTTAGTCAAAAGCATCAAACATGAACCGTATTCTTTTGCGTATTTAATAAAGTGCTCCTTTGACGATTCGATTTCAAAATTTGAGCTCTACCGGGGAAACGACGCAGCCCAGGTTTTCGTTTCGCGACTTGAAAGTGATTTAAGATCTCTTTACAATACATACTTAAGAGATATAAGAGCAATGGAAACTTTAACGGCTGACCAAATAGCGGAGTTCAATAATGCCACAAAATGTGGTATATGTGAACGACCTTTTGAAAATAATAATTGTAAAGTAAAGGACCACTGTCACATAACTGGGAAAAAAAGACCTGGTGCTGCTCATTCGATTTGCAATTTAAATTATAAGTTACCCAATTTTATTCCAATTATATTTCATAACTTGAGCGGGTACGATTGCCACATGTTTATTAAAGAGTTGTGTCGTCACGGAGACAAGATCGATGTTTTAGCTCAAAGCAAGGAAAAGTATATTTCGTTTACGAAAAGTATTTACGTTCACGATTATGTCGATAATAAAAGTGGGGCAATAAAGAAAAAATATGTGAAATTGCGGTTCATCGATAGTTTTAAATTTCTATCAACTTCGCTGGAAAATTTGGGTAATGGATTAGCTGTGGGTAGTTTCAGGGAAACAGGAAAATATTTTTCTGATAATGAGCAGTTTAATTTAATGCGCAAAAAAGGTGTTTTTCCCTATAGTTTTGTCGATTCAATGGAGAAAATGAACCATCCAACTTTACCCACAAAAAATCAGTTTTATGATAGTTTGTCAGAGGAGCACATTAGCGATGAAGATTATGACAGAGCTAAAAAGGTGTGGGACACATTTAATTGTAAGAATTTGGGGGACTATTCGGATTTATATTTGAAATCTGATGTTTTATTATTAACCGATGTTTTTGAACAGTTTCGCGATACTTGTTTAGAAACGTATAAACTGGATCCAGCACAGTACCATACCCTTCCAAGTTATTCGTTTGATTGTATGTTGCGTATTTCTAAGGTAGAGTTAGAGCTATTGACTGATATCGACATGGTTCATTTTTTCAAAAAAGGTATTCGAGGCGGTATAAGTCAGTGTTCAGAAAGGATGCACGCTGCCAACAACATATATGTACCAAACTACGATCCTAACGAACCATCATCTTTCATTGTTTATCTTGATGCAACAAATCTGTACGGTCATAGTATGTCGCAAGCATTACCATTTGGCGGCTTTAGATGGTTATCAGAGCATGAAATTTTAAATTTAAATATTATGGATGTGGATGATAGTGGTCCAGAAGGATACGTTTTGGAAGTTGACGTTCATTATCCGGATACGCTATATGATGACCATTCCGACTTACCCTTTTTAGTTGAAAATATTGTACCACCCACGGAATCGGCAAAATTTTCAAAGTTAATTCCGAATTTAAACGATAAAAAGAAATATATCATTCATTACCGAACATTAAAACAAGCAATCAATAACGGCCTAATGGTAATGCAAACACACAGAATTTTAAAATTTAATCAATCCCCGTGGTTAAAGACATATATCGACTTAAATACAGATTTGCGCAATAGGGCAACAACAAAGTTTGGTAAAGACACTTTTAAATTAATCATTAATGCTGTTTTTGGCAAGACCATGGAAAATGTGGAGAATCGTAATGATATAAAACTAGTTACCCGATGGGAAAATGACAGGAGTAAAATTGGGGCACGAGCATTAATTTCTCGTCCTTATTTTAAAAGTTCAACGGTTTTTAATAAAGAATTCGTTGCCATTCATATGGATCGATTAAAGGTAACTTATAATAAACCAATTTATATCGGATTTTCCATACTGGACATGTCGAAAACAGTAATTTATGATTTTTTCTACTCATTCATTAAAGCAAAATTTGGCAAAAATGCTTCTTTACTGTATACCGACACAGATTCGTTAATATTAAAAGTTTACACCGAAAATTTTTATCGTATAATTGCAGAAAATCCGGATAAATTCGATACATCCAATTATACCGAAGGAAATATTTTTAACATAAAAAAAAGTCAGTCAGTAGTAGGTAGAATGAAGGATGAATTTCCAGGTGATCCAATAATAAGTTTTTATGGTACCGGAGCCAAAGCTTATTACATAAACTCAATCAGTAGCGAAATTAAAAAAGCGAAAGGTATAAAAAAACGTGTAATTGAAAAACAGCTTCACCTGGAAGATTATCGGAATATCGTAGAACGTGGTGGTCAGATATTTCGAAAAATGAAAACCTTTCGAAGTTATAAACACGACGTTTATACCGAAATAATTAATAAAGTTGCTTTATCTCACCACGACGATAAACGTTATATTATACCATCAACAACAAAAACTCTACCTTGGGGGCACCCAGACATAAAGTTTTACGAAACAAACCCTGAAGATAACCTAAATATGTTAATACAAGCTATGCAAAGTTTTTTACCCGAAAATATTAGTTATAATTAGAAAAATGTTGGAAAGCCTGTGTTTTAGAAAAATAAAAAAATATTAACTCCAATGTCACGTAGTTTTATTAACCACTATAGTAATAGCAATAGTTGAAATTGTATAACGCAGGATAGTAAAATACATAGATAATTGTTTCAATAATATGTTGTTTTATTTTACAATATAGTAATAAAGTTACAAAAATAAAAATTAATTAATGTCTGGCTTATAAACTTCTCGTAGCATCCATTGTCTTCTCAACATATCAGATCTGCTAATCGGCCCTCGTCGACACATCAGCGTTCCACAGTAATGACACTTAACAATCCTTACTCTCAACAATTCAATGTAACTGTAAGATTGCATGTGGTCAGTCCAAATATATACTTCTCTTTTACAATTATAGCAAACAGCAGAAATTATTATTTGTGCTCCTGAAAAAGTCTCAGCTGGACGACTGTTATCTTGATCTGCGGGCAACATTATAGTTTCTGATAATAGGCATCGAAGGAAAGAGAGTGTCTATAAATATGGGTTGTCTGGGTCATATAACCTTGAGAGCACAAACAATAACAGAAGTAAGGACACACGATTACCTTGAAAATATGTCCTTGAATCGCTGTTTAGCCGTAGAACGCAACCTTGTAAGTTGAATGAACTTGTTTGGCCTCCAAAGCATCAACCGTCAGATAGAGTGGGGGAGTTTATGGTGGGGTGATAAGTATAAATTTGGTTTGCTAGGCAGAGCATTTCATAGTTCGCTAGAACAGTTCGCCAAGTAAATACATTTGTCAGTTTAGTGCAATGAGTTAGTTAGAAAAATGAATTCCGGTAGTGAGTCATTGTTAAATGCGTTTAACTTGGATGGAAGTATCCAAGCAGAGTTGATGGGGCAGGACGTTATTGACCTGCTGACCCCGGGTGTGTTTAACGAGTGGCACAATGACGACGTGCTAAACACTGCGTTTGTGGAAGAAGAGAATGTGGGTGAAGAGAATGTGGGTGAAAAAAAAGTAGCTTCGGCGGTTGATTACGTCAACAACTGGACGGAGAAGGACGGCGGGCGCATCAATATCATAAGTGATGTGGTGGTAAAGAAGGCGAGGCGGCAACCCACTACGAAGTTGGAAAAGCTGCTGAAATTGCCAAAGACAGCCGGCAGCAATAAAAGTCAATTTTATGCAGCTATGGAGGGTGAACAGAAGAAGAAGAAGAAATTCGTGTTCAAGCGACCAACAGTGCCAGTCCAATACCCCGATTTTTTGGAGACGTCACAACCACCGAAGCCTCTGTCACCGGTCGTCATAATTAATGAAGGCCCAAACTCGACAACGCCCGAGCCGCCGCAGTCCATGCCTCCGATGGTGTTGGTGGCCGACGCTGACGAAAAATCGCCGATCGCGGGTGCACCACTATCACCAACAATAGGACGTGGGAAGTGCCGCAAACCGGTCAAGATGCGATGCAAGCGATCGTACGAGGAATCGCAGCAGTCAACAACAACTGCTGAAGAGCCGGACTGGTTGAACGAGTTTTCGGCGAGCCAAAAGTGCGTCTTCTCCGCGGCGTATAGTGCTAGGGAAAAACTACTACGAGAACTAAAAAAGTGTGATAGTGATGAGGTGGACTTTGAAAGACAAATGAATGAACTGCGGGTGAAAATGGAGGAAAATAAAAGGACAAGAGAGAAGTGCGTTAAAAGACTCGAAGCAATAAATAATTTAACGTATAAGAAGTAGTTTTAGAATTTTATTGTAAATATAGAGTTAAGTTATTTTTGTAATAGTAATGTATATATATATATATATATATATATATATATATATATATATATATATATATATATATATATATATATATATATATATATATATATATATATATATATAAGTAAAAGAAAATGTTTTTGTATATATGATAATAAAAAAAAGTTAAATGAAACAATGTTTTTTATTTCTAAAATAAGTATACGGAAGTTACAAACAAAAATAGTGTAAAAATGCAAAATAGAAAAAACGAATAGACGGAAAATGTAGGGCCGTAACTTTAGGTGTGTAATCGTTAGATGCACACAACTTAAGTATGCGATAAAGTGTTATGTCTGTGAAGAGAGGCTACCCGTTACAATGCCTAAAAACATGCATCTTATTTGTAATAAAATGTGAATTTTACTACAAGTAAGATAATAGACCAAACTCAGCTTTTCGTAGAGAACTTACTAGAAATTTAGCTAGTTCTAACGTACGGTAAGAACGTACATGTCTTTACAGAGTAACACAATATTTTCCAAAAGAAATTAATTCTTGAGAAATATCATGTTACATGAGATGTGACATGAATCAACTACAAACTACGATCAAATATTTTGTAGTCCTGAAAAGGACTGATTTTGTCGGGGTAGGTCGGGGCGGGCATGGTTCCGGGATCAGTTGGTGGAATCCGCTGGACCATCTTCATCCTGATGGTCCGTGATCCACCAAGTGGATGAATCGGCCGGACCGTCATGATCTTCCGGCGGCGGTGGTGGTACCCAATCGGTACTGGAGTCCGGCTCCATCTCGTCAGCCGACAACTCTGCATCGTCGTTGGGCAGTTCGACTCCCCAATCGAACTCAGGTTCTTCGAGTGGTCGCAGATCATCCTCGTCCCACTCGATAGCATCCAATATGCCCTGCTCTATGTCGTCAAAGTCATCAAAGACTTGTTCGTCGACTTCGTTCATGTCGACCGTCTCGTCGCTCCAAATCGACGAACCACGACTTAATGGACGTTCAGGATTCATATTTAGATCTGGTAACTATCAGATTTAAAAATGAAGTGATTCTGTGACTCGCTCGCAACCGCTTAAATAGAGATAATCTACCCCCTCCACCACTCCATCCCCACCTTTTCACCTCTAACAAACTAGAGTTTATTATACAAATGCCCTCCATCCAAAAATGATACTGTCGGACTTCACTGTCGAAAACTGCTTTTAGTTCTCAAAAATGGTGTAATTGTGTTCTGGAAATGTGACCGACAAAGAAACTTATACTCGATCCGTCTGGACTTACATAATTTCTATCTAATGTCACAGATGTCGTGACATTAGATAAATACAAGTAAGATCAAAATATCCTGTCATCCTGAAAAGGACGGATTTTGCAAGGAAAATTATACTCGATCCAACTGGACTTATATAATTTTCTATCTAACACCACATATACTATGGCATTAGGTAACTAAAACTACGATGAAACATTCTGTGGCCCTGAAAAGGACCGTTTTTCACGGGATATCTTATTTGTAATCAGGCTCGATTACAAATAAGGCACGCACTCTGATGTTGTAGAGTACCAAGAGCTACTCCACAACCTTTGCAGTTCGGTATGTGCGCGCGACTACCGAAATCTTGGGTTACATGACCACTGAAGAATTGGTCACCAGCCGACTTGTTTTCCAAGTCGGCATAGCAGCCAATACACCACTCGTCATTACCCACCTTCACCAGGTTTAAGGTCTTGCACACCCGGCGGGATCGGACGGGGAAAACTTTCCTCTGTCTTAGAGCCCAATTATCCAAATTCCTAGGAGTATCATCGCTTAAGTATCCATCATCATCTGATGATGCCATGTTGAGATGAGCGAATGTAATGAAGTAAGCAGTCGAGCCGAGCTGCTTTTAAAGAGCTCAGCTTCCCCCACCACAACCCACCCCCACCCCTACCACCCCCAGTGTAGCATAGCGGATTGATTTAAAGTATTTTTAGCATTTTTAAAATTTGAAAATAATGAAAAATAAAGATTTTTGATTTTTCACCATTTTCATCAATTTTTTTAAGGCATTTCCCGACCATCTACGGCAAAAGTGGAAAGCACAAAAGATTTTGATTAATTTGAACTATTTTTTGACATTTTTTAAATTTCGAAAAAATAAGAAATAAAGATTTTCAATTTTTTTAGCATTTTCATAATTTTTTTTAAGGCATTTCCCGACATTTTATGAAAAACTTGAATAAGACTAATACGTTTCTTTTACTGCCCTTAACCCATTTCTGAGGTTATTTCTTAAAAATTCCAAAAAATTAGCGGGGTAATAGCTACTGCGCAGGCTTTGAGACTTAAAAAAAAAACCTCCAAGTCGTGACGTTCCATACCCATTAATGTCGTTTCCGCATACTCCCGCATCCTTCCGACACCCCCTTATACCTGTTTTTTCACATTGACACCCCTCTATTTTTCGATTCCTTCCCCGTACAAAGATTCTTTCCATTCAGTTCGATTCTTTGCTAAAATTCATTGGACACGTGGTTCGGCGTTTTTTTTTCCTACCGACCGTTACGAAGTTATTCGGCCTCAAAGTTCGAAAATCCTATCTTTTTCAAAACTCTTTTTTGAATATTCGACTTTTTTCACTTTGAAAAATATTTTCTTGTGTTAAAACCCCCACTCTACTCTTTTTCCTTATAACTTTTTTGTCTACATCTTATGCTTTCCCCCCTTTTTCATGTTTTCCCCAAAAAACATACCTTCACTCTGGGTCTTTTTGAGCCACCTCTTTTTACTTTTTATAACTCGGATCCCTCAGGTCTTATTTAAAAACGATTATGCGACCCGTCTCGCCCCATGCCTTCGCCCTATTCACCTTAACTTCCCTGTACTACCCTTCTGAATTCACTATAAATCTGAAAAATCTCTTTTTCAATTCTTTCCAAATTTAATTTTAAAATGTCGTTTCCTATCACAAAAAGTTTACTCTAAAATATTTTCCTATAACTTTTTTCGATCTGAGCTACACTTCTCCCGTTATTCATGAGCAAACCTGATCAAACCCCATAATTCTTGAAATTTTGATTAGTCTGATCATTTTGATCATAAAAAGTTTTATGTCAAATGTTCTGAAATGTCCTTGAACTATCAAATAATAATAATAATAATATTAATAACAAAATTCTTATTATTTGTATTGGCTAAACAAACCCAAGCAAACCTGAGCAAACCCACAAGTTATGTGCTTGTTGTCATTGCTTTGATCCGAAATAAAAATATTTTTGTTATATAAGGGTTAATGTGGTTGCTTTTTTTGTTACAAATATACAAAAATAAAAATCTTAGTGGGTCGACAAATATCGATTTTTAGTTCCAAAAATATACGTCTCGGAAATAACTAAATGGATACAATTTTTAAGTTAGAAAAATAACAATTTTAACGGATTTTGGACCTTTAACTTAAAATAAGTTTTAGACACTTCTAGGTAAATTATCGAAAAGAGTTATGCAAAAATGTCAACGTCTATTTTTAAACGTCCTGAAACTGTCATCCTTGGTCATCTTTGCATTTTTCACCGATTCAGTGTCAAACACAAAGTGACTAAGAATATCTAAACTACGATCAAATCTTTTGTGGCCCTGAAAAGGGCCGTTTTCGCGGTGGGTTGGGTTAGAGAGGGAAACCTAGAGTGGTTGTTCCCCTCTCGCGATCTGAACCGATCGCGGTGCGGCGCGCCGTCTTCGTGCCTCCAGTCGCGTGCTGCGACGGCTCCGACGGCGCTCCGTGAGCTCTTGTAAGAGAGCCTCCCTTTCTTCCGGACCCAGCAGCATCTGGGGTCCTTCCACCACTTCCACCGGCTCTATTGGAGCCGGCTCCGGTGGTGGCGGCGGTCTTGGAATCGGCTGTACGATCGCCGTTGGCTTATTCGCGTTTTTTAAACGCCAAGCCTCCCAAAACTCACTTATTTTGGACTCCCTTGTCGTCCTTAACATCAGCCTGTCCCACTTCATGGCTGGTTGAGAAATGAAAATTGTGATGGCTGCTCCCGCTTTTAAAAGCATTTAGGATGGTGGGGGGTGAGAGTGGGGGTGAGAGTGGGGCTAAACGGTTCTAACATATCCTTTCAGAGTAACAAAATATTTCCTATAGAATAGATTTCTTGTTCGAAATATTTTGTTACACTGAAAGGATACGTCTGTTTTTGTCATACTTAAGAGCAGGTTTGCCAACGTTCTATGTGAAACGACAAAAATTCTGATGTATCTTTTTGAGCGTATCAACCCAGAGTGAATTTATTTTTTAAAATATGTTTCTTGATAGAAAGTTATGTCACTTTGAATAACTAGAGGCATATGCGTTCTTATCATACATAAAAACTACAAGCTAAATCTTGCAAATGCTCTTTCTCTCGCTATCTATGTATGATTTAAACACATAATGCATCTCTCACCCAAAGTAACACAATTTTTCCTTCGAGAAATATCTTCCTTAGGAAACATAGTGTTTAACTACAAACTACGATCAAATATTCTGTAGTCCTGAAAAGGACTGATTTTGTCAGGGGGCAGGCAGGGTTGTTATTTGAGGGTCCTTATTTGTAATAGGAATTTAAGTCCTATTGCAAATAAGGCATGAGTTCCGGTGAGTGACTGTAAACAGTCTCTCCCGACACCGACGACACCTCGAGTAGTTCTGCATACGCTCACATCGTGCCCCCACTGTGAAATGGCACGATATGAATCTAGCACCTATCTGACCCCTAAATCCTGTGTAGCAGTGCATACAATAGATGAGGAGGGGTCCAACTTTTACATAGCAGTGCCAGATGCAATACCTAGGTCTAAACCTACGCGTATTGCGTGCACCCCTATGTTGCGCATTATGTGCGATTGCCTGATCGTCATCGCTGGAATAACCATTATCCGAGCTTGATGACATCTTGGCTTCGAGTGAATCTCATTTTCTAAATCACGTCTTATATACATTCTTTCCCCACCCCTCTCCTAAATTTCTCTCTATTCTTCACCTCATAACCTTATTTACCAAAGCCCCACCTTTGAAGTATTAAAATAAGCCTCAAATATGTCGTATGTAGTAAAAATAAAACTCAAATGTGTCGTTTATAAGTTTATTTTAAATATGTAAAGTACATAATTTGGAGAATTACACAACTTCAAACTAATGTATTGATTTGTTAGTAACAGAACCATTAAGTACATTGTAGCTAAAAAATGCATCGTGAATAACTAACGCGTACACTTTAATGTCTTTAGGAAATTTACTTTTGCGTGTTTCGAACTCCAATTTCACGTCCACTGTGGACGTCCTAACGGCTTCTGGTTGGTGACTGCAATCGATTACGAATAACGGATTTTGCAGATAGTCGGCAAAACTCATCATAGGATCGCTCAGTTCTCGCTGGTAGTAGCTAGCTTGAAAATTCTCATAATTATAATAGGCTGCGGCATACAGTTTCTTTGAAAAATCTAAATTCCATCTTTCGTACGGAAATACGGCAGAGTTCAGATAGAGCCTAATATCACTTATATCGGCCGTTGTAAATTGTGTGCTATCTTTTGCTCTGTTGTCGGAAGAGCTAGTTGGTTGAAAACCGATAATCAAATATCTCGGTTTTTCGAGACTCGTGCTAGTTCTTAAGGCCCATACGTCTGACGATGTTTCTCTCAAAGAAGGTAGCTCGTAAAGATCCCATTTACGGTAAGCCATTGGAACGTTTGCGTTACTGCCACCTTTATTCATGCGTGATAATATCTTTAACTTCTGTCGATCGTCTGGAATAATGTGACGAATTTTCCATTCAATTTTTTCAATTGAAATGTCTGCATCTACTTCGCCGATATAGCAATTGTTGAAAGTGCGGGCGATAATTAAAATCAACTCTTGCTTGACGTTAAAAATACCCTTTGAATAATCCTCTGCGAAACCCATGAGATATTTTAGAGGAAGCTTGCCGGAGAACACGTTACTTGTGGAATCTAGTATACCTTGATTTGCTTCGTCTAGACCCCATCCACATGCCATGAGAGCTCTATTTTGTGCGGCACCCAATGACACCATAGTTTTCATCGTTGTAGTAATTCCGGGTTTCCGAACGACGGCAACTTGCTCCCCTCCCATTTCATAACGACATTCGTCGAATAGAAAGGCGATGGCATTATTTGATAGATAACATTTCTTACTAACATCTTTGGGTTTAAATGTTCCTTCGATGTAAATGTAACTATCCGATATATCCAAAATGATATCTTGAAAGTGTACAGGTATACGAATTTCATCGGAATTGCGGAATGTTGGAGAACCGTAAGGTTTATATGTGTGTTCTTGAAAACTAATAATGGAGTTATCAAAAATGGGTTCGGTAAAAACTTCGATTTTGTCACTGCTAGCGGCCATCATTTTCTAATTTTTCTCACTTTCAAACCGATCGATTGTAGAAATTTGCAATCTTTCACGGAGAGCTGGCGATTGCTGTGCGGATGTGTTTTCGATCGTCCGTCTGACTTGCGAATGAACCTTGACTGTGTTGTCTGCTTACTTTTATGTCGTTTAACTGAATCTTGAATTGTTGACAGCTTATGCAGTTGACGGTTAAAGCAAAAACCCATTATACGATTTTTTTCAACTCTAGTTTAACTATTATTTTCTCACCTCGAAAATCGATCAAATCACCGCTATCGTCCAAGATGCGTAGAGTAATGTTGTCGATAAACTGACGACCATCCGGCATTATCGGCATATAAATATTATTTTGCGGTTCTTTAGAGATTTTGTAACCGGGTTCGACGTCAATATCAAATTCAAATAACGTATGACTTTCCAAAGAATTCAGGTATGCTCCGGAAATTATATTACAATCCACACGTACGATGCGCACTTTCATTATGTCCACGATGGTACTTGATTCGTGTCTTTGTCCACCTTGCAGCAACACAGAGCCAAATCCGAGCACTTTGCCGATACTGTTGCTACCTCGGAAATCGATGCTATATTTTGACTTTAGCTCACATTTTAACGTATTATTATTGGCTGTTAATGAAAATAAATCGGCACCAACTTCATTGCATGACTCTTTTAAAGCGGTGTACATGGCTTTTGCTATTTCATTAATTTCGTAAGCTCCTGGTGGAATCCTTAAATGCTTTGGTATAGCTGTTTTCAAATGGCTGAATGAATTATTGCTTTCGTCGATATTAAAAATCGAATTATATGTGTAAAATCCCAGCAGTGCAACTCCATATTTGCTTGTTGTATTTAACTCGATGGGTGGGTAAAAATCCGCACTTAAGACACTTGAATGTCCTGTTAGAGTGAATGTGTAAGACATGACTGACCACGAAACTATTTGTGTAGCTATTTTATTGCTGTTTGCAACAGTTAAATGGATTTAAGCTGAAGCGTTGCTTTATTCCTTTGGACGTTTTTAAACTGTTTTCTGCCTTTATATTCACATCGTTAATTTTGCAATAACAACAAAATATTTTTTTTGGTATCGGTCCATCGCCGTCGTCCGAATCTGAATTATTGCTATTATAATGTTCGAAACAGTATTGATATTTCAATATATCGACGTCACTTTTTAGGTGATTAGGTAACCTATCCCAAACTAGTGCTATTTCATTTGGAGCTAATGCGATCAACACTTCTTTGGGCGTATTTTCTAACTGTTCAGCTGTCATTTTTTGTAATCCTCCGACTTCACGATATGCTTTAAGTGATAGCAACATTTTGGTGTAGTTGTCACGTTCCATTTGGGGTGTCAAAGACATACTTTTTTATGATTGTAAAAGAAACTTCAAACACAAATGTCCACACCAGACTGTTCCAAATTCTTGTTGACGGTCGTATGTATAGTAAATTTTCTTCGTCGCTTCGGAACCCATCTGCAGATATCGTACCAATTCCATAGGTGGGGGTAAATCACCGAAACTATCGTAGTATGTTACATCAGAATTGCTTTTTCTATATGCTACCCAATGAGTCCCTACACCCGACATACTATACAAATTTATAATGGCGGCCTCATAACGTTTGGGACCGCGTACAGGTAATGAATCTCTCATATATACGCCTCGAAAGTGTGGTATTTTCATTTTTAAGGCGTACTTTTCTATATCAATATTGGATAGTGGTCTTTGAGGTAGGGATTCTATTAGTTTTTTGATTTCTTATTTTTGCTGTTGTTTATAAATAATCCCAAACCTGTGCGATATGGTTTCAAATATAATCCATTTCCTCTTGAACTTAGATGTAAGCCGGTACCTATTTTTTCTGCAGTCGACTTTTTTACTGCTTTTACGGCACGCACGATGCCTGCTGCACCACCTGCTAATGAACCTAAGGCGGATAGTCCTGCAAATATTGGTATTAACGGTAATATCCCCCCAGTCTTCGGAATTGGAATGATTCTAGGCGTGCGAATTTTTCGTTTGCCACCGGCTATTCTTAGGGATTTACGTGCAGCTACTGCAGCTATTTTCGATGCTTTCATGATATTTTTCTCGATAAGTTTTTTCCCACCAGCTTTTAACAATTCTGATCGAACGGGTCGTCTAATAGATGATCCAAAAGCTACTTTGTGTACTCGCTTATGTTTACCGACGCCATTTCCTTTAGTGTGGCGGCGGCGGCGCTGGAAGCGACGTTTACCTCTAGTGGATGCTTTTCTCGATTTTGATGATGATACACCCATACCAAAACGTTGTTTCGCTTTCATAATGTTGGTTACTAACCAAGCTGCAGCTTTTTCACCAGCGCTAGAGTCTTTAGATTTTACTCTTTTCCACGCGCTTTGCTCGAGTTCCTGATCTGCTTGGTGGCGAGCACTTAAATTTTCACTATTACGCAAATAGGCTAAATCGTGTTTTTTGCATGCGACATCCAAAGAATTAATTGCTTGATCTCCTCTTGCCACACGTTTTACTATTTTCGTCCCGGGCCCGCAATACTGATAGCCTGGAATGTGTAACTCGAACGGTAGCCTATTAATTACTGAATTAACAATACCGCTTCCAGTCTTACTTGATAAACGAGACCGTCTACTTCGTCTGACGAGCGACATCTGAATGATAGTTTACGTGAAAGTTCAGTATAAAATATAGATTTTGTTAAGATGCGTATCGTCAATCTTAAACAAAAACTTCCCGTCGATAATCCCGATGTAAAGGTCGGCTCTGGACTAGAACAAAAATTATTTAAAAGACATGGTCCTTTGCTACCGTCATCTATTCGTGGATTATTAATAGGACCTTCAAACTGTGGAAAAACAAATGTTATGATTTCGCAGCTTACTCACCCATCGGGACTGCGTTTCGAAAATGTTTATATCTACTCAAAGTCGCTCTATCAACCAAAATATGAATATTTAAAGACAATTTTATCTCCAATCAAAGGTCTTGGCTACTACGCTTTTAGCGACGCAAATAACATTGTGGAACCGTCAGATGCTAAACCTAATTCAATATTTATTTTTGATGACGTTATGTGTGAGAAACAGGACGTTATAAGATCGTATTTTAGCATGGGACGTCACAAAAATGTGGATGCCTTTTACTTGGCGCAAACGTATTCTCGTGTTCCTAAGCAGCTCGTCCGGGATAATGCCAACTTCATTATTATGTTTAAACAAGATGAGATGAATATGAAACATATATTTTCCGATCACGTTTCACCCGACCTGACGTTTACACAATTTCAAGAGATGTGTGCTAAATGTTGGGATAATAAATATGGTTTTTTAGTTATTGACAAGGATAGTGATGTAAATTCGGGCAGATACCGCAAGGGATTCGATAGTTATATATTCCTATAATAATAACTTGGATAATCATTTCATCGTTGAACGGTGCTTTGAAAGCATCATGAATGAAGAAATCGAATTAAAACGAAAGCTACTGGAAACTACAAATGCGGTTAGAAAAAAATTTAAACAAATTAAAGCAGCTAAAGTGCAGAATGAACATGATTTGGAAAAGTTTTATGAACCAGTTTCTAAACCACTAGAATCTATATCTAAAGCCGTAAAGCAGCAGCAGCAGCAGTACGTAACTAAAAAATCAAGTACTACGACTAAACCACAAAGTCGGAGTAGCAGCAGCAGCAGCTCGGTGGGAATGGCGAAAATGTTTGAAGAACATCCAACAGAAGCGGATTTTGAAACATCTACACCGATTCCTACACCGAAACGTGGAAATCGTGGGTCACTGTTCGAAACCCCTTCCCCTTCAACGATAACATCATCTCACACATCACCACACACATCAAGTGGTAGCAGTTCAGCCGCAAAAACTATTCAAGATTATTTAAATGGATTAAAATTGGAGCCATCTCATTATGATACCGTGTATGGTGTACGCTTTGGTAAAAAAGAAAATAAATCAACAAAATATATTGGCAACTTAGTGGTTCGTTTTCTAACAAACGGAAAGATGGTGTTATACAAGAACAAAACAAACATTGCTGAATTCGATGGAACGGCTGATCTTTACGATTTGATTTTTCTAAAAAATCCACCACTCCTAGGTAATGAAGACGAAATTAATCTAGATGTACTTCGAAAATACCAAACCATTTTGAAATTGACCGATGCGGCATACGACGGTTATGACAAGAAACGTGGTTTAAGAGAAACCCGATGGAGAAAATATTTACGAATCATAAAACCGCTAATTACGGGAACTAAACTGGGTGGTGGTGGTGGTGTAGGAAGAAAAAAAGGCGACAACAAAATCCAACTACCAGCAAAAAAGCGCCTATCGTCGAAATCATCTCAATATGTTTATTGGAATAAACCTAAGGAGTTAGTGGATAGATTACGATTATTGTGGGGGTCAAAAGTAGCTGGACATACCGGACATGATAATGAGATTATGTCAATTATGGAAGAGCTTCGAGAAGAAGGAATAATATATTAAGTTTTGCACGTAGTTGCCATCCTCAGTGTCTGATAAGACGTGGAACCTTATAATATGGATCCTAGCCGAGAAAAAATTAAAGTCGTAAATGAATTACATAGGACAGCAAGGAAAAATTTTGTTAGAAGACGTACAGTCATAAAAGGATATCGAGATTTGTGGCAAATTGATTTGGCGGAAATGCAGCAATATGCTACTGACAATGATGGTTACCGTTACATTGTTGTATGTATAAACTGTTACTCCAAATTCGTGTACACCAAAGCAGTTAAGAATAAGACCGGTGTTGAAGTTACGAATGCCATGAAAAGCATCATTGAAGAAGCATCATATGCACCAAACAATTTACAGAGTGATCAAGGAAAGGAATTTTATAATAGCACCTTTCAAGCCCTCATGAAAAAATATAATATAAACCATTATTCCACATATAGCACGAAAAAAGCGGCAATTGTTGAGCGTGTTATAAGAACTTTGAAAAATAAGTTATATAAACAATTCTCGGCTAGAGGTTCTTACAGATGGTTACAAATATTACCAGCTATAACGAAGACCTATAATAACACTAAACACCGCACCATTGGAATGAAGCCTAACAGTGTAAAAGAGGATACCCCTATTAAAGCATATGACTATTTGAAAATTGCTCCGAAGAAAAAAAAATTTCATTTGGGTGACGTTGTTCGCATTAGCAAGTACAAAGGTGTATTTGACAAAGGATATACGCCTTCCTGGTCCACGGAACTGTTTGAAATAGCAAAAGTTAATATTACAAATCCACCCACCTACTTGCTGCAATCATTGGAAGGTCAACCTATTAAAGGATGTTTTTACGAAGCAGAACTGCAAAAGACAGCTAGCCCTGGTGTTTATTTAGTTGAGAAAATTCTTAGAAAACGCAAGAACAATCAAAACGATCAATTGTTTGTAAAATGGTTAGGTTTTCCAAATCAATTTAATTCTTGGATAGACAAATCAGATATTGTATAAATATTATCAAATAGGTTTTACGTTACGTATGTATGCATTATAAATAATAAAAATAAATATTGCTTTTCATAATTATTCGTTTTATTTTCAATTTAACAGTATAATTATGTTTTTAAATAGAACTTTATCTAGGTTGGTTTCCATTTTGGTTTTTTTGGATCCTTTATCTTCGTTGTAGTATACCGTGCAGCATGTGAGTGAATTTGATACATTTTTTCCTTAAGGTACGTAATTTTGGTCTCATCATCTTCAAACATTTTTTGAAAAACCGGTACTAGCACATTACTAAGTATGGTATTTATCTGCGAACCAAGTTGATGAACTTCCGTAAGGACATATTCTTTGGTAGCAGCATCATTATCATTTATCGGTTGGGCAACATTCCTTAATAATTTTCCCTCTATATCAAAATGTCCATCTGAAGTAAGTTTAAATCCGATTCCGGGCAACCCTCGCGATAAGTTGTTACAAACAGGAGTTTTCTGTCGACCAAATTTATCAATTGTGTTGTTAACACGACCCATTTTAAAGTAAAACTAATTCACTCTCTTTATGTTCAGCCTATATATAAATGACATAACTAATAAAAATTCATTTTACAATACACCATGAAGCAAGTAAGATTTGACGAAGAAAGAAATATTATCCACCGTATGTCTGTTTGGTGTTTTGCATATAGACAAGCCAGACAAAGTAATTTTCAGCAACTAATACTTGATAGATATCGTTTTCAAAGGAGAATTGGAAAAATGGATGTAATGCTAGCGAGGATTTTAGAACGGAACCACAGAAATAATATATATCAAGAGCGATTTGTTAATTCAAATGTATGGTGAATAATAAACATATTTAGTACAAAAAGATTTTTATTAAGATTTAAATAATACATACACACTATCATTAGAAAAACGCACTTTTTCACATAAATTTAAAATTACATGACTATCATAAGAAACTTTTACACTATATCTAAATTGTCTCTATTTTTCGGAATTACCAGCGCTGCCCTTCTTGGTCGAATTCCATGGTCTCACTATTATTACGTTCTGATGAACCTCCTCCCCCTACTCCTCCTCCTCCTCCTTCTAAGAAAACAGGACTTTGCGGTGATTCGTTAATTATTTCGAGATCTTCAAAATTGCTTGAAGAAGTCCAGCGCTGCCCTTCTTGACTGAATTCCGGCGTATCGTGATTATTATGTTCTGATGAACCTCCCACTGAGACAGCGAGACTTTGCAGAGATTCACTAGAATTTTCACGAGATATTTGTTGCGGTGATTTCATCCCATGTTTCTTATGGTACTCATTTTGACACCATTCACAGAAACCCATTATTCCACTAATAAATTCCCAATTTTCGCAATTGGCACACATCTGACGACCGTTTACAGAGAATGGGCGAACAACTGCAATTTGACGTTCACTTTTTGGTGACTGCATTTTGAGAAAATAAATTACTATGTAGTATTCTGGAAGTACTGAAATGCAGACTGAAACAAGAAAGTTTTGTGCCTCTATTTGTATCTGTTAGGTGACCTTCAAACCCCTCCACTCTCATATCCCATGTAAAATCGAGGTCACCATACACAGAATAGACTTGTTTCTTTATCTACATGCGCGTAATACGTATACGCTGAATAGCTTTTTCTTGATTCAACAATTTTGAATCGATTTCCTTAAGTCTTTTTGTAACAGATTGCAAAAAATCTTCATTCGCCTCTTCAGCAAGCTTTTTATTCATTTCATTAAGTTCTTTTCTAACATATTCCAAAACATCATTATTCACTAATTCACTAAGTTTTTTAATAATTTCACGCCTTTGTTCAAGAACATATTCCTGATTAGCGGCATCCCCAGGATTCTTTGGTGGTGCTACATTAGTTAAAGATTTCCCTTGTATATCATATTGACCATCATCGGTCAATCTAAATCCAACTCCTGGTTGTCCAACAAGAACAATGTGATTTTGGTCATTAAATTTTTGGCGCCCAAATTTATCAATTGTGTTGTTAACACGACCCATTTTTAGCTTAAACTGATGTGATTTTTGTGAAGGTTGCCTATTTATAAAAAATTAAACAATAATTTAGGTACATAATCATTTATTTAACATCTCATGTTATTATATTATACAATGAATTAAAGATTTTCTTCATCTTCTTGAACACACTCCATTTCGTCATCGCTAACAGTAGCCAATGCTTTACTATCAACTTCATTGGTGACTGCTTTATTTCCAAGGTCATCAAGAATAGTGGTATCATCTGCGGGAGCCAAACCATATTTTGTAGCTAATTCATCGGGTAAATGAGGCACTTCGAATAGGTAGCTTCCCAATTCTTCATTTATCATTCCAGCGCAAAATTCGTCCAGATCAATGGTTCCATATAGGTATTTCTCGCAAGTATGTGCTCCAGCCGTGAAATTTACGGCGTCTTTCATATACTTCCTATACTGACTTTCACTAAAACCCACATCGGATTTACCATAATTTGCAAAGTGTACTATTTCTTCAGCCAGCTCTCTTAATTTACATGATAACCAATTAATGTACATATCTCGATTTTCAATGACAGTAGGGCAGTCACACATCTTAAATAGAAAATAATGGATATGTGATTGTGTGTGACTGTGTGTTTTTCGATATATACTTAACAAGAACTATTTTATTACATTTTAAATCAACATTAAAATAGCCTAATCAACAATATATTACAAACAACCAAAATTTAACAACGCTCTAGTATTACCTCCAGAGAATACATGTGAGCTTTGCCCCAAATAAGTTAAGGTGTACTGATCACCGGAGTTATTCATCATTTCAATAGTATCCTCTGTCAGAATTTCAGCTACGCGTGATGGCAAAAATGTTTCAAATGTTGCTTTATGTGTTGGACCAAACAATGTGACGATAATGGCTTTTCCAAAACGTGAAGTCAAAGAATTAATTTTTTTTATCATATAAATTTTGCCCACCGTTAATGTAGAGAATTTTCTACGTTCCAGAAATTGAATATCTTGGTTTATCATATTGTTAATTTCGGCTATGGTCTGCTTTGAAATGCTCATGATTTAAAATACAATAAAAACAATTACTGTCAAGTACCTTGAATAAACACTTGTAGAACACACCACAAACACAATACTTTATATGCCAAAGCAACAGTTAACGCATACGATGTATGAGTGACAATGAAAGCTATTTTCGAAATGAGCCATATTTATAAGAAAATAATCCAAGGTCAAGTATTTATTTAGGGTGGGGGGAATACATCCGACGACCTCGAAAAATACAAAACAAATGTAACCTTGAAATAAGCGTCGTCCACCTGGTCATCACCAAACAAAGAAACATCTGCTCGCGTTCAAGACCAAGCAAATGTAACCTTGAAATAAGCGTCGTCCACCTGGTCACCACCAAACAAAGAAACATCTGCTCGCGTTCAAGGCCAAGTTCTTGACCTTGACCTTGGAATAACACCTGCGCATATCAAGGCCAAATAACAATAGCACACCTGGGCGTTCAAGGTCGACCCTACTGCGCATGCGGAGACTCGGGGAGCATCAACCTTTACTACTCATGATCTGGGCTGAAATTTTATTTGGCCGTAAAACCCAGGTTGATTTATTAGATCGCTTTTTAACGGCCAACAGTTACACTAAAAGTGCCCGTGAACATGTTGTTGTTCCCTACACAAATTTTATTGGCAAAGATTTTGTTTTAACGGAAGATAATACCCCTCCTTACACAACTAAGGCAACTAGTATCTCTCCGAAAGAACAAAATATCCCAATTTTAGACTGTCTCACTCAATCTAAAGATCTAAATCTTATTGACCATGCTGGCAATATTCTTTAGAGACGTGTTCTTTGGAATCAAAATCATTTCCAAGACCACAATCTGTTGTTTCAAGCAGTTCAACAGTTTTGGAATAAAATATCTACAGGAACTTTAGACACCTAATTGTTAGTATGGAAGAGTAGAATCACTGCACAAGGAGGTCACATTCCATATTAATTTTTGTATAAAATTATTTGTTTTTAAGTTTTTAATTTAATAAATAAATTGCTCTTTTTATTGCATTTTTTACTACCTTTTGGACAATGTTACGTTAAGTTTTGCGTAGTTAAACACAAATTTAGTTTATTCTCCAATTTTTTGCTACAAAATACGAAAATATTTAAAACATCTTCAGTATCCCTAGATTTTGAGCAATATGTGTAGTTTGTTACGTATTTACAACAGCGTAGATTGGACACTAGTAACCTTAATGTTTTTTAACTTTATTTTAACATGGTGTCACTTGTAATATTAGTGTTATTATGAGTTTATTAAAAGCCGATATTCTGAAAGATGTCTTTACGTGTTATTAATAACTAGTGTTGTGAAACCCGCTTTTCACAATGCTCTTTCGAAGAAATATTAAAAACTTGACAGAAATTCAAGTTTTGGAAGGAATTTCTTTTAAAAGCAATTAAATTCTTTTAAAAGACAAAGATCTTAAGAAAACTTCAAAAGTTTCTAAGAAAATATCATTAATTGAGCTTTTACTGCAGCATTGCGTTACTGAGAGCATCAATCGCTTCTGGATATTTAAGAGAGACTTGACTCCCAAAACAAGCCTGCCTCTTTCTCACTAGATTCGTGATCTGGAGTGACATTGGCTGTTTTCTGAAATGGGGAAAATCTATAAATATCCGCAAGAACGAGGCAAAGAAGGCAGTATTACGATGGCCATGGCCACGTAAGAAACTCCAAAATTTTCAGGATCGTCGAGAATCAACAAGCAGTAAGACGGAGCATCCGCAGCAACGGTCGACCGCGGTCACCCAAATTCAAGACTTCATGAGGAAGCAAATCAAGACTTCGGATATGAAGCAAGAAAATTAAGAGACCAGGAGCCAGAAATCAGCAGGACACTGCGGAGTCCCGTTGATCTTCATAGTGTGCTTCAAGAGTCTCGGCGCACCCGAGATATCGCGTGTCTTCTTCAAACATTTTGAGCCTGATTTTCTTCATTGATATCATCCATATATCGATTTGAATTTCAGACTTGATTTGGTTTGAGCCGCTTGGTCCGGTGATGTAAAATACGTGGGAATCCTTCATGATCCCTAGTGGGCTGTCGATCATCCAGGGTACCGGTCAAGTGTGCAGCCAGCCTCGACTTGTAAATGTCGAGTGAAGCAAACAAGAAAGAGCAAAAATAAACAAGAAGAGAAAAATTCTCGGTCGCGTTTCAGGCTAGGCTACGCACCCAAAGCGCTCGCAAAGCCGTCATCCCGGGTTGTGGAATGCTAGGTAGGGGTGCTAGCCAGAATTTCGCCCAATACCAAAGCAGCATTGTCCTCCAACTGGAGGCGGTGTGTCGGCTGCGGTGTGATTAGAAAATTCTTATTCTTTATACAATCGTTGTCAAAAAATTCTTTGCGCAACAATTCAGTCAAATCCGTTGACAAGATAAATTTCGTGTCTTCGCCAAGAACGGGATTCTTGCACGGTATATGACAAGACATGTGCTCCCAGAGACCATTCGGGACCTGGGAAGCAAAACAAAAATCTACATCGTAGTTAAAGGACCTATAAGGACCTTTAACTATAAGCTTCAACTTGTAATTGAAACGGATTAATTTCGTCGCGATTTGGCCGAGCGGCTGGTCCTTTCTACGCGCATCTTGGGAGCGGACGATCATCGTCCTCCCGCCTTAGCAACGACACTTACGTCCAGCGGTGCCGCGGTTGTCGTTAACAGGAAAATTACAACGTTGAAAAAGGTAAGGAGTGGGATTCACGAAAAGTCGTGTAAATTAAGGACTTGGAAAATGTCCGAAAAAAGTTATTACCAATAATAGCTCCACATGCTTAGCGAGGAACTTCACTCCGCTAAGCTAAATTTGAAGATTGCGTGTTAGGGAAGAAGAGATCTTAGTTAAAAAACTTGCGGCTAGGGAGGGACGTTTGATCCCTCCGACACTAGTAAAGGGACATGCCGAATGGTTTTACCTTGCTAGATGATACGCGTAAGGCAGTTTCAACCTGAGCTCGCGTCATGGGAAGATGGTTAAAAGGAGGAAAAGTATTCCAAAGGCTACAGAGAGTTGGACAACTTTAGTCGGACAATTAAGTGAATTGGGCCGAGCGGCGGGGTTTTTTGCTATGAGTGTCCGGCAGGACAGTCCATGAATAGAGTCCGTGTCCAGGAAAGAGGACGACCTTAGTCCTCCGCCTTAGTAATTAAACTTAGTGTGGCGGTCTCGGCTATTGTCGTTACGATTGAGTGAAACGCATGGAAAAACATGCACTCCGCGTCTAGAAATTAGACGCAGGCTTTCGTAATCAGATGTAGGAAGTTCATACTTGATAGTTTGATAATTCGGGATAACTCAACGTTCTTGGTCAAGGGAGTCTTGCGCCGTCAAGAAAGACAAGAACGGTATTCACAAAACGGTTCGAAATGGTTTCTTAGACAGGAAGGGATCTAAGTTATAATTCCAGGAAAAATACTTAGGACAAATAACTTATAGTCAAGGGCCGTTGCCCTGGCTAATAACGACAACAAAGTGACATGCATTATGGATGTGACATTATGTGTGTCTTTGGCTCTCAGCTGAATAGCTGATCTCGATTTATGACAAATCGCGCGTCGTAAAGGTACGCCCATACGTGCGCGCCTGGGGAGCGGACGACGATGTAAATATAAATTAGGTGATCGGACGTCTCCAGAATACAGCGAAAATATAGGTTAGCGGAATGAGTGATACGTACGTACGTAGGTAGAAAATAAGTGTTAACGGTGACTACGTTATAGTCAATTAAAAAAATAAGTGTTAAGGTGCGTTTAGACTTGAGCACGCACGCACTGAGCATACGCGCACGGCATTCGTTCGCGCTCGCGAGAAGCGTTTAAATTAAAATTTATTTTCTGACGCATGGGCTGATGCAGTTGTTCGCAGTGTGTTAACCATGAACGTGAATATCCCATGCTTGCTTTAAGTTTGCTCTTTTCCCGTCGAAATGATCCATAAGGCTTTTTATTTTTTTTGTGCTTCTCCACTGTCTAAATTCTTAATATTTAATTTATTTATCAGTTCTTGCCATACATCATTTTTTTTTTAGTTTTTGAATAATATTCTGGGTTCTTAACATTCCATAAAATGGGCACATTTTCATATTGTTGTAAAAGCAGTAAAACTGTATCATTATTCCACTCCATGGTTAAAGAAATTGTAATCCTACACACGTGAACGCTCAAGTCTTTAAACGCATCCTCGCATGACTTTATTCTCGTTCAAACTGATAGGCGAGCGGGACTCACCCCTAAAATGACCGACTAGTGACCACGGTCAACGTATACAGACATGTATACGGTGCCACGGTCGTCCTAGTCGCTAAAAACAGTTTTACTTTATGTTTTCGAGGTCGCTGAACACGAATCCAAAGTTGTTTTTTTGATTAAAATGGGGGAACATGGAAAAAAATGGCAATTTATTGCTAAATGAGGAAAATAAAATTTTCATACTTTTTGATATTCAACTCGCTATATCTCAGACAATTATTCATATTTCTTTTTTAAATTTTAACCACTTATTCTTTAAGGTATTACCTAGAAAACAAGCTCCATCCGAAGTTCTCAAAGCAATTATTGACTGAGTGGCGAATTTTCAAAGTTGTGCTATCAGGTTTTATGAGTCCTCACATACTATCGCAAAAGTTGAGTGACGAAGTTTCGAATTTGGAGTAAATAGCTATATAGTATTAAAATATAGTATAGAAGTAAGTTTTTTGTAAAATGTAAGCGGTTTATATTCAATAGAAAAAAATATATACGATTTCAAATCTGAGAACTGAGTACGGGCGCGCGCGTTTGGCGCGCAGTGATTATCGCGGCAGGCGTATACAGGGGTTTGAATGATTTTACCTAGCTCGATTGCTTACTATATAATTTTTTTAGATCTTTTTATTTGTGTTAACGAAAAAACATTTTTTATAAATATTCGAAATAAACAAGGTAAGTACAATTCCTAATTAAATGAAAATCTCTGAAAGAAATTTGAAAATTATTCGTTTATTTTATCTACATTGACCAGAGAAAAGAGAGGGTAGTTAGAACGCGCTTGGACGAGTGCGCATCCAATTTTATTGGAACGCAACGGAGGCTGCCATTTTGACACAGAACTGTCACTTCCCCTACAAATTTGACGTTTCAAGCTTCCGAATAAATAAAGTTAAATATGAAAATATGTAAACAACTAATTCTAGACTTCTTGTAATTTATATTGAAAATGTTAACAAATCACTAATTCTGATAATTACTGTGATTATGGTTTAGTGGAAGAAAATCTGATAATGTTACATGCTTAGAATTAATTATTATAGTGATAGGAGCACACACAGACTTATCGAGCCCATTGTGCCCTGCAGTAATAAGTAATATTAATTATGAATTCTATCTCCAAAGTTTGTGATAGTATGAGTGGGTGGTGCAATTCCAAGAAACTGATACTAAACAAAGAAAAGACGGTGATGGTACACTTTTACAAAAACAAACCTAGGATAGACATCAACAACAGCTCTGCTATGGTAAAGTTTCTGGGGACATACGTGAAACTTAAACAGACAATCCCTCAACATACGTTACTGAGTGCTTACTATTCGCTTGCCTATCACTACCTTGCTTATAATATAATACTCTGGGGTCAAGCAACGAACATCGACAGAGTTGTCATTACACAGACACAAATAATATGACTGCTGTTTGGGCTCAAGCCCATAGAATTATGTAGACCAATATTTAAACAGTTCAAGATACTATACTGAAATGTGCCATGTATGTTTTCAACAACAGTAGCAGTTTCAAGACGAATCAACACAACCACAGCTACCCAACAAGAAATGCTTCCGCTCTGCTAATCAGACTGCCCACTATGAAGGATCTCCACAATTTGCATGCGTTAAGACCTTTAATAAATTGCCAGACAAAATCAGATCAGTAGATAACATGAAAGCCTTTAAGAAGAGGCTGAAGGAATTACTACAAGACAGGGTGTTTTATAGCTTATCGGAATTTATAAATGTTGCCTCGTAATATAATTTTCTTGTTGTGAACTGCCCGTTATATCTATTTGTGCTTGTACTTGACTTTGTATAGTGTTTATCTATTTGTTAATTCTTTGTATGTGAAGTTATGTTATACCATTTTACTCAGATTTGTAGGTACTGACGAAGCTTATATCATAACAATATATTATGTATGATCTTAAAGCAAATAAATAAATGAAATAAAGCAAATTTGTATGTTGTTTTTTAATTTAAAATTACTAGTGTTTAAATTTTTTTTTAAAATTTTTTTTAATTACCTACCACAAAATAAGATTATTATGATTTAAAATCTTAACTCCACCAAAGCCTAATCCTGAACCACTATTGTTGGATATTTTAGCACTACACAACGTTCATATTCACCAAAACAACATATGGTTTCTCAAAATACACTACAATAGTATGTGTGTACTAAAATAATTCCAGTTAGGTACGTACTTTTAGACATTAATTTAGTTTAAGGTACGGTGTAAGCAAAGTTTGAAAAAAAAACAAGTTTAGTATAAAACGCAGTCCAGTAGGTATTTTTGGGTTTATAAATCGATTTTTGGTTTAATTGGGTTTTTGTATTAAATAATGACTAAAAATTCACAACGAGAATTTGAAAAACAAATTACAATAATTGTTATTGGCTCGTACCAAAAAAGACGTTTATTGTAGGTTTATATTCAGCCCAGGCATACATATATACCTATTGTTTTTCTTTCTAATAATCAGTTAAACCAGATAAACAGTCGATGTACTACAAAATGATTACAAATGCTGTAGATTTGCACGGTAGAAATACCGTTTTAAATTTGCCGCTTTGCAATTGACATTTGTGTGTAAAAATGGCCGCCCAACAAATCTCTCCATCCGCGCAGAGGGGAAGCGATTTCTATATCCCCTCCTATTTCTATGACATTGACACATGAATCACTACAGCTACAAACATCACAGCATCTTAAGTTAGATACTATACAAGGGCAAATCGCAGTTGCATAAGCATTTTTACCATTATATAGGAACAAAAATATTTTTGTAGTGTTTCTATGGCAGTGGGTCCATCATAATAATCGAATAGGGAATATGCATGAAATTCAAATCAACCCGAAATATTTTTTATTGTATTCTCTATATAAATTAAGAGCCTACATCAGTGGACCGCGTGCTCCGATTCGGGATTTCGCCAATGAAGAGCGTAAATCAATGTTAATGAGCAATCTGGCAACATGGCCATTCGGAGACGCGACGCGACCTCGCCGTCGTGAGTTGTATTAGGACAGGACTTGATTTCTTGAAGAATAATTGATTATTTTTGAGCAAGTTTATATTATGTATTTAGGATTTCAAATTATTTCACTTTTCACTGTAAATAATCGCAAACTATTAAATGTTGGACATAGGACATTCTTTGATAATAATTATTGATCTTGATTTCTTTTTATTCATTGTATGTCTTATTTGTTTATTTAATCTTTTTGTCTATCATATGGGAATCGTTAAAAATTAAAGACAAATTTTCAAGAATTCGTTATTTATTTGGAAAAAATAAAAGTTGTAAAAAAATAGATATAGACAGAAATACATAAACAGATAGGTAGGTAGACTGGCAGCCATTTTTATTTCTTTTTTGTACGTATCTATAAGAAAAAGTGCATTAATAAATGTGTAATATTATAAAATAATACTATCTAATGACATAACAGCCAACAAATTTATGGAATAATATAAGATACTTTTCCTTCACATATGTTATCTCCAATGGGTAGGGTTTTTGGCAAAAGCGGATCAACCAGTTCAGGAAACATAAAATTGTCATAAAAAATCTTAATTTCGGCAACATTTTATTTTGCCAAAAGGATTCATCACGTTTTATCTAAAAAAAGAATATTCTAGAAAAAGAATATTCTCCAGTTTTTAACAGAAACTGTAATAGGTAATTAATTTACCCTGATTTAAAGGTTTTGGTGTTTAGAAATAATTTTGAATTCAACCTAACCTACGTAATAAGCGGAGTTTGCTATATCCGAAGTTCACGGTCAATAGAGCGTCAACGTAACATATTACCCCATTTTGAACATCCCGTAAATCTAAAACAGCTTAATTGATTTTAAAACCGAGAAAAATTCTGAGAGAGCGATTCATTAGAAATCAATTCCTTTCACAAATTACGCACTTTTGATGTATGCTTCTTGTGCCAAAGAGAACAAATCTACCTCGTTTTTTAAAATCTATCAAGTCATTTCAGATGTACGGGGTGTCAAAAATGGATCAAAATGTTATATTTAACAGTTCAATTGGCGCTTGGTTTATATTATTTTATTTAATCATAGTACAGGATCCGAAGTAAGCTCGTCCTTTACCGATCTGCTTACCGGATAAAAAGTCTTTTTTATCAAACATAATATGTTAACAAATATATCGCGAATGGGTTGCCTAATGAAATATGGTCATGGCTATCCTTAATTAAAAATACTGTAATTCATTTTTTTTTATATTTCACTCACTTGCTTACCAAACGAACTTAATAGGTACTAATCGAAAGTATAAAGCATAAGGAACATGCAAAAGTTAGGTTGCCTACTTTTTTTCGGTCCCTATACCGGGTTGCCATCAGGTATAAACAGGTGAGTCGATTTTAGTAATTTGTACTCATCTGCTTTCTCATTGAAACATATATTAAAATAAAGATAATTTTATTGCGAACACTCTTGCGAAAAATCGGTCATGAATCACGGTTGCCAGGCTTTGAAATTTAAAAATTGGAGCAAGCGATGCGAGACAGGGAAGCATTGCGCGTACTATTCGGTGCGATAGAGGAGGACACAGCATAGCAGCTGTGTGTGACGCGACTTTCGGATGAAGGAGAGTGCGCATGCATGTATTTCTATTGTTTTATAATAAACTTTTTTTACATGACACTAATGTGTTCATCATTTGACATACATTTTACATACCCTAATTTTGTTCATATTAAAAATACAAATTTCATTTTTGGGTTGAAGCTTTAGTTGACAAAATCACATTTTTTGCCATAAAAAAACAATTGAATATTGATTGTGGTTTCTCCGGAGGTGAGTTTAAGTTTTTTATTTTAAATGGCAACCTACCAATTTTTTTATACCATTAGATACCTTTTTAAATTCCATTTTCGGTAATATATCATAAGTGGTAGTTTGCTCTCAAAATGGCGACACTGGAGTGATTTTTCCGTTTGAGTAGATCGCCAATTTGAAGTTCCTGGTTGTTATTTTCATAAAATAACTCTGTAGTTTAGTGAAGAAGATTGTTTAACTTTTATTTTTTAAAATGATTTTGTAAAACTCTTTTAAAATAATTTGTGTATGCAAATTTATGTTTTCTTAATATGGACCATTTTTAAAGCAAATTTGCACCAATACATTAAATAGAAAGTACCAAAAGTAAAATAGCCGTCGCGTAGTACATGTTACTTATTATATTACCTAAAATTATCAAAAACACATTTTAACGGTTTTTTTCTAAAAAAAAAGTCAAATAAACAAGACAAAGTACGTTAAAAAGAACATTTATTTAAGATAAAATCGGCTATGCATTTACCTAAGTTGGCGTTAAAAAACAGCCCACTTAGGTAAATTCATAAATCTGATTTTATGTGTAATAAATAATGTTATTCTTAACGTGCTTTGTCTTATTTGACATTTTTTGGAAGAAAACCGGTAAAATGTGTCTTTTTGATAATAATTATCAAAGAGACACATTTTACCGGTTTTCTTCCAAAAAATATCAAATAAGACAAAGTACGTTAAGATTAACATTATAATTTATTACACATAAAATCAGATTTATGCATTTACCTAAGTGGGCTGTTTTTTAACGCCAACTTAGGTAAATGCATAGCCGATTTTATGTTAAATAAATGTTCTTTTTAACGTACTTTGTCTTGTTTATTTGACTTTCTTTTTAGAAAAAACCGTTAAAATGTGTTTTTGATAATTTTAGGTAATTAGTAACATGTACTACGCGACGGCTATTTTACTTTTGGTCCTTTCTATTTAATATTTTGGTGAAAATTTGCTTTAAAAATGGGCAATATTAGTAAAACATAAATTTGCAGATACCAATTATTTAAAAAGAAATGATGTTAAAAAATAAAAGTTAAACAGTCTTCCTCACGAAACTACAGAGTTATTTAATGAAACAACCAGGGACTTCAAAATGGCGACCTACTCAAACTGAGAAAAATGCCTCCAGTGTCGCCATTTTGAGAGCAAACTACCACTTATGATACCTATGTCACCGAAAAGGGAATTTAAAGAGCTATCTAATGGTATAAAAAAAATTGGTAGGTTGCCATTGAAAATAAAAACTTAAACTCACCTCCGGAGAAACCACAATCAATATTCAATTGCTTTTTTTATGGCAAAAAATGTGTTTTTGTCAACTAAAGCTTCAACCCAAAAATGAAATTTGGATTTTTAATATGAACGAAATTAGGGTATGTAAAATGTATGTAAAATGATGAACACATTATGCCGGGTTGTACAATAGTGGCTTAAGCTTAAGCTTAAACCTTCCCATAACAAATACATTGCTGTCAAATTGAAGGCATTTTTGACAGCAATGCAATTTATATGGGAAGGTTTAAGTCTGAACCGAGTTTTAGTTGAACTAAGCTTAAGCCACTATTGTACAACTCGGCATTAGTGTCATGTAAAAAAAGTTTCTCTTTCATCCGAACGTCGCGTCACGCGCAGCTGCTATGCTGTGTCCTCCTCTATCGCACCGAATAGTACGCGCAATGCTTCTCTGTCGCGCATCGCTTGCCCCAATTTTTAAATTTCAAAGCCTGGCAACCGTGATTCATGACCGATTTTTCGCAGGCAACCTTATACCACCGTGATCGCAATAAAATTATCTTTATTTTAATATAGTTTCAAAGAGAAAGCAGATGAGTACAAATTACTAGAATCGACTCACCTGTTTATAAGTACCTGGCAACCCGGTATAGGGACCGAAAAAAAGTAGGCAACCTAACTTTTGCATGTTCCTTATGCTTTATACTTTCGATTAGTGTATTAAGTTCGTTTGGTAAGCAAGTGAGTGAAATATTAAACAAAAAATGAGTTACAGTATTTTTAATTAAGGATAGCCATGACCATATTTCATTAGGCAACCCATTCGCGATATATTTGTTAACATCTTATGTTTGATGAAAAATACTTTTTATCCGGTAAGCAGATCGGTGAAGGATGAGCTTACTTCGGATCTTAGACTATTACGTGTTTATATCGGTTAATTTCA
The DNA here is from genome assembly GCA_963971165.1 of Philopedon plagiatum. Taxonomy (NCBI): domain Eukaryota; kingdom Metazoa; phylum Arthropoda; class Insecta; order Coleoptera; family Curculionidae; genus Philopedon; species Philopedon plagiatum. The sequence goes on from OZ020193.1 coordinate 69,305,603, forward strand.
TATAAATCATATATACCTACCATAACCAGTAGAACTACTCACACACTACTTACCGTTTTTTCATAGAAAGTCGTCTATTTTTGCGACTTGTGGATGAACATAATCGTTTTCTGACACATAAATTTTCGTTCTTTCTAGTCCGCCCCATGATAGCTATTTAAATACACCGAAAATCCAAATCACAATCACACGCTAATCTTAATAATAAGACTGCTCCCGGTGTCGTACGATGCGTGCTGTGTTGCCAAAATGTGTTAACTGCCGAAAAAGCTACGCGATTTTCTCCAAAATTCATTAATTACGGAATTCCAAAGTTTTACAGAAAACTAAAGGTTTAATCAAAAATTCGATCTCCGCATAAATTATAGAGAAAATCGTGAACAATGAGGGAAAGTCTTTTAAAAAAATAAATATTACAAAATAACAAAAATTTTAAAAATAATTTTTTGATTTTTCTTTTTAAATGACTTTCCCTCATTTTGCTATAAAATTATAATATATTTCCAAAATTTCGTATCATTTCGTTGGTTAGTTTTGGTGCAATTCTTTGAAACAAATTAGCATGTTTCAGCTGGTGATGAATGCTCTTAAATGATTATGGCGGTTGTTGTTTTCCATTTATTTTGGGTTTTATTAGCAAAAAAAAAGATTTAAAACTGCAAATTTTCGCGCGAATTTCGGAACTTGTAAAACGCACTTCTTTTGTTTGTGACGTCACTTTTTTTATGACGTAAACGTTTTATAATGCCTAGTGTAATGTAAATTTCAGTATTAATTCATTTTCTTGATTGTTTCCAGAAGATTAGTACATTTAGTTGATAGAAAACCTTTTATTTGATTAAAAAAATTGTTTAGAAATGACCAAAACGGAGTGCGTGCAAAGAAAATCGGATAATTTGCTGGAAGTTGATGCCCTTTAGAGAGGGTTCCTTTTTTGCCTTCAGAATTTCGTTACCAATACTTATTATTTATTATACTATGAAAATAAATTTACAGTCACATATGCTTACTTGAATTTGGCGATACTGACCTTTATAGATACCGCTTTATGTAAAATTTTTGATTAATTTTGCAGTACGTATACTTTCTTCCAGCGCCGGCTCTTTTGGACACGAGAAAATGAAGTTTTCCAAGTCATTAGCTGGAGAATTCTTTTACACTGGCATAATATAATATCTGTAGGTTAGTTTTTTAACATTTTCTACTGTTTAATAAAAAGGATTATTAACAAAATACGATATAATCGAAGACAAACAACAAAATCAAACTTATCAAACCTAACCACACCAGATAAAGCGACCGTCACACTGAAGAAGCAACGTTGCCACCGCTGCAAACACCTGCGTGTTCGATTGACAATAATTGGATCAATCAGGATCACTTTACGTCACTTCAATGCTATTTTATCTCTTTGCACTGCCATTCCCTTAAAGTTCGTCAACTGATCCGGATCAATCCGATTTTGTCAATCGAACACGCCAGTGGCTAAAAAAATGACACGTGAAAAACCGAACCGACCCTGTCATCATTAAAGCTTTGCAAACGGAGGTAAATCCAGAGACGGCTCTAACCTAGTTGGAAATAAAATTAGGATTCGATGTGAAAATAAAATACAAATATTTATTTACCCACATTGTGTTATTTGAAAGTGCGAAATACGAAAATCCCATACAGGGTGTCTGAAAAGTCTTAGCATGGGCAAATATCTTTACTATTAATTAAGATAGAGACACCAAATTTTAGTTTTATCTTATTGGTTAATAAATCTACTTTTTTATGTAATTTGACTTTTACCATCCCCTTGGGGGATTACGCTAGGGAGCTGAGGCCAAAAATTTTAAATGCAACCCTATGCCGTGTGGTACCTCATTTTAAAGATCTTTTCTCAGATGTTACTTCTTGGCAGAGTTCCAAAACTGACTTTATTACTGCCAAGAAGTTCATGCCCAACTAGCAAAATCGTCCCTCCATTGCCAAAACCACGAATGTGCAAATTTGCAGTTTTGAGAAAACTTCAATTCAATGTTTGGATAAACACTAAAAATACCCCTTTTTTTTAGTGCCGCCGTATCATTAGTATTGGTTAGTGTTCGAGTTCTAAATTACAGTTATATTGAATTTTCATAAAAAAAAATCCTATTTTGAAAAAAAAGCACATTCGTTATTTTGGTTTTTTAAAAAGGTAAAAATATATATTTTTCGTGTTAAAAAAAAGAACTAAACTTCATTACCAAAACTATTTTATTTGACATAAATTGTGACTTTCGTCAAAAATTAACTTAAACTTGAACACTTTTTTAAAAAAACCTAAATGTTCTTCTAAATGGCTTACAGTAGTTTCAAATCAGAAGAAACTTGTGATAAGAAAAACAAAAATAAAAAACAAAAAAGAAATTAACACAACTAATTCCGTATTTATGCTGAATCACTATCAGTGTCGCTTTCATCGGCATCTGGTGCTGGTAACTTATCCCGAACATTTTTGCTTGTTTTCAGACCTTCATAAAAATTGTGGTATGCTTTGGGTATAGTTAAATCTTTGCACATTTTTTGTAAATCTTTCGATTTAGCCTCGCTAATGGCTAGTGGACTTGTATAGGCGTTGCTTAACACTATTTGTTGTTTTGGACGACCCCGTTTTGTTTTAGAACAATCTACTTCAATAAACTCTTCAGAATAGTCTGTCTTATAAAATACTTTTGACTGATGCTCCTTAATGTAACGGAGACAGCAAACCCTTCTCCAGGGAATCTGGGTAAAATTAAATGAACTTGCTGAAAAGGCTTTGAAGTCTAGAAAATCGTCGAACATCATGGTTCTTACATTAAAAGGTTGAGGCGTGATTCGCGAATCTCTAATGACTTGCGCCCATTCTTCAGGCGTATAAACTGGCACGTGCTTCGATTTCTTTTCGATTTTGGAATGTATAGAGTCACACTCCATTTCGGTATGCCCAGTCTCAAAGAACTGATGGTCGATTGTTTTTAAAGATGGATGATTGAGGCAAAGTTGGAGACACATGGTTGCAAAAAATGAGTTTTTTTGCTGTCCGCCGCATCCGTCGGACATCATGCGAACCGCAGTGATCTCATCGTGTGACATAATAAAGTCGTATATACATGATGCAATTTCATTCGCACCTCTTTTCCCTTGTGTCTCATCCCAAAGATAACACCTTACGTCCTGATTTCCCAAATTATATACCGTCAAATTATACACCGCCAGCTTTCTTAAGTAAAAAATTTGCCCTGCAGACCCTTTTGGTGTAGTCAGCACTGCCTGGAGATCAAAGTTAAAAGCTAAAATGCTCTGATTTTCCTTTGCTAAAGATTTGTCGTAGTCGCGAGCTCTTCTGGCGGCCTCCTTTTTGTCCAGGTGCTTTTTGTATTCTAATTCATTTGCCTTTCTCTCTTCTTCGGATAAATTGTTTTGTGCCAGGCATTTTTTGCATTGGTCTTTTTTGGGTTTAAAAAAACCCAAATTATATTCTTTGAATATTTGTCTATATTTCTCCAACGTAACTGGTCTTAAATTTTCGGACTTGCAGATATTATCTCTGTACATTCTGTACATTATAGAAATATTTAAGGATGCGTCCAAGTACCTTTGTGTACTTTTCTTACGGCAGTAGTGGGACTCGACTGACGGAAAAGACAAAATGTGGTCACGTATAAATTTTTCACTACTTTCGGGTAACTTGTTCGAAGGCGTGTGCTTTCCGCGTCTATCTTTTTCAAGGATTCCACTGCTAGAGCGTTTTTTAATAGAACTTCTCATAAAAGCATCGGTTACATTTAGTGTGGACATGAAAAATTCTCTACACACAGTGACCTTTGTTCCATTGACTGTAAAGTAATAACTACAGGTGTAGCTTTTTCGTGAGTTCTCTAGATTTCTCGTAATGCGTTTCTTTGGATTCTGTTCTATGTGGTTACAAAGAAATTGTCTCTGATCCTCAGAACAACTTAAACTACGAAATTCTCTATATATTTTTTCTCAGTCCTGATAATTAACCAAATCCTTACATTTATGTTTTGGTTTTGCCAGACATGGAGCTGCTAAAAGAGGTCTTGCAGGTTTTTGAATTCCGCGATGCCCAATGTATGATTCTCCTTTAACCCTTTTAGCTTTTTTAATATTTTTTTTCCATTGAGCCTCATTTTTTACCTTTCTTTTAGAAATGTTCTTTTGATTGGGCTTTTCAGTCATCTGGTTGGAATGGTTTTCTTGTTCGTGATCTGAATTTCTCTCCGAAGTAGCACTGTCTGTTTCTGAAAAACTTGACGAGGGTTCATAATTGTCAGATGATGAAGCGGAGTAATCTAAATCTTCCAACAGTTGATTTCCGGAACTAGATGGGAGACTTGCAGGATGCAAAATTTCGGTTTCTTGTACTTCCAAATTACTTACAGCATTATTTCCAGAAGATTCTTGAGGTAAGTTTATCGAAAAGCTTATCGTGGGGCATTCACCTAAAACAAATAAGAAGTAAATTATAAGTAGGGCGAATTGGTGTAATACGGCATACTATGATAAAACGGCACACTGCTTTTATTTCAAATTACGCGCGCTTTCCCACGCCCCATGTAATTTCCGACATTTGAAATATGACCGAAAGTCGCACGGATCGAAACGTGGTATATTAGATTTTCGGCCATTTTAAAAAATTTCACACAGGTCCAGAAATTGTAAAAAAAGTCCAAAGGATATAAATATTTCTCTAACATAATTAGAATACCAAACTTAATTTTTGTATTGTTATTTTTGCTCTAACGTTGTTTTGTTAATTTTTGTTCGCAAATTTCATATTGTTATCGTTTTTGGATAAAAAGGCATATGGTCGATTGTTTTAAAATGTTGCTGTGCCATTTTATCCAAATTCCTACTAATACGGCGTTTTATTTATTTTTCCAGATAATGGAGCGCTCTGATAGATAGTTATAAAAAATATTTGATAATATTTTTATATAATTTATAGTTTTTACAGCATGCGCAAATGTCTATGCCCTTTTATCCAATCCAGCTGGATAAAATGGCACATATGCACTTGCGCAAAGAAAAACGTTTTTTAGCGTTTTGGACTTTTTTTTAGGTTTTTTCTACTTTTATCAAATTGTGATGTTCAAAAATAAAAATATATTTTTTTATACTCTTACCTACTTAACATACATTTGCCCTATTGTAAAAGGATGCCATTTTATACCAACTTCCCCTAAATTACTATAAGTAAGCCGAACAAAAAAATTTCATAATTTTAAGACTTTTAACTACTGCAAATAAAAGCAATCGAAAATTTACCTTCCATGGCTATCACTTCAGGACCTGCTTTATGAGTCATTACTCTATATGCAGTATTTAGTGGAGGTTCAGACAAATCTTTATAACGGGTTGGATCTTCTGGAACTGAATTTTCGTTAGTATGAGGAAGAATTTCATAACGCCCTGGTTGCACCAATGTCAATACTTTATCTGATTCTGCAAAGAAAACAAGTAAATGTTGTTATTCTTTTGGGTGACAGAAAATAAAAAACATTACACTAAATGTCAATGTGTCCGATTTTCCAACACATATCTTGAATATATGCATAAAAATACCCGTAATATACAATTATTACTACTTACCGTTTAGTTTCCTGCCAAGCTGCACTAGTCTTTTTATACGGGAACTCATTTTTTGTCTAAATTTTTGTAGGCTTCATGTTTATGTAAGGATGAACGAAAATGAGGTTAAGTTGTATAACGCAGTGTTAGTACACAGTTTATTCTAATAAACTACATTTTAATGTTATAAGAATTTTATAATAGTGACAATTTGACAAGATTATAAATACGTTATAAAATAGTTGTAAAGTAGTTCTTTAAGAGTTGTATTCTCTAAATATATACCACTTCTATTAAATGGTTTTAAAGTGAGCTACACAACTTGTTATAAAATGTATATAAAACTATTTTATAGTAGTTTTATTAGCAATTACTATACTATCTATACAGCTCCTGTATATATCTTTTATAACTGTTTTAAAAAGGCTTTATAAAAGGCGATATAAATATTTATACAACGCTAATAAAACGGAAATACATCTGATTGCCTTTTGTACTTTAATATTTGTTGTATATTAGTTCTTACAACTATATTATGGGATAATTTGGTTCGTTCGCTAAAATGGTTTTAACTCCGGGCATTATAGAATTGACTTCTTCTTTAAAGAGCACTAACGGATACCTATATAATACTTTTGTCCTTTTGGAGATCTATTTTGCTAGTTGGGTGGTGGCCAGTCTAAACAACTTTTAACGTAATTAGTAAGGCAGTCACTGTTGGTCTGTTACCAGAGGCGTCGATGCCGAAAATAAGTACATACGGTATTTGACAGAAATAATTTAATTGATGAGCGTTGCCATGATTGTATGAAATAAAAAAAAACGGTTGAGTGCAAGTTCGACTCGCGCATAGAGGGTTCCGTGAGACATACAATATTTTGAATTTCTCACAGGACGCAAAAGTCTCAATAACTATGGTAAGGCTAATGCTTGAATAAATAAGAAGAAGCGGCCATGCCGGAAATATGTCAGTGCGTAATATAACTGATTAGTAAGGCTGGCACGGTTGGTCACAATGTCACATAGTTATGTTCAAAAAAGTAAGACGTCATAAAATCGTACAAATATGTTAAATACGTAGTTGTAGTTTTACTATTGGAGATATATTCTTGAAAGTGGGTAGGTTTCAATGTAGACACCAAAGTACATCTCCTGAAATTTCCTGCGCATGTCTAGCCCTCTTAGTTTGATTGGGTGGTACGCATTTGGGTCTACTGCGCAGATGTCAAAAAACAAAATATAAAAACGACAAATGAAGAAGTAAAGTTGGAAAAAAGTTAGAAAAAAAGTGCCCCATAAAACAAAAAATAGCAGCGCAGACTGGTAGGTACTGTATGGCACAAGAGGTCGACTAATGGTCGACTTGTGCCCCGCCTGATTATACGATTTACGATTTATAATTTTTATAGGCTTGCCATGTAAAAATGCATTAAAATACGGGAGTTGCGGTTTAATGACTTTTAAAAGAAGAGGCCACCCGGCATAGGTTTGCATTCAAAATTTTTGATCTCAACTCCCTAGCGTAACCCCCCAAGGGGGTTGAAAAAGTCAAATTGTAGATTTATTAACTAATAAGATACAACTAAAATTTGGTGTTGCCACGCTCTTTTCCGCACAGAAGAAGAATTTTACTTCTACTTACCCTTCATAAATAAAAATTCAAAGTTCGGAAAAAAAAAAAAAAAATTAAAAAAAAGATATTGAGAATTTACAAAATTAACTCACGTAAAGAGTTGAGTTGAAGGCGAGAGGCTTGCGCATGCGTGCCAAAAAAAATTGCCCTAGCTCCAATGCCGGAGAGAGGGGTGGATTGAGGGCGCCACTGTTTTCGAAGCCGGGTGAAAAACAGAAACCCTCCTAGATGATGTTGGGACCTCGCTTTCAGCTCACTCACTCACATAAAGTTACCATATTATAAAAGTTAAAAATAGAAACTGCGCTGTCTGGTGAGGTAAGTAAAACACTACCATTAAAAACAAATTTACTAATATATTACAGATTCGTTAGGGCAAAAATTTTGATAACACATCAGTGTATCGTGTCATTTTGTGAAATTTGATACAATAAAATTATTAGGTATTATTATTAATATTATGTTATTACTGTGACAGTTTGTAGTAAACCCTGAGGGGGAAATAAAAAAAAAGTACTAATCGGTTTTAAAATTAGATATTGCTAACCATGGTTAGAGCCGAAATTGAATAAATTTGTTATCGTGAAAAAGGTGATCCTGGTTATTACAATAAAAAAAAATAAAAGGTTGCCTGAAGGGGTTCGTCCCCTGATGATGGTTTCCTAGGTCAATGCTGACGTGGCCTAGGCAGCTTAACTGACTCAGCACGATCAAAGGCTGGAGATGTCTCCCAGCCCAAAAGAAGTTGTGGGGTAGCGGTGTTCCCCAGTAAAAAGAAAGATTGTGCTGTCTCCCAGCAAAAGAGATGGTGCTGTCTCCCAGCAAAAAGAAGTGCTGTCTCCCAGCAGAAAGAAAGACCCTGATAAAACAAAAGGTATGCGTCAAGGCAAGGTAAAATTCAGGTACTATGCAAATATAATTTAGAAGAAATATTAAATTTAAATCACAAAAAAAAACTTTTAGTGGCTGAAGGCCTTAAACAATTATTCATTGGTATCCAGAAAGTAAAACCGAAGGAAATATTTTGAATTAAATAGAGACATCAAGTCAAAAAAAAAAATAAACAGGCAATATCGAAGCCAATTAATTAACAAATCAAAGTTAAGTTAAAATTTACATAAAAGTATAAAATAATTATATTTACATAAGTAATGCAGCTACAAAAATCTTAAACAATTAGATCATACACTGGTGACAAAATAACCAAAATTGTTAGGTAATCGCTTAATTACACAAAAGAAAAGTTTAGCCGCAAAATACAATGTGATAAAGTTTAGCACGTTAAGTATAATCAAAAGAGAAATTCAGTATTACTATTACTAAACATATACATCCAAATATAGTAAATGTAGCTTAATATTTATGAATATAGAATAACCATACCGTATCTGTAAGCGTAACCCAAGAATGAACAAATACCATAGGCCATAGTGAATAGTTAACGGTACTATATTACACCCACCCTGAAATTTTGTAACCAAATCTAATAATTAAGAATCAGCCCTGTCTATGTTATACCCAATATTAATTAAAAGCTAATTAGCAGCAGAAAAAGAATAAGTGAAATACGAAAGTCAACACTTCTGACTGTCAGACATTTAAAATATTTACTCAAATTACTATAGTTTTAAATTGCCGGTCTCTAACGCTGTCAGCTGACATTCCAGAACACAAGATCTGAATTTTTAATGACCTGGCTATCGCTTATTAGCATAATTAGTTGATAAAAAGAAACATCATTAGGTTCCAATTCACGGGCATACACCAATGACTGATTCACTATGACTATGAATACGAAATAACAAAATAAAATTTAACCTTGGGTCACCCGGTAGAGTTCTGACCAACATTATCAAAGAATGTAGTAAATCAAGCTAGCATAGCTGACAAAAAAAAATTAGGTATCGATAAGAATTTGACCTACAAACCTGTGAAGGTCACATAAACCCCATTTAATTTTTAATAAAAAAAGAAACATCGGTACATAATTTTCCTACCACGAAATGTAGCGATCTACTTGTATTTAGAGAAGTTTTAACTACAGAAAAACTAATTAAAAACGTGGACGTCGTAAAAAAAAAATAGAATCAAAAAGGGAACCAACGAAAATTAATTAAAATAGCAGTTTAATCGCGGAATTCTGTGTTTTTTTAAGGGTTTCATAGTGGCAAAAAGGCATACCTGTCGATCTCGGGTCGGGTCTAAGTCCACATGTCCGCTGTCGTCGTAAAAACCGACGGAGATGTCGAATTTCTTCTACAAAGACAACTAAAACGGCCTCACTGGACCAACAACGTAACGCCAAAATGGCAAACAACAAAACAACGTAAAAGAAATTAGTTGTACCGCATTCACAGATCCCAATTTTGGGTGTCTTTCTAAAGACTTTAGAATACGATACAGTCGACGACGCGATCAGTTTGTGAAAAGAACCTCTTCCCCGGTGCCACACCCAATCCTTGTCAAAAATTCCAATATCGATTTTCTTGCACAAGTGGCGTCACAGGGTTGTTTCGAGGTACACTTTGGTACCCAATTATGTACAGTTCTGAAAGCTTTGATTCGATGGTATTCCCTTCTACCCCATTGGCACAATATTCTGCCAGTAAAAATTAACTAAACCAATGAACAACGGAAATATACCAACCAACAAATACATTTTTCCGTATCCATAAACCGACATTCATTAATAGTTTGTACAATTCATTATACTTTGTACAATTATTGGAAACAACTTATGATTTTCGTCAACCAGGAATACATGTAGGCGTGGATCAACATTAGAACCCTTTAAAATCAAGGGACCTAGAACTCAGAACGCAGATCCCATCGTTCCTGGCTTCGACGTTTTCCAACAACAGTCACAGAGGGCGGCTCAGGACAGAAAACTAAGATGTATGCAACAGGCTCGACAGAAAATAATTACGGCCGATTCAAATGTCAAAAATGACGTTTCACGTTTGTCAGGGTAAACAAACTCTAATTTATATTTATTGGCAACTATAGTTTTTAGGGCCAAATTCAGACATATTTCCTTAGGGATTAACTATACAGAAAGAGGAAAAACAAGGCTGGATCCAAGACAGACTAGTGACGGAAAATTTGTAAAAATTAAATTCGAGGTTAGGAAAGATTTTGACTAAATGGAAAACAAATCAAAATAAAACGTTCAAGGAGTAAGGGAATATATTCAAAAAGGTAGGTCGAAGTCTTAAAACTCAACTAATTGTTGCAACTGCTATAATAATATTACTTTAATTTCGTATGACAAAACAAACCGTAACAACTCCCCCTCTCCTACGAAAGGAGGGAAATTTTCTCGAGAAAATTAACCGACGATAAGTACTCAAAACTCTACAGTATTTACAAGGTAAGGCAAAAAAAAAATTAACTACCGGAGCTCCGGGGGTATTCCCCTAGGAAGCAACGGACGAAAGTGAAAGATACTAGTGGATCGCTACCAACAAAATATATACTCACACAACCATAAGAAAAACTAAACCAAAAAGAAACTCTGACATGACATGACTGGTCCGAGTGTTTCTGACGGCAGCCACCATCTCCGCACCGAAAAGTCAACTGTGCCTCAATGGTATAGTGGCCACATAGACCAAAATTGGGAAAACGTGTCCCCAGCTCCGGAATTTCCGCCAAGGTCATAATACACCCGTACTCATCATATCAGCTCCCAATAAAAGAAAATAAAGAAATTAAATACCAAAGGTATGGTCTGGGTTTGGCAAAAACATACTAAGTTAAAGTTGAAGATTAAGTTTTCAAAGAAAAGTAAGACAGTGAAGAGCCAAACCGGGTTTGTAGATCATGGCACGCTTGACGGCGGCCAAACACTTCAGCACCAAGAAAACCAAATGTGCTTTTTATAGTGTAGGGCCACGTAGATCGGTCCGGATTTGACACCCGAGAAACCGAAATTTCCGCTAGGCCAAGCATCACCATGGCCGACAACCCTAGCCAACCAAAATTAACCAAGAAAAGAAATAAAATGAAAATTCAGGAACCAGTGTGGTTCCAATACAGACGAAAACAACCCAAAGGCATAATGAGGTAATTTCTCAAACTGCCTATAAAGACACCTACTAAAAATAATGCCCGCAGCTTAGTGGATTACTAAACCCACTAACTCAGGTAATCGACAACCCAAAATATTACAATAACCAAAATAATTAAAAATAAAAATTAACTTTGGTCCCCTTGCCGCTAGACAACCAGCGACCCCTCCAGGAGTATCCGGGGTGGAATAAAACTTCAGGGTGCAGGAAGCACAGCCTGGTAACATTAACCCAAAGATGGTAAGGGGGCTAGCATTGCGTAACACTCGAAGAAAGCGTGAGGTACCTCGTGTACTAGCCTCACTCCAGAGCGTCCCAAAACAGATAACCAACTGTCACGCGTCGAGTCAACCAAAGGGTGGAAAAACTAAAAAGAAAAGATAACTAATATACAACCAAGGTAATTTAAGAAGAGAAAGGGATAGCCCATATGTTCCACCGAGCATAAGGAAGTGAATTATAGTAGACACTAAACTAAAAGATGCACCGAATGGGTAGTACATCAGTCCCTGTATAAAACAAAATAAATTAAATAGGGTACTCTGAAAGGTGGCACTGCCACCGGCCTGTCGCAACCTAATAGGCCGACTTGAGCTCAGGCCGAACAAAGTAGCTTGGCCCTCCCCTGGCCCGCCGAACAAGTTCGATGGGCAAAATGTTACCCCAAGGGTCAGACTTCCGCCCCCCCTGAACAGCCCTTCCAGTCGGTCTGCTCTCCGAAGGATCAATAGTTCCAACAAAGAACGTCGAAGCGACATTCGGTAGCACCCAACACCGCGCAGCCTAAACAAGGAGATAGGGACAAATAAGTCATAATCGGGAAGGTTCTATTTTGGCTAGTTAAACTATAGCCCAAATATAGAACGCCAAAATAGGGGTCTAGGTACCAAGACCTAGGCCAAAGTCAAATCCAGGATATCAAAAATAGCAAGTCAAATAAGACTATAAAGAAATATCAAGGTAAAATTAAATTAATAATTAAACACAAGAAAAGATAAGGTAAATCAAGGTAAGGTAAGAAACACCAAGTCAAATACTTAAATAAGACTTGGAAGATATGAAGGTAAAATTAACCGAATAATTAAACCCAAGGTAAGATAAAGTAACCAAGCCAATGACTTAAATAAGGCTTGGAAGATATGAAGGTAAAATTAACTGAATAATTAAACCCAAAATAAAATAAAATAATAAAGGTAAGGTAAGATAAGATAATCAAGGTAAGGTAAGATAATCAAGGTGAGGTAAGATAATCAAGGTAACGTAAGGTAATATAAGAAAGTCACAATAAGGACACTAAATCAGATCAAGCTAGGATAACGAAATCACTCAGCAAGATACGGATTAGTGTCATAAGTCAAATCAAGTTAAGGTGAATTAAATTATCCAAAACAAATTATCAAGTATCATTGCAATCAGTGTATTACGAAATTCAAAATAGGTAAGTTTAAGGTAAATTAAAATAAGGTAATTTAAGGTAAGTTCAGATAAGGTAAATTTAAGGTAAGTTCAGATAAGGTAAATTTAAGGTAAGTTCAGATAAGGTAAATTTATAGTTACTAAAAGATTAATGAATTTATGACTCAAATAAAAATATGCTAAATTTCAGGTAGTTGAGCTAACAAGTAAAATAAATCATCGCCTTAAGAGAAAACAAACTAATGACCATGTGTCGTGTTTACTCCCATCACGTCTCGCGCCAAGATGGGTGTCTGCAAGACACCGCCAAAAAAAAAAAAAAAAAAAACTCTAAATTAATGTTACTAAAGCCACAAAAGTTAAAGAAATTTATATAAGGTAAAGATAGATGATATCATAAGAAAAGACGTAAAGCGATGATAGCAAGTGAAAGTAGTAAAAATGCTGAAGGCAGACTTACTACGCGCAACAGCAGCAAGTTGGCTGAAGGCCTAGCTTGCCACGGCTTTCGGAGGACTCCTACCTCCACTAGTTCACCAGTGCAGCACAATTCTAAGCGATAGTGTTCAAATCCATCAAGTCTCGCGCCCAGATGGATCCAAACGCCACTGCGCCCGTCACTGCAGGGCATAAAAAAAAGGTATTAAAAGAAATCGGAATAAGGTAACAAAGAAAAATATTTAAAGGTAAAACTAATCATTATCTGAACTCTCATTTGCGGTCGATGGATTATACAGTTTGAGATCTTTTACGTGCCAAACACCTTTACTTTGTCCTGCTCGATCTTGAAGTTCGTAGGTGCAGGACCCTGTTTTCTTCTTAATAATGAACGGGCCCACATAAGCCGGAGCCAGTTTGTCACTATAATAGTTCGCGGCATCGGAAAGACTTTTGTTTTTACGCCAAACCTCTTGTCCAGGTGCATACTCAACGGGTCGTCTACGTAAGTTGTATCTACGTTGATTTCTAACATGAGATGTTTTAATTTTATCCTGAACTTCGCGATACAATTTCACATAGGCGGCTTGTCTTTTCCTGACATAATCTTGAAGGTCTGCATTGGTGTTAGCAGTCTCTTCTGCAAAGTCTTGTCCGTACAATTTATGTTCTCTCCCAAAATTAAGAAAATGCGGAGTAAAGCCAGTGGTCTCATGTCTTGATGTTCGCAAAGCACAGCCTATAGAAGCTAGGTTCTCGTCCCAGGTACGGTGGTTATTGTTCTTGATGTAAGATCGCATCATGGTCTTTATGACTCTGTTGACTCGTTCGGTCGGATCGGCTTGTGGATGATAAGATGCTGTGTAGAATAGCTTGGTTTTATAGCGTTGACATAGGTTCTGAAATTCCTTGGACTTCATTTGTACTCCATTATCACACATTAGGAACTGTGGTGATCCAAACATTAGGAAAATACCTTCTTCAACCTGTTTGGTGAGAGATTTAGCTGTCGCTGAACGAGAAGGAAATAAAACGGAGAATTTGGTGAAATAATCGGTAACCACAAGAACGTAAGTGTTACCTGACCTCGAACGAGGAAACGGTCCAATATAATCCAGGCTGATACACTGCCAAGGTTGATTTATCACTGGACGGTCACTCATTAATCCTGCAGGAGGTTTTTGTTCTACTTTGTGCTGGGCACAAACTCGACAAGCTTTCACATAACTAGTGACGTCACTCCTCATCTTAGGCCAATAATAGCGTTGGCATACTTTCCAGTAGGTCTTGAATACGCCCACGTGACCTGAAGCAGGTATATCATGGCAACGGGCGAGTATCTTGCGCCTTTTATCCTTAGGAACGACAATTTTCCAAGAACTGGATGGAGTACCAAGGTCCGGATGATTGGTTCTTGCATATTTATACAACATGTTGTTTTCTACACGCCAAGCAGGAAATTTGTCTGGTTGTTGTTCAAGCCTTACAAACATATTTTTATACCATCCATCAGTGGTGGAAGACATCGGAACATCACTATCGTCGGTGTCAATAGCTTCAGCGGAAACAGGAACGGATCTGGACAGAAAATCGGCAACAATGTGCTCTTTACCAGGGCGATGGATTAAGGTAAAATCATAGGGTTGCAGACGAAGCGCCCATCGCGCTAAACGACCTTGAGGGTCTTTTAGTCTGTGCAGCCATAGTAACGAATGGTGGTCAGTTACTACCGTGAAGTGTACCCCTTCCAAATAATGTCTTAATTTCTCCACACTCCAAATCACTGCCAAACATTCTTTTTCGGTGACTGTATATTTCATTTCTTGTTTAGTCAGTGAACGTGATAGGAAGCATATTACTTTCTCACCATCATCAAAAGTCTGTGTTAAAACTGCACCAAGGCCATATGCGCTTGCATCGGTTTGCAGGACGAAAGGACGGTTAAAATCAGGACAGGTAAGTATCGGTGCTGTAACTAAAGCTTCCTTGATCGCTTTAAAGGCTCTATCACAGTCGGTTGTCCATGACCATCTGACATTTTTCTTAGTCAAGTTAGTTAGCGGAGCTATGGTGGATGAAAAATTCGGAACAAAGCGACGGTACCAAGATGCTGTACCAATAAATCGGCGAATTTCTGTGACATTCTTCGGTGGTATAATATTTACAATTGCCTCAACTTTTAATGGATCTGGTCGGAGTCCCTGACGGTCCACAACATATCCTAAGTACTTCAATTCTGGCAGGCAAAACTGACATTTTTCTAGTGAAACTATGAGTCCCGCTTCATGTAGTCGGTCGAAAACTAAGCCCAACAGACGTAGGTGTTCATCGAAGTCCTGAGATATGAGAATTATATCATCCAGATATACCATGACCGCTGGTTGAAGGTCTGCTCCAAGGACGGTATCTACTATACGCTGCCAGGTTGCTGGTGAATTGGTTAAACCAAAAGGCATGCGACGGAACTGAAATAGTCCTCTTCCAGGGACGGTAAATGCAGTATATTCACGCGAAGATTCACTTAAGGGAACTGTCCAAAATGCGGATTTGATATCGATGGAACTGAGGTAAGTTGCATCTCTCAGGCGGTCCAAAATGGCAGAAATATAGGGCAAGGGATATGCGTCTTTCTTGCTCAAACTGTTCAAAATTCTGTAATCTACACAAAATCTGTAGGAATCATCCTTCTTGCGCACTAAACATATCGGACTGGACCAAGCACTCTTCGAAGGTTCGATGACTCCATCTTCCAACATTTGTTTAAGTTCTTCATCGATAATTTTCTGCTTAAATGGAGACACCGGGTAATATCTTTGTTTGACAGGTTTCGTACCTGGCTCCACTTCAATAACATGTTCAGCCACCTTACAACATCCCAGGCCTGTACCCATTAAAGCAAGTTTTTCTTTGACTAAGTTATCAAGAGTCATTCGCTGAGCAATAGTAAGGGTACTCTCATCCCGTATGCTAAGTACTTGAGTAGAATTCGTTTCATCTGCGAAATGCCAAACATCCTGATTCAAATCTGGTACGATTCCCATGCTTTTCCAGAAATCGACTCCCAAAATTAAGGTATGAGCCAGTGCAGGCAGGACTAACACATCTATCATGCGGGTTTTTCCCATTAAACTAAACGGTACTTGCATGTAACCAATAGCAGAACAGCTCTCTCCATTAGCAACTGTACATCTTGTTTCTTTACCTAAAAGTTGTAGTCCCAAAGTCCGTAGCAACTCATATCCAGGAAGGCCAACAAGTGTTCGAGTGGCACCAGAATCCAGCAAACCTCGTATAGGTGTGCCTATGACAGAAACTTCCAAATATGGACGTTGATCTCCTCGTGCGTGACTAATGATGAAATCTAGAAGAATTTTGGATGAAAAATCGAAATCATTGGTCGTTACACGCTTGGTATTGGGAGAAATCGTACGACCTATTGATTCCCCCGGGAAGCGTTTCCCGAATTAGCACATTTTGGGCAAGATCTTACGGTGACATTAGGTGTTCCACAACGATAACAGTGTGTTTTTCTAGGGCTTTGACAATCTCGATTAAAATGTCCCGTTTGTTGACAATTCCAACAGACTACTTCTCTAGGACCTCTACTGGTAGTAGGAGGGTTGACATGTCTCACTTCATTGACCTTAGTTGGAGGTAAGGCTTCTTGCATATCTGAGACGAAGGCGAAATCAGGTTCTACAAATCCTTGTCGCTTCCGAGATGGCGGTACATAATGTTCTGCACGGTATTTCTTGGCTTCTAAAACCAGGCACTGCTCCTCTAATTCTTCCAATGAGTTCACTATGGGTAACTGAGTGGTGTAAAATGGAGCTAAATTCCTAGTTATCATGTCCAACTTTGCATCCTCACTGAGGGAACCATAACGCCGAAACAGAGCCTGCATGCTTGAAAGATAGTCCACTATGCTTTCTGATGGATCTTGAGTCCTCTCGAGCATTTCTTTAAAGAGTCGAGCACGATAATCTGGTGGTTCAAAGTGTCTGCAAAGCAGTTCAGCTAGTTCTCTCCAGTTGTTAAACCGGGAACGGTTCGCTCTAAACCAATTCAATGCCTTGCCTTCAAATAAATCTATGGCAGACTCAAACAGTTCTCTTTCTGATACATTACGAGCCAATCTCAGCTCGTTTACTCTCTCCAAGAATCCATGGACTGACATACTCTTGGGATCTCCTGTAAATTTAAGGCCCCATTTTTCGATACGTAGTGCCTTGAAGTTTGACACTGGCTGTCTATTCGGGGTTGAACCATGTTGAGTTGGTCTAGGCACTTCATCTTCTGACGAATCTTCAGAATCAGAACATCCCGAGCGTGCTGCATCCAATAAGACACTCAAGTTAGGATCTCGTCTGGATACTTGCTCTAGCTCGTCAAGAGCAGATAAGGTTTCTGCAATTAATATTGCTCGTGCGTCAGCATCCTCTGACGACAGTTGGTTAACTGGTACACGATCAATTCGGTTGAGAAGATGGACCAAGTGTGTCTGTAGACGTTCAAATTTGGTCTTGGCTTTTTCTCCAGTAACGGACTTAATCGCCAATTTAGTCTTCCTCAAGTTAGTCGCCACATAAGCTCTTTCCTCAGCAAAATCCATATTATAGGGAGGGTGACTTATAGACTTACTAACTTTCTCCATCTGCAACAATGGGCGTAAAGATGCACGAAGGCTTTCGACAGTTTTCGTTTCATCAGCTGGAATGCCACGAACTTGCAACTCATAAATGAGCATATCCTTTCTAAGGTAATGCACTCTCATACTGTAATCCATCGTAAATTATTACGAGTCAAATAATACACAAGCAAAAATAAATTTAAAGAAAAATCAATAAAATATTAACACTGATTGCACTTGACACTGTAAACTGCAAATAATTTGCACAACAAAATTTTCAGATAAGTTTCACTAATTAAACTTCACCAAAAAGATTTAAAAAAAAATAAACCGGTTAGGACAGCGATGTCCTAACAGAAAGAATAACGAAAACCCGTCAGAACAGCGAAGTTCTGATGGCTACTACAAAACAATAGGTAGGCCGCAAAAAAAAAATATTGCATTATCAGCAAAAAAAATCTCATCAGAGGTAAGACAACATATCAGAAGCGCAAAAATCGATAAATGAAAAATTTAAAAAAAAAAATTTGATAATGTTAGTACCAAAGTGCTCTATCTGGTCTCACCAAACGCAGTTTCTTTTTGTTTGAAGGCCCCACGTTGGGCGCCAAAATTTGCCACGCTCTTTTCCGCACAGAAGAAGAATTTTACTTCTACTTACCCTTCATAAATAAAAATTCAAAGTTCGGAAAAAAAAAAAAAAAATTAAAAAAAAGATATTGAGAATTTACAAAATTAACTCACGTAAAGAGTTGAGTTGAAGGCGAGAGGCTTGCGCATGCGTGCCAAAAAAAATTGCCCTAGCTCCAATGCCGGAGAGAGGGGTGGATTGAGGGCGCCACTGTTTTCGAAGCCGGGTGAAAAACAGAAACCCTCCTAGATGATGTTGGGACCTCGCTTTCAGCTCACTCACTCACATAAAGTTACCATATTATAAAAGTTAAAAATAGAAACTGCGCTGTCTGGTGAGGTAAGTAAAACACTACCATTAAAAACAAATTTACTAATATATTACAGATTCGTTAGGGCAAAAATTTTGATAACACATCAGTGTATCGTGTCATTTTGTGAAATTTGATACAATAAAATTATTAGGTATTATTATTAATATTATGTTATTACTGTGACAGTTTGTAGTAAACCCTGAGGGGGAAATAAAAAAAAAGTACTAATCGGTTTTAAAATTAGATATTGCTAACCATGGTTAGAGCCGAAATTGAATAAATTTGTTATCGTGAAAAAGGTGATCCTGGTTATTACAATAAAAAAAAATAAAAGGTTGCCTGAAGGGGTTCGTCCCCTGATGATGGTTTCCTAGGTCAATGCTGACGTGGCCTAGGCAGCTTAACTGACTCAGCACGATCAAAGGCTGGAGATGTCTCCCAGCCCAAAAGAAGTTGTGGGGTAGCGGTGTTCCCCAGTAAAAAGAAAGATTGTGCTGTCTCCCAGCAAAAGAGATGGTGCTGTCTCCCAGCAAAAAGAAGTGCTGTCTCCCAGCAGAAAGAAAGACCCTGATAAAACAAAAGGTATGCGTCAAGGCAAGGTAAAATTCAGGTACTATGCAAATATAATTTAGAAGAAATATTAAATTTAAATCACAAAAAAAAACTTTTAGTGGCTGAAGGCCTTAAACAATTATTCATTGGTATCCAGAAAGTAAAACCGAAGGAAATATTTTGAATTAAATAGAGACATCAAGTCAAAAAAAAAATAAACAGGCAATATCGAAGCCAATTAATTAACAAATCAAAGTTAAGTTAAAATTTACATAAAAGTATAAAATAATTATATTTACATAAGTAATGCAGCTACAAAAATCTTAAACAATTAGATCATACACTGGTGACAAAATAACCAAAATTGTTAGGTAATCGCTTAATTACACAAAAGAAAAGTTTAGCCGCAAAATACAATGTGATAAAGTTTAGCACGTTAAGTATAATCAAAAGAGAAATTCAGTATTACTATTACTAAACATATACATCCAAATATAGTAAATGTAGCTTAATATTTATGAATATAGAATAACCATACCGTATCTGTAAGCGTAACCCAAGAATGAACAAATACCATAGGCCATAGTGAATAGTTAACGGTACTATATTACACCCACCCTGAAATTTTGTAACCAAATCTAATAATTAAGAATCAGCCCTGTCTATGTTATACCCAATATTAATTAAAAGCTAATTAGCAGCAGAAAAAGAATAAGTGAAATACGAAAGTCAACACTTCTGACTGTCAGACATTTAAAATATTTACTCAAATTACTATAGTTTTAAATTGCCGGTCTCTAACGCTGTCAGCTGACATTCCAGAACACAAGATCTGAATTTTTAATGACCTGGCTATCGCTTATTAGCATAATTAGTTGATAAAAAGAAACATCATTAGGTTCCAATTCACGGGCATACACCAATGACTGATTCACTATGACTATGAATACGAAATAACAAAATAAAATTTAACCTTGGGTCACCCGGTAGAGTTCTGACCAACATTATCAAAGAATGTAGTAAATCAAGCTAGCATAGCTGACAAAAAAAAATTAGGTATCGATAAGAATTTGACCTACAAACCTGTGAAGGTCACATAAACCCCATTTAATTTTTAATAAAAAAAGAAACATCGGTACATAATTTTCCTACCACGAAATGTAGCGATCTACTTGTATTTAGAGAAGTTTTAACTACAGAAAAACTAATTAAAAACGTGGACGTCGTAAAAAAAAAATAGAATCAAAAAGGGAACCAACGAAAATTAATTAAAATAGCAGTTTAATCGCGGAATTCTGTGTTTTTTTAAGGGTTTCATAGTGGCAAAAAGGCATACCTGTCGATCTCGGGTCGGGTCTAAGTCCACATGTCCGCTGTCGTCGTAAAAACCGACGGAGATGTCGAATTTCTTCTACAAAGACAACTAAAACGGCCTCACTGGACCAACAACGTAACGCCAAAATGGCAAACAACAAAACAACATAAAAGAAATTAGTTGTACCGCATTCACAGATCCCAATTTTGGGTGTCTTTCTAAAGACTTTAGAATACGATACAGTCGACGACGCGATCAGTTTGTGAAAAGAACCTCTTCCCCGGTGCCACACCCAATCCTTGTCAAAAATTCCAATATCGATTTTCTTGCACAAGTGGCGTCACAGGGTTGTTTCGAGGTACACTTTGGTACCCAATTATGTACAGTTCTGAAAGCTTTGATTCGATGGTATTCCCTTCTACCCCATTGGCACAATATTCTGCCAGTAAAAATTAACTAAACCAATGAACAACGGAAATATACCAACCAACAAATACATTTTTCCGTATCCATAAACCGACATTCATTAATAGTTTGTACAATTCATTATACTTTGTACAATTATTGGAAACAACTTATGATTTTCGTCAACCAGGAATACATGTAGGCGTGGATCAACATTAGAACCCTTTAAAATCAAGGGACCTAGAACTCAGAACGCAGATCCCATCGTTCCTGGCTTCGACGTTTTCCAACAACAGTCACAGAGGGCGGCTCAGGACAGAAAACTAAGATGTATGCAACAGGCTCGACAGAAAATAATTACGGCCGATTCAAATGTCAAAAATGACGTTTCACGTTTGTCAGGGTAAACAAACTCTAATTTATATTTATTGGCAACTATAGTTTTTAGGGCCAAATTCAGACATATTTCCTTAGGGATTAACTATACAGAAAGAGGAAAAACAAGGCTGGATCCAAGACAGACTAGTGACGGAAAATTTGTAAAAATTAAATTCGAGGTTAGGAAAGATTTTGACTAAATGGAAAACAAATCAAAATAAAACGTTCAAGGAGTAAGGGAATATATTCAAAAAGGTAGGTCGAAGTCTTAAAACTCAACTAATTGTTGCAACTGCTATAATAATATTACTTTAATTTCGTATGACAAAACAAACCGTAACAGTGTCTCTATCTTTATTAATAGTAAAGATATTTGCCCATGCTAAGACTTTTCAGACACCCTGTATGGTATTTTCTTATCTCGCACTTTTAAATAACACAATGTGGGCAAATATAAATATTTGTATTTTATTTGCACATCGAATCCTGATTTTATTTCGCAATAGGTTAGAGCCGTCTCTGGATTTACCCCCGTGTGGAAAGCTTTAGTCATCATCGTTTGCCTAGTTGCCTACCTAACCCCTAACCTTGTTTATTTTTGTGGAATCGTTTGTGGAAAGTGGTATTTAGTTTTTAAAAATGTAACGCAGACATGCAATGTATCACTATGTAAATAGAAGAAATTGGTAAGTAATTACTAATTATTCTATAAACATATATTTTAATTATATGCACACTTTACACAACACAATAGTATCATAGACTAAATAATACATAGACGAACACTGGCGTGTAATAAAAATGGACCAAAAAGCGGGCATCTATTGAGACATTTTGACTTTTGAGGGTTTAGTGGTTTATGGCTTAGAAATTTGTTTGTCCACAATCCATGCGTTTATATGTACTATATAGATATATGATGGTGAACAAACAAATTCCTAAACCATAAACCAGTAAATTCACATAAATGTTTCAATGGATGCTTAAGCTTTTTTTACAACCGTATAGATTTTTTGATGAAATACATGATGGTGATTTTAGGTACACTTGCTACATAAAATACATCAGGCAAAACTCTTAAAATTTATTTAAACGCTTTATTTCGCACTTTCTTAGGTTTTATTTAAATCTTATTATAGTTATTAAGTATATCCAAATGACAATCTTATTATGCTCATACTCATAACCTTTCTCATAACCATAACATAACCTTGGATGAATAAAGACAGTCCTTGAGGTAATCCTGGTAATCAGGTTATAAAACTTCACTTTAAAAATGTTGTAATAGTCCAGATTCATACCAAACTATTGCCAAAGCCAATTATTTAGCTACAATATTATTGTCTAAACTAATAATAAAATTATTATTTAATTCAACTGTCTAAAATTTTTTTAAATAAATAATGACAAAACGTTAACTACAGTTACAGAAGTGACCGGTAGGGGCGTAGAAGGTATCGACTATGGCGGTGTTGCCGTATCCCCTTTTAAGTCACCTTAATTTGAGTCGCCAACACGTTCAGTGTAGATTGCCCATAACACTGCGTGACGTAACTTTTTTGAGTGAGCAAACGGCTGCTTTTGAAACTGTAATAAATTATTCCGAAAAGTAAAATTTTTTTTTAGCTAAATTATCCCAGTAATTTTCTTCAAAATAGCATTTTTGGGGTTGTAATGACTTCCTTAAATGATTTATGCAATAAAAAAAAATGTGCATATTCCTTATTGCAATTTGTCGTCTTCTACCAACCATCCAAAGTTTATCACATCTTCAGAAGCAATTATAGATTTTGTCGCTTGCCTCCATTCGTTGATTTGCCAAAGAGCTCTTAAAATATGCTTTAGCATAGCTGGTTTTGACGAAGGAAGGTTTGAGATGTTTAGATTTTTTTCGATGGTTAAATTATTGCGTAAGGAATTGATGTCAGTGCGAATAGCTTTTGATTTTTTGGGGGGATCATACAAATACGATACGAATAAGCTAACGATTTCTTAGACAATATCTATAGATAAATCATTTATTTTAGCTAAATTAAGCAATTCTTCATTTGACACTTTATTTAGAGTGGCATAAACAGTCTTTTTACCAATATAAAATAATGATGAATTTGTATCACAGCCGGTCAAAGCATGTGCAGCTAAGAAAGATGGACATAAATGATTTCCTAGTTTTTGGGCTAAAATATGTATAGGTATATATCTTCTCAGATCAGTGCGGACCGAAATTTTTTCTGTAAAAAACCACAGCTGAGGACTATTTTCAAAATGTTGAAAGTTTGCAATAGTTATAATATAAGTACATTCAATTAGCACTACACAATGATAAACAAATCATGTAGCTAACTGTACTTACCTTGTTGATTAAAACATTTGGAATATTTATAAACAACGCGTTTTCACTAACACAAATAACAATATCTAAAAAAAAGCGATATAGTAAGCAATCGAGCTAGGTAAAATCATTCAAACGCCTGTATACGCCTGTCGCGATAATCACTGCGCGCCAAACGCACGCGCCAGTACTCAGCTCTCAGCTTTGAAATCGTATATCTTTTTTTCTATTGAATACAAAGAGCTCAAATTTTACAAAAAACTTCCCTATATACTATATTTTAATACTATATATTTATTTACTCGAAATTCGAAACTTCGTCACTCAACTTTCGCGATGGTATGTGAGGACTCATAAAACCTGATAGCACAACTTTGAAAATTTGCCACACAGCCAATAATTGCTTTGAGACCTTCAGATGGGACTTGTTTTCTAGGTAATATCTTAAAGAATAAGTGGTTAAAATTTAAAAAAGAAATATGAATAATTGTTTGAGATATAGCGAGTTGAATATTAAAAAGTATGAAAATTTTATTTTCCTCATTTAGCAATAAATTGCCATTTTTTTCCATGTTCCCCCATTTTAATCAAAAAAACAACTTTGGATTCGTGTTCAGCGACCTCGAAAACATAAAGTAAAACTGATTTTAGCGACTCGGACGCCGTGGTCACATACTGCTATTTCTAAGCTACTTTTTGGGGGTGTCCCGCTCGCCTATGAGCATTCGCGAACTCATTAATTCTTTTTGAGCATGTACCCGAGACCGACACCAGCCGGATCGCGTTCGCGGCCATTCGCGCATAGCCACACACAGAGTGAGCGTTCGCGTATAGCCCTTTACACTTGAGCATTCGCGATGGATGAGTGCGTGCGTGCTCAAGTCTAAACGCACCTTTAGGTTTAGACCGGTGACTACGTCATAGTCATCCCAGACGCTCATAGAGCGATTAGAGTTAAACCGGTGACTACGTCGTAGTCAGCCCAGACGCTCATAGAGTGCTTAGCTCTTGTTTCAGTTTTGATTAGTCACGACTACCCAAAATAACAAATTGCTGGACATGCCCGTGCCAGCCTTCTCGCTTCATAGAAGGTCTCCGGGACGCTCCGGGCTGTGTCCCATCCTGGAGATACCGTCTGAAAAAACTTTCTTTTTGAATTTAAAAACATTATCATCACCTCTTCCTTGGTGGATCGCTAGCAGTTTCCGGCTAGCGGGGTAACAAGGTGGTGGGTCCACCCATGACAAAGACAGACATGTTGTCTTTCTTTTGTCTAATCGGTACCTAGCGTACCTGGCATCCCTGACAACGACAACTAGGCGACAGTCAAATAATTAAGAAACTTAGAATAGGGCGCCACGGATGGCTCCGTTCAAGGTGACCTTCATTCAAGAAGTTGAACTTAATGAACGTCGTCTGGTAGTTCAAATAACAAGACCATTTGCGCCTTGAAGAAAAAATTGTAAACACAAAATTAAAGTACGCATCTTCGGAGCGTACTCAAGCTAAACCCTGGGAGGGGATTCAGAACTCTTGGGACAGAATTCCATAGGGGACAAAATTAGATTGTTTTCTTGTAAACAAATTCAGGGGAAATCGGTGATAGGCAGGACGGCTTTCCCGGATATTCTTTGCCACTTGAAAATAGTTTCTTAGTGGAAGCCGGAAGGGGCCGTTTTCCACCCCAACCGCGCTCAGGAACTCCTCGCAGAGCTTTCCTGGGCGTGAGAATTGAAATTTAATGATTCGGGATCGTAGTCTTTTCGAAACTTTAGTCTTTCGCAGATTCCGGGGGTAATTGTGCGACACTAGCTTATGACCCGCTGAAAAATCAATGTTAATTCTTTTTAACTTTTACACCCGGGTATACAAACCAAGTATGTACGCAACACATCTGAACGAATCGAACATTCAATAGGTTTTACGGATTGGAGCCGACTCTTGGGTCATTAGTCAGGATTCTATGTGGGAATTAATTTGAGCAAGGGCCAAGGGAGGGCAGGGGGGCACGTGCCCCCCCCCCCCTGGCACGAGCAAAAAGCCAAGATTTACCAATGTGCCATTCAAATTTCCCGTACGCCTTATTCCTAAATCAGCAGTCAGCTGCGGCGCCTGCCGGTCAGTGCTGTCGCAGCTGATTTTCAAAGCGTACTGAATGTAGGGCAGAAAATTCAAAAATCGAAACGTTTAAGAATTTAAAACATTTAAAATAGCTTTCTCTGCAGTTAAAAATCATCGAGGGTGGTTAAATAAAACACTGTTTTTTTTTCAAAAATAAAAAATAGTATTAAATTATTCCAACAGAACATTATATAAAAAGTTTTAATTTATACCAATAGACAAGTACAATCGGTACTTGTATACTACTTAATTACAAATTTTAAAAAATCAGTAGTTTTATGTATTCCCATCAGTTTATTTCCTCAGATTTTTTTTCAATCGATCAATTCATCGGCAGCCTCCAATGAAAAGCAAGTATTGTTTTTTAATATTTGTTTACAGTACTCCATCGTAGTTATATTCAGGCAATTTATATTTTCTTTAACGACACAAAGTACAAGAAAGAGTAGTACTCGTATCACACTAATTTCATCAATTGAAAACGCCACTAAACTTAATTCATAATATATTTTCAGTCACAATAATTTTTCAAAATTTTTTGTGCTTATTTGGTTTTAGTTTCGTTTTGAAAGTTCGTACTAAAATTAGTGGTTTTTCCAAGATCAGTACTGACGTACTGAATTTGGCCACTTTGTACTGAATTCAGTACAATTGTACCGAAATGGCAGCACTGCTGCATGTGGCGCAAACGTGTGAAGTGGTAAGAAAGCTTTTGCTGTTAATTGCAGCGTGCGTCACGTGGCTGCCGTGCGCTGTTCCTGTTCACTCTGTTTGTGTTCACGCAGATCTCAGATATAAAATCAAATTGTAATATAATTTTTGTTACAAAATTGGCCTAACAATATCCTATACTATACCTGCACCATAATCGACAATTTTAGCATAATTTCAAATTTTTTAAATTTATTTCAATTTATTTTAAATAAAACCCCAACCTTTTACCGGCTTATTATGAAAACAATTTTTTGCTTTTTTTGCTAAATAATTTGTCTTCTAACAAATATAAAAAATAAGCGATAGAAATGTGGACAAAACTCTACTTTCAACAATAGTTAAGGAAAGAATTTGTAAGGTGCAAAACTTTCAGGTGCAAAAGTTTCCGAGAAGATTGTGAAAGAGACCCGAGGGCTCCTTACTAACGAAATCTCATGCGTAAAACTCATACATACTCGCTCTTTAATTTACACTCGCCTACAATGGTGTACAATAGTACAATGTATATACATGTAATATTAATATTTTTTCTCGATTAATTGGAGGAATTTTTATTTTAGAATTCTTTGGTCTGAATTCTTTCCTCGCAAACGCTATGAAGTTTCATAATACATTTCAAGCAAAGGTAATTTTTAACTTAATTTTTGAAATCTGTTTTTTTAACTTAAAAATAAATATTAATTAAAAAATATCTCTATATGAAATGCAAAACCTCGCATCTGCAATGAGAGAATTAAGACAAAGAATTCTAAAATAAAAAATTACTCGATTAATCGACGCATGATATCAATGGCTAAATTTATAGACGAGGGCGCTCGCATACGGCCTCGGTACCCACACGAAAAAATCCTAAACACGCCTATGTTTCATTTTCAATGCTCAAATCATCTTCATTTATATACTATACTTTATACTCATCAGTATTACAGTCAGTGGTTACCTCAGGGTGTGCTTCTGGGTGTCCGAGCCTCCCAAATTTAAAAAAAATCGTCTGCAGCGCTAATCACGAGATCTGCGGGTTGCGTCCTTGGGGTCCAGAAAATCCGCCCTCCCGGTCACCTAATTCTGCCCCCCCCCCCCCCGGTCAAAATCCTGGCTACGCCCTTGAATTTGAGGGTAGTTTATCTCCCGGATGGAGAGGAGATTGTCAAGGTTTCTGTGGTGCACTCCTTTGAGGTAGTCGTTACCTGCCTACAATATTTCAGTTTTATTGGCCTTTGAGATTTTTTTTGGTCGGAAATCGAATCCCACTGGTAGTTAGGCCTGTTGTCCGTAGTTATATCCTTTAGCATTCAGTTTTTACTGCCAAATTCCCAAAAAAGCAATTAATTTTCAACAATGGTATGAGCTTGAATGACAACGCTGATTCCAACATGCACAGTAGATGTACATGCTGATACGTAGAAAGTATAAAAAATCGTTATGGCAAATCAACTGACAGCTGAGCATATTTGAGGTTGGTTGTGTCGTTCAGTTTGTTGTGATAATAATATTTAAAAAAAACTTAGCACCCGAAAAAAGTGCTAACCCGTTTCCAAAACACCTTTTAGAGCTCATCTAATTTTTTAAATAACGAAAATTTAAAAAAAAAGCCCGCCCGAGCACGGCTTCAATCCCACGGCCTCTCGATCCAAAAGCCAATACTTTACTTCTGGACCACGTTACCGATGCAAGAAAACCGGTAAACATGTTATACAGGGTGTTCTGAAATTCACTGCATATATTGAAATCAGTAAATCCTGACTTCAATTCAGATTGAGGAAAAATAGTCATAAATGGCGCTTCGCGATAATAAGCCAGATATCGCTCCACAAAAAAAATTGTTTAATCACTGCACGCCACTGGTAATAAAACACATGGCCATATAAAGAACAGTCCGCTAGGTGCCGTGTTGCCAGGTCTTTTAACAATATGTCGGGTCTTGAGCAATATACGACCCCTCGAGTTTTCAACAAATACAAATTTTAATGGCTTGTCAGACCTCCGGTCGAAACGATAACGAATAGTATGTGCAGTTTATTAACACCGATGAAATCTAAACAAAATTTATTTCCGTCTCTTCAATATATTTTTGGGAAAAGTAATCTGTTAAGAAACTGTGAGGTAAATAGTTTGTGTGTTAAACGTTATTAAACCGCATGGGTACGATTGCCAGACCTTCTATATTTAATAGAAGTCTTCTATATTCAACGAAAATCTTCTATCTTCTATGTTTTTAAAATATAGAAGCAAAATCTTCTATATTTCGGCGTTTCAGAATGATATTATAATTTTTTGATTTTTTAGGCCCAGCAAGCATCACTGCTTGTTATCATAGGCGTTTCTAGGTGGGGGCTTGGGGGGCTAAGCCCCCCCAAATCTCGAATTAGCCCCCCCCCAAATCCAACTGAGTGGCCTAGCCGCCTATATATAAACTAGGGACTTAAGAGCCCCCAAATATGTCAACCGAGGGTTTAAGCCCCCCAAAAATAGAGGTCTAGAACCGCCTATGGTTATGGAGAGGGTTGATCCATAGAGAAATCTATGGGTTGATCCATGTAGAAGTGATCGATGTAATGTAACAACTTGTGACTGCATAACAGGGGCAAATAATAACTTAACTAACCTAAAATTTCGAGCCGTTTCGTTCTTTGCGGGTTCGTTTTGTTTCTATAGTGTAATAACACTACTTATCAGGCGCGGCCCGTGAAATTTTTATGTTGCATATATCTGTTGCTACTTATTAGTACTTATGGGACCCATGCCAAGTTCAGGTTTTTTAATAGTGAGCCTACAAGGAATGTTTTGGTAAAGAAAAAAATATTTTGTAATTTTCGAAAAAAAGTTGAATTTTTCAAGTGACCCCTCTGGGAAGAAAATTAACACGCTTAGATATTTTATTGTTTTTTCTAAACAAATTTCCCATCATTTTGTCGACAATTCTTAAATTTTAAGAAAAAAAAATGTGTTAGTAGAAAGTTATAGTCATTTACAACCAGATTCTCCAATGCTAGTCCGGTCTAATTTTACAACCAAAAGTTTTAAACTTGCAAGTGTAAGAATAAGACAACTGAGTTTTCTACTATGAACTTATTTCTGAGCTTTTTCACAAATTTATCAAGAAAAGGACAATTTTAGTACGTACTTCCAACAATAATAGAACTAAATTCATTACAGCAACTCGTTCCAAGATAAAAATCATTTGGAAACCGAGTAAATCGCTGAAATATCAGAATAATTCATAAATTTTTAATGACGACTTATTAACAATGACAGAACAAAAACATGTCAAAACATATCTGATCAACAATAAGATCTTAATTTAAACCAGTACTAAATCTTAAACTTTCTTAGTGAATCTGAACGTTGATTTTTTTTAAATTATATTTTAGGTTTGGTTATTTGAGTTGAATTTAAAATACCGTTTAGTGGTTATTATTTTAGCCCTTCTTATTTTCATTTACCTGAATATGTTTAATATGTGTTTATTTTTAATACATTAGCAGTTATACCTAATATAATGATGATAATAAATGTTTTATTTGAATCTTCTATATATTTTTTGAAACTTATACTGAACTATATTTTCAAGTTAATTCTATTTTTGACATTTTGATTTCTGGCAACCCTACCCATGGGCAAATAAAAATAGTTAAGTGAAGTTTTACAACCTATAAACAATATTTTTTTGGTAAAATATGGTTTATCCAACAATTTTTTTGCTTTAATGTGTTTCTTTTGAGGTAAGCTTTTTAAAAAATCCAAAAATGTTATGAAATTCGTCGAATATTGCTTAGGTTGGGTTGGGTAATATTTCTATGTAACAAGTTTCAAGAACTAATATTTTTATTACATTACCTTTAAATAAAGAAATCCTAGTAACTCCGACAGTTCTCAATTTCACAAAGTTAAAATACTACCTATAACACAAATTTAATAAAAAACTCTAGAGAACAGCTGTTTAAACCAACAAATAACTTGAACTAACTACCAAGGAATTAGTGTTTTTCTAATTTAAAATAAACAACCGCGAACGATATTTTGTTAATATTAAATGGCTTTAGCTTTTCTTAATATTTAACAGCTTTAACTTTTTCAGAACACAAGAATAATGTACACGATATTATTAAACTCGTCAAAATACATCTTTCGTTTGGATTAAACAGCTGCAACTGACGTACGATTTCCGCCGGCCACTGCATTTACAAATCAGGTAGGCGTTTACTCTGCGGAAGGGAGTCAACAACCCTTCAGCGTGGCTTCGGCGGCTACATAATATCTCACCGTCGAAAGATATCTAATATTATTATGTATTTAAATAAAATATTTGTTTACCAAATTTCCTTCTATAATCAAAGAATTTGGTTAAAATTTTATAATACTGTGTAGTTGTGTTCAATTAGTATGATAGTAAATTATGTGAAACCATATTTGCCACTACCGTCTGTAAATGTGTTAAAATTAGTGGGATACGTTTTAATTTCTACAGTTTAAGCTAGTAGGAATAATTCTCATCTCATTATTAACGTAACAGGTAATTCATATTGTTTGTGGTACCGTATAACATTGCCTATTTTATTCTGCTTACAATATCAACCTAATTGCACGAGTGCATATTTTCCCATATTAAGTAAATTGCTGTTAAATTAAAATAGACATTTTTGGTAAAATTTATCTGTGGAATTAAAAATTGGATTACTTTCGGTTTTCACTAAAATTGATAACAAAATGAGATTTCACGATAATATTTAAGTTTGGCAACGCCCTGGCTGGATCATTTGTTTTTCTTCATAATATTTGAAGATATGACGTCCGACTCTTTAGATGCGTCGGATACGGGGTGATTTAGGGTATTTTTAAAATAAAAAAAGTGCGATTTGGGGGGAAAAAAGTATTGGGCATGTCTGTAGACTACCCCAGGAGTCACTCATTCAAATATTGGTATGCAATGCATTTCATAACACCCTGTATAATTCAGCTGTCAGTTGATTTGACATAACGATTTGTTATACTTTCTACGTATCCGCATTTAGTAGATGTGGCCAAAGAATCGCACATCTCATTCACAGTCCAATGTATTGTTCCGGGAAATTCAGAACGCACTTTCACTTTTCTAACCTTTATTTACTGACAGTGTCACAATAAACTCTTTACTGACGAGTCAAAGCGCTCGTCAGACGGAATAGAAGGTCATCAACGTCTTGTTATCTACTTTTATTTTTCTTTTCGTTTTAGTGTGTCGTCTTGTGGAAGTAATCAAGAAAAACAAAGGTACCAATGCCATGTGTGGGATGGCCAGACAAATCAGAACCAACATTTAAAGAAGCGGCAGTTGAAGCACAGTGTGCTTCAGCTGGTGTTTCCTCAGTATGATCCCGTTTGTGTCTTATTAGAAACTCCATTTTCTTTATGGACTCAGGAAGACCAAAAAGAGTTTTTAAGTTATGAAAGACCGCGACCCGCATTAAGTGTAAATAAAAACACAACAGTGAAGGGAAAAGTGTATGTTAGGAATTTTAAAGAATTGTGGTACTCTCGGCATGGGTGGTTGTGCGGTAGCCATTATTTAAATAAACTTTTTTGTTTGCCATGTCTAGTTATTAGCACTAAATCAGGTGTTTGGAATAAGTATGGTTTTAATGATTTTGGCAACGTAAATCGAGCTTTTCAGAAACATGAATGTTCTGCTGAACACATGCGTTCCTCGTTAGCCTTAAATAGATTATTAGCAAATACTAGTACTATTGAGGATGCTTTAAATGAAAACACACGATTACATATTAAAAAATTTAATGAAAAGGTGCAGCTTAATAGACGCTTAATGGAATTACCAATTCGAGCAGCTGTTTATTTAGGAAAGCAAGAGTTAGCTTTTCGTGTACATGGCGAGGATGAATCGTCGGTTAATCGTGGAAACTTTAAAGAACTATTAGATTCTTATATTCAGATAAGTTCATTGGAAATTAAAGAATATTATCAAAAAATTAAACCGGAGTTTTCCAATTCTAAGACGATTCAAAATGAACTAATCGACTGTATTACGCAATATATTGATGACCATATTGACAAGGAAATAAAAGACTGTGATTTTTTCTCTGTTCAGGTAGATGCTACCACAGACATTACACAACCTGCTCAATGTAGCATCCTAATTAGATTTGTTAATGGTAATGGGAAATTGGTTGAACGATTTTTAGGCTTCCATGATGTAAGTTGTAGTCGCACTGCTGAATCGTTGTATAATGTTTTGATTGCTTGTCTAGAAAAATACTACTACAAGTCAAAACTTGTTGGACAATGTTATGATGGGGCGAGCGTAATGGCAGGGCAATTAAATGCTCTCCAGTCTAAAGTCAGAGAAGTAGCACCACAAGCAGTTTTTGTGCATAGTTCGGCACAGCGACTAAATCTAGTTTTGCAACAAAGTTGTAATGGTATATCAAAATGTAGAATATTTTTTGCAAATTTAAGTGGTTTACCTGCGTTCTTTCACCACCATTTGGCAAAACGAAGTTATGTTGTGGATACAGTCGTAGGAAAACGAATACCTCAAGCTGCAACACGATGGTCAACTAACTCAAAAGTTTTAAATGTCATAAAATATGAATGGGATACCCTAAAACAGATTTTTTCTGACATTATAGATGATCCAAATTCCGATCAAACTTCTGTTAGACAAAGTGTGGGCTTATTAAATAATTTTAATGACTTTGAATTTGCACTTTTAGTTTTCATTTTTAGTAATATATTTTCCATCGTGGATGTACTGTTCGATGTGTTACTAAAGAAGTCCTTGGATATTAATTATTGCATCTCAGAAATAAAAAATACGCAAACTCTTTTAAATGCCAAAAGAAATGACGAATCATTTAAACGGATTTTTGATTCAGCTGTTTTAAGGGCAATGGTTCCAACTGAACAACGAGACGAACAGGCAAGAGTCACATTAACCCAGGATCAAGTTTTTGAAAAATTTAAGGTTTTATACTACGAAATTTTGGACACTATTTCAGTACAAATTACCACTCGTTTTCAAGATTTAGAGAAAATTCAATTTATCATTTTAATGGATACATCAAAATTTAAAACGTACTCAAAAAACTTTCCTACCGACGCATTAAATAATCTAAAAGATTGTTATCCTAATATATTTGCCGATTTTCAAAAATTAATTTCTGAACTACAATTTATTTATGCTAATCAAGAATTTAGAGACATTGAACCACAAATTTTAATGAAAAATATTACTGTAAATAAGAATGTCTTCAGGGAAGCATATAAACTGTTTTCTTTAATAATGACAATTCCATCTACTACTAGTGTTTTCGTGGAACGAAGTTTTTCTTGCTTAAAGAGAGTAAAATCCTATTTACGCAGTTCGGTGACCGAAAATAGACTCATAAATTCATCAAAAATTTCAATTGAAAAGGAACTGCTTAATGAGTTGATTGATACGCAACCATTTTACGAAGACATAATTGACAAATTTGCAAGCCTCAAGGATAGAGGAATCGATCTCATATATAAAAAACAATAGACTTAACCTAACCTCGGACCTAACCTAATTCCTAGGAAGAAGCTAAATTGAATATAATTTGGTAAGTGTATATCTGTTTTTTATATTATAGTGTTGAAGCTAGGCAGTTTTTATTAAATGATTTATAATACTAAAATAATTAAATTATCACAAAATGGCGAATGCACCGTAAAGATTTTTCAGCGACGCTTTTCTCCTTGTGTTATTGTTTTGCTTTACCGTACAAATTACCACGAGCCGCCACTGGGTCCATCTCTAATTAGGATTATATAACCCTATTATAATAATATAAATAAAATAACCAGGGCCCAATGTCTAGCCCAAAATATCTCAAAAATTGCAAGACTTGTAAAGTTAAAATCTTGCAAGTAGCCCTTACCCCGAACGGGTATACCAGCGCATATATTGACGATTGCCCCCTCCACGTGGGGAATAGGCTCTCCCCAGTTTCACTTCAGTATTTAGCTAATGGGAAATCCTTATAATTTAAGATTAAACGACTTACCTGTAAGGAAGTTCAATCGTAATTATGCGACTGATCCGTTCCGTATAGAACACCCTGTAGTTGCTCCCAAGTGATGACGGCGGCACTAAGTTTAAAGAGGCAAAATATTACATCACCTCTGTTGGGCGCACAGTGTAGCCATTCATTACTCTTCGTAAAGGACTGGTAAATCGCTAAAAATAGGGGAGGGGGCAAAAGAAACTTTTAGGGGTGGGTGTGTTCTATACGGAACGGACCAGTCGTATAATTACGATTGAACTTCCTTACAGGTATGTCGTTTAATCTTAAATTATACTTCCTGGTCCGTTCTTACTAGAACACCCTGTAGTTGTTTAAAGTAATTTAGCGATTTACGTCTTTGTTATTAAAACTAAAAAAAACAGGAAAGTGGTAGAGGATTCTTCCTCGTCCGAGGCGGCACCACCCCACACATCTGCTAAAGGGCTGGTGAAATCCAAACGGATGTTTCCAGCTCTGGATGTGTGAGACGGAGACCCCAGTACACCCACGGTACCTAGAGTACTTAGGTTAAGACCTTCGTGGGCTGTCCGAAGATAAAAAAAAATATATTAAACCTCCAGTTTTATTTATTTAAGAAAGTAACATTATATTTGTATATTGATTGTGTATAATATGTATTTGTAATAAAAGTATTTATGATTTAAGAGTAAGACCGTAAAATACAAGAGTATCATAATTGAGCATTAATGGAGCATAATTTGACGTTATGAAGTAGAACAATCTATACTATGTTAAACATACTTATTTCTTATTTCCCAAACTTATTACTTTTTTAGCAAACTCGCACGGGTTTATAATATTTCGATTATAATATTTAAAAAAGACATTAGACCCTTTAGACCAGCCTGGTGTTGCTCTAATGGTATCTATACTGGTCCCTGCCTTAAAAGCTGCCGATGTGGATGCGTGGCGGGTATGTATGCCGTAAAAAGTCCGTATCTATGCCACTTGCTTTTAAAGTTGATTTTATCCACCTCGATATTGTCTGAACAGACGCTGCTTTGTACGTTTTTTTTTATGTGTTATAGTTTGGATGTATCACCCCTAAGTATTTTAGTCTTTTCTATATAGAATAAAAGTGTAGATGCTACGCAAAGTTCCGTTTTATTACGAAAATAAGGCAATACTAGTCTCGGTTGTTCTTTTGAAGGAGAAGAACTTTTTAACACTTCTGCAATAAGATTTCATTTTTATCATGTATTTTTACAATGTATTTAATATTAATTTTTGATAATGTCTGCAGTCTGTGACCCGTAGAAAGGGCAATTAGTGTTGATAATTTAAATGTAAGGTTTTGTAATGATAAGGTGTCTAAAGAGGTAAATTTTGATATATTATACTCTAGACACTAGGGTCCCAAGTTGCCTTATATTTGGGAAAAATCGCCCTGAGCCTAAGAGCCGCTTTAAAAATCTATTAATTATTCTTTCCTCTAGTCTGTCTAAAATAATAAAATTAATAGCCGATCTAAATGTATTTAGTGTCGAATAGCTTGCACCGCTTTGATAATGTTCATTTAAAAATTGTACAAGAGCGCTTGTAGAAGGTTGGTATAGGTCCACTTTATTAATTTTACAAAAGGACCACCATTTTTTGAATACTGTATTGTACTGTAACATTGTATTTTTACTTAAGGATGAGCCTATTATCCTACAGGCGTGTTCTGATATTTTTCGTCGTAGAAATGATTCCCTGACAATCGTACTGCAACCCGGGTAATATTTTTCCATAGAGGGTGACTGGACCTGAAAGGAGATGTTAATAGGTTTGGATCAGGAGGAAAATACAGTGGATCTGAAATTTGCAGTCTCTGAAATATCGGAAACCAGGGTTGTGTCTTCCAAGAGGGGTACTATAACGAGGCCGTCCTCTCGATCTGCTATTATTTTATTTAAAACTTTTGCTACAAGGGAGAAGGGGAGAAAGGCGTAAAAGTATGTATTTGTCCAGCTGATGGTATCTGCTTCTACGTTCTGTTTGGATGCAATGTAAGAGTCAAAGATCCAGAGATCTTTAGCCTCACACCACTGCCAACTTTGTCGCGTCAAGTAAGATAATCTTTAATGCCTTATTCCACCCATTCGGTTTATATATGAAATAGCTGTAGTATTGTCTACTTTTAATAGGATAGAACCATTTTTTCCAAAACACTTAAGGCCAATAAACTCAGCTAATTCTAAGTAGTTTATGTGATAATTTAGTTCTTCGGCACTCCAAAAGCCATGCGCTTTTTCTCCGTTGCAATATATACCCCAACCAGTACTAGACGAATCTGTAAATATTTCGTACTTATACTTTTTAATTTTTAATACTTTTGTACTAATAGGAATTTTGCACACCCACCATTTTAATTTGTCAGTTATAATGTTAATATGTATTCTTCCTTCGAAGTTACCATCATTTTGTTTTTGTCTTTCGAGTAATTTTGTGTGCACCACCCGTATTTTACGGCAGGACAAAAGGAAATTAGCAGTCCTACTAGTTTAGCGAATGCACTAATTCTGCACGAGTTTACTTTTAGAAAAGAATGAATAGCATTTAAGCCTTTATCTTTTTTTTAAATGCAATACAATGGTCATTGACTGTCAAATATAAATCCCAAATATTTACATCTTCTTTCAGGGCACAAGCAGCTCTTGTCATAGTTTACTATAAATCCCAATGCTCTAGTAAAGAAATAGTAATATTTATGTTATTTAAACATTCCTCTCTCGAAGATCCTAACAGTAAAAAATCATCTAAGTAAATTATAGATATAAGACCTCTCGCTCTTAAAAACTCTAGAAGTGGTTTCATGATTTTTGTGAATAAAAACGGGGCCGTAGCTAACCCAAAGGGAACAGGTAAATTCGTAAAGATTTTCTTCAAAAATAAATCGTAAATATTTTCGATGCCTGTGATTTATTGGGATGACAAAGTAAGCGTCGTTTAAATCAACGGAAGCCATAAAGAAATTAGGTGTGACAATATTTTTAACAGATTTGTAGCACAGATTACTCCTACCAGATGCGAATCTTACGCTTTCGACGGTGACCCGATTTAGAGAACTTGTAAGGTGCCTACCGCCTCCGTATTAAATCTGTTGCCAAACGTTGAATTTGTCGGTGCGAGCGTGTGCGAACGGCTTGGTGGAATAGATAGCAGGCAAATGTTATATTACATCAGTTTTGTTGCGTTTATTTTATGGTTTAAATTGTGGTTGTACTAGGTTGTAGTGTAATTTTAATAAACGATATACGTTTTTGTATTTGTTAATGATATAATTTTATATAAAATGCCACACAATATCATGTTTTAATATTTTAAAATATAATCCATAATTTCTCTGAATTAAAACCTACCCA
The DNA here is from genome assembly GCA_963971165.1 of Philopedon plagiatum. NCBI lineage: Eukaryota > Metazoa > Arthropoda > Insecta > Coleoptera > Curculionidae > Philopedon > Philopedon plagiatum. The sequence goes on from OZ020193.1 coordinate 69,343,538, forward strand.
ACGCGTGGAAAATTCCAGTCTCGGCATCGACGCTCGAAGCGACTGGCCGCACTGTCCGTATCGCCAAGACCGCGGAATCTTGATATAGGAAATTTATTAAGAGATTCGCATCTGGTAGGAGTAAACTGTGTCTGTAGTCTTCAAGTTTAAAATGAGGCGGTCATATAAATTTATTTAACGCTTTTAAATTTGACTAAATCTGGGTTTGTTATTAGGTTTTGGTACAATAAAATAGGGCGAGGTAAATTGGTCATTTTTTTGCTTGCATTTCTGTATAGCATTTATCGATATTAGGGATTTGATGCTTTCCTTGATCTGTTAGTTTCATTATTATTAAACCTCTTTGGCTTAGGAGGATTCTTTTGAATGGGGAGGCAATCGAATGGGATACAATATCCTTGAACCCCCTGCAAGATATAAGAATTATTAGTAATTTTTCCCCATTTATCGGAAAACTTCCTAAGCCGCCTTGCTCTACCTCTAGCGATAGTTGCTGTACTGACGATCTTGGTTCCACTTCTGCTGTCTGGTACCATTGTGGCTGCTCCTGGCCCCTCCTTCTCTGACCTTTCGCGTTTAGGTGGTTCTGGACTGTTTTGAACCGGGACTTGGTAAATGGGCGCTTCCAGTTAAAATCATTTTATTGCACTAAAATTTTTACATACGACACCGTCAGCACTAAGAAGCGTAATGAATGGCTACACTGTGCGCCCAACAGAGGTGATGTAATATTTTGCCTCTTTAAACTTACTGCCGCCGTCATCGCCGCCTGTAGTTGCTACTATAGGGTGTTCTAATAGGAACGGACCAGGAAGTATAACTAAGTATAATTTCTATATGATTGTGGCGGATTTATACTGAAAAGCAGGGTTGTTTTGTTTTAAACATTTTGTATAAAACAATTGTTTTAAACATATTTAAAACAATCGGTTAGGTTTAAAATAATATTTGTTTAAAACAGGTACACACACTGTTTTTTTTTAAAGTGATATAACAGGAGTATACATATGCAAGAACTTGTGAAAATTGCACTTTTTGTTAATATTTTCTCTTAAACTAACAAAACAATAAACGTTAATGAGCATATGCTCAGAACTTTGGTATATTCTGTTCGGTATACTTACTAAAAATATGTTTAACTCATAAGAAAAAAAACTGATTTTTAATAAAGAATAAATAAAAGACGGTAAAAGGAATAAGAATGTTTAATAATTTATGTATATATATATATATATATATATATATATATATATATATATATATATATATATATATATATATATATTATATATATATTTTGAAATTGAAAATTTTGGAAGAGTTGGTAGGATTTCTTTCTTTAAAGGTAATGTATTAAAAATATTATTTCTTCAAACTTGTTAGGTAAGTACATAGAAATATTGTTAAAAGATCTAGCAACTCGACAACGTAGCTCACTGTTCTTTTGTTCTTTATATGGCCTTGTGTTTTATTTCCAGTGGTGCGTAGTGATAAAAAATAGCTAGCTTATTATCGCGAAGCGCCATTTATGACTATTTTTCCCCAATCTGAATTCAAATCAGAATTTACCAGTTTCAATATAGGCAGTGAATTTCATAACAGCCTATATATACAGTGTGTCTACGTAAGTTGGCGGCATATGGGAAACTTTGTTATTGTTAATTTTACGAAAAAAAGTTATTCTTTATAAAAAGTTCTGCATGGTCCAAAACCTAAAATGCAACCATCAGATATCAAATTTTATCAGTCGTATACGAGGTTTGTCAAAAAATGTGTTTTTTGCTCAAGAGTAAAGTACATTTATTTTCGACAATATCGAATATTATTATAAAGAAAAGACGTTTAGAATTAAAAATAACTTTGAAATATTCAACATTGTTTATTTACGTTAAAAACCTATTTTTTTCGACATTTTCTCTGCGATAACGTTGAAAATTTAAGTTTGCACATTAACGCATAATTAATCTAGGATGCACTGGCATGTTTTAAAACTGGTATTTGAAGTAGGATTTGAGAACTGTCAAAACATCGAAAATTCGAAAAAAAGTCAACAATCGTATTTTAAAAAGTAGCACGGTATAAACACTTTTTTTAGGCAGTCTAACAGTGTTTTTCATAGTTTTTAGAGATCCGTTTTGTACAGTTTTATGTTTGACAGACGTATTTGTTTACGGAAAGGTAGAAATGCCAAAAACATTAAGCTTGGAAGAGAAAATTGAGATTGTTAATTTAGTAAATGTAATGCATTAATGTGCACACTTCAATTGTCAACGTTGTCGCAGAGAAAGTGTCGAAAAAAATTGTTTTTTAATGTAAATAAACAATGTTGAATATTTTAAAGTTATTTTTAATTCTAAACATCTTTTCTTTATAATAATTTTCGAAATTGTCGAAAATAAAGGTACTTTACTCTTGAGTAAAAATCACATTTTTTTGACAAACCTCGTATACGACTGATAAAATTTGATATCTGATGGTTGCATTTTAGGTTTTGGAGCATGCAGAACTTTTTATAAAGAATAACTTTTTTTCGTAAAATTAATAATAAAAAAGTTTCCCATATGCCGCCAACTTACGTAGACACACTGTATATATATACATATATATATATATATATATATATATATATATATATATATATATATATATATATATATATATATACATATATATATATATATATATATATATATATATATATATATATATATATATATATATATATATATATATATATATATACAGTGTGTCTACGTAAGTTGGCGGCATATGGGAAACTTTTTTATTATTAATTTTACGAAAAAAAGTTATTCTTTATATATATATATATATATATATATATATATATATATATATATATATATACTGGGAAGGGTAGTCTTGACCGACAGTTGAATAGAACGACTGTTGATTTTCTTGGGGTAGCGGTCTCGGGACGAAGTAAAACTCTTTTTTCACAAACGCCAAGCTTATACACGGTGTCCCATATAAGAATGCACACTACAGGGATCTCGTAAACCAGAAGAGATACAAAAATGATTAGATTAGAGAAAAGTTACGCTTTGCTGAACCCTTCAAATTCAAGATTCGAAATCTAAAAAAATTCGATTACTTCCGAAGATATTTGGGAAAAACCGAATTTTCCCGATTTCGTTTTTATTTTTGTGTGACTCTATTTAAAAAGATGTGACAAAATAAATTTCACATTCTCATTGCCACTTTTTCTGCTCTACAAGCCGGCGTTCTTAGATTTTCAATACGACGTTTCGTTTCTTCGCAACCATCATCAACTTCATTTTTTTAAATAGTCGAAAAATTTTGTTTTATTCCTAAAAAATTCTAATTTCAATTTTAAATCCCACGACATATCGCTTCTTACATTTATCCGACGTTTCGGACGAAAAAATCATCATCAATATTATTTGATGATTATTACGAAGGAACGAAACGTCAGATCAAAAATCTAATTACGTTATCATGTAGAGGAGAAAAAATTACATACAAATGTCGATTTCATTTTGACCTGTCTTCTTTTGTGAAATCAGACAAAAAATTAATTGCCAAAATTTATGTTTAAAATTTCAAGAGTTCGTAGATTTTTTTCTGATTCTACTGTAAGAGAGATTAAAATAAATTTTACATTTTTATTGTCGTTTTTCTCCTCTTCAACATGACGTCATACAATTTTTGATTCTACGTTTTGGCTTTTCTCGACCATTATCAACTTTTTTTTAAATAATCCGAAAATTTTATTTTGGCACAGTTAAAATTTAAATTGCCCTTGTTATTCTGAATTCAACGACGTATCACATTAAAAATATGTGCGTATTTTTAAGCTTTACTAACTATTAGTAGTGCAAGTAAGCAAAATGTTTTCATCAAATAATTAATTGCCAGTTATTCCAGTTGCAACGTTTTGAAATAGTAAGCTTTGAAACGCATTTGTTCAAATAAATCATGTCGATCTGTTAGTATTGCTGATAAATCGAAATTTTTACGGTCGAGAAAAGCCAAAACGTAGAATCAAAAATTGAATGACGTCATTTTGTAGAGGAGAAAAACGACAATAAAAATGTAATTTTTTTTTTGATCTTTCTCATACAGTAGAATCAGAAAGAATCTACGAATTCTTGAAATTTTAAACATAAATTTTGGCAATTAATTTTTTTCTGATTTCACAAAAGACAGGTCAAAATAAAATCCACATTCGTATGTAATTTTTTCTCCTCTACATGATAACGTAATTAGATTTTTGCTCCGACGTTTCGTTCCTTCGTAATAATCATCAAATAATATTGATGATGATTTTTTCGTCCGAAACGTCGGATAAATGTAAGAAGCGATGTGTCGTGGTATTTAAAATTAAAATTAGGATTTTTTAGGAATAAAACAAAATTTTTCGACTATTTAAAAAAATGAAGTTGATGATGGTTGCGAAGAAACGAAACGTCGTATTGAAAATCTAAGAAGGCCGGCTTGTAGAACAGAAAAAGTGGCAATGAGAATGTGAAATTTATTTTGTCATATCTTTTTAAACAGAGTCAGGAAAAAATAAAAACGAAATCGGGAAAATTCGGTTTTTCCCAAATATCTTCGGAAGTAATCGGATTTTTTTAGATTTCGAATCGTGAATTTGAAGGGTTCAGCAAAGCGCAACTTTTCTCTAATTTAATCATTTTTGTATCTCTTCTGGTTTACGAGATCCCTGTAGTGTGCATTCTTATATGGGACACCGTGTATATATATATATATATATATATATATATATATATATATATATATATATATATATATATATATATATATATATATATATATACAGGGTGTTATGGAAATCATTTAATATATGGGAATGGGTAACTCCTGATATGAATTTAGATTGAATAAAAATATTCATAAATGGCGCTTCACTATAAAAAAAAGGTTGATATCGGTCCTCAAAAATTTTTTTTAAGTAACAGCTCACCACTGGCAATAAACACATGGCCATATAAAAACAGCGGGAAACGTCAGTTACAGAAAAAAAACTTTTGTTTTGACATCAGTAGTCACTGTGACGTTGCCAGTTCTCTAGAATATTCCTATGTAAGTAACAGATTTGAAAAAATAATAGATTTGTTATCTTTAAAGTAAGAAATCATACTAAATCTTTTAAAACATTCAATTTCAAAAAGTTAAAATACTACAACACAAAAAATCCAGAGAACAGCTGTTCAAAACAAGAGTAAAATTTTGTTCAACTAGGCTGACCAGAAATTTTTGGAAGAAAAAGAGTACCTATACAAAAATTTTGGTTCCAAATTAGCTTTAAACAAAAAACTACCAACAAGCATGTACTTTTTTTTATTTGCCTATTTTAAATCATATTTAACAGAAGATTTGGCATTTATTAACAGGTTTATTTACCTATATCGTCCTTAATTCGGTGGTTTTATGGCAAAAGGTGCTATGTCGATAATTTGACCAAATCACGTTTTTTGTGTTACATATTATATGGCAATAAGATCTGTGTTCTCTAAAAACCATATGGCTCGATTTGCCTTAAAAATAATTCTATTTTAAATTGTCAAGATGAGCTAAGTTTGTTTCTATTACATATTTTTATGGCAGAATGCTTCTTTTTTGCTCTCCTGTAAAATTTTACTTTTCTCACATATCACCTTTTGCCATAAAACCACCGAATTTTTAAGCGAAATTCCTCACAACTAAATAATAAACTTTACCTTCATACCATCTTCCAGTAAGTCAAATCAAGATTTTTTGATACAAGGAAAAGTTGTTTCAAATAGTATCATTGTATTTACACTTGACTAACTATAAAAACGAACGCGATTCCAAACGACGCTTTACAAGGCTCTTGACTGGAAATCAAGTCCAAAATGAAACATTCTCTGTCGGACTCGCACGCTGTTCAAACGTGCAACCAATAATAAAGTTTATTACTGTTACTATTACTACACAATACAACCCAGCCGTTTGGTTAAAACATGAAAGTCCAACAAATACTACGAAATGTTTTGTTTTCTTCTAAATAGTCAACACTATAGACACATACCATAGCACCATTAATAAATTGAACTTTTTTTTTCACTAGGAGAATGACAGCATTTTAAAAGCTGGCCGATCAAAATACGCCGTAAGAGCTAACGGACCCACTGCACGACCTCGTGATGTTGCGCAGTCACCTAACGCGTCGCTATATCAGATATTCAACCAATCACAGCGTGAGCTTTTGTCACTTACGCGTCCGGTGAAAATTGAAGCGTGAAAGTGGTAGCGTTAACCTAACAAATAGATGGAGAGACAGAGCGATAAAAATGAGAACGAGGAAAGAGAGACAGCACGACGTGTATTATGGGTTGCGTATAGTAATGTCCGTAGTTTCGTAGTTTATCCATGACATCTAACGCTTTGCAAACGGGGTTATTCCAGGGACGGCTCTAACCTAGTTGGAAGTAAAATTAGTACCCGATTTGAAAATAAAATACAAATATTTATTTACCCACATTGTGTTATTTGAAAATGCGATATACGAAAATACTTCTGTTACAGTGATGTACCATACAGAGTGCCTGAAAAGTCTTAGCATGGGCAAATATCTTTGCTATTAATAAAGATAGAGACACCAAATTTTAATTGTATCTTATTGGTTAATAAATCTACTTTTTATGTAATTTGACCTTTTCCACCCCCTTGGGGTGTTACGCTAGGGAGTTGAGGTCAAAAATTTTAAATGCAACCCTATGCCGTGTGGTACCTCATTTTAAAGGTATTTTCAAAAAGGCAGATGTTACTTCTTTTGCAGAGTTCCAAAATGGACTTTATTACTGGCAAGAAGTTCATGGTGGCCATTCTAAACAACTTTTAACGTAATAAGTAAGGCAGACACTGCTGGTCTGTTACCAGACGCGTCGATACCGAAAATAAGTACGTACGTATTACGGTATTTAACAGAAATAATTTAATTCATGGACGTTGCCGTGATTGTGTGAAATAAAAAAAACCGTTGAGTGCGAGTTCGACTCGCGCATAGAGGGTTCCGTGCCACACACAGTATTGTGAATTTCTCACAGGACGCAAAAGTCTCAATAACTATGGTAAACTTGAATAAATAACAGGAGGCGGCCATGCCGGAAATACGTCAGTGCGTATAGGTTATATAACTAATTAGAAAGGCTGGCACGGTTGGTCTGTTCCCAGAGGCGTCAGTGCCGAAAATAAGTACGTACGTATACGGTATTTGGCAAAAATAATTTTATTCATGGGCGTTGCTGTGATTGTATAAAATAAAAAAACGGTCGAGTCCGAGTTCGACTCGGGCATATAGGGTTCCGTACCACCGTAAGATTGTGTTTATACATTTTTAATAAATTTGCTGATGTTTCATCCCATATTCTTGTTGTGCGGTGTCACAATGTCACATAGTTAAGAATGTTCAAAAAATCGTAGAAATATGTTAAATACGTAGTTGTAGTTGTACTATTGGAGATATATTCTTCAAATTGGCTAGGTTTGAATGTAGACACCAGAGTACATCCCCTGAAATTCCGTGCGCATGTCTAGCCGTCTTGGTTTGCGCGTGGTACGCATTTTGGTCTACTGCGCAGATGTCAAAAAAAAAAATAAAGTCGAAAAAAGCTTGGGAAAAAAGCTATAAAGTTAAATACGTAGTGGTACTTTGACTATTGGAGTTATATTCTTAAAAGCAAATGGGTTCAAATGAATACACCAAAGTCCATCTCCTGAAACCCCTTGCGCATGTCTAGCACGCTCGGTTTGCGCGTGGTACGCATTTTGGTCTACTGCGCATATGGCAAAAAACGAAAAATATAAAAAACGACAAATGAAGAAATCCAAAAAGTTGGAAAAAAGTTAGAAAGAAAAGTGTCCCACAAAACAAAAAATAAATGTGCGAGCAGACTGTTACTGTATGGCACAAGAGGTCGACTAACGGTCGACTTATGCTCCGCCCGATTATACGATTTACGATTTATAATTTTTATAGGCTTGCCATTTAAAAATGAATTAAAATACGGGGTTTGCGGTAAAATCTTTCTTTTTTGAAGACTTTTAAAAGAAGAGACCACACGGCATAGGTTTGCATTCAAAATTTTTCACCTCAACTCCCTAGCGTCACCCCTAAGAGGGTCGAAAAAGTTAAATTACCTGAAAAAAGTAGATTTATTAACCAATAAGACACAACTACAATTTGGTGTCTCTATCTTTATAAATAGCAAAGATATTTACCCATACTAATACTTTTTAGACACCCTGTATGTTATATTACTTTTACCGAGATATTTTGGTATTTCGCATTTTCAAATTACACAGAGTGAGTAAATAAATATTTGTATTTTATTTTCAAATCGGATCCCAATTTTATTTCCAAGTAGGTTAGAGCCATCCCTGGACTAACCCCCGTTTCCAAAGCTTTAATGATATCAATACTGTTTTCTTGTTTAACTTTAGGAGAAAGTTTTAAGTAATTAGTAGTGTGTTCAACAAAGTCTTTTGTTTAAGCTGATAATTTTTACTTTTGCTCATTAACAATAAAAAATACGTTTGTATTTTGATTCCAGTGTTTACTAAAATTATTCTAACAAATATCCTTCAACTGGTTCTGGACAATACGCTACGGGCGCACGCTTGTTTGGAAGTAAGTAATGGAAGACATTTTCAACATACCTATTCTCTACTATGTAACAACCTAAAACCCCTACTACGGACCTGTTCCCTTGCCCTTGGATGTTTTGTCGTCATGCCGCCATCCCATGAGGTGCTGCCAAAATGGCCCGCAAACGAACTACGCTAAAAGGGATCTTCTGTCCCTTTTAGCGCCAGCCAGTAAAAGCGAGAGGAAGGGAGAAGAAGAAAAACTTCTTCCAGACAAGAATGCGGAATTAACAAGTAAAAGTGTCGTGTTTTAAAATATTTGGAACATTATTATTAGGTATTTAGCTCACGTGTAAGCTTAAGAAGGTGCTACAGTTTAAGCTTAATCATGTAGAACTCATAACTTTAGTCTAATCCTGAAATAAAAGTGAAAAACTTAATGTTCGCGCTTTATTTCAAGACAACGACGATACAACTATAAAATAGTTTATGCTTTGATTATAGCGTTTCTTAAATTAGCCCAAGGGCGTAGCCAAGGGAGGGCAGGCGGGCACGCCCCCCCCTGGCACGCAAAAAGCCAAGATTTACCAATGTGCCATTCAAATTTCCCGTACGTCTTATTCCTAAATCAGCAGTCAGCTGCGGCGCCTGTCGGTCAGTGCTGTCGCAGCTGATTTTCAAAGCGTACTGAATGTAGGGCAGAAAATTCAAAAATCGAAACGTTTAAGAATTTAAAACATTTAAAATAGCTTTCTCTGCAGTTTAAAGTCATTGAGGGTGGTTAAATAAAACACTGGTTTTTTTTCAAAAATAAAAAATAGTATTAAATTATTTCAACAGAACATTATATAAAAAGTTTTAATTTATACCAATAGACAGGTACAATCGGTACTTGTATACTACTTAATTACAAATTTTAAAAAATCAGTAGTTTTATGCATGGGCGTGCGGTCCATGGAAGCAAGGGAAGCATTGCTTCCCCTAAAATATAGAGGAATAAAAGTCAAATAAAATCGTCATAATTTAATTAATTTTTTATTTCATAATAAATTCATCTCATCCTAAATAAATATAGGTCAAGCAAGCCTCCAAAAAATAGTGGGCCTTGAGTGTTACCCACCAACTTAAATATGCGACAGACAAGTTGAGAAAAGACAATATCACATTACTCTGTCTTTGTCGTACTAATAACAGTGCAGCCAGTGAGCCAGTGTGTTCTTCATACGTCTCCCGTCTTTCTCCTCCCATCAGAGATGATCGCGCTCTCGCGCACTGCATCGTGATCTCGCCGCCTTGCATCTCGACTGTATTTAAATCTTGAATTGCTTTGCTTATTGCCCTCTAGATAAACAAATTTCGGGGTCAAATGCAAAAGTGGAGAGTTCAAGTTGCGGGCGGTTTGCTATCGAATAAGCAGTTACTCGGATTGATTAACTACATTTTTTAAGTGTTGAGGATGGCTATTCCGTCTACATCAGCTGATTTCCAGGAAAATCATGTTTCGGCGGTTGACAGTGTTCAAACTGTACAGTTGTGTAGTTGCGTGGTGTGTTATTTGTTGGACAAGCCGTTTTTTTCGAAGAGTTTTATTGAAAAATTAAATATAATAAACAAGGGTAGGTCTACGCCTGCAATGAAAAACCTGAGTACCAAAATTAAGACTTGCACGCGACATTTCAATGCAGATAAATCTTATAAGCAGTATGAGTGGCTAACAGGTTGTGAGATCAAAAATAAACTTTTGTGTTGGCCTTGTTTACTTTTTGTAAATGAAAACGGTGTTTGGAATAAAAGTGGTTTTGGGGCTTTAAATAGTTTGCATAAGGTAGTGAGACGAGTTTGCACAAAATGATAGAAGAATCCAATTACAATATAAATAGGTAATTTTTTGGAAATTGCTTCCCTTCTCCCAAATTTCACCGCACGCCCCTGGTTTTATGTATTACCATCAGTTTATTTCCTCAGATTTTTTTTCAATCGATCAATTCATCGGCAGCCTCCAATGAAAAACAAGTATTGTTTTTTAATATTTGTTTACAGTACTCCATCGTAGTTATATTCAGGCAATTTATATTTTCTTTAACGACACAAAGTACAAGAAAGAGTAGTACTCGTATCACACTAATTTCATCAATCGAAAACGCCACTAAACTTAATTCATAATATATTTTCAGTCACAATAATTTTTCAAAATTTTTTGTGCTTATTTGGTTTTAGTTTCGTTTTGAAAGTTCGTACTAAAATTAGTGGTTTTTCCAAGATCAGTACTGACGTACTGAATTTGGCCACTTTGTACTGAATTCAGTACAATTGTATCGAAATGGCAGCACTGCTGCATGTGGCGCAAACGTGTGAAGTGGTAAGAAAGCTTTTGCTGTTAATTGCAGCGTGCGTCACGTGGCTGCCGTGCGCTGTTCCTGTTCACCCTGTTTGTGTTCACGCAGATCTCAGATATAAAATAATTATCAAATTGTAATATAATTTTTCTTACAAAATTGGCCTAACAATATCCTATACTATACCTGCACCATAATCGACAATTTTAGCATAATTTCAAATTTTTTAAATTTATTTCAATTTATTTTAAATAAAACCGCAAACTTTTACCGGCTTATTATGAAAACAATTTTTTGCTTTTTTTGCAAAATAATTTGTCTTCTAAAAAATATAAAAAATAAGCGATAGAAATGTGGACAAAACTCTACTTTCAACAATAGTTAAGGAAAGAATTGGTAAGGTGCAAAACTTTCAGGTGCAAAAGTTTCCGAGAAGATTGTGAGAGAGACCCGAGGGCTCCTTACTTACTGCTCATGCGTAAAACTCATACATACTCGCTCTTTAATTTACACTCGCCTACAATGGTGTACAATGTATATACATGTAATATTAATATTTTTTCTCGATTAATTGGAGGAATTTTTATTTTAGAATTCTTTGGTCTGAATTCTTTCCTCGCAAACGCTATGAAGTTTCATAATACATTTCAAGCAAAGGTACTTTTTAACTTAATTTTTTAAATCTGTTTTTTTTAACTTAAAAATAAATATTAATTAAAAAATATCTCTATATGAAATGCAAAACCTCGCATCTGCAATGAGAGAATTAAGACAAAGAATTCTAAAATAAAAAATTACCTACTCGATTAATCGACGCATGATATCAATGGCTAAATTTATGGAGGAGGGCGCTCGCGTACGGCCTCGGCACCCACACGAAAAAATCCTAAACACGCCTATGTTTCATTTTCAATGCTCAAATCATCTTCATTTATATGTTATACTTTATACTCATGAGTATTACAGTCAGTGGTTACCTCAGGGTGTGCTTCTGGGTGTCCGAGCCTCCCAAATTTAAAAAAAATCGTCTGCAGCGCTAATCACGAGAACTGCGGGTTGCGTCCTTGGTGTCCAGAAAATCCGCCCTCCCGGTCACCTAATTCTGCCCCCCCCCCCCTGGTCAAAATCCTGGCTACGCCCTTGAATTAGCCTAATACGGTTGAAAACTAAATTAAATTTAAAACACTAATAATATTTACATATTATGGTAACTTTTGCGGGTGCAAAACTCATTTATGAGGATCTTTTCAAAAAAATCGGTAAGTTTAAGATAATTTCTTCTTAACTGAAGGACGAATAACAACTTTCTGAACATGCTGCGTGAAACAGAATAATGTGTTTTTTTTTACAAATGCTGTAATGAAAGAATTTTGCTTATAGTTTTAAAATACTATGTAGTTGTGCTCAATTAGTAGTATTGTTCGTTTGGATTTTTAACTTTTTCTTGGCAGAAAGTTTATTTCAGCTAGTAGGAATAACGCTTATCTTATTTATAACCTAATATAAGGTGTCATAAATATTAATTAAAACTGAGGCTACTACAAAAAGGATTGATTTCGCAGTGCCTTTTTACTATTTTTTAAATTTTTATTTCTTTTTTCTGAGGAAAAGGTTTTTTTCTTTGTCTTAAATTACGCTTAAAAACAGAAAATAAATTCTCTTAAAGATTTATATGTCTGGCAACGTTACAACCAATTCAATGGATTTAAGTTTTTCGCGCGCATTTTTCTGTCAAGCGCTATGTCGGGCCATGTGTTCGCTCAGCCAGGTGCGTCGAACATGGTCAGGTTTTAGGGTATTTTTGAAATTTTTTAAAATGTTCGATTTAAAAAAAAACTATTGGATATGTCTGTAGACTATCCCAGGAGCCACCCATTTCAATATATTAAATCATTTCCATAACACCCTGTATGTAGGTATTACTGGGTATTTTACGCTAAGGTTTTTATTATAGGTATGCTTTGTAGATAAAAAATTTTTTTGAAGAATAAAACAAATTTTGATTTGATTTGATTTGATCCTACCCGACTCAAAAGAGAAGCTCTCCCCTGCAGTGGCACTCTGTATGAAAAATAGCGATAGCGATCGGGCTCTCTTCGAAACACCGAACGGTGATACAAAGTAAGAATATGCAAAGAGAGCCCGATCGCTATTTTTCATACAGAGTGCCACTGCTGGTCTCTGTTAAAATGTCGGGTACAAAATGAGCATAATTATTTAAACAGCCTACAACCAAAAGTGTTATTTTCTGAAGAAACATCTAGAATTAAAAGACTTTCTTCCACACATCCTCTTAAAGGGCTGGTGAAATCCCTACGGATGTTTCTAGCTCTGGATGTGTGAGTCGGACTTTCCCAGTACACCCACGGTACAAAGTACTTAGGCATCGGTCCTCGTGGGCTGTCAGAAGATTAAAAAAAACTGCTATCTGGACAAACACGCACACTGTGTTGGTCTGGAGGACAAGTTTTTCAAAATTAAAGTAATTCATTTCAAAATTTTATATTTTGTGGCGAGCACAATATTATTAATGATATAGGAAAATTTAATGTCCGCTTAAGTCTTAGCAAATATTTAAGACATCAAAATAATGAGAATAAACCTATATCTCGACGCTTTAGAAATCATAGAATTTTTACCGACAGCAAAATCAATAGCAGTAATACGAAGTTGAAACTTAAGTGAGGTTTTTTATGTACCATTTGAATAAGTAAAGTTAAATAGTGTAACTGATTTGTGTGATAATTGGCGATTCAAATTAGGGAGCTTGCAACACTGTTTGGCCAACTAGCGGCCGTTTTGGTACCAGTAAAAGGGGCAATGTTTACAATTTTTGAGCCGTTTTTTAATCTTCGAAATTAGTTTTATTAAGTAAATTATTGATGAAGTGCTAAATAATATTTAAATATAGGGACGAACTGCAACAAAATCAATAGAAAGAACAAAAAATCATTTTGAAATAATCCTACCGTACAAGCAGATTTGTAACTCTTCATTCGGCGAATTAATATTAGTGTTTCGTTGATGCAAACGCATAACATCCCTCTTGGGTTGCAGAATCCTGTGCGCTGATTGTTTTCTCGTTTTTTTTTAATAGTTATGTGTAACACAAGTAAAAGTTTTGAATATTAAAAGGTTTTTTCCTAAGCTCGTCCTGAAACTCCATCGATGACCATGCGCCGCCTAATGGCCATTTTAGCAACTAACACACAGCTGATTCTTTAACTCTAACCTTCAATTTTTATTTATGTTTACATCCGAGAAGACGGGTTTTACATTTTGTGTTTAATAGTTTTGTATCACTTTTCAGCTTTGATATTAGTTTTATTTCATCAATTTTTTACGAAATACTAAGATATATTTCAATATAAAGAAGAACTACATCAAGAATAAAAAGCAAAGTCAAAAATCACTTTGGAATAACTCTATAGTACCTATATGCAGTTCGATTTTTTCAGTCATTCGGCGAATCGCACTTAAAATACTGTGCAGTGTCTGTTTTTCGGCCCGGTTTTAGTGCAAACTTTGAGTACAAAAACATTTTTTCCTGGGTTTTTGCAATATTGCAGTGACTACGATCGTGGGTTTGATGACCTAAGTGAACAATCTGACTGTAGGAAATACCATCGGAAATGTGTTTTGTCGTGTATTGCGAATAAAATTCTATTTCAAAACATAAGTTTTTATCCTTTTCCAAAAAAAGGAACAGCATTAAGTGGTTCGATGGTGATAATAAAATGATGTGTGGGAAGCTTGAAAGACTATGCCTAATATAAGAAGGTTTTCCAACAAATGGGTGACAGTGTATTCTCTTCATTTTACACAGCAAGATTTTTTGTTGAGCCTGGTAGAGGTAGGTAGGTATTCTTTTATTAAAAGTTCTAAAACTCTTATTAGATGTATTTTTGTTAATGAATGTTAAGTCTACCAGTGAGTTTTAAAAGTAATGAACTTAAATGTTCTGTTTAGTTTTTAACATTAGGTACACAAGAATTTTTTTAGTGACCATTGATAGCATTATAATTTCTTATAAAATGTGTTTGGGCAGATCTAGAATTTTTATAATTTCAGTAGTTAACCTGTACGTTTTGAAATTACTTAATACTAAATAGAATTTAAAAATGCTTTCCATAAGATGGCCAATTTAAGAGTTCTACCATTCTCCTTCATCTATATCCTTTTTTTTAACAATATCAGATGTAATACTTAGTATATTACATAATAAGTGTTGAAAGTGACATTTTTCACACGAGTGGGAATGTTGATAATCCCACGAGTGTGCGAAAATTACTTTCACACGAGTAATGTACAATATTTTTCCTATAACCACAAAAATATTTACCAAAAAACCCGCATTTCCTGTCTTTTTTATACCCCCACTTTTCAACACGTGTGCTGAAAAACTTTTCAACACGTGCTGAAAACAAAAAAAAATGAAATTGGCCCCATCTGTTCAAACGTCATGTTGACAAGTACTTTACAACACATGTGTTGAAAAGTACTTTTCAACACGCGTGTGATATAGGGCACTTTCTAGCCAAGTTAACCATGCTTTTTTTTCTCACTTTCATAGGTGGTCGTAGGAAAAAGTATTATCTTGGAACAAAGTACAGTAACAATGGTAAATATAAAAAGCTTTATAAGGACTGTTGATAAATTTAAACCGTTGTTTTTAAATTTATTTTAAAAACTAACATGATTTTTTTAAAAGGGGACACAGGAGGACAATGCACCCCGACTCTCCTTTTTTTCAGTGCCTCTGCTACTGAAAAAACAATTCTTAAAATTTTTGTAAATTATATAAAAATGTCCGTGTGCAGTTATGACATTGGAGTTATATTATATAAAAATTTTCCTGTTCAGTTATGATATTGAAGTTAAATTATATAAAAATGTTCCTGTTCAGTTACGATAGGTATTGGAGTTAAATTTTATAAAAATGTCCCTGTCTGGGTCCCTGTGCAGTTAATTTATAAAAATCTGAGTTAGATTTAGTGATTATGTCAAAATCGGGATGACACATGCACTAGAATGGTTTGCTTGGGTTTGCTGGGGAATAAACTCTGTTTATTTTAGTGTTTGTTAAATTTTAGGTAAGCACCACTGCATAAGAGACTAAAAAGGACCACAGTTCCGTCCCAAAATTTACAATTTAGGATTTCCTTGCAATGCAGTTCTACTGATGCTGAGACAAGGATGGAATGGAATGAAGCACTTGTAAGTATTAAATTAAAATTTTTATTAGAAAGAGGTGATTGGAGGAGACAGGCTAGTTCTATGCAACTAGGGTCGCGGTTACAATTTCGAAAACCACAATTTCCAATCTTTTTTTTCGAAAGCACTTTGTTCGAGAACATTTTATTCAAAAGACATTTTGTTCGGAAGCATATTGTTCGAAAGTTAATTTGTTCAAAAGCATATTGTTAGAATGGCATTTTGTTCGAAAAAAAACAGGTAATATTTTCTATGGTACTGTACATACATCAATGGAAACTGAGTAAACCTGAAACTGAACACCTTTCCTTGTGTTCTGGTTTGCTCAGTTTTCATTGATGTATATATATATATATATATATATATGTATATATATATATATATATATATATATATATATATATATATATATATATATATATATATATATATATATATATATATATATATATATATATTATATATATATATATATATATATATATATATATATATATATATATATATATATATATATATATATATATATATATATGTTACGGTTAATTTGGATACTTGGCTAGTTTACAAACTAACCAGCTAGTTTGCAAACTAACTAAAGACACTGTTATTTTGAAGGAATCAGCCATTTCCCACAAAATAGCAGATGGTTTATAAACTAGCTGGTTAGTATGCAAACTATCGATTTGCTTCAGTTAAGATGAGGATTTTATTGAGGTTACCTTAACCTAAAAATTATGTTTTGTTTGTTGTCCAGAAAATCTAGCGAACGGTGGATCGGAGAGCACCCTAAGGTCGGAACAGGGTTAGCACCTGGTTAGGGGCCCTGACCAGTCTCTTTCCTCGCAGGCGAAGAGGGATCGGTGCGAAAAAATCCACTATTGTTCCTTATGTACAGATTTTTCATTATTGCTTTTATATTAACTAGATATTTTATATAGTTTGTATACTATCCAATTGTCTTTAGTTAATACGATTACTACAACTATCCTAGTTGCCTAAAATAGCTAGTTTACTGGCTAATTTGAACACTACCCCTACCGTACGTTTGCACCTTACCGTATCGTATTTTTGACACAAGAGTCTAGGGCAAGGGGATGGTTAATACTTTTTATCCCGGGCTTGCGCATGCGCAGAGGAAGGAACAATAGTGGATTTTTTTGCACCGATCCCTCTTCGCCTGCGAGGAAAGAGACTGGTCAGGTCCACGTATGTGACTGTGCCTCTCAACATAAGTCGAGATGCACAACGTCACATACGCAGTTACGGGTGTAACCTTAAGAAAAGGGAAAAAAATATATTTAACGAGGACCACAAACAGGAGCCAGTGCACCAATTTGTGGCTTCAGCCAAAAGACCCCTTTTTTGGGGGCAACAATTAGCGTCGCCGACGGAGGCAACTATAGCCAACTGTTGTGGTATCCTATAAGCCCAAGAGAAGAAGGTTACACCCGTAACTGCGTATGTGACGTTGTGCATCTCGACTTATGTTGAGAGGCACAGTCACATACGTGGGCCTGATGAAGCCAATGAGCAGAAACACGTGTCGTACGGGTTACCATTCTAACTTTTCATTTTACTGTTCATTGCTAGCGGACATGCCCACAATAATTCTCCTCTCTTTTTTATGTATCGATCCGCGCTAGTTTCTAGCATTTGTTTTTCTTCTCTTGGGCTTATAGGATACCACAACAGTTGGCTATAGTTGCCTCCGTCGGCGACGCTAATTGTTGCCCCCAAAAAAGGGGTCTTTTGGCTGAAGCCACAAATTGGTGCACTGGCTCCAGTTTGTGGTCCTCGTTAAATATATTTTTTTCCCTTTTCTTAAGGTTACACCCGTAACTGCGTATGTGACGTTGTGCATCTCGACTTATGTTGAGAGGCACAGTCACATACGTGGGCCTGATGAAGCCAATGAGCAGAAACACGTGTCGTACGGGTTACCATTCTAACTTTTCATTTTACTGTTCATTGCTAGCGGACATGCCCACAATAATTCTCCTCTCTTTTTTATGTATCGATCCGCGCTAGTTTCTAGCATTTGTTTTTCTTCTCTTGGGCTTATAGGATACCACAACAGTTGGCTATAGTTGCCTCCGTCGGCGACGCTAATTGTTGCCCCCAAAAAAGGGGTCTTTTGGCTGAAGCCACAAATTGGTGCACTGGCTCCTGTTTGTGGTCCTCGTTAAATATATTTTTTTCCCTTTTCTTAAGGTTACACCCGTAACTGCGTATGTGACGTTGTGCATCTCGACTTATGTTGAGAGGCACAGTCACATACGTGGGCCTGATGAAGCCAATGAGCAGAAACACGTGTCGTACGGGTTACCATTCTAACTTTTCATTTTACTGTTCATTGCTAGCGGACATGCCCACAATAATTCTCCTCTCTTTTTTATGTATCGATCCGCGCTAGTTTCTAGCATTTGTTTTTCTTCTCTTGGGCTTATAGGATACCACAACAGTTGGCTATAGTTGCCTCCGTCGGCGACGCTAATTGTTGCCCTCAAAAAAGGGGTCTTTTGGCTGAAGCCACAAATTGGTGCACTGGCTCCTGTTTGTGGTCCTCGTTAAATATATTTTTTTCCCTTTTCTTAAGGTTACACCCGTAACTGCGTATGTGACGTTGTGCATCTCGACTTATGTTGAGAGGCACAGTCACATACGTGGGCCTGATGAAGCCAATAAGCAGAAACACGTGTCGTACGGGTTACCATTCTAACTTTTCATTTTACTGTTCATTGCTAGCGGACATGCCCATAATAATTCTCCTCTCTTTTTTATGTATCGATCCGCGCTAGTTTCTAGCATATATATATATATATATATATATATATATATATATATATATATATACAGGGTGTCTCATAAGTCATGGTCCAAATGGAAGGAGGTGTTAAAGGAGGTCATTTGTGATAAAAAAGTTCATATCACATAGGGTCCGATTCCTCACCGTTTTCGAGTAATTTGTATTTGGGTGATTTTTACCAAAAACTTGATTTTTGTACAAAAAAAAAATATGATACAACACCCAAGGACATTTTAAATTATTGTTTGTTAGAAGTAAATAGCAGAAGTGGTGGTCTTTCATTTGCAGTGTTTGTAAAAATTTCACGGTTTTAAAAAAAATAGGAGCTTAATGTATTTTTTAAATTTCTGTTCTTTAAGAAGTAGCAATCCTTTAAATGCGTATAACTGAAGCCAACAGAGTCAAAAGAGATATCCCTTTTTGTAAAAAAATCCTACATTTTGTTTTAAAAAAATAAGATATTACGTTATGCAAAACATCTTGGTACTTCAGTTTTTTAATGCAATTTATAATTTTTTGTCAATAATATTTGCATCTGTACCCCAGAATTGTTAATTAGGGTATAACAATATAGAATGTTAGTTTAATGGAACATGGTGGAACAAATGAAAGACCACCACTTCGGCTATTTATTTCTAACAAAAAATAATTACAAATGTCCTTGGGTGTTGTACCATATTTTTTTTTGTACAAAAATCACGTTTGTGGTAAAAATCACACAAATAAAAATTACTCGAAAACGGTGAGGAATCGGACCCTATGTTATATGAACTGTTTTATCACAAATGACCTCCTTTATCACCTCCTTCCATTTGGACCATGACGTATGAGACACCATGTATACAGGGTGTCTCATACGTATGAGCAACAAGAATAGCAACATCATCAGGATTTTCTAACAATACGGACCTGGGATCTTCCATGTTAAGGGACAATTCATAACCTATCGCTATGGTTTGTGGTTGTGAAATGGCGCATTTACTTCAAAAATGCCATGTCCGTACTGGCAGAATATCCTGATGATGCTATTCTTCACCAAAACGTCGAAAAACATAATCAAGTGATACACAGATGTAAAGGGTATGAAGTATTATTTCAAAAAATGCAACAAAAAGTCCAGGTCCGTACTTGAAAAAAACAAGTTAGTATCGGTAACTTAATAAAAACAAATGATATAAACAAAACAACAACGTTACTTTAGAGAAGGTAAAAAATCGTGTGATTTTTGTTAAAACAATTTTTCTCTAACTATAATAGTTTTCGAGATATTTAAGAATAAAATTTTTGACAATTTTTAAAAAATCCCCTGTAGATAAGAAACTATAGAGAATTTGGCAACTTCGTAAACGAAATATGAGTAGGGACTAAAAATGGCACATTTTCTCTAATTTAACCGACCTCGTATCTTTTACCGTTTCGGAGATAGCAATAGTGGAATCACCTATTTTAGACACCCTGTATATATACCCAGTGTGGTCCATTAAATGTGCAACAAACGGGATTTCTTTTTATTAGTTGTACAACCGAAATACAAATACCGCCAAAGGTTGGTGCATGTCCGATAACCATATTAGGTGCACTTAGAATGGCTTCAAGTCAAACAGCATACAGGCAGGTCAAAAAATATAAAAATTGTTCAAGAGTAAATTACCCCTATTTCGAGAAATACAAAAAAAACGTTATTAGGAAAAGTTGTTTAGAATTAAATGATATGTCCAAATATAAAATCATAGCCTTCTATTCAAAGAAAATATATTTTTATGACAATTTTAAATTACCCCCGTATAATGATTTTTTTATATACAACTATAATACATTTTCAAATTAACCACAATCACATCACTTCTACATAACCTTCATCAAATTAAAGCATTTGTAAAATTTACTAAGATTTATATTTTTTTGAAGTAACCAAAAACTTCATGTCTGTTGAAACGATATTACACACAAGTTTCGAATTTCGAAAATAATCTTAAAAATAAGGCAAATACATGCACATTATTATTAGAAAAGTATTTGCCTTATTTTTAAGATTTGCGAAATTCGAAACTTGTGTGTAATATCGTTTCAACAGACAAAGTTTTTACTCAAAAAAATATAAATCTAAATTTTACAAATTTGTTTCAATTTGATGAAGGTTATGTAGAAGTGATTTGATTGTGGTTAATTTGAAATGTATTATAGTTGAGTATAAAAAAATCATTATACGGGGGTATAATTTAAAACGTAAAAAAATATATATTGTCTTTGATTAGAATGTTATGAATTTGTATTTGGACATATCTTCTTATTCTAAACAACTTTTCTTAATAACGTTTTTCTGTATTTTTCGAAATAAGGGTTCTTTACTCTTGAACGATTATTATATTTTTTGGCCTGCCCTGCATGCTGTTTGACTTGAAGCAGTACCTGATATGGTTATCGGACATCCAGTATCCATAAAAGAAATTTTATGGAGTAAAGTTTTAAGTTTTTAGACAATCGATATTTAATCTGCAATTTTTGATGTTTATTTTGTTATGTATCTAAGAAAGTAATCAGTAGGGCTTGCAATCTCGGGATCCCGAAATCCCGGGATCCCGTTAAAATTCAGTCCCGAAAAACCCCGGAATTGGGCACTTAAGTCCCGAAATAAATAAATTATAAAATATGTTAAAAAACGAATTACCTAAATTAACGCTTAAAGCATCATCGCAGTATTTTTCCTAAAAATAATGTTTAACGTGTGATTTGGCAACCCTGGAAGATTAATTTAAGTACTAGATAGTACTAGTACTAGTAAAAGAATTCAAATTATTCTTACTTCTCATACTTTTGTGTCCTCAGTATAAACTTTGTTTTGTTTTTATTTTAAAATTACAGTAATATAAATAAAAATAATTTACCTTTATTAGTGCTACGATTTTTCGGGATCAATCCCGGGGTCCCGGGATTTTGTTTCTTCGATTCCGAAAATCCCGGGATCCAAATATATTTACGTCCGGGATAGCAAGCTCTAGTAATCAGCTACACTGAAAAAATCGTTTGGACTTTTTTTCACACAAAATTGTTGCAAAGTCTTTGTAGAGCAATTTACTCTAATTGGATTATTAGTAACAACAGTTTTTATACATTTTCATACAATTGTAGCAAATTTTGCTACAAATTGGTCTTGGACGTTTTTGAGAACAAATTGTTGGAAAAATTTACACAATTGTAGTGAAATGTCCCACAATGTCCTTTCAGTGTAACATCCCTGTTTTGTTGGTTTTTTTAACATTGTTGCTGCTTAGTTATTTGCTATAAAAAAACAATAACTTTCCGGGGTTGATACACAAAAAAAAATAAAACTCATTAAAGAAGTCAAAATGTTATTGTCTACTTTTCCCTTCAAAACTTAACATGCAAAACATCGATATGTTTATCGAATTTTTGGTTTGATAAAATATATATGCCATTTTATGTGTCTACCCCTATCGTCATTGGCATTGTTTTTTTTTATAGAAAATAACTGAGTAACAATTTTAAAAGAATGAAATAGCAGTATTGTTAATTATTAGTAGCTAACATTAGGGACCATAATGATTCTTTTTATTTATTGTAGATATATTCATACGGTTACTGAAAAACCAACCATGGGATAATATTGAGGGGTGTCTCACTTGCTTTTTGAGCATACACGTCTAGCCAAAGGTAGCGTAATGTAAAGTACTTCCACGTACTGCCCCAGTAATGCCAGATACTTCCAAGTACTGCGTCGGTAATGCCAGGTACTCCCAAGTACTGCGTCTGTAATGCCATGTAGTTCCATGTACTGCCAAGTACTTCCATGGAATGCCAACTATTTTCGAATTAAATTTTTGCTTCCAAAACATTACATTATGGAAAGATACATGAAACAGGATGACAGTTATTAAAGACTTCCAAGAGAATGCCATGAAATTCCATAGTAATGCCATGTACTGCCCTAGTAATGACATGTACTTCCAAGTATTGCCTCGGTAATGCCAAGTACTTCCATGTACTGACACGGACTTCCATTGTAATGCCAACCTAATGTACATGTATTGCCAGAAGTGAGACACCCCTTGGATAATATCATATAGTGGAAGAAAATGTACGAACGAATTGCTGGGAAAATATTTGAGATGAGTATATCCAACTTTAGATTATTTCGGCACGTATTTTTTAACTTCCAAATGATAAGCACTTTGAGACACTTAGCGGAAATGATTTAAATTTTCGATTAGCATCTGCTTATCGACTACACACAAAAAAAAGTAGTATCCTATTGAACCTAATAGTTTAAAACTAAAACTATCATAGGCATGAATAGGAGCAAATATAAGGTATAATTAAACGGAAAATATCTCAAGTATCAAAATATATCCTTCCAGTAAAACTAGATATTTTTCGTTTGACTTTAGTGTAGTTGTAGAATCATACCAATGAATGATTAACATATTAATATTGTAGTTTTGAAATTAATATAAGTTAAAATTGGTTTGATTAAATGTATTTTAAAAAAGAATAAACTTTGTTTTCGTTTTATGAATAAGCTATTATCAAGTTGCGTATGCGATGTTGCGTTTGACTACATATTTTATTTAAGTTGACTAGAAGCATATTCAATGCAAACATTGAACTATATCTCTTTGGGACTAACCTACCTTCACAGCAATCCTAGGCAAATTAGTTTATTATCACCTTGAGACTATGTATTTTTCAGATTGATTAAGAATTATAGATAATTTAAATATAGGTTTCAAGGGCCATATTCAGGTCAGCTAGGATAATATCACTGCTATCAAGATTATTGGACATGTCATGTTTAATACCGGTTTTATATTGATCTATTTTTTTCGCATATCTATATGAAGTTCAGGATTACACCAAACCGATTAAATTTTATTTAGGTTCGGTGACAAATTTGGAGATTTTATGTGGAGTTCTGGTCCTGAAATTCGTAAAAAATACATGAAAACATACGCGAATGTAAAAATGAGTTGTATTCTTTTTTGACGTGTCCAATACTCTTGACAGTGGTGATATTATCGTATCTTACCTGAATTTGGCTAAAAATTAAATTAAATTTAGATGTGCAAATTTTTATACATTTACAGACTCTAGCTGCTGATTCGAGCAATGTGCAGGGTTTAATAAATAATACAAATTTCACAGATTTTTTCTTTATTTTTATCGAAACTGGTAACAACAAAGTAACGTAGGTATACATAATTAGCTAATGCTTACGTAAAATTCATCTTGCACTCTATAAATCATCATTGGAAATGTGACACATAGTTTCCCTGTATCAATGGAAATTAAATTATTATTGTCTCTTTCTACATGGTATTTATTGGCTGTATTTACCAGTGATGTGAGTCGGTCATGTGACCCCGTCATTTTGTGCGGTCATGACCGCCACGTCACATTAATAAATGACCATCAGGTCATTTAACCTAACCTTAAATTTCATGTTTCGACGCAGGAGTAAAAATCAAGCAAGAAAAAGTCACGAGCGTCATAGAAATGAAGACATCACGCGTGCTCTGTCGCGTTTTAGAATATTCTTGTAACTAGCGATAGCGATAACTCGTCCACAAGTGACGAATATGAATCATTAAATATGACGAAGCGAGACAAAAACGAAATAAGTGACGAAATTGCACACGACGCCGAAGAACATGATGCAACTTAAGAACATGCTTTTCTTTTTTAAATTTTATAAAATGTTCTTTGTTAATTACAAAGTATTTTTTAAACTTTTAATTTTATTACTAATTTAAAATTAAGGGTATTTTTTCATAAATGACCTATATGACCGTCATATGACCGTCACATGACGGTCATTTGTCACGGATGATAAATGACCGTCATTTCACATCATTGGTATTTATTTACCCTTCACAATTAAGTAATTCGAAGTTAAAAACAATTTTATTTTTATGTTTCCGTGTTATGAGGCAGGTTATGTTTGTAGTAGAAATACTAAATTACTACTTGCTACAGTTGCTACCTACTCGTCCTAATCGTTTTAAACTTTGTTTCTTAATAATAATAATAATTACAATAACAATAATAATATATCATAAAATATAATCCCATGTTTATTTATTTAATATGATAATTAAAATAAAACATACCTATATGTACTTACCCGAGAAAGATGTAATTACTTCTTCCGAACAATTCCATAATCTTAATAAGTCTTCCATAATATATACCCGAACCCCATTCTGCGCAAACAGAAACAGAAAGATAACCTGTAACCACCACCCATCAACAAGTCCAGATGCTAAATGATATGCATTTCGGTCTTTTCGCTGCAGAAAAGAGGTCACGTAATACGGCTAGTATCAAAACAATACCAGGGTTGTTGATTTAAGCTCAAGTTATGTATAAGGAACCGTTTTTATGCTCGACGGGAAAATAAAAATAATTTTTATTTTTAAACGCATCATATTGTATATCAATTTGACCATATACTTATATTTAAAATCAAAATCAGTAAGTTTCATTGCGGTGCTATAGTAAATTATATATAAAAATAATTTTGACGAACTTGATGATAGTATCTAAAACTACTAGTAGGTTAGTAATAAATATATTGTAGGCATAAAATAAAGCAAATTGGTTTCAGAATAGAGCTATTTTTTTGAGAAAAATTATAACCTTATTTTGAGAATAGTTTTTTTTGTGTGTAGTTATAACGTTTTGGGAAGAGCACTCGGCGTTTTTAAATAACTACCATCGTTTTACAGAACAAGGAAATAGATGGTTTGGTTCTTAATTAAATTTACAGCAATTGAGTCTTAGAAATTGGCCATTTTTTTATTGTCAAAAAAGGAATCATATTTCAACAATAGATAAAATGCCGAATCTGTGTCAGATTCAGAAAACACAAAGTGTTTTTTTTAACATTTGGCACAGCTCAGGTTTGCTCAACTCATCGAGAATCCAAGCTTAACGATAAGCAGGTGCTTATCATCATTTACGCTAAGAGTCTCAACTCAACTACCCTCACAGTTAATTAGTTTCTATTTTACCATCACTCTTGTGGTATATTGGCTTTTGGCAAGTTATTTTTATTACAAATTAAGAAATTAAATGTATTAAGAAGGTTAAAAAGAGGCAAAAATTCTTAACAATTAAGTTGGTTACATTTTAGTAACAGTCTCTGCATAAATATTTTAATGAAAAATTAATTGTTAAAAACATGACTTAATCGGGACATAATTTTGAGATAGCTCAATGAAAGCACAAGTTTAAACTTAATGACAAATTATTAAATTTTTTTTTAGCAATAAAGATTCTTATCAACGCGACGCAAAGCCAAATTATTGATACAGAAGTTTATATTTGAAAAATATTGCAAATTTTACATAACGTGATAAAAATAGAACCTTTCAGCCAAACCCTAAATTTTAGACTATTTTATTATATTATAATACAATTTCAATAAATAATGCAATGTCTAACATGTCTTTTATTATTAATGTGTATTCCTAATTCTTAAAGTATCTTAGAGTTGGTATTTAGTTAGTGAAATAAAACAGTAATAATTATGTATTATTTTATTCATCACCAGTTAAAAAATTTACAAGCACACTGATTTTAACCAAATATAAAATTGCTTATTCCTTTAAGGCCTGGTTTACCAGTAATCTGTTAAGAAGCAGTTAGAAAAAATAAATCCGTTTGTACGAGGAATAAACTGCTGTTTTTTCTGTTTGGATATGCCTACTGTCCAAGATATCGCCAGAGTTTAGTCCAGGCGAATATGTTTTCTAAACCGTTTAAATAAATAATAAATTCGTTATTTGTACAAAATATTGTTTAAATTTATTGCAAATTGTGTATTTAAATTAGCTTACACCTTTTTTCAGGCCTTTTGAACTTGCAAGAAAAACTAAACAAATACAATAATCGAAAAATATAATTCATTTAATATATGCGCCCGGACTTATCTCAGTTGGCGATTTTTTGCTCGGATATGCAAGTTATTTTATAGTAATTGCTAAGAACATGACTTAAGGTACAAATTCACGATGATAAATTTTTCTGAGATTTTTGTGCCATGATTTTTTTATCATACATGATACATATAACAAAAAAATCATGAGACAATATCGGGAAAATATGTCATCGGGGATATGTATCGTTATAGTCTACGAGGATTATAACTAAACACTTGTAATGTGACAGCCAATATGTTAATGTCATTGCCAAAGGTGGGTAAATGTTAATTAAATGTATTACTTGATTCAATAGTTTGCGAAACCGCCTGTGAGTAACTATACTATTAATATAAAAGCTCATTAAAACTAATAGATTTTATTTATATGCCTAAATATTTTAACATCACACAAATTTAATGACTGTACTAGGTAAGTACTAATTGAGCATAATATATAACCATTAGGCAGTAACAGTTGGTGAAATTTCAAAGTTGTATATCTCTGTTTCTATTTACTTACAGGAAAAATTTAGGGGTTTTAATAGTGAGCCCACTGGAAATGTTTTAATAAAGAAAAAAAGCATTTTGTAATTTGCGAAAAAAAGTTGAATTTTTGCTCAGCGTCCACTAGGAAAAAATGAACCCGTTTAGGTATTTTATTTATTAGTTTTTCTAAACAAATTTTACATCATTTTGTTGAGCATTTATAAATTTTAAGAGAAATAAATGTGTAGTAGAAAGTTATAGTCATTTGATTTTTTAAAAATTATATTTTAGGTTTAAAAAAATTCAAATTACTATAACTTTCTACTAACACGTTTCTCTCTTAAAATTGAAAAATTATTGACAAAATTATGTAAAATTTGTTTAGAAAAACTAATGAATAAAATACCTAAACTTGTTTATTTTTTTCCCAGTCGAAGCTGAGCAAAAATTTCAACTTTTTTTTCGCAAATTACAAAATGTTTTTTTTTTCTTTATGAAAACATTCTCAGTATGCTCACTATTAAAACCCCTAAATTTGGTACGGGTCCTGTAAGTATGAACAGAGATATACAACTTTGAAATTTCACCAACCACCATTGCCATTAAGTCCAGTCTCACTTGTACGTTTTTGTTTTGTAAATACAACTGTACCTAATCTAAGGCAGTCTAAAAAAACTCCGACGTAGCAGGAAAGTTAGAAAAGGCAGAAGTGACAGTGTCATAAAGTTGGAAAACTTCGCATTTTCCCAAATAGCCTGTATCATTGTTACCTCTGAGCGCTTAAAGTCTTGGCCTCTGCTGGTGTTACTGACTTTTCATCGAGAAGAGTTCTATTAAAGAAAAGAAAATGTTAAATCTTCGTTTTCCAATAATTTACATGAAATAAATAATACCCAAAAAACTATACATATATAATATTAAAATATTAGATTTATTGTTTTGTTCTCAATATTTTCCTATCTTGATTAATAAATAAAAATACAATAATAATTATGGATTCGGCCATACACAAATTTATTTTTTCATTGATATACTGTTTTAAGAAGTTAAAATTAGATTAAAATTTAGGAAAAACTTGGGCTAAAAACATAATTGAAAATGAATTTTCAAATTTTAAAAACCACTTCAAATACAAAAGAGAAAAGTTTAAAACTAGATAGCTTTTGTTAAAAGTAAGAGATTTTGTGCCTTGTTTTTTAAGCAAACCTTCCTAATTGGAATGGAGTACATACAGAATTTTTACCTTAGACTTCAGAATTTTTTTTTATCTTCTATCTTTAGAAAATGTACTTCAGCTAATTATTTATTTTACTATTAGAAAAGGTGCATTTAAGACAGAAATATAAGTATGTATGATTTTGTCCTTCAAATCAAATTTTCAGTTCATGTTATTTATTGGCCTTTACAAATTTACAATACAAAGTACAAGCAGCGGAAAGAATATAAATATTAAACTACAGTTCTGCAGATTGTTGGATAAAACTTCAGAGAATGGTTTTATGGGCGCTAAACAGAAATATTGTATAATTTTTTGTTAGATAAAGTCCTAGTGTTAGTCTTAAATTTGAGTCCATTTATATTGTAAAGCACACCAGTGGTATCTATATGTAGCCAAAACTTTTAACTTTACTTTCTACTTCCAATTTTGAAGGGAACATCATATTTTAAGTGAGATGAGAGGGTGTAGGTATACAGTCTATACTTAAGTTCTATACATATGGAAAACTTTTGTATTGTTAATTTTATGAAAGAAAGTTACTCTTTATAAGAAGTTCAGCTTACTAAAAAAAAATAGTATTAGACTATTTAAACTTGAAATAGCATGTACAGAGTGTCAGAAAATGGAAAAATTTATAATTGACGCAAGAGGAAAGTGCCCTTAATTTTTATTTTAGAGCAAAATGAAATTAAAAAATGTTACTTAGAATTAAAAATTATATCTAAGCCTAAATCCACTGCTTTCTACAGAAAAATAATATTAACAATTTAAATACCTATGTAAATTCTTTTTTAAGTAACTAAAAAATACATGTAAATATGCAACTCAAGTTAATAATCATAATGAAATTTTGCTGGTATCTAGGTGGCAAGACATTGGTGGTGCCATTAAGAATTAACATATTTAAAATTTTAAAATTATTTTTAAATAGAAAGCAATGGACTTTAACTTTGTTATTTTTAATTCTAACATTTTCTTATTTCATTTTGCTCCCCAAAAAAAATTAAGGGTAATTCTTTCTTGGGTCAATTATAAATTTTTCTATTTTCTGACCACTTTGTACAGGGTCTTCCAACGAGGACTGAACAGGGGCTCGTTTTTGAGCTTCCTTGTATTTAAAGAAAAATCTAAAATAGCCAATCGATGTACTTTTTCCTGCAGAATTCAAAAATGAAACCAAAAATTTATTTGAACCAGAAACAAAAGAGTTACGCTATGGATAAGGTGTTTTTTAAATGGAACATAGCTTTTTTTATACGATTTTCGGAACGAGTGATTTTTTTATGTCCGTTCTGATTAAAATATTTAATATTGTGACAGCTATTTTTATTAAATTTTAATGTTTTATCCAGTATAATTTAACTTCTACCTGTTTGAAACATACACTAGGTAATAAAGGTAAAATCACCTTGAAATCCTTCAAAGTCAAAAAATTTGACAAATTTACTATAATATTGCCAAAATGAAATATTCATTAGATGAGAGATTGCAATAAATCTTCTCCTTGCTTCTCTTGCATTTTCTTGGCATTTGTAGAACAAGATGACAATCTGCAATCTCTCATCTAATGAATATTTCATTTCGGCAATATTATAGTAAATTTGTCAAATTTTTTGACTTTGAAGGATTTGAAGGTGATTTTACCTTTATTACCTAGTGTATGTTTCAAACAGGTTGAAGTTAAATTATACTGGATAAAACATTAAAATTTAATAAAAATAGCTGTCACAATATTAAATATTTTAATCAGAACGGACATAAAAAAAATCACTCGTTCCGAAAATCGTATAAAAAAAGCTGTGTTCCATTTAAAAAACACCTTATCCATAGCGTAACTCTTTTGTTTCTGGTTCAAATAAATTTTTGGTTTCATTTTTGAATTCTGCAGGAAAAAGTACATCGATTGGCTATTTTAGATTTTTCTTTAAATACAAGGAAGCTCAAAAATGAGCCCCTGTTCAGTCCTCGTTGGAAGACCCTGTACATATTATTTCAAGTTTTAATAGTCTAATATTATTTTTTCAGGAAGCAGAACTTTTAATACAGAGTAACTTTTGTTCGTAAAATTAATAATAAAAAAGTTTCCCAAATGTAGAGAACTTAAGTAGACACTGTATATGTGCGGCACTGAGTCACCACAAATGTACACCTTTCTGCATGTCATGACTATTAATTTAATTGCTGTAGTGTTTTAAACCACTTTTATTTGTCATATTTGCTTTTTAATCAATATACTGCATCCTAAAAATAATATTATTTTTAAACACTTGCCACTTGGAACAACATCCCAAATTTTCTTTCATGATCTACAAAATTGTTCGCAAGAGAAAACACTCAACAAATCAAAGTATCCCTCTGTACTGAAGTGAATCGAATAAAATTTGCGGCGTTTATGCTGTTGGCCCAGGAGCACCTCCCGCTTATGCAAGGCTTCAGCTCTGCCATCTTATATGAAAAAATAAGAATATTTCATACATCCGCAATGGATTTTTGATTTACTTTTTTTCTAGTCACAAAAGTCTTAGTCACATCCACTTTTCAGACCCCTGGACTGGTGTTAGTATAAAAGTCTTTCAAAAAATACCTACCACTAAAAGCAATGTTAACTTTTTTAATTTCTAGTTTCAATGATACGTTTGTTAAAACTAGTTAATTTACCTTTCCCCTAATGCCATTTATTTAATACAATATATTGAACGGAGATTTAAGTAAAACAAAAAAAAATCATTTGGTTAAATTTTCTGATTAACTATTTTCAAAATTTTATTTAGGTGCATTTTTTCTTAAATTAGGGTTACATGCACCTTGCATATCTACAGTAAACAAAATAAATTTTGCTAAATATAA
Organism: Philopedon plagiatum; assembly: GCA_963971165.1. Lineage (NCBI taxonomy): Eukaryota > Metazoa > Arthropoda > Insecta > Coleoptera > Curculionidae > Philopedon > Philopedon plagiatum. The sequence continues at coordinate 69,375,001 of OZ020193.1, forward strand.
TTTTTTTGGAAATTTCTTATCGAAGTACTTTTATCACAACCTGTGTGGAATATGAACGCTTTTTTATGACGATCCATAAATAGTAACTTTTAATAAAAAGAAAATGAAAATTTGACCACCTGAGTAAAAACTATAAAGTAAAATATAACTTTAAGTAAAGTGTTTTTCTATTCTAATAAATAGTAAAAATGTTACCTTATACATTCAAACTCTGATTTTGACCATGGTGCATAACTGGAAAGTGAAGCTCCCTTTCTTCTTATTCCATATACTGAACATCAGTTGAAGATACCTCTTTCATGTCCATAAACAGATAAAGAAAGCACAGGAACAAAAACTAAAATGATTAATAATAGATATCATTTATCAATGTAATGCAATGTAACATAATTGCTGCTATATGCTTGCATTTTACCCTAAGCCAGCCTTACAGGAACTTCTCATATTGCTAACTTCTAGTTGATCCTGGGAAATTTGAAAAGCCAGTAATTTCATGAGGTTGAGTTGAGAGATGTTTGAAGACATACACATAAGTAATTTTAATGAACGAACCTAAAACAAAAATTTCAAAAGTTACAAAATGTGTATCAGTAGGTACTTGAATAACATGGAAAAAATGTGAAAATATGTCATTAACACATTGATATTTTGTCCCTACAAAGTATGTTACTAGCAAGCCCAAATGCTTTAGGTTTCTCATCTTTATTCCTACAAAATGTTGGCAAGCCTAAATGTTTCAAATAATACTACATACTACCTATGAATTTCCTAAGATAATTGATTTAAAAGTCATTCCATGATCTATTTTAAGATAGAGACTTCTGATAGAAAAGTAAGTACTTAAATAAAGGTTATTATTTACTTTACAGACATTAGATGTAAATATAACGTAATCATCCCTCGAGTCAACTTTTTGTTAAATGTTATTAGTTTTGTATAATTGAAAATTTTTAAGTTTATAATCCCTTGATTATAAATATACTGATTTTAGTTAACAATTTTTTGTTTCCTGATATTCCCAAGAGTAAACTACTCAAAGATTATCTTGCCTTGCATAATGTACAAATCTGTGTAATGACTGTAAACAAAACTCATTTTAAATTCCGCTTTATGTTATGACTAGTATTAATATTTCTTTATATAGAATTACTTACCGTTTTTTTCTAAAATCCCATGTACCTATTTATGTGTTTGGCGTTTAAAAGTTTTTCCCTTCAATCACAGTCCTAAAGGCAGGGGGTTCCTCAAGAAATTTAAAAAGAGTCAAAAGGGTTGAAAACATGTAGCTACAATGTCGAAACTCACAAAAACTTTTAAAAAACAATAGGATTTTCACTAATAAATACTAATAATCACCAACTACGAGTAAAAACCGCACAGTTGTCAGTATCCTAAAAGTAAGGTTAGCTTTAGTTTGACAATCGTCAGAAGTCCGAATTACCGCACAGGTTCCTGTAATTTTTCATCTAGATTGCCATGTTTGGCCGTTAAAAATCAGCTGATCGAGGAGGTGACAACGCTGACTCTCTTAATTTGAATCGCCAATAAATAACTGTTACTTAGTGTATAGTGTATAAGATGATTATACCGATTTTTTTAGTTTCACGTTAAATACTCGATGGAACTGGGGACCTCCACACAAGCCCAGCGTGATGTTAACGGAACTGAAGAAATCTAATTAAACCTTCACCCGATTGTTGCTTTTACCCTGCGTTAACATTGCGTCAACATGTGAGCCATGTTGTTATGAGAAGACTGTTAGATTCCTGTATTTTAATTACACTAAAATCGAGATAGATGGCGACACCCGTAATGTTTCTATATTTAATGTTGGATAGTTTGACTATTAAATAGTAGGGTTGGTAGTAATGATTTGTAATAGAATAGTTGGCTCTGTGGTTGTGAAGATTAGTTTTTGTTTCGGAAAAATAATAATGTAGTAGTAGAAATTAAGAAGTGAAGAAAATAGATTGAAAAGTTCAAGGAGTTTCCCGAGTTTTATTTCATACAACATCAGGTTATGGGCCCAGATATGGGAAAAGTTATGGAAAGCAGTGAAGCATAATCCGAAGAGTGTAGGTAAAGAAATAAGAAGATTGCCGGTCAAGGTATTTAGATAGAGATACCAAAATAAGTCATATTGTAAATTAGAGTGAAATTGAATAAGAAGGAACTGTCAAAAATATTATTTGATAATATAATGGAGAAGAAACTACTAGGTATAGAACCATTAAATGGGAATAATTATCACACATGGAAATTTAGGATTGAGTTGAAATTAGCAGAACATGAAGTATTAACTTATGTACAAAATGAGGTGTCCGTTCAAGAAGATGCGGCTAAGAAGAAGGGTAATAAAGGCTAAATCTCTCTTAGTGCAATGCATAGAAGATTCAGAAATAGAGAGTTTGAGAGAATGTAAGACTGCTTACCAAATGTGGAAAGTACTGAAAGATAAATATGAAAAGAAAGGATTACCAGGGCAGCTTTATTTAAAAAGAAAATTGTTGGAGATGAAACTTAAAGAAAGAATGTCCAGTCAAGTTTATAGGAGAATTTGAAAGCATAGTAAGGCAACTAAAATCAGCAAATGTAGAAATGAAAGACAAGGACTTAGTGTGTAATTTTCTATTAAGCTTACCAAGTTCATATGATACCTTTATAACTGTCATAGAAAATTTGACAGATGTAACCTATGAAATCGTAAAAAATAAATTCCTGGCAGAAAATGAAAAACGAGAAATAAATTTAAAAGGTATAAAAGATGATAAAAATGCTACTCCAACAGCCTTTATGTTACATGGTAGTTGTTTTAAATGTGGAAAAGTGGGTCACTACATAAGGGATTGCCCAGAAAAAGAAGGTCAAGGAAGTCGAGAAGCATTTCAAGGAGGATATGGAAATGGCAACTACAAAGGTTCATCTCAAGGATATGGAAATGGCAACTACAGAGGTTCATTTCAAGGAGGAAATGGAAGTGGCAGATACAGAGGTTCATTCCAAGGAAGCCAAGGTGGATCATCCAGAGGTCACCGAGGGGGTTTCATCAGAGGTAATAGAGGTTTTAGAGGACAGAACAGAGGATACCAAGGTAGGGGTAGATTTCATAATTTTTATCGTAGTAATCATGTTGAAAATGTTCAATCTGCTACTCAGTATTTACAAAATAACAGTTTATATAGTGAAAATATTTCAAATGATTGCAACAGCGATAAAAATATATGTTTTATGAATGAAAGAAATGTTCAAGAAACTAGTAAGCAAACAGATTATAATGATTTAAAATTTTATGTAGATTCAGGATGCACAGATCACATGGTCAATAAGAAAGAATATTTTTCAAATTTACTTATGCTAGAAAATCCGATTAAAATTGCAGTAGCTAAAGATTCAAGTTTCTTGTTGGCTGTGGGGGTCGGAAATATTGAAGTATACAGTAATGTTTATAATAAAAGGATAAAGTGTACAATTAAAAACGTTTTCTATATACCGAATTTAAGAAAAAAACTACTTTCTGTCAAAAAATTGGAAATGTCAAATGTCAAAGTTTTATTTGAAAAAGGTCAAGTTAAGTTAATAGATAATGAGAATGAAATTATAGGAATAGGCCAAGGAGGTAATTTGTATGAAATTTTGTTTAAGTTCTCTTCACCTGAATGCCACAATGTTGAAAATTATGATAGTGAATATATGAGGTACACGTATTTCTTTTGGCACACGGTCTAGTACACGTATTTTTTTTGGCACACGGTCTAGATGGGGAGTACGTTTCGAAAGGAATTATTAGGTTAGGTTAGGTTATTGATAGTTTATTAGGTTATGTCGCAAGAAGGGAATAATTATTGATAGTTATGAAATATAGGTAGTTATTATAGTTGAGAAAAGCGGTACAGCTTAAATAGTGGTGAAAAGCAAGCGGTAAAGCTTAAATAGTGGTGAAAAGCGGTAAAGCTTAGATATTTTGAAAAGCGGTAAAGCTTAAATAGTTGTGAAAAGCGGTAAAGCTTAAATATTGAGAAAAGCGGTAAAGCTTAGATATTTTGAAAAGCGGTAAAGCTTAAATAGTTGTGAAAAGCGGTAAAGCTTAAATATTGAGAAAAGCGGTAAAGCTTAAATATTGTGAAAAGCGGTAAATAGTTAAATATTGTGAAAAGCGGTAAATAATTAAATATTGAGAAAAGCGGTAAAGCTTAGATATTGTGAAAAGCGGTAAAGCTGAAATATTGCAAAAAGTGGTAAAGTTTAAATATGGTGAAAAGCGGTAAAGTTTAAATATTATGAAAAGCGGTGAAGCTTAAATAAGGAGTAGAGGAAAAACAAAAGATTATTTTTTAGGTTTAGGTTAGTTCAGGTGAATGATGAAATAGAAACAGGTGAGAATGAAAAAGAAAATATATAGGTAAAAAGTATGAAAGTAAATATTTAAATAAAAATAGGGAAAAAGTAAGACTTGGAGAAAATAAACGAAGTAGGTATTAAAACTCCAGTTAAATATGAAGATTTTGAGCTTTATATGACGTTGAATGCGATGACTTTTGTGGAAGATATTATAAATAAAAATTTAATGAAATAAAAAATAGGTCGGAATGTAAGTTATGGTTAAATCCCGTAGATAGGGAACTAAATTCAATTTATGAAAATAAAACTCTGAGAAACTGTAGAAATGCCTAAAGATGATAAAAAGCTAAATTCAGTTTATGAAAATAAAACTTGGGAAACGGTAAAAATGCCTAAAATTGATAAAATAATTGACACGAAATGGGTTTTCTCTTACAAAAATTTGGAAGAAATAGAAAATGATAGGTATAAAGCCAGACTGGTGATTAGAGTTTTTTTTTTACAAGATAAAAATGTAGATAGTAAGTGTTGGAATGATAAAATAAATTCGTATCTATTGGCTATAGGTTTTGAAAGATCTGACAGTGACTATTGTTTATATTATATGAATGAATCCTCTAATGTGGCTTATTTGTTAATCTACGTGGACGACATTATTATCTCTGGTCCAGATATAAATTTAATAAACAAAATAAAATTAAAGTTAATGAAAAATTTTAAAATGGTAGACAAAGGTGAATTAAAAAATTTTCTGGGATTAGAAATAGGTTATGACAGAGATAAAGGAATTTTAAAAGTAAGCCAAGAAAGGTACATAAAAATTTGTTAAAACGATTTAAAATGGAAGAATGTAAAATTTCAGCTATTCCTATTGAGCAAAAGTTAAGTATTAACATTTGCAAAAATCCTAATGAATTAACAAAGAAGCCATATCGGGAATTGGTAGGATGTCTTATGTACCTTATGTTAGGTACTAGGCCCGATATTTGCTATGCGTTAAACTATTTTAGTAGATTTCAGGACAAAGCCTCTGATACAACGTGGAATTATTTAAAAGTAGTACTGAGATATTTGAAGGGTACACAACAGTTAGGGTTAGAATTCAAAAGAGAAAATAAAAATTTAAATTTATCTTGCTTTGTTGACGCGGATTGGGCCGGAGATGTTCATGATCGTAAATCTGTATCTGGGTTTGTATTTAAATTATTTAATAATACTTTAATGTGGGCAACACGAAAACAGCAATGTGTTTCTTTGTCTAGCACAGAGGCAGAGTTAGTAGCACTTTGTAGTGCTGTATCAGAGGGTCTTTGGCTGATGAAACTTGTTAAACACTTTAAATTAAATGTTGAACCAATGTTGATATATGAAGATAATCAAGGGTGTATGGCTATTTTAAACAATCCTGCTAACAACCGTAGAGTCAAACATATTGATCTAAAATATAATTTTGTTTCAGAACACATAAAAAATAATGTTTTTAAACTACAATATATCTCTACTAAGGAGCAGTTGGCAGACTTGTTTACAAAGGGCCTGAGAGTTGTTTTGTTCAATAAATTTAGATGTCTTTTAGGGATTAAGGTTTTGAACGATTTTAGTGAGGGGGGGTGTTAGATTCCTGTATTTTAATTACACTAAAATCGAGATAGATGGCGACACCCGTAATGTTTCTATATTTAATGTTGGATAGTTTGACTATTAAATAGTAGGGTTGGTAGTAATGATTTGTAATAGAATAGTTGCCTCTGTGGTTGTGAAGATTAGTTTTTGTTTCGGAAAAATAATAATGTAGTAGTAGAAATTAAGAAGTGAAATAGATTGAAAAGTTCAAGGAGTTTCCCGAGTTTTATTTCATACAACATCAAAGACTTGATAAACATTTCCTTATGATTTATATTGATTAAATGAAGAAATTAGTAAAAATAGGACATTGTTGTTTTACTTTTAAATACAATACAATTTTGTATTACTTTTAAAGGTTAATTATTGATGTTTTGGTATCTTATGCTTTCTTGTATTTAAATATTTGTTTTAGCGAATAGCCGCTATTGATATTGTTTTATATTTTCTGTGAAAATTCTTTTATAATAAAATATTTTTTAACATTATACAACAAAGTTATAAAATGTCAGAACATTAATTAATTTGGCCTTTAACTGATCATATGGAGGCTTTTCTTCCGCACTCCACTTCCTCCATTAATACTTTGGACCCTACTACGGAGGGCGCCACCATTGAAACAACGTCACAACTGTTGCGACCAATTAGCACGCTCTTAAACTCTTAACGTTTCTTACCTGTTGTTCTGTGGTGTCTGTAGATATGGATGGTCGCAGGAGAACCGTTTTTCGTTTGTTTCTGGTTTATAATTTGATTAAGAATGAACCACTGCTTTAATGAAGATATAAAACATGGATTCAACACTAAAGGACGCAACCAAAGAAGCTGGGAATATCAATTGCAACAGAAAAAAGTTATCAGCACTTCTCGTTGTCAAAGAGGAGGAAATCGAAAGTCGTCTTGTATCAGAAGTAAAAAAGGAGCCCAAAGATTTGTTGGAGGCTGCTATTATGGAAAATAGTAGTACAAGTATCCCAATGATCAAAACAGAGCCAGAGTCGATTAGCTATAAAACTGAACAAGTTCCAAGCGATGCACAGGAAAGGGTTCATGATATTAAGAAAAATGAAGAATGCCTTGTGGACGTTCCAGATATGATTTCAGGAACCAGTTTATGGGGGTAAGTTGTTTATTTTCTGTTGAAATCGTCAAAAAATCCATACCCTACTGAAGTTATAGGGTTTTTACAATTTTTATATAGGCTACCTTATTTGTTTGTTTAGAGGTTTTAAATTTATGATTCTGAAAAACTACTTATACTTGTTCATTGTTAATTTAATAATAACTTGTAGGTAAAAATACTAAAGTGTTTATTAAAAAGGGTACCTTATTGTTTGAATTAATGGAAACACTGCATTTTTTGATGAAATTTTGCATAGACTCTAATTTTGGATTGTAGAACACGAATCTGAAATCAGTTTTGGGCGGTAACCTAGTATGGTGTTTCAAAAAAAAATGCTTCTTGGTTAGATTTTTCTATGGATTTCTTTAAATTTCCACAGTTTCATTTAAACACACGAGTTATACTGAGAGTTATACCTAACACTATTATTCTGAAACATTTAAGCAAATTTATATAAAAAAAATATTAAAAAAAACAAATAAAACATTAACGGCCAGGTTATCCAATGCTAGACCAGTATAATTTGATAACCAAAAGTTTTAAACTGACAAATGTAGGAATAGGACAACCATTTTATACTATGAATTTGTTTCTGAGCTTTTTCACAGATTTATAAAGAAAAGGGAAATTTTAGTACGTGCTTTCAGCAATAACAGAACTAAATTTAATTCTAGCAATACGTTTCAAGATGAAAATAATTTAGAAACATAGCAAATCGCTGAAATATTAGAATAAGTCATACATATTTAATGAGGACAGTGACAGAGGACAAAACCTGTCAAAACCTAATTGATCAACTAGAAGATCTTAATTTAAACCAGTTCTAAATCTTAAACCTTCTTACTTAGTAAATCTGAATGTACTTAAGTAATTTTTTTTTCAAAAAAATTAACTGACCACTAAATAAAAAGCACTAAAAAGTATGAAAACATATTTTTTCGTTTTTATAACTGTGATTAATGGTAAACTTTTTGTTTAAAGTTAGGTAAGTTGTACACTGAAGTTCTGAACTTTGAAGTCGGCGCAATTTTTATGTATAGTAGGAATCCTTAATGGTAATAGGTACATTAATAAATTATTGTTAATAAAAGTCATATTTTTAGTTATTTATTACTAAGCCTAATGGTCAGCCTAACTGCGTTTGACTTTTAGTGATTTGTACACAAAAGTTCTGAACTTTAAAGTAAGCGCAACTTCTTATTAATTGTTTGTGAATTATCATTACGGATCCTTAAACTGTGAAATTGCGCCAACTTCAAAGTTAAGAACTTCGGTGTACAAGTGACCTAACTTTGAACAAAATTAAGTTTACCATTAACCACAGTTATAAATATGTAAAAATATTTCCTACTTTTTAGCGCTTTTTACTTTGTGAAGTCGGTTCATTTTTTTGGAAAAAAAAATTCTTTCTTTTTATAGACCGCCTATTCTCCCTTTCCCTTCATCTTACCCCGCCCCCTCTTTTAATTTGTAATGTCCATGTAATATTGAATTGACTCCACAAAAAAATGTACATGTGTTGCGAAAATACGGTAATTCGACGCAGTGCGACCGAATTCTAAGTAATTCGCCGGTTATTCGGTATATTTTATGCTTTGGCAGCTTTGCAACATGGCGCTTGCGAAAAATTTCAATCCGTCGCTATCGCCAACATTTTTCTTAGGGGAAAAAATAAAGTCACCAAGCTATACGTTACTCATCACTAAGCTATTTTAAAAACAGAGGTGGTATGGGAAGTCAATGTTCTATTTTTTAAGAGGCCCGTGCTTGAAACCTGTCTCAAAAATGATTGTATAAAAAATGAATGGCTTGTTGGTATTGATGTAAATGTAAAAAAACGTTAATTTTTTTTTTTCAAAAACCGTGTTTTTTTGTGAAAAAAAAACATACTTAGAGCTTGTTTAATAAAATATTTGTTTTTTGTTTTTTTTTCTTTCAAAATAGCATTTTTTTTCACAAACTGACAAATATGCAAGGTTTTAGAGGAAAATAATTAAAAATCCATATGCGATTACATTGGTAACGACAAAGTAAATAATTAGGCTAGGCAACGAAGGGGTTGTAGAATATGTTGGGGGTAGTTAGGACGTTAACATCCTAAAAGTTCCCGCCCCTAGCCTGCCCGCTTCAGGGGGGAGGGGGATAGAAATTTCCCTTTTTTTGGTTTCTCGCTTATAACTCAAAAACGGTGCGTTGTAGAAAAAAATGTCTTGCATAAAAATGAAAGTTTTTTCTACAAGATTAGTTCTATACATTTCTTCGCTACGACGCACCGTTTTTGAGATATCTGCTCTCAACAGTCGATAATTTTTAAAAACTGTTTTTTATCCCACGTTTTTTGTCATAATGCCCCTGGTAACTCCTCGACCGTTTGTTTTACATAATAGTCCCGCTTTTCTTTTCTTTCCAACCACCAGAATAAAGATGAGCTGCTATTGAGCTCTAAACTCTAGGAAAACGGCGTCACAACACATCAAGCATCACACGATGCTAACGTGTTGATTGTAAACACAGCTGTTAACCAGTCCTTAAGTGAAACATCCAATGTGGCTGTTATAGGGGAAGATGTCTATCGCTCTGTGCTACCTACAGCAAAAACGCCACCCAACCACAACATCCTGTTCATAAAACCTGGCAGGGGAAAAGTGCAAACCAACGTTTATTCCACCCACCAAATGCAACAGCTGTAACTCAAGGAAATTTTGCTCCTATACGCATTCACTGGCTGCGATTCTACTAGTGCGACATTCCGAAAGGGTAAACTTAGTTTTGTAAAAATGTATCAAAAACATCCTGACGTACAAAGAGCAGCCGAAGTGTTCACAACCCCTCCTCCTCGCACGCTGATGTTGAGGAAGCTGGGCGAATATGCATGATGAAATGGTACGGCGTCCCTGCAAAGATGAACTCTCTCAACACCTTCAGTACGAAATCGGTATCCAACATAAAACGGGATCACGCATCACTTCCACCCAGCGAGGGGACAGCGAAAGAGCATGCATTGCATGCATTCCACCAGGTGCAGCTGTGGCTGGGAAACCAACTACCTCCAGACCTGTGGGGCTGGGAACGAAAAGGCAACATTCTAGTTCCTGTGCAGACGAAAAACCAAGCAGCGCCCAGAGAAATTTTAGACCTCATCTTTTGCAAGTGCACGAAAGACTGCAGCAGTGGAAGGTGCAGCTGCAAAAAGGCAGCGATGAGTTGCTCTCGACCGTGTCAAAACTGCCAGGTGCACAACGGTGTGCGACGAGCGGCGTGAACGAGGACGACAACGAAGAAGACTTGGAGCCCCTTCCCACATCCCCTGGCGGACAGTTTATCCAACATTCAGGAAACTGATGACAAAAGCGTAGGTGATTCGCAATTCGTGATGCGATCAGTATCGATGGTAGAGCAAGAAGCCGTCCTCGTCCTCGTCCCAAGAGAAACAGGCCCAATTAATTTGTGTTTTAAAAATAATTATTCACGTATTACGATTTTTCATTTGTTCTAACATTTATTGTAGTTTAATGTTTCGCATCTTTCGTTTTGATGTTAGTTTTTGTAAAATAAAAATAAAATTTGTACAAATGGTCGTTACACAATCATGAACCTGAAGCTAGCGGCCAGCGGCTGGCTGACGAAATCTTTGATGCGGAATGTACCTTCGCGGTATTGGAAATCAAATAATTAAATACATACCATAAGCCAATCATGCTCTTTAATGGTAAAATTTTTATCTGCACTTGGTGAGGAGGCTTTAAGTTTTCTAAATTACCAAAATTACTAAAAAAAATCAAAAAAGTAGAGACTACAGGGCTAACCCAAAAAATTCTAAATTAAAACTTTTAAAAATACAAGCATATTTTAGTTCACGTTTATACTTGACGAAGGGATTTAAAATAAGGCAAAGAATAACATACATCGAGGATTTGACAAAAATCAGAGGTTACGGGGTCGTTTCAAAAGTTTAAAGTTTTCGTCAGTTTAAAATATAGCAGCATATCTTAGTTCACATTTATACTTGGTGAGTAGATTTAGAATAAGGCGAAAAATAACATACATGGAGGATTTGACAAAAATCGGAGGCTACGGGGTCGTTTCAAAAGTTTCAAATTTTCGTCATTTTATTAAATATAGCAGCATATTTTAGTTCACATTTATACTTGGTGGGTAGATTTACAATAAGGCAAAAAATAACATACATAAAGGATTTGGCAAAAATCAGAGGCTACGGGGTCGTTTCAAAAGTTTCAAATTTTCGTCATATTATTAAATATAGCAGCATATTTTAGTTCACATTTATACTTGATGGGTAGATTTACAATAAGGCAAAAAATAACATACATAAAGGATTTGGCAAAAGTCAGAGGCTACGGGGTCGTTTCAAAAGTTTCAAATTTTCGTCATATTATTAAATATAGCAGCATATTTTAGTTCACATTTATACTTGGTGGGTAGATTTAGAATAAGGCAAAAAATAGCATACATAAAGGATTTGGCAAAAATCAGAGGCTACGGGGTCGTTTCAAAAGTTTAAAATTTTCGTCATTTTATTAAATATAGCAGCATATTTTAGTTCACATTTATACTTGGTGGGTAGATTTACAATAAGGCAAAAAATCACATACATAAAGGATTTGGCAAAAATCAGAGGCTACGGGGTCGTTTCAAAAGTTTTAAATTTTCGTCAGTTTATTAAATATAGCAGCATATTTTAGTTCACATTTATACTTGATGGGTAGATTTAGAAAAAGGCAAAAAATAACTTACATCGAGGATTTGACCAAAATCGGAGGCTACGGGGTCGTTTCAAAAGTTTCAAATTTTCGACTGTTATTAAATATAGCAGCATATTTTAGTTCACCTTTATATTTGGTGGAGAGATTTGAAATAAAGCAAAAAATGACATACACGAAGGATTTGACAAAAATCAGAGGCTTAAATAGTTTAAAATTTGTGCAAAGGAGAAAATGGTAAATAGCATACTGGGCAGACGAGTTGGTAAAATCGTGTTTATTTAAAGTTGGACTCAGGGATGGCAATTACAGTATAAAATGTCAAAAGCGAAGCTGAAAGCAAATATTAATCATGGGCCTGTAACAATGCCTTTAGTGTCGCGCAATATTCTAAAGTTGATAAAAATTCGAAGGGGGGATTTTTATCAAATCCTTTATGTATGTTATTTTTTGCCTTATTCTAAATCTACCCACCAAGTATAAATGTGAACTAAAATATGCTGCTATATTTAATAAACTGACGAAAACTTTAAACTTTTGAAACGACCCCGTAGACTCTGATTTTTGTCAAATCCTCCATGTATGTTATTTTTTGCCGTATTCTAAATCTACCCACCAAGTATAAATGTGAACTAAAATATGCTGCTATATTTAATAAAATGACGAAAATTTGAAACTTTTGAACCGACCCCGTAGCCTCTGATTTTTGTCAAATCCTTTATGTGTGTTATTTTTTGCCTTGTTGTAAATCTAGCCACTAAGTATAAATCTGAACTAAAATATGCTGCTATATTTAATACAATGACAAAAATTTGAAACTTTTGAACCGACCCCGTAGCCTCTGATTTTTGCCAAATCCTTTATGTATGTTATTTTTTGCCTTATTCTAAATCTACCCACCAAGTATAAATGGGAACTAAAATATGCTGCTATATTTAATAAAATGACGAAAATTTTAAACTTTCGAACCGACCCCGTAGCCTCTGATTTTTGTCAAATCCTTTATGTATGTTATTTTTTGCCTTGTTCTAAATCTGCCCACTAAGTATAAATCTGAACTAAATATGCTGCTATATTTAATACAATGACAAAAATTTGAAACTTTTGAACCGACCCCGTAGCCTCTGATTTTTGCCAAATCCTTTATGTATGTTATTTTTTGCCTTATTCTAAATCTACCCACCAAGTATAAATGTGAACTAAAATATGCTGCTATATTTAATAAAATGACGGAAATTTGAAACTTTTGAACCGACCCCGTAGCCCCTGATTTTTGTCAAATCCTTTATGTATGTTATTTTTTGCCTTGTTCTAAATCTGCCCACTAAGTATAAATCTGAACTAAAATATGCTGCTATATTTAATACAATGACAAAAATTTGAAACTTTTGAACCGACCCCGTAGCCTCTGATTTTTGCCAAATCCTTTATGTATGTTATTTGTTGCCTTATTCTAAATCTACCCACCAAGTATAAATGTGAACTAAAATATGCTGCTATATTTAATAAACTGACGAAAACTTTAAACTTTTGAAACGACCCTGTAGCCTCTGATTTTTGTCAAATCCTCTATGTATGTTATTCTTTGCCTTATTTTAAATCTCTTCATCAAGTATAAACGTGAACTAAAATATGCTGCTATATTTAATAAAATGACGAAAATTTTAAACTTTCGAACCGACCCCGTAGCCTCTGATTTTTGTCAAATCCTTTATATATGATATTTTTTGCCTTGTTCTAAATCTGCCCACTAAGTATAAATCTGAACTAAAATATGCTGCTATATTTAATACAATGACGAAACTTTAAACTTTCGAACCGACCCCGTAGCCTCTGATTTTTGTCAAATCCTTAATGTATGGTATTTTCTGGCTTGTTCTAAATCTGCCCACCAAGTATAAATGTGAACTAAAATATGCTGCTATATTTAATAAAATGACGAAAATTTTAAACTTTTGAACCGACCCCGTAGCCTCTGATTTTTGCCAAATCCTTTATGTATGTTATTTGTTGCCTTATTCTAAATCTACCCACCAAGTATAAATGTGAACTAAAATATGCTGCTATATTTAATAAACTGACGAAAACTTTAAACTTTTGAAACGACCCTGTAGCCTCTGATTTTTGTCAAATCCTCTATGTATGTTATTCTTTGCCTTATTTTAAATCTCTTCATCAAGTATAAACGTGAACTAAAATATGCTGCTATATTTAATAAAATGACGAAAATTTTAAACCTTCGAACCGACCCCGTAGCCTCTGATTTTTGTCAAATCCTTTATATATGATATTTTTTGCCTTGTTCTAAATCTGCCCACTAAGTATAAATCTGAACTAAAATATGCTGCTATATTTAATACAATGACGAAACTTTAAACTTTCGAACCGACCCCGTAGCCTCTGATTTTTGTCAAATCCTTAATGTATGGTATTTTCTGGCTTGTTCTAAATCTGCCCACCAAGTATAAATGTGAACTAAAATATGCTGCTATATTTAATAAAATGACGAAAATTTTAAACTTTCGAACCGACCCCGTAGCCTCTGATTTTTGTCAAATCCTTTATATATGTTATTTTTTGCCTTGTTCTAAATCTGCCCACTAAGTATAAATCTGAACTAAAATATGCTGCTGTATTTAATACAATGACAAAAATTTGAAACTTTTGAACCGACCCCGTAGCCTCTGATTTTTGCCAAATCCTTTAGGTATGTTATTTTTTGCCTTATTCTAAATCTACCCACCAAGTATAAATGTGAACTGAAATATGCTGCTATATTTAATAAAATGACGAAAATTTTAAACTTTCGAACCGACCCCGTAGCCTCTGATTTTTGTCAAATCCTTAATGTATGGTATTTTCTGGCTTGTTCTAAATCTGCCCACCAAGTATAAATCTGAACTAAAATATGCTGCTATATTTAATAAAATGACGAAAATTTCAAACTTTTGAAACGACCCCATAGCCTCTGATTTTTGCCAAATCCTTTATGTATGTTATTTTTTGCCTTATTCTAAATCTACCCACCAAGTGTAAGTGTGAACTAAAATATGCTGCTATATTTAATAAAATGACGAAAATTTGAAACTTTTGAACCGACCCCGTAGCCTCTGATTTTTGTCAAATCCTTTATGTAGGATATTTTTTGCCCTATTCTAAATCTGCCCACCAAGTATAAATCTGAACTAAAATATGCTGCTATATTTAATAAAATGACGAAAATTTTAAACTTTTGAAACGACCCCGTAGCCTCTGATTTTTGTCAAATCCTTTATATATGTTATTTTTTGCCTTATTGTAAATCTACCCACCAAGTATAAATGTGAACTAAAATATGCTGCTATATTTAATAAAATCACGAAAATTTGAAACTTTTGAAACGACCCCGTAGCCTCCGATTTTTGTCATATCCTCCATGTATGTTATTTTTTGCCTTATTCTAAATCTACTCACCAAGTATAAATGTGAACTAAAATATGCTGCTATATTTAATAAACTGACGAAAACTTTAAACTTTCGAAACGACCCTGTAGCCTCTGATTTTTGTCAAATCCTCTATGTATGTTAGTCGTTGCCTTATTTTAAATCTCTTCATCAAGTATAAACGTGAACTAAAATGTGCTTGTATTTTTAAAAGTTTTAATTTATAATTTTTTTGGTGAGCCCTGTAGTCGCTACTTTTTTGATTTTTTTTTGTAATTTTGGTAATTTAGAAAATGTCAAGCCTCCTCACCAAGTGCAGATAAAAATTTTACCATTAAAGAGCATGATTGGCTTATGGTATGTATTTAATTATTTGATTTCCAATACCGCGAAGGTACATTCCGCATCAAAGATTTCGTCAGCCAGCCGCTGGCCGCTGGCCGCTAGCTTCAGGTTCATTACACAATCGCCTTCTTCCCAGGTTTTCAATTTTCACAATTAACTTGAAAATTGATAATATTTTACCTATGTATCCATATGTATGCTTGATACTGCACTTCATGTACGCGCAGTGTACGCTATTTATGTGTGAATGCACAGTATATTAGCTTATATATGTAGATAGCTGCAACTTTGGAATATCGAAAATAACGAAAGATTTAAGGAGTTTTCTTGATAAATCATTACTTTTAGACAAAAAATTCTGCTTCTGACCCACTGGAGAAAAATTAGTATATGTATATACATATATTCTTAAAGAAAATTTAACGCTTTATAACATTTTTTAATGGGCTTTTGTGTAAAACAAACGGCCGAGGCGTCACCAGGAGAATTATGCAGTTGTCTCAAAAACGGTGCATCGCACAGACGTTCGTATTAAAAATCTAGCTCGACAAAAGGTAAAATTTCTTGAACTTTAAAACAACATATATTTTATCTTATTATGGTCATAAATAGTTGTGTATCTATAAAGTACAACCCGTTTTAGAAATATCATTATAGAGTCTACACAAAATCAGGCAGAAGTCTGTGTTACCGTGATCCTTTGTATCCCGTTGGCACCAGTCTTCATTTATGTTCGGAACTACAGTCTCTGTACGAGTAAAATTTTATCTAATAAATAAGTGAGTTTGGCAGAGTAAATTACAGGTATTTCCCTTGGTTTTAATTTATTTGTTTTGTATTTTATTATTATTGTTGTCTTCTTTGGTTGACGTAATTATAGTGTCAAATTTCTTTAAATTGTTCGATTTCTAATTGAAATAGCAGGCCCGCAATTCCAAAGGCCGCCGAAGGCCGTTGTAACTTTATATTCAGCGTTTAGTTTACATCTTTGGGTGCTTAATTTTAACTATTTTATAACCATGTTCAACCATATTTTTTTTGTAATAATTTTTTCAGTAATCTTGGAATTCCAAGAAGAGAATTGTTTGAGGTTTGGCGAAATGCCCCTAACATTTCAAGAACACTAGAGTGTGTGTGTATGATTATAATATAATGACTAAAATTGGTGTGGAGGATCCTGATGGAATCATTCGCGAGCTAGTGCGAAAAAAAAAGTGTCGAATTTTGTAAAAAACAAATAATCATTTGCACTAAATATTTATGAGGAAATATACAAATAAAAGCCATTTTTTATCTTTATTTTCCCAAAAAAAAACATAGAAATAATTTTGTCAAATCAGATTAGTTATCGGAACCACTGTGCATCGTAGCGAAAAAATTTATAGAACTAATCTTGTAGAAAATCTTACAGGCTTTCATTTTTATGCAGAATATTTTTTGCTACTTACAATGCACCGTTTTTGAGTTATAAGCGAGAAACCACAAAAAGTGGCCTTTCTACCCCCCCCCCCCCCCCTGAAGCGGACAGGCTAGGGGCGGGGACTTTTAGTATGTTAACGTCCTAACTACCCCCAACATATTCCCGAAGCAAAAAATTTTCTCTCCCTCCATGCAGTCTACACCCCCTTTGCGGCCATTCATTGACTAGCCTAAATATGCAATAAATACGTCAATATTTGTCAATAAGTAAACATATATTTAAAAAAAAACGAACTAAAACCACCTATTTATGAACAGGAACACAAGAACAGCTAAAACGCCTAAGTTTAGTAATAGTAATGTAATAATATTACTAAAAATAGAAACAATAACTAACAATGAAAAAGTTTTTTTTTATTTTGGGCTATCCTAACAAACTAGTTTGAAAAAATGCCTATCCTATTGAAGTCAAAAAAATTAAATTTAAAGAAAAATAGAAAACGAATTACGTACTATCTAATTATCTTATCTAATATCCTGATTCGTTTGTAAATAGGATATACTTATTATTGACAATAATAAAAAAAAACTTAAAGCAGATCACCTGGTGGCATTGCACACTAGCGGTTTGTTCTTTTGTGTTGCACGAAACTGCACTATCACAGAAAGAAATCTTGGCTAAAATCAACTCAATAACATACCAAATCAATCAGATCCAGGATTGATATAGCGCCTATCACAAATTAAATTAATATCATTTAACAATTTGATTGATTTTGGGTCTAGTTTAAAGTTTATCATTATTAGGTAAATTTAAGAAAACAGGTTTAATAGACTTTAGCACAAATGCGATTAATATTATACTGATGTTTGATAAAATTTATTAGTATATGATGGTGAAAAGAAAACATTTGATTGATTTAATTTAAAATTTGATAAGAATTACTACCTGTTAAGTATAGCTTAGTAAATATATGCTACAGTATACTACATATTTTCTTGAACCTATCATTTTGTTTTATTGTAATAATCACATTTAGGATCCTTCTTGTTTAAACACTAGGTGATTACTAGCAAATTTTAGATTGGTTTAACTAAAATTTTTATTAATTAAATTTTGTTTTTATTAAATCCAGCAAAAAATTAATAAAATTTGGTAAATATATGAATAGGTATCCATTGGGAAATAATATTTTCTACTTTTTTATTAAACAGTAAATTATTTGAAAAAGTTCTATACGAATTAATAATTAAATAAAATTTTAGGATATTTTATGTGAATTAATCATGAACATATAATAAAATTATTAAAGTCAACCTGGTTAAAAAATTTACCTTAATTTTTACACTAATGCCGTTCTCATTAAAGATTTTTGGTTTCCACTAAATAACCTGTCCTATCTAATAATTATATCTTTTTATTCGTTATATTCTCTAGTTTGCATTAATAATAGGGCAAATATATAAAAAAACTATTTTTATATTCACATCAAAATTTATTATTTTCAGTAAGATTTATGTTAGGTTTACGGTTGGTACAAATTCGAAAAAAAATTTACTTAACATCTTAACTTTAAATTAAATTAATACTAAATAACATTATTATACTTATATATATGACGACACCGAAACTGAGAAACCAAGTATATGGTTAATAAATGTTTTGATTTCATTGAAAAAACATCTAAATAAAATTAAAATATCTGACGTCCTTTTACAGATTGACTATAAGCTAGTATCCCAATTTAATATCTATTTTATTAAAATATTGACGTATTTTATGTAATGTTGATAACTAGTCATTCTGCTAATAAATTAGGTACTTAGTTATTAGGTCATTAGTCTAACACAGTTCCATCCATTTTCCAGATTTATTCTGTTTTGATTTTACCACTGCTACTGGGGACACAACGTGTGAATTTATTTGGTAATGAGGAAATCTTTAATATCTGAAACAAAATAAACACGTATCTAATTAAAAAATATCATATACATATAAATTAGAAAAAAATTAACACTACAACAAAAAAAGGAAAAGTTACAAATGGAAAATATGGGACATACTAGAAACAAAATATGGAATTATGACTTTTGGAAACAACTTTCCAAGTTAATACATAGTTTAGTTATTCTTACCATTTGTTAAGTCGTCGCTTCTCAGTTTCTTAAGCAGGCTGTGTTTATCCTTTATATGGATCCGAAAGTATGGGATTATTCTTGATGCAGTCTTGCCACTTTTCATGTAATCTGTTAATTTTCATACTGTATTTCGAAATGTCTATCTGTAAATAATTTAAGAAATTAGTGGCCAAGTTTAATCTGGAAAACAGTCTAAACGTTTTTAACAGACTTCCTTAGGAAACTGGTAGGTACTTAGTCTGCGAATTGGATGTATGATTTCTTTGTCCACGGGTATACATTTCATATTATTACAATGAAATTAAACACGTTTTAGAAGGAAATCTTTTGGGAAAACAAAGACATCCCAAAAATATGAAAATATTCGTAAAACATAACATACATTACATTCATTACCCATATTTAGTACACCTAAATATCTAACATTACTAATATTATTGTTTTCTTTTGACAT
This sequence comes from Philopedon plagiatum, assembly GCA_963971165.1. Lineage (NCBI taxonomy): Eukaryota > Metazoa > Arthropoda > Insecta > Coleoptera > Curculionidae > Philopedon > Philopedon plagiatum. The sequence continues at coordinate 69,394,586 of OZ020193.1, forward strand.
AGTACTACAGCGACCACAACAAAAAAGGGATCAACAAATAACTTACCTTTTCTCGTAGTAGAACACTGGGAAAACTAACAGACGCAGCACAGAAACTTTATTTTACTGCGAAGCATACACCACGAATTACTAGTAACAAATTTAATGAAGAAGTCGAATAAGCACCAAGAAGGAGGCCGTTTGACCATTTAAAATTACAAATTTTGCACTAAATTCAATCTTTATTTTATTAAATCTATAAAGCTGTTACTAATTCTATTTTGATGTGATAGATTTAATCCAATATAAAACAAATATATAACAATTTGATCGACATAGGCTTGTAACAATCTAAAATTTGATAGATCTTGTCATATTACAATTTAACTGTTAGTGCAATTCGATAAATTTGAGAAACCCAATGATAAATATTAGTAAATAAATAAATCATTAAATATATTCTAACAAATATTTTTCTTAAATGTAGCGAACCGTCTCGCTCTGAGTCTAGCAAATAGTTGGATTGATGTAAACTAAGTTTAAATAGAACTAATCAAATTATTAGTGATTTTAAAATAATTAGATAGGTTTAATGAAATTCTGGATAATATTTAGCATACAACCAATAAATTTATTTCGTGATATCTATCGTAATATACTGGTATTAATCAAAGGTGGTCCATAAAAGATTTACTTTATTAGGTTAGATTTAGTCAAAATTTTGATTATTTTGATCTTTTTGGATTAAAATATAACTAATTGCTTCATATTTTGTCTTTTATTGAATCAGTAAAACGATCTGATTGTTTATATCAAATGATTTCTTTCTGCGAATCTGCACTGACTTTTTGCTTATGGGCTTCTTCCACGAATAAAAAATGGGCAGGTTAGTTCAGTTTGGTGCAACACAAAAGAACAAACCTAGGCTTGTACAAGGCACTCTGAAGGATCTCCAATCGCGAGTCGGCTAACAGGATTGGCGACCCAAATTAAGAACGTGGCGTCTTCTTCAGGCGATTTGCTGACAGCTATAACGGGGAATATTTTCGTTTCGTCTTTGTCTTTATTATCGTGTTATTTGGCATCTTCGTCAATTTTGTCGTCTAGTGTGCCCTTCGCGTCTCCCGTTAAAAATCAGCTGATTGCAGCTGTCTTCCTTAATTTGAGTCGCCATTAGGTGCCCTGCATGGCTATCTGGCGCGTTTTTAAATGATGATTGATGACTTCTTAAAAAAAAACAGAATTGTTTTTTTTTATAAAAAAAAACATTTTTTTTTTCATGTTTTTTTTCAGATGATAAAAAAACGGTTTTTTACATCACTACTTTTTGGGTGTACTCATTACTTGAAATAAGCAGTTGAGTCTATTCATTTATTCTTGACATTTATTGTTAACAATTGAAAACTACAAAAAACGGAGATGTGGAAAGTGTTCCTCTATATTTTTTTAGCAATATATAGGTATAACAGTATAAAATAAATATCGAAATAAAGAATTTCAGAAAAAAAAACATAGACCAAGTTCATTGGTTGTCTAAAATAAGACAAGTATCCAACTAAATAGAAAAACATAATCTACTTTGGTACCTGTCATGTCCGTAGGTTTTGGAAATAATAGAATATACAACCTGTACTTCGTAAACCTTATTTATTACTAACTATTGCTATTTCGTCCCATATACATGTGTCTTTTATCCCCCACCGTCAACACTGTTGCCACACGTAGTACAATATATTACATACCTCTCCCCTTAAAAAAAATAATATATTTTTAATTAATTAGAGCAAAAAGCAAAAAAAAATATTCCAGTACCAAATCCTAATTATAGAGGTCTTTCATATATACATATCAGACAGTAACACATGAATTTGGTTACATTTTTGTGTAAACTAATCTATCCACTTGCTTCCTGTCCCGTGTTGGTCGATCGGTCTTAAAAACGTCACTATCTATATCACTATCGGTCTCAACATTTTCATTATCGGTACGGACACCACTTATTTCTCGCGTAGTACTGTGGTTGTCTACCACTTGTTCAATAATTGCACTATTTTCAGTAGAATCGACGCTTACTATCTTTCCTTTGTGACTAATCATAAATAGTCTGGGTGAAATGAATTTTTTTATTTGATTGAGATGTCTTTTCCACCTCACCCTGCAGGTCTGGAATTTTAACAAGGTATGTTACACGTCCGATTCTTTTGAAAATATTGCCCCTAATCCACATTTTTTTTGGGGATTCTCTATAATCTCTTACAGTAACTTGTTCACCACTAATACTACAAATCTACCTCTGAAATTTAACTTTTGCATATTTTGTTCTACTGAAACTCAAGTCAACTCTGGATTTGGATTTGAAATACCTTTACGGGGTTGCAATAAATTGAAACGGGTACGCAGTTTGCGATTAAACATTATCTCTGCGGGCGTGATGCCAGTAGTACAATGTTTAGTATTCCGATAATCCAATAAAAAATTGTTAAGGCATAAGTTTGTCATTTTTTTTTGTTCTTACCTATAGCATTTTTCAAAGCGTTCTTTATCGTTTTTACCGCATTTGCAGCTGCACCATTAGACGATGGGTGAAACGGAGGCGAAGTTACATGCTCGACGCCATTCTGAGCTAAAAAAGTTTTAAATTGCTGTGAAGTAAATGTGGTTGCATTATCAGTTACTATAGTGAGTACTAATCCATATCTCGCAAAAAAGGGTTCTCAGAATGTCGATGGTCATTTTGGACGTTATTGAACTTATTGGAAATACTTCTATCCAGTGATGTGAAATGACGGTCATTTATCATCCGTGACAAATGACCGTCATGTGACGGTCATATAGGTCATTTATAAAAAATACCCTTAATTTAGATTAGTAATAAAACTAAAAATTTAAAGAATACTTTGTAGTTAAAAAAGAATATTCTTACAAAATTTAAAAAAGAAAAGCATCTCCTTAAGTTTCATCATGTTCTTCGGCGTCATGTGCAAATTCGTCACTTATATCGTTTTTGTCGTTTAAGAATTAAGCCAGGAATATTCTAAAACGCGACAGAGCACTCGTGATGTCTTCATTTATATGTAGTGATGTAAGAAAAACGTTTTTTTATCATCTGAAAAAAAAAACATGTTTTTTTAATGGAAAAAACCATTCTATGTTTTGTTTTCAAGAAGACATCAATCACCTATTGGCGACTCAAATTAAGGAAGACAGCTGCAATCAGCTGATTTTTAACGGGAGACGCGAAGGGCACACTAGACGACAAAATTGACGAAGATGCCAAATAACACGATAATAAAGACAAAGATGAAACGAAAATATTTCCCGTTATAGCAGTCAGCAAATCGCCTGAAGAGGACGCCACATTCTTAATTTGAGTCGCCAATCCTGTTAGCCGACTCGCGATTGGAGATCCTTCAGAGAGCTTTGTACAAGCTTAACGTTTGTGCTTTTGTGCTGCACCAAACTGCACTAACCTGCACATTTTTTATTCGTGAAAGAAGCCCATAAGCAAAAAGTCAGTTCAGATTAGTGCAGTTTTGTGCAACACAAAAGAACAAACCGCTGGTGTGCAATGCCAACAGGTGATCTGCTTTAAGCTTTTTTTATTATTGTTAATAATATATCCCATTTACAAACGAATCAGAAAGTAATTATTTTTCTATTTTTCTTTAAATTTAGATTTTTTTGACTTCAATAGGATAGGCAATACTACATGATAATTTTTGCAAACTAGTTTGTTAGGATAGCCCAAAATAAAAATAAACTTTTTCATTATTAGTTACTAAACTATTACTATTACTAAACTTAGGCGTTTTAGCTGTTCTTGTGTTCCTGTTCATAAATAGGTGGTTTTAGTTCGTTTTTTTAAATATATGTTTACTTATTAACAAATTAATTGCATATTATTTACTTTATCGTTACAAATGTAATCACATATGGATTTTTAATTATTTTCCTCTAAAACCTTGCATATTTGTTAGTTTGTGAAAAAAAAAACGCTATTTTGAAAAAAAAACAGGCTCTAAGTATGTTTTTTTTCAGAAAAAAACACGGTTTTTGAAAAAAAAATATTGACATTTTATTTCATTTACATCACTATTTCTATGACGCTCTTGACTTTTTCTTGCTTAATTTTTACTCTTGCGTCGAAACATGAAATTTAAGGTTAGGTTAAATGACCTGATTATTAACAAACTGATTGCATATTATTTACTTTATCGTTACAAATGTAATCACATATGGATTTTTAATTATTTTCCTCTAAAACCTTGCATATTTGTCAGTTTGTGAAAAAAAAACGCTATTTTGAAAAAAAAAACAGGCTCTAAGTATGTTTTTTTTTCACAAAAAAAAACACGGTTTTTGAAAAAAAAATATTGACATTTTATTTCATTTACATCACTATTTCTATGACGCTCTTGACTTTTTCTTGCTTAATTGCTTAAAAAACTGACTACTCTTGCGTCGAAACATGAAATTTAAGGTTAGGTTAAATGACCTGATGATCTTTTATTAATGTGACGTGACGGTCATGACGTCTAGATATGAAATCTCGGGTTTAAAAAATCACATTTGGATAAAGAAAGTCTAAACCCAGCCTCTTTTAACCTACCTAATACGAGTTTTAATCTTTCCATATGACTTTCGTTATTTGGCCCGATAACCAAAATATCATCCAAAAATACCACTGTACCGTCAATATCTTGTAACAGACAATCCATAATTTTTTGAAATTTTGCTGGTAAACTTGCAATTCTTAAAGGAACTCGGGTATACCTATATAATCCCCTATGTGTGGAAATGGTTACTAGTTTCCTGGACTCCTTATCTAACAGTATCTGCCGATACGCTGAATATAGATCTAACTTAGTAAAGTGGGTTCCCCCTGTAATTTAACCAACAGATCTTCCACTTTTGGGAGTGGATATTTATCAATTTCTATGTGGGGATTTACTGTTAATTTAAAATCCCCACATATTCTTACGGCCCCTCCCGGTTTCAAGACCCCATTCACTATAATCAACCGGTTCAATAACTCCCAAATTTCACATTCTTTCCAACTCCGCCTCGACTTTCTCCCTACCCGAAAGGTAAGTGACCTCGCTTTTACAAACTTGTGTGTAACCGTTTCTGATTTAAGTTTTATTGAAATACATCCTTTCGTAAAAGTACCCAGTCCTGACAAAAATAGTTATTTATGATATAAGTGTTAAAAGTATAATTTTACGGCACGAATTTGAAAGTTTGCAGAATGAGCGATGCGAATTCTGCAATTCAAATGAGTGCCTTAAAAGTACCTTTAACACAAATATCATACAAAATTTTTTCTACAAACGACAATAAAAAATAAAAATACAATTACAATTTTTAGAAAGTTTAACATATTCGAAACACATAGTTTTAAGTAGCATCGTAGATATAATATAAAATTATGAAGTTGACATTTGTCAAAAAATCTAACAACCATTGTTGGCGTCGTAGTTGCCATAGTAGTACTTTTAACACTAGTGCTATAAAGTACTTTTAACACTAGTGCCATAAAGTAACATTTTTAAGGCGTCTGCTGCGTTTTAAAAAATGCATTTTTAACACGTTTGTAGAAAAAAACCTTTTTGTAATGTTTTAATAAAATTCTAAGATCATTGGGTAGTTCCATAAAATTTAATTCAATATAGGTTATACTCGGTTCGAATAAGTTAAAAAATCACGGCCCAGTAGAGGTGGTTCAAAGCCATCCTTTATTACAAATGTTGTCAACCTTTTTTAAAATATTTTGAAAATTTACTGTGCATTCAAAAAAATCCAGAGGAACAATTTTATTTCCATCATGTAAATTAAAAAAAATATTAGTTTTTATTAAAGGCATGTGGACAAAATTGTCTCTATAAAAATTTTCAGAAACAATCGAGTATGTTTGCCCTGTGTCAAGCGTAAAAAAGTAGGATATACTTTCAATAAACAATTCGATTTCAGTGGGATTTACTTTAGCTTCTAAACTAAACAAATTCGCCTCTGACGATTGTAAAATCAAAAGTATTTTTAATTCCATAGACGGAATTTACCAAAGATTTATCAAAGATGTGTATGTTAATTTAATATGTGGTAATTTTTTTACTTAATATCGGAAAATATGGAATACTCGTGAATTCGGTTAAAATTGTAACCAGAACAAACTAGGCTATGTTGTACCATTAACACAAATAATATTCACTTATCTATTACGTTATTTATTAATGAGATGAGCTTACTACTAGCTTAAAGCTTTTGCCTTTGAAAAAATGTTAAAAATCAAACAATAAGTTGTTTATAACCGAGTTCAAAACATACTTCGTGAAAGTTCTTTCAGCGATGCTTCAAAACTTCACTGCACGACAAAAAATAACCCATTTATTATTTATTTTTTTGGTAGGATTCTGCCTTCGGTATTATTATTCGCATAAACTAACGGTTTTCGTCAATATTATAACTTATAACACAACATAGGACTCTAAAATGTTAAAAATTAACATCATCAAACAACTTCTTCGGCATACCACATTGTTTTTGACAGGACAACTACGAAATAACTACGAAATACATCTTATTTTTTTATTTCTGTTGTTCGAAAACTGACCGTAGTGCCGTATGGAATATCTTTTAACTATGGGCGTCCGCACGTTATTAGGGAGAATTTGCAAAAATAAATTGCGGATACGCTAATTAATGAACGATAAAATTTAGAGTGGCATTTTTTAGTCAGAGTTTTCACCTCATTTGCTAAATGAATCTATAAGCCGACCAGATATTTTAATTTTTAGGTTTTGTTTTATAAATCATGTTATAGAAACACCACATTAAATTTTATCGTTTTTGGCTTAACGTTGCAAGTTGCAAAACCTCACTATGAAGTATTTTGGCTTCGCCGTAGTTCGCAGTTTGGCGATTCCAACCGAAATCAGCGTGGCGTCCTTTTCAGGCGATTGGCTAGAGGGAATGTTTTCGTTTCGTCTTTGTCTTCATTATCGCATTATTTGGCATCTTTGTCAATTTTGTCGTAAACTACCCCCGTTAAACATCAGCTGATTGCAGGTGGCTTCATTAATTTGAGTTGCCAATACTTTTCATTTTCCTTTTAAATTAGTTCCCAGTTTTTCACAACAAACTCTTTATTTTTCTGTGGTTTTTTAATAGTGCTGTGGTAAAAAATACCATGGATTCTGTTAAGCATTGTATTTAATTAGTGGAATATTTTTTTCATTAATGGTAATACCTACGGTTTTGTTAGTATTGTGTAGTGTGTCAAGTTTAACGTAAACATCTTTTTATAATAAGGGAAATGAATTTTACAGAGGTTTTACTTTAAATGTAAAAAAAAAACAGGTTTTCAGTTATTAATAGTAGTGACAAATACCGTGGAATGTTTTACATTTTGTGCTTAATGCATTATTGGAACTTTTTTTTAGTGTAGTCAGGTGTTAGTTCCTTGCATTAAATTAATGGTTGTACTGTGTTGTCAGTGTTTTTTGGTACCTATATTGGTATTTTCAAAAGGCTAGTAATTATTTCTGCTGCGATTTAAATAAGTAGGTTGGTAAGCCCAACCGGCAAAAAAATTACTCGGGTGGTATAATAATTTTCTGTCAATACTTTAAATAAACTGCCTGTGAAACAATGATGGGCAAAATATAGTTCATGTGGTCGGCATAATAAAACGTTAAGTAACAAATAACTATCCCGTTGGGCAGTCCGAAATCTATTCGAGCAGTAAAATTATTAATTGGGCGGTGAAATTATTAGTCGGCTGGTGACAAAATAAATTAGGCTGTGAATAAAATGTGATCGGTATTTAAATATCGTCCAGCAGTTTTTAAGCAGCGTTTCGTTTTCTGCAAAATATTTACTTTAGAAGCCAGAAAGTCAAATGACCTGTATTTAATATTTTTAGTTGGCAAGGGTTTGAAGATAGCGCCGAGATTCGTTAGTTCGATCGGTTTCTTTAATTCGTCTGTTGAACTTTTGATCATCACTAAGATTGGCCACTTTTGATCTGTTACCAGAGGCGTCGATGCCGAAAATTAAGTACGTATGTATATTCACGTGAAATAAAAAAAGACGGTCAGGAGCGAGTTCAACTCGCTCGTATGGGGTACCGGACGCGGCGTGCCGCGTGGCCCGGCGGCGTACCGTAATTTTAAAGAATTCCAAAAATTGAACTGCTGCTGCGGCCGAGTTCCCCGCGATGTAGGGTACGACTCAGTCGCAGCTGGACAACAAATGTAACTAAACAGGCCTGGCCAAATCTAGCGTTTCATGTGCACCGACAGCAGCACTGTCGCGAACGAGAGCGACTTTCTGCGGCGGCGTCAAAAACGTTCTCCGTTGTTTTTAATGCAAGTGGCCAGATTAGCGTCGGGCTACGGGGCTACACATTGCGACCTGCTCAGATAGTCAAGTAATGGATTGAATTTCAAGCAGTAAAGATGTTTGGCACAGAACAGTTTATTTCCGAAATCGAATCACGGCCTGCATTATATGATTTACAAGTAAGTGACTATTCAAACAGAGATGTAAAAATGAAGTTATGGCTAGAAGTAGCCAATAAAGTACTTCCAGGATTTGGATTTGGTTTCTTTCTCTTCATATTTATAGGATGAACTGCAAATCTTTTATTTTTCAATTTCTTTCGCCTGAGATATCTAGAAACTGCAGTCGCTAACAATGCCTCTTCTTCCGCGTCCATTGTAAAACAAACTGAAAGTCGCTGATTTGGCCGTACCCGTAATGCTACTGGAGCGGCACTAACGGTGGGCAGCATGGGCGCCCACAGGAATTTTAAAGTTGTATATCTCTGTTGCTACATACGGGACCCATACCAAATTCAGGTGAGCCTACTAGGAATGTTTTGGCAAAAAAAAAATATTTTGTAATTTGCGAAAAAAAGTTAAATTTTTGATTGGCCCCCCCTGAGAAAAAAATGAACACGTTTAGGTATTTTATTTATTAGTTTTTCTAAACAAATTTTACACCATTTCGTCGAAAATTTTTAAATTTTAAAAGAAAAAATGTGTTAGTTGAAAGTTAAAGTCATTTGAAATTTTTTAAACTTAAAACGTAATTTAAAAAAAAACCAAATGACTATAACTTTCTACTAACACATTTGTTTCTCTTAAAATTTAAAAATTGTCGACGAAATGATGTAAAATTTGTTTAGAAAAATTAATGAATAAAATACCTAAACGTGTTCATTTTGTTCTCTCATGCAAGCAAAAATTCAACTTTTTTTCTTTACCAAAACATTCCTAGTAGGCTCACCTGAATTTGGTATGGGTCCCGTATGTAGCAACAGAGATATACAACTTTAAAATTCCTGTGGGCGCTCATGGTGGGCAGCCTTACTAATAATCAATATTTGGAGTTTTCTAATTAAATGCTTTATTTTTTACGTAATTAATTACCCCTTATTACACGCTAAGTTAATTTTAGAGCAGTCAGAACAGTATTAGATTACCCATCAATTTGTAATGTTACAATATTTTTTCAGCAGTTAACTTGATTTTGGAGCAGGCAAAAAAAATAAAATGTAATTTATTTCGCACAGACCAAATATTTATTTAGCTGCAACTTATTTTTTTTTACTGCTTAAAATATTTTGAAGCTGCTTGTTCAAATCTAAAACGCAGACCAATTTTTGTTTTATTACCTGATCAAGCTTCACCGCCCAATCCATCATTTCGCCGGCCAATCGTATATTACGATGTGTCAAAATTGTAAAATTTCGCTGCCCGCTTAAATCACACCCTTTTCAAAAGAAGTGTATTTTAAAGAGATTTTACTACAAAGGTAATAACATTATTTTTTATGCTAACTTGTTACATAAAAAAATATTGATAGAATTGCCAACTTACTCCGTATCATGTTTCTTGCCACTGCAGTGCCGTGTACCGCTGGTTTGAGAAAATTTAAGGGGCGATTACCAGCTTATTATTGCGAAGCGCCATTTATGACTATTTTTCTTCAATCTGAATTCATGTCAGGATTTACCAGTTTCAATATATGCAGTGAATTTCATAACACCCTATAGGTATATATAGCGTCTGCCCAGATTTGGTTACCAAATGGGAAACTTTTATTTTTGATTTTACAAGAAAAATTTATTGAGATAAAGTTTTGCTTGGTCTAAAAGTAGACTGGCATTGAAAAAAAAGATGTTATACAGGGCGTAAAGAAAATAGAGAAAATCGAGTAGCTAAGGTAAATAGCATGGAATTTTTGCTAGTAATGTCGTTTGTAAATGCAAATAAATACTTTTTTAATGAAACGTTTCATTAAACTTCTTTCTTAATACTTCTTGTATGACTTAAAAGCGTTTTTTTTTAAATCTAATAACTTATTTTATTGTCATACGTGGTGCTGGTTTCATAATAGCACAGATCCATATAGCTCTATATGGATCTGTGATAATAGGCACAGATCCATATAGCTATATGGATCTGTGATAATAGGTAATAGGTAAGGGTGCCATTGACGATGATGATCTCTATAGATTGCTTCATGTTACTACAGAGGAACCCAAAAAAGCTTTGAACGAAGATCACATGAATTGGGTTACTTAATTAAATTTATTCGAATTGTTTTGAAGAAAAACAAATAGAAATATTTTAAACCAAAATTTATTCACGCATTTCGTGGAGACATGGATATACGATTTGATTATAGTCACTTGATAATGGGGTATTATGAAGATCATCCAAATTTCGGGTTTCCAATTGTTGTTTTCCATCGAAGCGACGTTTACCACCAACGGAATTTCAAAATCCGATCACAAAATTCGAGGTTTTAGAGTACAACTAATCCTTACTTACTGAATAGTAGAATGTCGGAGTCAAGTGTCTCAGAAAGTTAATGTTTGGTGTGGTGTTTTGAAAAACAAAATTTTAGGACCAATTTTTTTCGATAATAACATTAACGGACAACTAAAACTTTTTTGCAAAATGACTTTTCTGATATTATTGATAAGTTGCCCCTGAATGTAAGGCATGATTTAATATTTCAGTTAGACGGTGCCCCTGGTCATTGCTCACCAGAAGTAAGAGCCTGACTTAACTTCAATTTCAAAATTGGGCGGACTTCGAATTAATATGATAATTTTGCGTATTGGCCGCCTAGGTCCCCCGACCTCACACGTCTTAATTTCTTCTTTTAGGGACGAGTTATGGTAATTGTTTACAAATACAGACCTGAAAATCTTATTCAATTAAAAAACAGGATACGAGAAGCATGTGAAGAAATCCTAGCCGATCATGTAAGACATGCTGTTTGCCGATTTAATAAAAATCTTATCAAGTGCATTAAAAGTAACTGTGGTTCTGTTGAGGCCTAAAATTTGTTTTTAAGATCTGTTAGTTAAAATAAAAAGTTTCCTAATCATTTTTTCTTTATTTTCATTACGCCCTGTACAACATATCTTTTTTTTTTTCAGCAAGCAACCTTTTTATCAAGAATAATAATATCACAAATAATAATAACTTTTTCTCATAAAATCAAAAATAAAAAAGTTTCCCATTTGGTATCCAAAAGGAGGTTTTCCTACATGTAAATATATATTATAGAAAATGGTAAATTTTCTTCGGTCGATATATTTCATATATGTCGGTAAACGCAAAAGCTTTAACTCTTTCGCTAGTGCAAAATACAAGACCGTAAAATGACAAAATGAAGAAAATAAAGTAGTAGTATTATTCTTTTTGATTATCGTCTGGGTGCTTGGTTATATATATATATATATATATATATATATATATATATATATATATATATATATATATATATATATATATATATATATATAGTAGAAAAATGGAAGATTTCTTGGCCTATAGGTAATATAATAAATGTAAATGCGAAGATTACTTCTTCGCTAGTGCAGCGAAAAGGCCGTGAATGAAAAATAAAAATAAAAATAAAAATAATGAGGACTATCTTTGATTCTGGTCTGGGTGACCTCCTGCTATCGATTTCTGGGCCCTTACCCATCAGCGGGCAGGCTTACACCCAGGGTGGCTGAAGAACAGACCACGACGTCGACGTCGAGAAAATCGACATTCGGCATACTTTCGAGTATTATTGTGTTAGCAGCCAAACATTTTTGGAGCAACACTGGGTGAACTAGTTGGCGCGAGCCACTACATCTTACCCATCCTTTCCGATCATTTTGGATATAAGGACTCTCTTTGATTCTGGTCAAATCGTGGTCTGTTCTTCAGCCACCCTGGGTGTAAGCCTGCCCGCTGATGGGTAAGGGCCCAGAAATCGATAGCAGGAGGTCACCCAGACCAGAATCAAAGATAGTCCTCATTATTTTTATTTTTATTTTTCATTCACGGCCTTTTCGCTGCACTAGCGAAGAAGTAATCTTCGCATTTACATTTATTATATATATATATATATATATATATATATATATATATATATATATATATATATATATATATATATACAGGGTGTCTAAAATAGGTGATACCACTATTGCTATGTCCAAAACGGTAAAAGATACAAGGTCGGTTAAATTGGAGAAAATGTGCCATTTTTTACTCCTCATTTAGATTCCGTTTACGGAGTTGCCAAATTCTCTATACTTTCTTATCTACAGAGGATTTTTTAAAAATAGTCAAAAATTTATTTATTAAATATCTCGAAAACTATTATAGTTAGAAAAAAGTTATTTTACCAAAAATCACACGATATTTTACCTTCTCTAAGGTAACTTTATAGTTTTGTTTATACCATTTGTTTTTATTGAGTTACTGATACTAACTTGTTTTTTTCAAATACGGACCTGGCCTTTTTGCTGCATTTGTTGAAAGAATACTTCATACCCTTTACAACTGTGTATCACTTGATTATGTTTTTCGACGTTTTGGTGAAGAATAGTATCATCATCAGGATATTCTACCAGTACGGCCCGGGCATTTTTCAAGTTAATGCGCCATTTCACGACTTATTATGGCGACAATTAGGTCAGAATCAGTAACTATGGATTAAATTGTTTTAACTGGTAAATTTTATTGTAATTATAATCATGAATACTAGACAGGACCCTCAAGTTTGTAAAATTGGTCCAACGCCTGAAAAAAGCATAAGCTTAGTTTTAATTATAACAAATCCTAATAATTAATTCTTAGAAGCGTTATTGGCTTCGTGTGGTCAGTCCAATTGCGCCCATCAACCTGTTCGTCCGCCCGTCCATATGTTATACTTATAGTTCAACGCAACGTCAAAACATAAAGTAGAAAACGGATTTTAGGTTCGAATTCCTTATAATCCGAACCCAGTAAATATGACAATGGTTTTATGCTAGAATATAGTTAAAGGTCTTTCATTTGAGATAATATGGTTTGTTTTCAAAGCCAATAAATAGTAATTCAACTGTACCAGCAGAAGGAGTTGCAGCAGAAATGAAACTATTAGGTAAAATAGGATTATTTATTATTATTTTTTAAACTGAAAGGTGATTTTTGGATACGAAAATATTAAAAACGTAAAGAAGAAGTGTAAGTGAAAGAGTAAGTGAAGACGTATCATCAAGGGTGCCTTTTACAATATGTGGTAAACGTAACCACTAGTTAGGTGCTGTTAATTAAGGCCGCTAATTATATCTAATCTGAGTCTGCTAAACCTTTGCTCTCAATAGCTCATTGGCTTAAGTGCAATTTGACAAACTTTAATGACCAAAGGGTTCTGGTTAGTAATCATGAACTTAGTTTAAAATTAATCAGTTGAATAATTCAAACCACAGCGATAGGTTGTGAAATTGTGCCTTAACATGGCAAATCCCAGGTCCGTATCGATAGAAAATCCTGATGATGTTATTCATGATCAAAACGTCGAAAACCATAATCAAGTGATACACAGTTGTAAAGGGTATGAAGTATTCTTTCAAAAAATGCAGCAAAAAATCCAGGTCCGTATTTGAAAAAAACAAGTTAGTATAAGTAACTCAATAAAATCATGGTAGAAACAAAACAATAACGTTACTTTAGAGAAGGTAAAAAATCGTGTGATTTCTGTAAAAACAACTTTTTTCTAACTATAATAGTTTTCGAGATATTTAAGAATTAAATTTTTGACTATTTTAAAAAAATCCCCTTTATATGTTTTTTGAATTCAAAAATCCATATATTGTGTTCTTCCTTCAAAATAAAAGTATAAAGAAGTATACATATGGGACGAATCGCCTCAAATGTCCCAGGGCTACGCGCAAGCCTGAAAACATGCCATTTTTATGTCATGGTCTCGCAATAAAAACGCCATTAAAAAAATACCTGAAACATGGTCTCGATATAATTTTTCCTCACCTTTCTGGTGATGTAATTTGTTTTTCAAAATTTCGCCTCCTTAATTTTAAAAAAAGCACTAAACATTCTGTATCTCGAAAAACGCCATTTTTTTTTAATAGACGAGATCGGAAGATCAGGATTATTTACGTCGAAAAAGCTATTTTCCAGAGGGAACTTTTTTTATTTACGAGGAATTAATCGATAAACATAACTGGGCGAGCCTTTGCAGCGCGCGGCAAGGCGGCGACTCGTGGGTTCAGGCCGAGTGCTACGCGACGAAATAAAACAGTAAAAAGTGAAATAGTTGTTTTATGCAATAGATGGTTCACGACAATATTTGCTACCCTAAAGAGGGTTATTGAGATTTGATTACAAATAGAACTGAACTTTTTGAGGGTGTACCTTATTTAAAAAGTTCCCAGTCTTGCGATTTGCCATTTTTCCGAAAATAAAATAACCCAAAAACTCAAAAAGTTTTGCTCAAGAAAATTCATAAAAAGACGCCAGCATCGAATAAAACATTGTCAAAGTCCAATAAAAACTTAAAAAAATAGTAAACATTTATCCAACCTGAGCCCATGCGTCGCTACCTCGCCGCGCTATGTTCTCGATTAATCCTTAAATCACAAAAAGATCCTTTCTGGAAAAAAACTTTTTTGACGTGAAAAATCCCGATCTTTGATCTAGCGTATTAAAAAATGATAAAAATGACGTTTTTTATGATACAGCACATATAGTGTTTTTTTTTTGAGGTTAAGGAGGCGGAATTTTGAAAAACAAATTACACCATCGGGAAGCCGAGGAAAAAACAGATCGAAAATAATGTTTTAATCATTTTTTTAACGGCGTTATCATTGCGAGATCATGAGTTTAAAATGGCATGTTTTTAGGCTCGCACGCCGCGCTGGGCATCTAAGGCGATTCGCCCCGTGTTCAAAACATAACATAAAACTACGAGTATATCTACTTCAATGATGTAAAACAAACAATTATATTTCAGGTCCAGTCCTCAATATTACATCCTGCTTTCGAGCACAAGGTTTAAAGTAAAATTTAAAAAATCCGGCCCTGTTCATCCAGCTGGGACCTCCGTCGCGCCCCGGTTACATCTCATTGTGTTTTTTGTGCTTCGAGCGAGAGGTTCGTTGCTGTCTTGCGCGTTCTCACACGTGAACGCTGTTCGCTAGTTTGTCGTTTTCGCTACGAAAACGGTAAGTAAGGTGATTTTAATCAACCTAAACATTTTCAGCCTTCTCTTGCAGTGTAGGTAATGGGGAAGTCGAAAAAATAAGAGGAGCTCCTCGTCAAGTAATTCTGATAAGGAAGGTAACAATTTGCAACGTTGCCACGTGTAGTGGCGATGTCTCTAACAATGACGGCGGCGCGTGCAGCGTGCAGCACTGTTTTGGTCATTGAGGTGGATGCATGTACCGACTACGAGTAAACAGTGATGGCGGCGCGTGAAGCGCTGTTTTGGTCATTGGCGGTACACACCCAAGTGAGTCGACAGACAAAGAATTTGCAACGTTGCCACGTGTAGTGGCGATGTCTCTAACAATGACGGCGGCGTGTGCAGCGCTGTTTTGGTCATTGAGGTGGATGCATGTAGCGACTACGAGTAAACAGTGATGACGGCGCGTGTAGCGCTGTTTTGGTCATTGGCGGTACACACCCAAGTGAGTCTACAGACAAAGAATTTGCAACGTTGCCACGTGTAGTGGCGATGTTTCTAGCAATGACGGCGGCGCGTGCAGCGCTGTTTTGGTCATTGAGGTGAATACTTATAGCGACTACGAGTAAACAGTGATGGCGGCGCGTGTAGCGCTGTTTTGGTCATTGAGATGGATGCATGTAGCGTCTACGAGTAATCGAGTAGAAGCGGGCGGTACACACCCAAGAGAATCGACAGACAGAGAATTTGCAGCATTGCCACGTGCGGTGGCAGATGTCTGTCACAATTACGACGGCGCGTGCAGTGCTGTTTTGGTCATTGAGGCGGATGCATGTAGCGCATATAATGGCAGTCACAATCTAGATGAACTTCAAGTTCATAATGATAATCATTCTGCCGCCATTGCCAGATGACGTTTTAAAAATTCTGGGTGATTATGCGGAAAAAGGTCAAAATAACTGCTTCTCACTGCATGAGCAGCTAGTATCTAGGTGGCGAGCCATTCTCGCGAATGGTTAAAAAAAAAAAAAAGAGTGGTTGTAAAAGCCTTTTAGGAAGATGATATTCCTTCCAATTTAACAAATTTAAGTCCTAAACTGAATCCGGAAAGCAAAGCGGCTTTGTTAAAACCGAGTCTTACTACTGTCTTAAATAACGAAAAAAAAAGAAATATATACCTATATATTTTTTATTAAAAAAAAAAAAGAAAAAGGTATTAATAGTGGATTTTTAACCAGTTTATTGAATTCAGGTAGAATTTTTACAATCCTGTTCCACCGCCTGTCTGTAACACGAACAAATTTGGGGGTACCATATTCCAAAAAATATGACAGACTTCGCAGACAAATGTATGGCAGGTGAGTTTTTGTTTGGAACTGACTTACATGAAAAATTAAACGCTGTTTAAACACTTAGAGTGTTAGAAAAGAATTAAAGCTGACAAGTTCAACTAAATATGTTTCCTCTGTCAGGAGACAAAAAAAGGGAGGGGGGAGTTAGGCACTAACCCTCTCCAATAAAGTTGTTCCTGATTCCAGTCGAGCGTTAAACTTTCATCGCCCGGTCCGTCGAGTGGGGGAGACCGGATTACCACATAGGCTACAAACCTCCAGCAGGTACCGTCGGGACAGTCAGAAGGAAAATCATTGGGGCAAATTTAAGGACAAAAGGAGGCGGAACTAGAAACTTAAAAAAAAAAAAGTCGGTCTTGCAGGTCGCTTACAATTTTTTTTTACAAACAATGGTTGGCCTTGACGGCAAACCTAGTTATATTAGGCTGGTTACAAGGTTATTTTATAAATTTACCTACTAAGTTACAACCTCCTAATCTAAAAAATATTTCCTTTAGGGAAAAACAACAAATCTAAGTTGAAATAAACTAAAAAAAAAAAAAAAAAAAAACGAAAACGGTAGATCATTATTTATTTTAATCCTAAAGAGGTTAAATAAATACATAAGTGCCCTTCAGTTTAAAATGGAGGATGCTAGGACCGCAAGTAAACTAATTCAATGTGGCTACTACGCAGCAACAATAGATTTATCAGACGCATACTATTTAATACATTTTACGATATTTTTGTTAACCTGTTTAGGGTTTATTATAAACAAAGAAAAAAGAAAACGGGCTATCTTCCAGAATTACATGCAAATTTCTAATTTTTAAATCTATAGAGTCGACTATGGAATTACCATCCGAAAAATGGGAAAAAAATACGAAGTAGTTACAGTATTTTATGACTCGTAAAACTTTTAACATTATAAAATTTGTTCAGTTTACTAGAGTTGGGAGATATAGTGATTTTTCGATAACTGTTAGAACAGCGTTAGGGATTTAAAAATAGTGATTTTAAAATCACCGTTAAAAATAACGGCTATTCTTCACTACAGCGATTTTTATTTTTAAGGCGAGAAGGAGCAGCATAGCAAAGTTGCTTTAACGAGACTGATATTCAGTATAAATATTGAATAATGCAGCTATAATTGGAAGTAAAGTTATAACTTGTTAACATTCGCCTGTCCACCTATCAGGTACGGTTGGTTATATACCAAAACTTTAGAGCGCGCTAAGTATTTGGCATTAAACTTAAATAACGGCAACTACAATGCTTCGATGCCAATTTCCAACAACGTGCTAACAGCTTTGGATTTGTGGTTGATAAAAGTCGTTACATCAAAAAATGATTTTGAGAAAGATTGTTTTCACCTAGAAATTTACACTGATGCCAGCTTGTCGGGCTGGGGTGCCTTTTGTCAAGGCGAAAGTGCTTATGGTTGATGGAAAACATACTCCTTACATACTCCTTACATACGCTCAAATGAAAATTGGCAAAGCGGACCAAGCGTCTCGTGTACTACCCACTGAGACAGAATGGTCCTTAGATACTGATGCTTTTAATTGGAGGCAACTTGGAGAACCAGAAATAGATATTTTTGCTTTACTAAATAATCATAAATGTAAAAGATATATTTCATTGTTAAATGACCATGGAATGGATGCATTTATCATATACGAGTATTGGGGGAACTTGCTCTTTTACGCATTTCCGCAATTTTCAATAATGCTGCGGGTATTACAAAAAATTGTTACCAACGAAGCAAGCGGTATCCTAATAGTTCCCTTTTGACAATTGCAGTCTTGGTACACATTGTCTGTAAAGTTAATCGTAGGCCAACCTCTTATATTTGGACCTAGCGATAACATTTTGTATTGCCCCTTTAGCAAGAAGATACACCCCTTATCCAAGAATCTTACCCTGGTAGCAGCCAGATTATCCGGGAGGCCTTTAAAAGAAAGGGAATTCCCGCAAATGCCATAAATACAATGGTAAGGTCTTTAAGTGAAAACACTATAAAACAACACAATACAACCTTTAGGTTTTGGTGAAATTATTGCCAAGCTAAGGATTTTTCGCCTTTGGATTGCGAAATAGCAGACGTTAGATTTTATCAGTCTGTCAAGGCTTATTGGAATCTAGCAATAATAATTTTGGCTCTTTTAATTCTCACCGCGTAGCCCTTTCTTACTTTTGTCCAAAAACTTAGGAGAGAATGCTCAACTTAAGCGCTTTATAAAAGGCATACCTATTTAGACTAAGGCATCCGAAACCGAAATATAATTACACTTGGGACCCTCAAAAGGTACTGGAATTTTTACAGGAAACACCTGATACTACTTTACAAATGCTTTCTTGCAAACTAATAACTCTGTTAGCTCTTGCCACGGGGCAGCGAATACAAATGCTATCCCATATTAAATGATCAAATATAAAATTTTCTGATTCGCTTTTCACCACATTCATTCCAGATTTAATTAAAACCTCAAGGCCGAATACAAGTCAGACTTGCCTAAAGTTACCATATTTCTCAGAAAATCCAAGGCTATGCGTGGCATCCTTTAAAAAAAAAAACAGTACTTAATTGCAACTAAAACATTAAGGCAACCAAGCTGCGATAATCTGTTAACACTTACAACAAGCAGCATGGGGTAGCCTGTAAACAGACGCTGAGCCGTTGGGTCACAAAACACCCTTGCAGAAGTAGGTGCGGATACCGCGATGTTTACAGCTCACTCTACCAGGCATGCATCCACTTCATTGGCCTTAAGAGAGGGTGTCTCTGTGGACGTTATCCGGAAATCAGCAGGTTGAAGCGAAAGTTCTGATACCCTGGCCAAATTTTATAACCGGCCTTTAATCAAATCAGATAACTCCGTTAAGCCGATTTTAAACTTAGACCCGAGAATAAATAAACTGCTTAGACTTAATAAAGACTTAGAGTTAATAGCTTGATTTGACTTTATTTGAATAGGCATTTGTGATGCATTAAATATATTTACTGGTACTTTTATTACATTAACGGTAAAAAATAAATAAACCCTTATTGGAGAATAATTTACTTGTTTTTACCTGACATACTGACAACCTTATAAAAAGTGTACACACTTAAAGGTTTTATAGCAACCATCAGTCTTTAAACATCTACATTTATGTAATATTGAGGACTGGACCTGAAATATAATTTATCGATCAAAGGAACTTACCTGTGAAGTTCGATCGTAATTATATGAAGGTCCAGTCCGAAAATATTACAACCCGCCCTCCCGGAGCCCAGGGTTGCCAGTAAAACATCCAACAGGTACTTTAAACCAATGAGATGTAACCGGGGCGCGACGGAGGTCCCAGCTGGGTGAACAGGGCCGGATTTTTTAAATTTTACTTTAAACCTTGTGCTCGAAAGCAGGAGAGAACACGTACTACATTTATGTAATATTTTCGGACTGGACCTTCATATAATTACGATCGAACTTCACAGGTAAGTTCCTTTGATCGATAAATTAAAAAGGTACTCGTACAATAAGGAAGTTTCTGTTAATCCTAAAGTTTAAGAAACAAAAATTTTGACGATAAATAATACGAACCAAAATTTCAACTTTTTTTCACAAATTAAAACTCATGAACACCGGTTATTCCCCGGCAATTCACAAGGTTATTTCCCACGATTGGTGAGTTTTCGAGCGAAATGCTTAAATCGCCGTTGAGTAAAATTTCGTTTATAACGTATAAAGTATGTTGTAAGTGCCGATACGTTGGTTTTGTTAGTAATAAAGTACAGTTTAAAGAAATGAGTTAAATATGGCATATAACATATTGCCGATATATATCGGTATCGACATTTCATATCGGCCGATACCGATATATCGTTACCGGCAAAAAAGCAAAAAAATTTATATCGGTCGAACCCTATTAAAGGTTATCGTTCGGTTTTAATCCCTGTAGGATCAATTTAAAAATCATCATTTGCAAAGGATTGTCTAAAAACGAAATATGTTTTGGGATATTTTACGTTTTGCGATTTAAATGCATTTTTGCTCACGAATGATATAATTATTGTAATTGACAATTTTTCTAAAAATTATGTGCTAGTTTTTATTTATTTATGTACCTATCTAATTTTTGTTTATTATTTTCTTATTTATTTCTTTCATTTATTTTTTCATAACTTAATATAATTTTTGTATACTTTTTATTTTCGTTGAGTGGATATTATGTAAGACTATTTTTTTTAACCACTTTGTTTGAAAATTGTTAAATTGTTGTATAGGTATACGTTGTAATTTTTGTAGATCTCAAGTGCCAGTAAAAACTGAACCAGAGGACACTGAAAATGATGTCTATCAGGAATGGGAATTAAAAAACGAACAAGTGGACATCAAGGAGGAAGGATTAACTGAAAACGCAATTGAGTAAGTACTTGTTTTGCTAATTACATTTTCTCTCTTTTATCATATTTTAATGTTATTTATAAAATTATTTGTATTATATAAAACTAGCTTCCGCCCACTACTTCGTCCGCGTGGTATAGGTGATAATAGTGTAGTTTTGATGTCATGATGAGAGTTACAACGTTGCTAGTGAGAGCATAGGCATCGGTTGATCCATATTTAAAAATCTTTAAAATAAAGATACTTTATTTTTAATAGGATAATATAACAACAGTGCGAACCCTACCAGAATTGTGCTGATTTATAAAGTAACAAAATAAAATTCACTTACAGCTCAGGGAATCCAGAGTGCAGCTTTCGTTGGTTCAAACATTTGTTCAGTTTGTGCAAATGCATCATTAAAATACCTTCTATAGTTGGTTCTTTTAAAGACGTACGCTTATCTGTAAAGACCGCATTATATTGTGAAAAGGAATGTTCTACCTCCAGTACATCATTGCAGTTACATCTACCTCTAGTACATCGCTGGAGGTAGAACGTTCCTTTTCACAGTATAATGCAGTCTCTACAGATAAGCGTACTAGGGTGGGGAGATATATCAATCACCGTGATCCAGTAACCGTGAAAGACAAATCACTATCGCTACCGGCGATCGAAATCTCGCTAAACCAGCTATTCAGTGATTAACAAATCTGCATGCGCCACGGACGGATCACCGAAACAAAATAGATCACGGCGGCCATGTAATCGCCAGTTATTGAAATAAATATTTCTTGGATTATTAAGGAACAAAATCGCTGCTAGAACTGTGGCCAGTCGTTATCGCTTCTTGAGTTTTGGCATTTTCTGGTTATTTTGGTATTCATTTATGTTTAATTGTTCAATGATTTTTGTTTGCCGGTCCGGTCGGTCGTAGTCGATGTTGCTGATAAATTAATCATGGCATTTTCGACAAAAAAAAGTAAGGGCTAATTAAAAAAACTTAATTGAAAACAACATACTTTTTTTCAAAGTTTTTGCTTGGGTTTGGCTTTTTAAACGAAGAAATTACCAGTTACCCACAGTTTTTCTTTAAGGAAGTCAAAGTGTGGGTTACTAACTAAACGTCGTCTAGAAACTTGAAATTTTGCACGGAGGTCTCTTATATAACGTAGGCATCCACTAAGGAAGGGTGAAATAGGTGTTCAAACTTTGTATGGAGAAAGAATATTAGATGGTAATATTAAGTCGAAACTTCATAGACGTACTCTAAAAAATAAACGTTTAAACACGTGTTTTGCAATTTCTAATAAATCAATCCCTAAAGGGGGTGAAATGGGAGTTCGAAGTTTGTAATGGAGTAAAATTCTGCCGTCATAATTTAAAGAGCAGCAAGTCGACAAAAGCTAGTTTTGAGAAAAATGGTTCCAAAGTTGCTGAGTAAACTTTTGTTGTCTGTTATAAACTGGAAAGCCAAAAACTTACTTTATATATATATATAAACTGGTCAACAAAAAAATCGGCAAAAGCGATTTTAACTCGACTTTTCGAACTGCTATAACTTTTTAAAAACTGAACTCTTTTGAGAGCGGTTTTCGGATACCGATAACCCGTCTTGCCCAGATTAAGTATCAAGTAGTGATTCGGCAATGGAAACGACATTTTCATGCCATACAGGGTGATTAACAAGGTGATGTAAAACTGCTAAAAGTTTAGGTGTGTGCCATATTGCCAATAATTTTTTTTGGTCATTCCTACACCGCACGTTAGTAAGCCGATATCAATATCTCCAGACGTGTTCGCCGAAATTTCGATTAATGGTCTTTTACGGAAAATACAGGAGGCAACAAAAAAAGCACACAAATTTTGTAAGCGTCATTTTTAAAACGCTGTAGCTCGAAAACGGATTGATAGACTTTGTCGGACTTTTTAGGTTTTGAAAGCCCTTTCGTGTGGCGTTTTATCTAATAAACTGTTTTTTTTTCAAGGTCAAAATGTTTGCGTTGTACAGGGGTGAACTAAAAAGTAAATGAAAACCATTGTTAAAAATGTGTTTTTTTAATTTGTGAAAATTGAGCAGTATGTGTTTGTGTTCTTCCAAAACGAGAGCGTTTTGTCCACCTCTCGGTTAGTTATACAGCGTGTCCAGAAACCATCTTAACAAATCGGAAACATTTTATTTTTGACTTTGCGGAAAAAAGTTATTCTTTATAAAAAGTTCTGCATCGTGAGAAAATGACATTGCAGTTCAAAAGTTTGATTTAAGACACACAGGGTGACTCAAAAATGTAAAAGTCCTAATCCACGTGAAGCTAAAAAGACACAAATCGTTATTTAAAGGTAAACTGCCACTGTAAATATAGTGGAGGTAACTTTTATGTTAGTGAATTAGGTTTGGAACATACAAGAGGTCCCAAAAATAAAATAAATTTTTAATTATTGACTTTACAAAAGAAGTATCTTCATAAAAAGTCAACATTATGAAAAAAGAGCATACTTATTCAGAAACATGATATAGGACAATACAGGGTGGCTTAAAAAGCTGAAAGTCTCAATTTACGTAAAGTTAAAGAGACACCAAATCTTTATTTAATGATAAACTGCGTGGAAAAAGACGGAGGTTGCGTGGAGGTTTAAATTTATTTAGTTATTTAGTCATGTTTAATATGTTTTTTACCCTAATATTGCGTTTGTTATTAAAATTATGTTAAATAAAAATAAACCTTTAATCACCCTGTACGTCTCATTTTAAGTTTAAGTGCTTACTTATAACTTAATTAGTAACCTTGTGCAAATACCATAGTGGTTAAATTGAAATTTAGCTTACCCTTGTTAGTTGTAAGGCCATTTCAAAGTTTTAAATTTTTTAGTCACCCTATATGTCCTAGATCAAATTTTTGATTCATCATGTCCTTTTTTCACAATGTAGAACTTTTTATAAATATATAGGTACTTTTTTGTAAAGTCGATAATAAAAAATTATTTTTATTTTTGTGACCTCCTGTATATTCCAAACTTAATTCACTAACATACAAAGTTAACACTAGTACATTTGCAGTGGCAGTTTACCCTTCAATAACGATTTTGTGTCTTTTTAGCTTCACATGGATTAGGACTTTTACATTTTTGAGTCACCCTGTATGTCTTAGATCACATTTTTGAATGGCTATGCTATTTTCTCACGATGCAGAACTTTTTATGAGGGATTACCTTTTTTGTAAAGTCAAAAATAAAGTTTCGCATTTGTTTAGATGGTTTCTAGACACGCTGTTTAACTAATCGAAATTTGAGCAAAACGCCCTAGTTCTGGAAGAAAAAAAAACGCATACTGGTCAGTTTGCACAAATTAATAGAAAACTTATTTTTAACAACACTTTTCATTTATTTTTTAGTTCACCCCTATACAACGCAAACATTTTGATTTTGAACAAAAAACAGTTTATTAGGTAAAACTCTACACAAAAAGGGCTTTCAATTCCCAAAAAGTCCGACAAAGTCTATTAATCCGTTTTCCAGCTACAGCGTTTTAAAAATGACGATACCAAAATTTGTAAGCCTTTTTTGTTTTCTCCTGTATTTTTCGCTAGAGACCATTAATCGAAATTCCGGCGAATACGTCTGGAGATATTGATACCGGCTTACTAACGTGCCATGTCGAAACGACCAAAAAAAATTATTGGCAATATGGCACACACCTAAACTTTTAGTAGTTTTACATTACCTTATTAATTACCCTGTATAGCATGAAAATGCCACTTCCATTGCAAAATCACTTCTTGATGCTTAATTAGGGAAAGATGAGCTATCAATATCCGAAAACCGCTTTCAAAAGAGTTAAGTTTTTAAAAACTTATAGCAGTTTGAAAAGTCGGTTAAAAATTGCTTTTGCCGATTTTTTTGTTGACCAGTTTATATATATATATATATATATATATATATATATATATATATATATATATATATATATATATATATATATATATATATATATATATACTTGAACGTAGACTTTCTCGGATGGAGAAATGTGAAGAAATATTGATCCGGGAGTACACCCGTTCGTTTGTTAAATTCCTATTGGAATCTGGCAGACGTTTCGCCAAGCTCTCACTTGGCATTATCAATGCTTACTCGTTGCTGTCAAGTCGTAAACTGATTTCAGTTTACGACTTGACAGCAACGAGTAAGCATTGATAATGCCAAGTGAGACCTTGGCGAAACGTCTGCCAGATTCCAATAGGAATTTAACAAACGAACGGATGTACTCCCGGATCCATATTTCTTCATATATATATATATATATATATATATATATATATATATATATATATATATATATATATATATATATATATATATATATAAAGAAATATTGATCCGGGAGTACATCCGTTCGTTTGTTAAATTCCTATTGGAATCTGGCAGACGTTTCGCGAAGGTCTCACTTGGCATTATCAATGCTTACTCGTTGCTGTCAAGTCGTAAACTGAAATATATATATATATATATATATATATATATATATATATATATATATATATATATATATATATCATTGAGAAGGTAATTAGGTACTTCATAAAATGTGATACATCAAAGTTGATTTTTGCAAGAATATTGGAAAAGTTTTAATAAAATGCTTTTTAGTCTAGCATAATGATTATGTAACAAGTAGCGTCACTACGGTAAAATACAGTAAGTACTCTAGATACTTGCTCTTTTCCGTAGTTGTATAACACGGTGTTGTTTAACTTAGTTTACAAATATAATATTTTTCACTTTGCTACATAAAGAGCAGTAACAGCAATTATGCTGTGGTTTTGCTTAGTAAAAGGAAATATTTCAAAAAATTTATAGGGAACGCATTGTCACTTACTGCTATTATTTCTTGCAGATTATAAGCCATAGTTGAAAGTCTTATCTAACAGTCAAATAATATTCACTTACTAAATATTAAACGACAATCAGTTAATTTAAGAAAATTTCTTAAAAACGTATATAAATCTAAGGCTTAAAGGAACTATTAGTACATTTTATTACTTAAACAAACATGTCATTGTTTGTTTGACTAATTTCAAAAGGAAAATATAACTACTTTGAAACTATCCTTATATTCATCATCATAGTATCGTAAAATCAGTTCTGACAGCAAATTATAAATATTTATCTATAAGACTACTTCTACTACTACTTCTGTGAGAAGAACTTAACTTCCAAATGTTAACAAACTCATATTATGCTAGAAAAAAATCATTTGTGATAAAAGTTGTTTGATAACGAAACAAAATACAAACAAAATCATGTGCTTTGGTGTCGTTACTTAAAATAGGTAACTAAACTACTAAGATCATGTAAGACACGTTTTTAATATAATATAAAATACACAAAAATAGGAACTGAGGTAGTTAAGAATCCTTTTCTGCAGTATCCTCATCATCGCGTCAAATTAAAGCTTATTAAAGCACAAATTTAACAATATCTGTGATGTATTTTTTATGCATTTTGTCAAACATTTTTCGGGAAAAACGCTTAAAAAAAAGGAACGCTAAAAAAAATCTGAAAAAAAATCATGAACATTGAGAATTACGTGTAGATTGAGCTAAAATTATCAGGATTGACATAATCGAGCGCGATCAATTGTAATAAACAATTCAATTTTTCAAAAAGTTTTTCAACAAAAAATATTTCTCACGATGTAAAGAACAACTTTTGTCCTTACACGTTTTTAAAATTTTTTAATTTGGATAAGTCGAAACGCTCCCCACTCAGCTCCGTGCATACGCGATGTGATGCGGCGTTGGTGCCATCGTCGGCGGGTAGCGCGGCAGATCGGGGAAGATCGGGCGGATGAGGTCTGCTCAGGTATATCGATTGGATGTCAAATTTTACTGAAGTTAAATAATATTTGGCGAGTATTAGGTAGTGATGTAAGGATACGTATCCAAAAATCCGTTGGATCCGAATATTAAAAAGATCCGGATTATCCGGAACCGGCCGAGAACTTGAATACGGATTCGGAATCAAAATAAATTCGCATCGGGTGGTTACTAATGCAAAGTGCAAAGAGAAAACGGAATCGGAATCGAGTGTAAGCGAACAACACGGTCTGCGATTTGGCATATTTGATATTGTGCTTTCTCTTTCTAATGACATTTCCTAAAAAAAGATGGCATAGTTATCGGGGTAACGGGTATCATATGAGATGAGACCCATTGGTTAAACTAGTCCCGCCTCACCCGAACCGAATTCAAACGAGAACGGCTCGACGCGGTGCCTTCTTATCCCTAAACTTCGACTTCGACTGGTATGATACCGATACCGCATCGACCTACCTAGCCGTGTATCCGGATAGAAAATGTTTTAGTCTGTTGCATGCATACGTATACATGATCTGTAACCGCTTTCGCGCGGGTCAAGAAATGGATTCGAATTCGGATAATGGATACGGATATTAGCTGATTCCGATTCCGTATGATTCGGATATCTAATGAATACGGATATTTACAACACTAGTATTAGGTACTAAAAGAGCAGCAAAAAATACTTACTGCCCTCTTGCTTAGTAATTACGTTTCTGGAATGCTATATTTTCCTACAAAAGAGTGCAGTAAACAATATATACTGCTCTTTTTTTTAGCTATCAGGGTCAACAGGATATTTTCTAATAAGAAAGACGGCAGCTAGTCACTATACTGCCGTTAATCCTACGGCTAACAATTAATTGAATCAAACGTATACTATATTAAAGCACAGCATAGCAGTTAATTACTGCTTTTTTACGTAGTAAGAACAAAATACTAAAGAAAGCAGCAGTAAGCCCGTGTTATACTGCACTTTTTTCTAGTTTAAATAATGCAAACGAAATTCGTACTGCCCTCTTTACTAATAAAAAACACACTTCCAATCAACATACTGCCACGAAACCTAGACAGAGAAATAGAGCATTTTCTACAGATAACGGCAGTGTAGTTAACTAAGTATCTAAAAAATCACGACTTACTGCCCTCTTCGTTATGACGGCAGTACTGTTGTTATATTATATTATTCTATTAAAAGCAATGTACCTTTATTTTAAAGATTTTTAAATATCGACTTGCCGACGCCTATGCCCTCACTGGCAACGTTAACTCTAGTCATGGTCATGATTATGATTGTAATTATGAATGCATGAAACATGAGTAAGACAGGCACATTTTGGTTAGCTCTCAGTGGCGCCGAAAGACCCCAAAGCAAACAGTTCCTCTCTTGACGCGGTGTTAGTGTATTTTACGCTGCGTTTGTGTGATAAACATTACTTTTAAAATATTTGATTTTGAGTTAACCAATGTGATGGATGATCGAAACTTGGTACAACTACTAATTAATTATGATGCAAATACTATCTTTTAATATAAATATTATTGTTTAAAAAACAAGAAGGCGCGCGGCGCGGCGGCGCACAGTGAATCGCCTAGTACAAGCTAGCTGGACAAAAACATTTTATTCTACGATTTGATTGTTGAGGTCATATTTGGTTGTTTTATTCAATATTTACGCATTTTTTAATAATTTAGAAGCTTGGGGAATATTTATAATAAAAAACTTGCGAACGACATAAAAAATGTATTTAAAAAAAATTGGTAGTATTATTATATAGCAAGAAACTTATCTACACAATTTTAAACGGCATAAATTATACAATAAAATTTACTCATACTACTTACGATCTGCAAAATGTAGATTATACAAATAAATAACATAAAATTAAATTAGCAAATAATACTGAAGACTAAGAAATATCTTTGTTTTTGGGTTTCTTTTATTTTCGGTCAGATAAAAATTAAAGTTTCTCTTAGCGGTGTGTCGTCGTACGTTTCGGTTTTATTAATAAACCATCTTCACAACTATTTAATAAAAAAAATCCGAAACGTACGCAAACAGATAAGAAAAACTTTCATTTTTATCTGACCGAAAATCCAAGAAACCCAAAAATAATTTGCAAAAAACGGTCAAGAAACGTAACCAATAACTAATAAATATCATCACATGATTCATCATCAAACTCACAATCAGACGAATCAGGTACTAAGTAATCTTCATCATCACATGGATGAAGATCACTTGCTACCTGATGTGTTAGTATCTCAGTGGCATCTGAGGTCAGTATTGAAGGCGGGATAATTAAATTCAGAACTTCCACCGGTAATTTCTCGGTTCTCTTTCTAGGCACTTCTCTAAGTGAGTTGATTACAGGATCGGACGTTATCAAAAGCATATTCAGCAAATCTGTATTCGTGGAAATACGTGACTGTTTCCTGGTATGGTGCTCGCGAAATCTACGACAGTCTTTATTTCGGGCCTCTTGAGATTCTTCCGAGAGCTGCCCGATTGGAAGAATTCATGATCTAATAACCTCCGTACTATATACCAGGATTTTGTGCACTGTAACAGGCATATAGTACCACGAATACAAACTAAGATAAAGGGTCCTGGTTTCAGAACAAAATTTTTCAAATTCGACTAAATTAATGCATAGCCGGAGGAAAGCGTTCTTAATAAAATACTAAACTTTTTAATTAGATTTACGTCTAATCCTGTAATCTCTCCACTCAGTTCCGGATTCATAAAGAACCTGCGTGTTGTGTTTCCATCATTTGTGTTCCCATAACCAGGTTTTGGTTTGTCTACAATAAGCCCCATCTGGTTTTTAAACTTTTGCTTGATTTCTTCCGAGTGCTGTTTCACACTAGATTTATCGTCATCACTTCTAGCTTGCCACTTTGTTATAGCCAAACGATAGCTAATGTGTAACAAGCATTCAAAGGAACGGATCCACGCATGCAAAGTAGACAAACCGAAACCGTAATGTTCTTTTTTAACAATCACGTCCTTTAATTCGCCATTCATCATTTTGGGAGTAGCACCACAGATGTAACATTTTTGTGACGAACGTGTATCAGTCAAAGCATTGCATACTTTTCCGTCTGTCATTGTGAGTAAAAGATCGTGTTTCACAGTAATTTGAGATTCGCGAACACTACAAAGTGTTGGAAGAAGGTGAGATACTTCTTCCAAAACTTTGTTGGTTTCTGTTGTAGTAAATTCATTTGTTTCCTTTGCAAAAATAAACTTAATTGGTCGGCAATAGAGCGTGGATGATGGCCGCGGATTTTGCCATATAATATTTTGGCCATCACTTAACCTCAATGGAACAAATGCAAATACAAACAGAAACTCATCAGTGGCATCGGAGTTCTCAAACCTCTGTTTATAAATACTGTGGCCAGAACTCCCGTCACATCCCCATTTGCTAATTAATGTGAATGACGAATTCGAAGGTAAATTTTTTAGAACTTCACTTTGCGCTTCAATTAAACGTTCAGTACTTTTATCCAATATGGCTTGAAGTTTAATTTCTGCGCGCGATTCTGTCACAGAAATATGTTCATCTAAAGGGTAACATAACTTTTTGGATTTACATAGACTATAGTAAGATGGAAGCACTTGATGTCCCGCCTTCAATGACCACTTTCGCGTCTGTTTATAAGAGTGACTGGTGCACTTAGAGTCGACGTAATATGCCAATGCCTCGTCACTGTTCAACTGCCTGCCACCACAAATAACATCACCAGATTTCCTTTCTTCTGAAGATTCCGAACTTTTTTTAATCGAAGTAGCTACGTTTCTGTGATCCGACAAACGATGTGCTACTTCAGCAGCTATGGTCAACTCACTGGCACTTCGCGATTGCACTAAGTCTTCAACCCTACGTTTTTTGGTTTTGAAAGACAAGTCTTTAAAGTTCTTTTGAGGCCGACCTTGATGCCGACTTCCTCCAGATGATAAGGAAGCACAGGGATGATGGATACTTATATTAAATTCTATATCTGCACCCCCTAACCAACTTTTATTTTTATTTAAAAAACGGTCCATCATAAAATTTGCTGCAGCCCACTTTTCAGAGAATTTTGAAGAAACACTTGAAATTTTGAATTGTATATTGTTCTGCGAATCAGGAGTCACATCCGTAATACTAAATTTTTTCATAATAAAATCCACTAGACGACAACTTCGTTCTTCTTTCTTATATTTTCGCCATTCTTCAAATAATTCCATTTTTGAAATAGAGCACACACGATCTGAAAAAAAAAATAAAAAATGGGGGTTCGATGTGGTGCTCATTTATACGTCATTGTACAGCTTAGGATTGTCGCTATACAATGTCAAAAAATTAGCCTGGATATATTTGGATAAAAAAAGTTGCATACGTTGAAAATTTAGAAACGAAAAAAATATTACACTTTTTACCTGTTTTATTTTCAAAACCTATTCTAACACATATTGTTTCCCATTTGAATCAACTTTTAAATAAAATAAAAAAATACATACCCTCTAAAGTAAAATCCATCACAGTAACAGTAATATTGTTCACTACAAATCTTTTTAGATGCGATCGAAAACACTGCAAAATTGGAACTAAATTGTTTACATAAATGGAATTACCTTATCACTTCACTTCAACAGCTTATGGCTAATCGTTTTTTAATGTTTGCCATAATTATTACTTGGAATTATGACCTATGGGGGGTTGTTATTGTTATGGGATCAGTAACTAATTGATTCTTTGACCTGACTTTCGTCCATCTAGCTTGTATTAGGCGATTTACTGTGCGGCGCACGGTAATATCTTTCGAAACTAAAATGGACAAAATCAAATATCTCTTGATCGGAAAAAGATTTCGGGATGAACCAAACGGCGCGTTTTGTAGTTTAAGTGATTATATTATCTGGGAAAAATATTCACAAGGCGCCCCTCCTATTGTAAATTCCCTAAAAAACACATATGTAATTCAGCATTTTTTGATTTTTTTTTCGTTATTTTGGTCGCTGCTTTTTACTGCTTGTTGGAATTTGATTAACATGTTTTAAAACTAGGCTAAAAAAGCCTTCATTTCCTTTTTTTAGAAATTTTTTAGACCTATTTTTCATGGATTTACGGGTTATTGAAAGCTACAAGTTTTTTTTATTAATTTTTAGCATATTTCCACAGCAATAATGTACCTGTACCAAAAAAATGAGTTATCCATATACAAATTTTAGATCAGATGTACAGGGTGTTAATAAATTGAGAAAACATGAACATGCATTAAAAGAGAAGTACCATTATTTATTATTTTAGAAAAAATGTTTATAAAACTAAGTGGTTTATAATCCGACATAGATCATAAATACATAATTTGACATTTTCAAACATAAACATTAACCTTGTTGTTAAACAGACCATAAAAATGATATAGGAATTTGTACAATTGTGGACAAAATTGTTACTCTACCAACCTCCAACTTCCACACATTTCACCAAATTAGAAATAAATTTACCCTTACCCCCACCTTACGGTATGTAGCAGCAGAGATATACAACTTTAAGATTTCTGTATCCGCCCCTGGGCACACGTACGGGATAGTAGCCGGGATAGCCATAGGTCGTCCCTAAAACCAAAGCAGTACTGTCCTTGAGCTGAAGGCAGTGTCCCGGCTGCAGTAGGGTTTGAATATTCTTAACTTAAATAAATAATTTTCGTTGCTAAAATTCCGGCTTAACGACAGTCACTGTGCGGTAGGTCCATTTTCAGACGTCGTCCTATTCCAGGACGCGGGGTTTTTTACACGACATTGTTTTTGTTCCTTCGTCCACAAAAGACATTAGGGGTTCACCCAAAAATAATCCCTTCGTCGCCACAGGACTTGAAGGGCTTTAACCAAAATGTGTCTGTAAAACACCTAAAAAATACCGATTTCTCGCGATGGAAAACCACCTGAAATCGGAACATAAATAGTCGAAACAGGGTTCTAAGCTCAATTCATTTCCTGTCATTTTTCCGGTTGGATCGCTGAATTTGGGATCAGGGAAAACATCTTAAACCGGGTCTGCCAGTGTTGAATCCAGACATTTTTGTCCGGGAGGGCATTTATCGGGGGTGGGGGGGGGGGGGGGGGGGGGAGTTCACAATTTTCATATATGCATATACATAATCTTCGGGGATTTGATTGATAGAATCGACTCCGGTTTTCGACATAATTTTCCAAACTTAATCTTAAGATAAAGCCTAAAGGATGACCTCCGTCGCCGAGGGTCCCGTCCCAGCGACCGTCTTAGGCAGGGGGTTTTACCATTTTAAATAATTAATTTAAAGTATCTCGATTATGACTAAATGACCTTGAGTCTTAACCCCACTTAATTAGTGCCCTTGTTTCTAAGGCATTACTTACAGGTATACCCAAGCTGTAAAGTTTTAAGCTTGGTTAAAAAGGTGAAATTCGTTGGGCGGAGCAAATGGGGAAGCGACGGACGCAGAGTAAAAGTAAAAAAAAATATTGAAAATGCTTACATAATATGGTGTGGAAATGGTCGAGAAATAGATGTTACTACAACTTGAAATTCGTTAGGTGGAGCAACTGGGGCAGCGAGGCCGTGTAAAAGTAAAAAAAAAAGAAAAAATATAAAAAAATGCTTACCTTTTAAGCAGTAGGATGTAAATGGTCGATTAATATATTTTGCATAGAACTGAATCATCAGAAAGCCTTCCATGTTGGTTTCGGTCAAACGCCGACGGTATGGGGAAAATGCGTGTGTGTAATATGATAAAATGATCTTTCTGCATCGTAAGAACTGAGATCTGCATATCTGAAAAATTGATCCATGACGTCGGGTTCTAGATTCGTTATATCGGTTACTGTTTTGTAATTGGGGTTTTTCTTTACAACCGAACACAATTTATCTCGTGCATGCAGCCCAGGAATATCAGTGAGGTTGTCTAATGAAGTTTGCAGATTTCTGATAATTTGCAATGATTCTTTCATGGATAATTTCGAATTTTGTAAGCTTGAAAGGGAGTCTAGTGAAACAGAATAATGTTGTGAGATAATACCTAAATCTTCCTTGACTCGCAGATCTTGTACTGGTACTGGTACCTACTGTCAGATTAAATTTTCTCTAAAATCAAAAAATTTAAAAACAGTAATTTTTGAAAAGAAATTATTCTGAAATTTACTAATGAGCCAGAGAACAAGAAAAAAAACAGAGAAAAATAATAGTTCAAGTGAAAGCGGTACTTCTAAAGATGGAAATTCAAAGAAAAATTGTGAAATGACAGATACTTCAAAAATGAATGGTAAAATAACTGATAAAAAACTAAATGATAATAGTATTGTACTGTATGAAGAAATTATTAGAACTAAGGATGAATTGATTAAGGCAAAGGACATCATTATAACTGAACTTATAGAAAAGGTGACGTTATTAAGAGAAAAAATTGATTTTTTGAAGGGCAATGGGGAAAATATTAAACAGAACTGTTCATATAGTGAAATATTAAAGAAAAATAATAGCAATACAGATTTAAATAATAGTAATGTGGAAGCCTTAGTAATAAGACCAAACAACAAACAAGCAGTAAGTAATACCAAAGAAGACGTTAAGAAATTTCTAAAACCAGCAGAACTTAATATTAGAATTCCATATATAAGACCAACAAAAGAAGGAGGATTAATATTAAAATGTGCAAATGAAGAAGAAACAAAAAAAATAGAAGAAATTAGTAGGAAAAATATAGGAAACAATTATAAGATAAGTGTAGAACAAAAACAGTTTAAAATTAAAATTGTAGGAATAGAAAGAAATTTTACCAAAGAAGAAATTTTAAATTACATTAAGTTAGAAAATAACTGTGTTAAGGAAGATTCAGAGATAAATGTTCTAAAAATAAGTAAAATGGCAAATAGGTATATGGCAATAATAGAGTGTGATAAAACCACTTATTATAATATTATAAAAAATGGCTTATTATGTATTGATTTATCAATATGTTCAGTATATGAACATGTTAGTTTAGTACATTGCTACAAATGTGCTGGTTTTAACCATAAATCTAACAAGTGTACTAAAGAAGCAGTATGTTTAAAATGTGGAAATAAGGGTCATTTGAGTCCAAAATGTACAAGTGGGACAGATAATATTCGATGTCCTAACTGTGAAGAGTTGAATCAAAAATTTTATTTATAAAATTTAGAATTTAGATATAAAACACACGCCTTTTGAGAAAACCTGTCAAGTGTATATAAGAAAATTAGAAAATGCGAGAAAAAACGAATAGCAATCAAATAAAAATAGTTTAAGAAATCAAGAAAATAAAAGGGAAAAATTATTTTTGTTAAATATTCAAGGACTTTTGGGAAAATTAGATGAAATTTCAGGTTTTATGAATATCCAGAAGCCAATAGTTGTTTGTTTAACAGAAACACATATAACAGAAGAAATAGAAAATTTTGAATTGCAGATAGGTAATTATAATCTAGAAAGACTAAATTCAAATAGTCGTCATACAGGGGGACTAATATTTTATATAAGAAAGGATATACATTTTAAAAAGACTTTTCACAAAATTATTCAAAATAATGTATGGTTCTTGCAAATTGAAATTAAAACTGTAAATAAATCTTATACTTTGGTAGGAATTTATCATTCTCCAAATTATTCTCATGCTGATTTTTAAAATTTTTTTGTAGAATGGTATGAAAGTTGTGGGATTTTAATTAAAAATGATATATTAATTTTGGGAGATTTTAATATAAACTGGAATAGTAACATGGATCTATTATAATAAGGATTCGATATCCGTATACTGTGAGCGTATCGAACGTGAAGCCTTATATAATATAAATATTTTGTTGTTTGTTATTCTCTTGAGAGAGCAGTTTACGAACTACGAACATAGACAAGACTACGAATTACTACGTAATTGAATCAAGAATGGTAGTAGAAAGAGATAAAATAGCATTGGAGTGTTGGAGCTCAGAAGTGTTGTTGTCTGCTGGGTTCAAAGAATGTGAAATCATCCCGTATCCAGTCCTAATAAATCCATGAATAGTAACGACTTTTACACAAATAAATTAAAAAATATACTAAATGATAGTGGTTTATATCAACTAGTAAATGAAATAACACATTTAACAGCAAATAGTGCAACTATTATTGACCTGGTAATTTCAAATAAAAAAGAAGCCCTATTATTTCTGTTCATTGTATTATTAGGTTTGTTCCAACAGGCTGTCAGAAATGTTGGAAGCAGCTTGAGGCATGCGCAGTAGTAAATTTGTGTTCCAGCAAAGTAATGTTAGTGACATTTTGCAAATGTCAGCTATTCCAGCAGATGTTTGAAACATTTATAACTTGTTGGCAGCTGCTTAAAAAGTTTGCGTATTTTCTTCGAACATTTTTGGACGATTTAAACCCTAACCTTACTTTCCTGTCAGCTGAGGGAGCTGTTGCAATTGCATATAAGTTTGTACATTTTCTAAAGATAATGGATTTGTTTGAATTTAATTATGATAGTTCATCTGACAGTGACATAGATGCGGATGATTTGGCTGATGATCTGGAGCTCGAATTGTTTGAAAACCGAGAACGGCCAAAGAATGAAAATTATATTGAAGAGACAGTGCAGCATTTTAGTGAAACAGAATTTATTGAACATTTTCGGTTAAGCCGACATGTCGCAAATACTATTGCGGAGCAGTATGAGCAAAGCAATTTATTTAATCCCCAGTCAGGGGGAAATGGTAAAATCAGCGCTGTGTATCAGGTATACATATTTTTATGGTTCGCAGGACACGAGGCTGCTTCCTTTAAAGATGTGTCAGACCGATTTTGTATCTCTACAAGTAGTTTGTTCAGAATCATTAGGAGGCTTATTTATTTCTTAAGTAATTTAGCTCCTCAAACAATAAAATGGCCAGACTTTCAAGAAAAACAAGAAATTGAAAGATTCTTTCGAGACAAAAATTTCCCTGGGGTTATAGGGGCTATTGATGGCTCCCATATTCGACTTGACAAGCCTACTCAAGATCCCGATTCATACTACAACCGCAAGAAATATTTTTCAACGCAGGTGAGTAACTGTTTTCTAATTTCAATTAGGTACCTATATATTTTTAATATTTATTATTTATATGTAATATATATGATGCAAGTAGGCAAAATGTTGTGTTTTTGTTTTAGTTACAAGTGGTCTGTGATCACAAAAAAAAAAAGATTCGAAGCCTCTTTGTTGACTTTCCTGGGTCAGTCCATGATTCAAGAGTTTTTAGAAGATCTCCGCTGTTTAATGAATTACCTGACAAATGTGGCGATTATTTCATCTTGGGAGATAGTGCATACAGCTGTTTACGTCATTTAATAACCCCATTTAAGGACCAAGGAAATTTAACACGTCAACAAAGACTTTTTAATCAAAGACTATCAAGTTGCCGATATATTATTGAACACTGCTTTGGCTTACTAAAACAGACATTTCGCCAATTGTATCATTGCAAACTAAGAAACATAAACGATATTGCAAATTTTATAAGGGCTTGCTGTGTGCTACACAACATGGCACTGGAAGATGAATTCCCCGTTGATTTGGAAGTGGCTGACAATGAACCAGTGCTTAATGTAATAATTAATCCTGAAATAAACGATGAAGATTTAGAGAGAGATATCCCAGAAGGCAGTGCTTACAGAAACTATTTACTTCGGACTTTAAATTTATAATTTTCTATTTTTTT
This sequence comes from Philopedon plagiatum, assembly GCA_963971165.1. Lineage (NCBI taxonomy): Eukaryota > Metazoa > Arthropoda > Insecta > Coleoptera > Curculionidae > Philopedon > Philopedon plagiatum. The sequence goes on from OZ020193.1 coordinate 69,432,333, forward strand.
TGTAATTATAGCATAACCTTTCTTGTTATTAGAATTTGTTTTTCTTCTATAGACGAAAATTTGGAAAGACGAGAAATGTTTTTATGGTCATCCTGTGCAATTTGTGATCGATTTAATAATGTGCACCGTTAGCTGATAAGTATTTAATTGCACATATTACATGGTAAGATGGATCGTAGATAGCACAAGGTGGTCACAAAATCATTTTTCGTTCGAAATTTCCTTCTAGCAAAAAAACAAGCTTGACATTATTTGTTTTCATTGTAAGCCTTTCAATTTGACTGTGTGTCATATAAATAAAAAGCAAAATATACAACATTCTTATTTTATTAGCAAAGTTAAACAAGTTAAGTAATAGGTAATTGAACAATCTTATCATATACACAAAAAAAACAAGGAAAATAAAACATATTTTCTTTACTTCAAATAATATCAGTCATTCTTATTGTATAAGAATACCCTACCTAAATCTTAAACGATACATTGTTTTTAAGAAGCTCTCGAAGAATACCATTTCTTCCTTCCTGTATATCATTCTGCCTTTTACGTTCAATCAATCGTTCTCTCTGTAATTGTGTCCGCTCCTCCATTTTTTTTATTATCTGTTCATGTTGCTTTTGTCTGTCTAATCTAATTTTCTCAAGAACATCATTTCTGCTCAAAATTCTTTTTCTTATGCATTTTCTTTGCTCTATTTCACTATGTTTTATTGGTAATTCCGAGGGTAATTCAGAATGTGTAGGTGTGTCTAACAAAAAATCACTTCTGGAACTCGATGGGCCTTCTAAATTATGTTCTTTTTCTTCATTGCTGTTCTGGATTGTAGACGTACTTTTAGGTATATTGACAATTGTTTCATTACTTAACAGGACTTCCGGGTTTATATTTTTCTTATTAGCAAAAATCAAATCCATTTCCTCCTGGTATTCAAAAACTTTTCTGCCTCTCCCTGTTTTATTGTTATTATCAGTAACATTTTTGTATGCTCTTAAAAGAGTTCTCCACTTATTTTCCACCTGGGAAGCTGTTAATTTCAGATGGAATTCTTTATTTAAAATTTCTGCTATGATTTCCCATAAGTTCTTTTGTTTTTTAATTGTTATTCCTATCTGGATGTGGTGTGATTTGTAAAGGGAAAGTAGACGCTTCGATACATTTGTTGACCAAGATGTATAACTTTCAGACTGACTCTGTACCACATTTTGAAGTTGCGGACTATCCTCGGTAATATCCAATAACTGGACATTTGAATCAATGTTACCTACTGTCTTACTAGGTAGGATAATGAATTGTTGCACATCTAAAATTTAAAAAAAAAATTAGATACATTCGATTACTTTTAAATTACTGTGAGTAATAGGTACTTTAACATTAAAATTTACCATTTATAATAGTATTTTAATAAATATTTTGTTCATTTAAATTTTATAAAGAGATTTACATAACACAAGCTTTTCAAAGATAAACTGTTTAAATCTGAAGTAAAATAAATAATTATATATACCTATTACTTGACAGGGTCATTATGCCTAATACTATTTACAATTGCAATAATAAATTACCTTTCAAAATCGTCTCCATTATTAATTCTTACTCTACTCTTGACTTTTTATTTCCACAAAATGACAATAACAAATAACAACCATAAAGGATTTATAACCTCACTTTATTTTTCTCGGGAGTGTCTATAGAGTCGAATTGTCGTAAAATATTCAAAAAAATATCCGGCAGGGTCAGTAAACAGAGCGTGTTACTTTTTGGTTCCAGCAGAAATTAGTTGCCAACTTAAAACATCTGCCACCAACAAGTTTATTTGTTGCGTTAAATGTCACCAACATGTTTCCAACATTTTGCTGGAACAAACCTATTGAAATTGTTATGTCAAAAAATTGTTTGAATAAAATAAAATTACTGTTCGTCAGAAAATAAATGATACTCAAGAGTTTTAAAAATAATTTAAATAGTTTAAAATATAATTATGATGAACCAAGTATTAATAAAAAATGTGAATTTTTTATAAACAATATTAAAGAAGTTTTAGATAATTTTTCTCCAAAACAAGAACGCTGTGACTAGAGTCCCGACTCGGAACCCAACTCCAGTCCCGAATACCGTCATCAAATTACGTCATTAGTAGTTTTGTCGGGACTGATGTTCCGCCCCGACTCGGGACCCACATTCAGTCCCGAACAACGTCGTCAAATGACGTCATTAGTAGTTTTGTCGAGTTTGCTTGGGTTTGCTGGTGTTCTGCGCCGCAACTCGGGACCCACATCCGGTCCCGAATTTATAAGACGAATCGCACATTCACCTAAATCACCAGTTACAAACATGATATACACAGTCACGCTATCTATGTCTTCTTAAGTTGGCTACATAGCAAGCAAACCTTTTTATTAGTAATTTTTCGGAAAAACACTTGCTCCCTATAAAAAGTTCTGCATGGTCTAAATCTTATAATAAAATTATCAGACATCAAAATTTATCAGTCATATACGAGGTGTGTAATAAAATATGAATTTGGCGTAGGACCTTATGTTTTCAAAATTTAAAAAACTGTTACAAAAGAAAATTGTTTGGAATTAGAAACTATGTTCAAATATGCATTCAAGTTTATCTATTGATTTTGTTATTTTTTATTTTATTATTTTTTATGGGTGTGATTTAAACGGGCAGTGAAATTTTACAATTTTGACACATCGTAATATACGACTGGAAAGCGAAATGATGGATTGGGCGGTGAAGCTTGATCAGGTAATAAAACAAAAATTGGTCTGCGTTTTAGATTTGAATAAGCAGCTTCAAAATCTCTTAAGCAGTAAAAAAAAATAAGTTGCAACTAAATAAATATTTGGTCTGTGCGAAATAAATTACATTTTTTTTTTTTTTTTTGGCTTCTCCAAAATCAAGTTGACTGCTGAAAAAATATTGTAACATTACAAATTGATGGGTAATCTAATACTGTTCTGACTGCTCTAAAATTAACTTAGCGTGTAATAAGGGGTAATTAATTACGTAAAAAATAAAGCATTTAATTAGAAAACTCCAAATATTGATTAATGTAAAAGCACATACATTTCATGGTATTATTAGTAAGGCTGCCCACCACGAGCGCCCACAGGAATTTAAAGTTGTATATCTCTGTTGCTACATACGGGACCCATACCAAATTTAGGTGAGCCTACTAGGAATGTTTTGGTAAAGAAAAAAAGTTAAATTTTTGCTTGCCCACCGTTAGTGCCGTTCCGGTAGCATTACATCGCGGGGAACTCGGCCACAGCAGCAGTTCAATTTTTCGAATTCTTTAAAATTACGGTGCGCCGCCGGGCCACGCGGCTCGCCGTCCGGTACCCCCTACGAGCGAGTTGAACTCGCACCTGACCGTCTTTTTCTATTTCACGTGAATATACATACGTAATTAATTTCGGCATCGACGCCTCTGGTAACAGATAAAAAGTGGCCAATCTTAGTGATGATCAAAAGTTCAACAGACGAATTAAAGAAACCGATCGAGCTAACGAATCTCGCCGCTATCTTCAAACCCTTGCCAACTAAAAATATTAAATACAGGTCATTTGACTTTCTGGCTTTTAAAGTAAATATTTTGCAGAAAACGAAACGCTGAAATGCGTGTTATGAAAAATTTAGTTTTACCAAACTTGACAACGATTGGAATGAATACAAAAGATATAGAAATATTATAGTTTCAAGAATTAGGATAGAAAAAAAAAATTTTTAATAACAAAGTGGATGAGTGTAAACATGATTCAAAAAAGATGTGGAAAACGTTGAAATCTTTTATATTAAACAATAAGGAGGAGGAATATAAGGAAATAAGTTTTAATGGAATCGTTAAAAATTCAAACATTGAGATTGCAGAAAATTTTAATAATTTTTTTATTAAAAGCGTAAATGAAATTATCCAGTCTATAAAAAATTACAAAGATAAATTTGATTATCAGGACAGTAATATAAAGTTTGAAAAATTTAGTTTATTGAATATACATGATTTAAAAAAGATAATATTTAGTTTTTCAAACACATCCAGTTCAGATGATATATCAATAAGTTTTTTAAAAAATAATTTTAATGAAATATCAGCACCACTTTTAGGTACAATAAACTCTAGTTTAAAATTAGGTATTGTACCACAAATGCTAAAAGTAACTACAATTACACCAATAAGAAAAGTTAAAAATACATATAGACCAGAAGAATTTAGACCAATCAATACTCTAGTAGCAATTGAAAAAATTTTGGAAAGGGCAGTTTATTATCAAATATTAAGTTATATAGAAGAGAATAAATTATTATCAATATTTCAATCAGGATTTAGAAAAAAATATAGTTGTGAAAGTGCTTTACAGTATGTTCTAAATGACTGGAAATTATCTGTTGATAAAGGTAATATGCTGGCTATTATTTTTTTGGACTTAAAACGAGCGTTTGAAACTATTGATAGAGAAAAATTATTAGAAAAGTTAAAAAAATATGGCTTATGTGGAGAAGTATATAGATGGTTTAAAGATTACTTAATAAATAGGTGGCAGGTAGTAAAATGTAATGAATATGTTTCAAAAAAAAAAAAAGAAATTAGTGTTGGTGTGCCTCAGGGTAGTATACTTGGTCCTTTACTTTTTATAATTTATATAAATGATTTGATTAATATTTTGGGAGATTTTAAATTCCATTTTTTTGCAGACGACACAGTAATTTACTTGTCTGATAAAGATTTTGATTTGATGACACAGAAAATGAATATAAAATTAAATAATATATACAAATGGATGGGTGTAAATAAGCTTAAAACTAAATGTTTATTATTAGGTTCTGAAAAACAATTTAATGAATTTAAGACAAAAAATTTGGATTTCAAAATAAATGATGAAATTGTTGAAGTTGTAAAAAAAGTTAAATACTTAGGAGTAATTATTGATAAAAATTTAAAGTTTAATGATCATGTAGATTATGTTTGTAAAAAAATATCAAAAAAATTGGGAGTTTTAAGTAGATTGAGAGAGTATTTAAGTATTTATAGTAGGAAGTTAGTATTTAATTCAATTGTTCTACCTCATTTTATTTTCTGTAGTTCAATTTTATATATGTGTTCACAACAGAATAAAAATAGATTACAAGTACTACAGAATAGAGCCATGAGAATAATACTGGGGTGTGATAAATACACTAAAATAACCGATATGTTAACAAGTTTAAAATGGATGAATATAGAAAACTTTTTACTTTACCGCACTCATATTTTTATTCATAAAATAAATTTAAATTTATCAGCACCTTATTATAACAATTTTTTGACTAAATTTGATGAAATTCATGAATACAATACAAGGGGAAAAAATAATTTCATTTTGGGACATAGGAATTTACAGCAAACCCAAAATTCTATTTTTTTTAAAGGTATTTTAGAGTATAATAAATTAAGTAATGAAATTAAAGAGAGCAGTTTAAAATCATTTATTAAAAAATTAAAAACGAATATTTTAAGCAATTTAAGCCTTATTCCATAAAATTCAAAATTGATTAAAATTACCTATCTGCAAAACAAAAGAAAGAAAGAAGAAATATAGAATAAATTATTTATAGATGTTATATTTTAAAATTATATTGAATAGCTTTGTTGTATAGTATAGTTTACATTATACCGTTGACCTTTTCTGCAATAAATCAACTACCTGCTTAAACCCCATTGTGTAGGCCCCAACCCCCAACATCTTCAAACCGCAATAAATGGGTGCAGGGTCGGTTTGAAAATATTAATCTATTATACATAATTATTAATTTTTATTTACAATTAAAAAAAATAAAGATCAATTAATAATATAAAAATAATAATAAGAATAGTAAAACTAAATGTATATACATATTAAGATTAAAATACAGCACAGTGTGTGTACAGAGAAAAGTTTTACAATAATCGACTTAATTCTGCTTTACTCTAAATTTAGTTCTGTGTCACTATCACTATCTTCATCTACACTTATTATTAAGGGTTGAACATTAGTACTGATACATATATAAGAATTTTCCACCTTAATTACATGTTGTATACAGTTTTTCCAGCTGTCTGCAGGAATGTTACTATTGTTACTTACTATGTTATAATTAGGGATGCAGGTAAAGAAAATAAATTATATTCCGGCCCTGCCCGAAAATATGTAAATAGGGATCATTAGGGTTTTATGGCAGTCAAAAGATCAACGGTATAATGTAAACCATACTATAGCTAATAAACTTTGTTATTATTATTATTAGTTGTTGAGTTGCGCGAATTGATTTAGCTTCTTGTGGATTCAATTGTGAAATAACAGATTTAACTTGGTTGTAATATTTATTATAATATAACACTGCTTCCAGCCATGTGCCTCATCGTGTCAAAACAGGCTGAGGTGGTAGTGGAATTTTTGGACAGACGAGACGTTAGTAAACAAACGAATTCTTTTGGGCGATTTTAAAAATACTTTTTTGGTTTCGGATATTAACTTATTAACGGTTGGATACGAAAACTGTTTCTGTTACGAGATGGGAGTTACACAGTTGGGCCCTTTTACCTGGGATTCAGTCAAACGTCTTTAATCCCACACAACAGTTGGGCCCGATATATACTTATCCCTTTAAGAGTGTTTTATGACAAATATTATAATTATTTATTATGTTTGGGTATACAGGGTAAATAAAAAAGTTTTGAAAATTTGTAATGTTTATTGTGCAAAATAAATTCACAATTTTAAAAATTAATAATATAATACAGTTTACAAGTATTGTTTTACATAATATAATGTGATTAATCAACTAGGCGCGTATTTACAGGAAACACATTTTATAAAACTTGTTCTGTCGATTTCATTTGACATATATTCCCGTATTTTATTTTCTACAAATTGTTTTTTCTTTCTATCAGCTTTTAGAGCTTTTGGAAATTTGTTTGCTGTTACAATTTTAATATATGTTTCGGTTTGAAAATTTAGCAAAATATCTACAAACTTAAATATACTTGGGTGGGAATGATAAAAACTGTTATTAAACTTTAAGTGAAACGATTCACATGCATTAGTTGTTCGATATAATGAAGATGAAAGATTAGCCCAAATGTTTGGTGGGAATTGTGAACATTCATCTATATAAGTATCCACTAAATAGTCACAAAATTGTTTTAGCCTTTCATCTTCTGGCATGTCACTAACTAAGTCAAAAGTAAAACAATCACCCACTTCATTAGGTTCTAAAAATTGAAGGCCAAAAAAGTACTTTAGATTTTTTCCAATTTCAGTATTATTTTTGTATTCAGTACTTAATCCAAGTGCCTGTAGTTTTCTGAACCATGCCTGTGACAGATGAAATCTACAGCCTACAATTGTTGATTCAGGCCAAGTAAAAGTAACATCATTATGAATGGCTACTTCAAAATCTATCACTACATTTTTTGGGGATAGTATTAAGTGATTTTCGGCACATTTTTCAGTCAAAAGATTAAATAGGTTTTGATATAACAATTGTTTCTTACTAGGTAATAGACAAAAAACTAAAGGTACATAATGACCATTTTTGTACCCATGAAGGGTAAAAAATTGACGAAAAAACTTAGCACAATAATTAAAGGTACCGTCCATAAAAATAGTTTCTACAGAGCAAAGAAAATGCAGGTTTGTACGACAAGAAAATATTACAATTTTATGTTCCTCGCTATTTACCATCAAAAATGATTCGTCCTTGGATGTTTTTGGTGACAAGTTCTTTAAAGAACAAAAAACTTCGTCTTGATTCCTAGGCAAAGTGGAAACCTGCGACTTTCTACACTCATAAATATTTTTTCGAATAAGGTTTAAATCATTAGTTGTAATGTTTTCAACTGATGCTCCGCATTGTCGAAGTTCACTGTGAATTATTTTTGAAGGCCTCTCATATGGATCACTAGCAGCTTTTCTTTTGATACAATTGCTTAACTTTTGTCTTTCAAGATTTTCTTCAGGCTCATGATTATGATTTAGATTATATTTTAAAACACATTCAAAATTTGTGGTCGGTGTGTAGAGTTTAGCGGGACACTTGGTTTTTTTATTTACACATCTCCAATACAAAGTGTTATCTTTTAAAATTTTGCCGACACAAAACTTAAAACCACATACGACTAACAGTCGCTTTCCTTTTTCACTTAACATTGTTTGAACTTCCATCGTTTATAAAACTCAGAAAAGAACTGACAAAAATGAATAAGTTGTCAACATTTAAGGACCTGTGAGCACCCTGTATTGATACCTTAACTAGGTACTTCTAGGAATATCGTACTACACCTTTTCAAGTGTAATAAAACCACTAATACCCTCATTTGCATATCGGGGCCCAACTGTTGGGGGTAATCATCCGATTACCTGCAAAAGGGCCCAACTCGCTAGCGCCCTACGAGATGACAGGCATGAAGTAAACATGTAATATGCAGGAGGTGTGGGAAGGTTTTCTTAAGTATTTTGCCAACTTTTAACATGTATGCAGCTCCATCTTTACCAACATAAGCACTTGATGAGTGATACCAAATTTTCTCAAAATTACCTTTACAAGATTTACCATACTTTCCGCGTTTGTTTGCTGTAACCTTTTGCTGCATAATAGATATGGAAGAGAATAACCATGTATACTTAATGTCCGTACTAAAATATTTGCAACACTGTTGTGTTTGGTATCGGTGGTTTCATCAACAGTTACCCATATTTTCTTATTTAATAATTTGGATTTTATCAGTGCTTCAACACAATTTTTGACTTTTGGCAATGTATACCTTAATTGGTTTCGTATGGGTACTTTCCACTGATGCACATAGGATTTCCAAAATACTTGAAAATGTTGATTTTGGACTATGTTCTGCGAAATGTTACACACACTGAGTACAAAAACAAAATCTTAAATAAATTTCCAATATGGTAATACAGTTTTGCGATTAGCAATATGTTTTTGAGCACGTATGTATATGTCTGTCACACACCCATTTACTGGTATGGAAAAGAAAGACGTCGCAAAACCTACAGCTTCCCGTATAATGTAAACCTGGGTTGCGACGGATAAATTTATTTACTGAAGTGACTAAAGGTAAACCTTTTCGCGACATTTTTAAAATGAAATATCGCATTACACGCCTTCACGATAATCCGCTCTAGCCTGCAAGCATGACTAGTAAACATGGCCTAATACGTCGCATCTATATGATTCACCCGCAACGCACATTCGCCGTCGCTGCGTTTACACTTTTTTCATCAAGCTTAATAACCGCTTTCATTGTATCTAAGCTAAAACCGTAAAACTGTAAATTAAAATAAGGAGGTTATGGTGAATTATTGAGTTAAAGACGTGACTGGTCATGGCTCAACAGTCAGAAGCGTTCACGCAATTATTGTTAATTTTGCGACTTGGACCGTGGAAATTTAAGTTCATGGAAAAGGTCGAAACTAAGCGCCCTTTCGACAAGTTTTTTCTAAATTTTAATTAGTTTTCAATGATGCTTAAGTACGATGTCCGTCGCTAAGGGTACCGTCCCAGCGACCATCTAAAGCCAGGGTTCTTGTGACAAAAAAGGGTATCGAGTTTAATCCCAACTTAAGCGGCGTTCGATAATTAAATTTTTTCCATCGTTTTGCTCGGAATTTTTGACAGGCACATGGTCAATCGTTCTGATTACAGCAGCGAGTCGTGTGCCTGTCAAAAATTCTGATCAAAACGATGAAAAATATTGAATTGCCGAACGCCCCTTTAATAAAGGCCCTTTCTAGGTTTGTAGATTGTAGATGCTTTAATCCAACGTGCAAAATACAAACCGATTCTCCCGTAAAGAAAACCGTGCATTTTTTATATGTTAGGTTATTTAAGTTTAGATTTAGGCGTGACTGGTTTCGGCTCGGTAGACAGACTCGAACCTTGAAACCTTAAATAAATCCGTGAGAGAGCAGCCCTTTAAGAAAATCAGGCAATAAATTCTTAGTCATGCGACTCTGTTCTTGCTGATTTACCAAATCTAGCGATACGTGGAAAGCACGCCGACCGTGCTACGCGTCTAGGGAATGGATGTTTCCTCTGAAATTAGCATAGTGGATATTTAGTCGGGCAGCTCTGCTTTTGCTAATTTCTAAATCCGTAGTCGTTTATAGGGTGCATTCCACTAAAGAACTGCAACCAACGCTCGTGATACCCACCGAGTCGTTCCAGAAGGCGACCGCGGGCTTTGTGATCGTGTTTGAAACGGATGACGTCATTGTTGAAGACCGCTTCGAGCCCACAACGCCTATGATTTTGCAGTGGTTTAATGCGGTCGTTTAATTATTTCGCACCCTAAAATGAATCGAAAAATGGACACTGAGGTTCTTTCCGTATGTAATTCCGAAATAGATTCAATTATTGAGACAGGGGTGTCGGTTGACGACGCTCAACGTGCACGGAATGGTACATATTAGTTTGGTTGTTTTCTTTATTTATATTTATTCATAAAAATAAGCGATAGTTCATTCAAAAATTCATAACCTAATTTTTGTTGATACTAATCACATCAGTGAATAAGTTATATTTCAATAATAATAATAATAATAATAATAATTAATAATAATAATAATAATAATAATAATAATAATAATAATACTAGTAATAATAATAATAATAATAATAATAATAATAATCATAATAATAAGTTGGTGTAGAACATTTATAAAATACATTTTAGATTTAGATTTAAGATTTAAACAACACATATATTTCACTAAAATAAATACAATTTAATTTCATTTTTGGCAGAGTACAGAATAAAATTATTTATTAATAACTAATATATTATTTAGATAATACTTACTAAATTGAATTTGATCCCATCTTTAAGCTATTTCAACCTATATCAAACCCAATCAAACCCAACCAAAGAAAATAAAAGGGTATGAATTTTAACATGCCAACTACACCCTCGCATCGCCCAAAAGTCGTTCCACTTGAATTACCAACAACAAGGCTCACAAGCTGGGCGGCGGAACTTTCGGCCCCATATTGGGTCAGTTACCTGCTAGAAATTATAGGTCAAGTAATCTTGGAAGAAATTTCGGCCCCAGGCATTGCAGGTAAGCTCAATATCAATTAAGTACCCACCCCGGGTATTTCCCGACCCGGTACTTTAGGTATACTTAAGGATGGTGTTGATACTGTTGATATAATTAAATTGTCATAACAACGACATGAGGGGTATTTATTCATGTTTAGAGACCGATTATAATCATTCCTCTTCAGTTCTTGAAGTTGTATGTTTTATGTAATCTATTAAAAATGAGTGTAATAAAAAGTTCCCGTAACCGCGATTTACTTCTTGTAGAAAATTATACGTTTTGCAAAAGCAAAGAATTAAAAAGTGGTGAAGCATCGTGGCGGTACATCCAGAAGAATTCTAAATGCTTAGCGAAAGTGGTAACAATCGGTTCTGACGTTACAATAACGAAATCAGACTTAGTGCATAATCATGGAATAGATGAACGCAAGACACAGAGAAAAATAATCACCAATGCGTGCAAACGAAAAGCTGAAGAAGATTTAACAGAAAAACCTGCTAAGATTATTCGACGAGCTATTGCTACAAATTCTTCAAATGATGTGACAATCTCAGACATTGAGGCTATTCGAAAAAATATTTACAACTGTCGTCGGAAATTGCTACCAAGTTCATTACCAAAAACAATTGAAGAAGTTCATAGTGCAGTGAGTGCTTATTCTCTTAAAACGAACATAGGTGAAGATTTTATATTTTTAAATAATCTTGAACATAATATAATTATTTTTTCATGCGAAACAAACATTCGTGCATTATGTGAAATGGAAAAATTGTATATGGACGGAACCTTTTCGTACTGTAGCAAATATTTTTGCCAATTATTTACTATACATGGGCTAGAAAATGGACATTATATACCGTTAGTATATTGTTTGTTTGTTTGTTCAGAGATAAAACAGCAGCCACATACCAAAATCAATTTTTTTCTGCTAAAATCAAGAATATTTGAAATTTTTAGATTGTCGTTACATCCTGTAGAAGTCTTTGTAGATTTCGAAAAACCAATTCATCTTGCACTGCAAAGTATTTTTCCACAAGTAAAAATTAGTGGCTGCCGTTTTCACTTACATCAAAGTTGGTTTAAAAAATGCAATTGCTTGGTTTGGTTCCCGAATTTAAAAACAAAAATTCAGATATTGAGAAATGGCTGAGACATACATTTGGCTTAACATATTTAGCTCCAGAAGAAGTAGAGGACTGTTTTGTATTTGATTTAATGAGCTATAAGCCAAATAATGACATTCTTGATAAATACGCTGATTACCTTTTAGAGGTGTACATTATTCAAAGTGCCCAATTTCCGCCGACAATATGGGCAAACAAAAATCCATCAATTATTAGGACTACAAATGCTTGCGAATCTTTTCATTCTAGATTTAATTCTTCTTTTTATGCGCCACATCCTTCTATATATATTTTTATGGAAAAATTAAAAGAATTCCAAATAGATGCTTATATAAAAATGAAAAGTATTCACATAACGGCAAAAATTAAAGACAAAAATGTAAAAAATAAGTTGACATTTTTAGAAAAAATGGTACAGAACTTCCAATTGGGGCATATCTCTAGGTTAGATTTTGTAAAAACTGTAGCATATTATTCCTGTAGTAGCAATAAGTAATTTTCAGATTTTGTGTAAAGTATGTTGTAATATGTAAATATATTTTTTTATGTATGTTAGTGATGAAATATAATAATTTTGAAATAAAAAACCGAAATATACAAACCTTACCTTGCATTTTCATTTCATAAATGATTCAAAACACAAAAGGTCACAAAAAAATTTAAATGTGATAATATTAGACTGTTGGGGCCGAAAATACCTGTAATAAAAATATGACCCTTCCATCCCGGGGCCGAAAGTTCCTGTCAAAATCTGGTCGCTAACTGGCCGGGGCCGAAATTTCCTACGCCCCACAAGCTTGTGGAACAGGAATACCTGTGGACGCGAGCGTAAACGTTGCGATCGGCTAGTGGAACGTCATAATTATAAAATATCTTAAAATAGGGAAGTATCTACTTAAATAGTAGCGGCCGTTCTGCGTAGGGTCATAATGTAAATAGTCCCTAGAATTAAAACCCTAAGATCATAGTTACTATAAAATAAGTTATACCCGTAAGTATAACATTTGTAAATAGGTAGCGGTAAGGGAATTCGCAGGACTAAACCAACAATACTGGACTTTCCCTGTGAATAAAGAAATTCAATCTGACCAACCAAACACAGAAAAATGATTGCCCTCCGTACAAATTTTCAGGGCTTGGCAGTGGCGTAGCTTCAGATTTCGCCCCCCCCCCCGCAAAATGTTACTTTGGTACCCCCTAGTGATGTAAGGATACGTATCCAAAAATCCGTTGGATCCGAATATTAAAAGAATCCGGATTATCCGGAACCGGCCGAGAACTTGAATACGGATTCGGAATCAAAATAAATTCGCATCGGTTGGTTACTAATTCAAAGTGCAAAGAGAAAACGGAATCGGAATCGAGTGTAAGCGAACAACACGGTCTGCGATTTGGCATATTTGATATTGTGCTTTCTCTTTCTAATGACATTTCCTAAAAAAAGATGGCATAGTTATCGGGGTAACGGGTATCATATGAGATGAGACCCATTGGTTAAACTAGTCCCGCCTCACCCGAACCGAATTCAAACGAGAACGGCGCGACGCGGTGCCTTCTTATCCCTAAACTTCGACTTCGACTGGTATGATACCGATACCGCATCGACCTACCTAGCCGTGTATCCGGATAGAAAATGTTTTAGTCTGTTGCATGCATACGTATACAACATGATCTGTAACCGCTTTCGCGCGGGTCAAGAAATGGATTCGAATTCGGATAATGGATACGGATATTAGCTGATTCCGATTCCGTATGATTCGGATATCTAATGAATACGGATATTTACAACACTAGTCCCCCCTTTAAAATTTATATCACAAAATCAGTTTAAATTAGTAATGTATCGTGCAAAATCTCCCCCTTACCCTTACATTGGGATAAGGATAGATAAAAAATAAGAAATTAAGTTAAAAAATATTTATTTAAAATAAGTAAAAATATTAATAAACTAATAAGTAAATTTATAAGCAAACAGGAAAGGTTTTAGCCTATAATATAGTGTAATAAAAATAAACTACGACATCAAATAAATATGTTCTTTTCTTTGAAATAAAATTCTCAATGTGATAAAAAATAATAATACCAAAAAACATCGCATTATTGATATTTTTTATTTTAATTATAAATTTTATTAAAACCAAGAAACAAAAATTATTCAAGAAATTGCTTTCTTCTGGACTTTGTTTCCGCAAAAACTTTAATTAATTCAGTTTTGTCCATTGCTGCAGCTTCCTCGGCCTCTATACTAAGCAATGCTAAATTACTAAGTCGATTTTGGGAGCAGCAATTTCTCAAATAGTTTTTGATTACCTTTAATTTAGAAAATGAACGTTCTGAAGACGCAGCGGTTACAGGAAGCGTTAAAAATAATATTAAAGCAGTATATACCTCGGCAAAATTTGATGCTAGGGTATCATTTTCTACAATTAAAAAATGTGCAAATTCTTTTATGCTTTTAAGATTTCCTATTTTGTTTTTCAATGGCTGAGATAAGGCAACAATTTGCAAAGGAAATGCTGAGGAAATATCGCGAGGGTAATATTGCTGCAAAGCTTCTGCCGATTTAAATAACTCTTCTTCCGTCATTGATACGAGAATGGGTGGACTTAAGAAACTAAATTTATCAACAGTCTTCTCCATCCCTTCAAAGCGGTTGTTTAATTGATTAATAACAATGTCAAAAACTTTGTAATAAATGTTTACTTTAAAATAATACTCTTGATTATAAAACAGATAATTTGTATCATATTCATCATATTGCTTTTTTTGGCTTATGCTGCCTTTTTTCTCTAAATAATGGAGAAATATTCCATCTTTTAGCTATACTAGTGGCGTCAGTTTTTAAATCTTCGTATTTATTTCGATAATTTTTGAGTTTTTCTAGTGACATTTTCAAACACTTTGAAGCTTTCGATAGATCTAACTGATGGTGCTTGCAATATTTGAGATGCTAAATTTATTTCTTCTAATATTTTACAGCATATCGTTAGTATCATTATGAATTCAAAGTTTTCAATGGCCTTCAATAATCTAATTGCTTCCCCACATTCATCTGGTTTAGTTGAAATTAAACTTATTTTGGTAAGTGCCTTAATAATATCTCCAAACCGCAGTTTCACAGCTAATAAAGATATAATTCTGCCAGCCCATCGAGTAGGATTCAGTCTTTTCAGTTTTACTTCAGATTCGCCCGAAAAAGAAGCCAATAAATCCCACCTGTTTATACGGGAGCCGAAGAAGGTATACAGGTCAGCTATGATAACGAAGAAAGATGCAACTTCTTTTACTCCTGAAACTGCATCATTGATAACGAGATTTAAATTGTGTGCAGTACAATGTATATAAGCTGCAGTGGGCTCAATGGTTTTTATTCGTTTTTGAACCCCTGAATAAATACCACTCATTACTTTAGCACCATCGTACCCCTGTCCTCTCCATTTCTTAATACTTAACCCTAATGCCTTCAACGACTCCAATATTTCGGAAGTTAAGCCGGCCGCACTCTGATCTGAAACTTTTGTAAAGCCCATAAAACTTTCAATAATATTTATATTTTGAGGTTTACCGTTTTCGTCCTTTTCAATTTCAGCATACCTAATTATTTTACTTAGTTGGTCAACTTTTGTGATATCTTGTGTTGTATCCATTATGATGGAAAAAAATAAGCTTTCATTTATTTTAGACACTAAGCGTTTCTCCAGTGCATTTGCCAAACAATCAATTAATTCATTTTGGATGGTTGGACTTAAATAATTAATAGTGCCTTTTGGCTTACTTACTAGCTCTCTCATCACTAAATCGTATTTTGCCAAAAAATTCACTTGTGTCAGGAAGTTGCCATTATATACCTGATCAATTGTTTCTCTATGACCTCTGAAAGCAAGCGAATTTTTTGCCAAAATTAAAGTTATATCAATTAGCCTTTGCATAATTTTCTGCCAAAAATTACATTCATTTCAAATTATTTCTTCCAGAGCTTTATCAATACATTTATTACTTTTCCAGTGATCATATATGTAGCAACAGGTGATGTGGTACTGAGATTGTTCGTGAAGTTTAACTTTTTTTGAAAGACCTTTCCAGTCAGAAGTACCTTGTTTCCAGAAAGTGTTGGTAGTGCTAAATAACCAACAAGGTTCACAGTAAGCTTTATTATCTATAGCGGAATAACACAACCACTTCCTGAGAATAATTTGTCCAGCATGACTTTTTTTTGAATAGTAAAAAGTAGAAAAACTTCTATTTGAATTGTCTTTTGGAAAAGTTATAATAGGGTGACAAGGCCCTTGGGTAACAATAAACATTATGAATTTGTCACTTAATTCATGGTTTTTAAAATTACCTTTGTCACATGGAAATGTCTCTTTGGTTAATGAACTAAGAAATAAATTATCAGTCTCAGTCTTATAACAAGTTGAATTTTTAGTAATATCCGTAGCTGGGTCGAACTTATCAAGATCCATACTTTCATTTTTTAGACGTAGAACTCGTAGAAGCCTGGGGCCTATAACACAAACACTACAAGTTCAACAAGTGTACAAATAAATTATACAAGTGTAGATATTCTGTAACATAAAGTAACTTGTAGTTACTAGCGGGGCCCTGGTAATTACGGAACTTTCTGTACAGTTGTAGTTTCTTTCCATAACACAACAACCACACTTGTACAGTTGTGTTACGGAATTGTCAACAATTGTAAACAATTTTCTACCTATCTTGAACGCTGGGTAGATTCAGTGTAGTGAAGTCTTTCACCGTGAACGTATCATTTTACTGTCGATATGTGGTCAAGTGATTCGGAGAGTGACAACGAAAATGCCCGTGCAGTGTATCGGTATCGGGAGAGAATTAACTTTGTCATACTGACAGACGGGGAATTTGTGGAAAGGTTCAGACTTAATCGAGAACAGTGTGAAACTCTTCTTCAAGATATAGGCCCAGCAATCGCTAATCAAACGATTCGATGGTATGGCTTATCACCATTACAGAAACTGCTTATTGTTCTGCATTGGTTTGGAAACGGAGGGCAATACCATGGGGTATGTGACATGCATGGATTGTCAAAAATGACCGTCTGTAGATGTGTTCACGAAGTTGTTGCTGCCGTAAACGAAATAAAATTTGATGCATTAATTCGATGGCCCGGCAATACAGCGAACGTGATAGAACGCTTTCATAATTTGGCAGGATTTCCTGAAGTTTGTGGAGCTGTAGATGGAACCCTCATAAATATCGATGCCCCCACGAATAACGAACCCGCTTACGTCGACCGCCATGGGAAGCAGTCAATCAATTGCATGGCTGTGTGTGGGCCTGACTTAAAGTTTTATTATATAAGTGCCAATTGGCCCAGAAGTGTGCACGATGCGCGAGTTCTTCGTAACAGTTCTCTGTTTCGTAGAATGGAAAACGGTTGGAGACCTCATGCAAATGCTGTGATTCTTGGAGATTCCGCTTATCCTTTACGTGAATGGTTAATTCCACCAACCTATGACGATCCGATGAACCCAGCGCAGACCTCTTTCAACAGAGCTCATAAACGGACTCGGCGCATTATAGAAAACGCTTTCGGCGTATTGAAGGAAAAATTTCCATGTTTGAACCACCTACGTGTTAATCCAGTCTTCGCAGCAAACATTTTTAAATGTTGTGCAACATTGTGCAATATTACAAAAAACAATGAAGACGATGTGGAATTAAATGGTGATGATGATGAAGGTGACGAAATCAACCCTAGAGATAACGAACCACCTCCAATTGCAGCTCGAGCTAGAGTTCAACAGTTGATTAATTATTTTAGAATAAATTAGTGTTAAAAAGGAAAATCAACTTTATTATGCCTACATTAGGCTACATTAACATATTATCAAAAAGTGTTACAAAATAAATAATTAACAAATTATCAAAAAGTGTTTCAAAAATTAAATATTAATGTATGTGGTACGCTGGTCCTGCCCATAAGAAATGTTTTCAACAGCAAAACATTGGGTAAATTCAGATCTTGGCATGTGTAGTGCAGTTTCCAACTGTAAAATTTGTAATTTGGTCTTGTAATTTTGGAGTTTGAGGTGTTCAATTTGCAAATCAAGGGTTTCTTTTTTCTTGTCATCAGAAATTTCCTCTCCTGTACGCGTCATGCTACGCTTTCGTTTCCCTGCAAAATTGTTTGACAAAGATCAACATAATACTTCTGTATGTAACAAGTGCAAAAAGTGCAACTTTTTTGCACGCGACGTGAAAATTGTCGAACGAGACCGAAGGCCGAATTTGACAACACGTAAGTGCAAAAATAGAACTTTTTGCATATGTTGCATACAACATTTTTTATACGATCGCTTTAATTACCATTAATGCATCTTAATTGATTTGTAGTACTAGTGCATCAAATATCCTTGATACACTCGAGCAAGTCTTTTTTGCACTATATAGTGCATCAAAGTGTTTTTTGCACTAAAAACCACTTTGATGAACTAGTGAAAAAAGTGGCACTTTTTGCGCTAATCGTTAAAACAAGTGCCATTTTTTGCACGATCGTAGAAAAATAATGTTTTATAAACCCACCTATGCGGCTAGTTGAGGGCACGCCAGGGTCCTGCGTTAATAATGTTGGCTGTTCTATTGATGTGCTGTCTTGAGGTAGCGGTTCTGCATCGTCCAACGATTCTGGCACCCCAAGACCAACAACTACTGGAGACTCTTTTCCTAATATATCCAACACTATATTATCGATATCGGTCATTTTCCCATGACCGCCTGTACCCGTTTTTCTCGCATTATCCACTTTCCCCTTAAAATAATAAGTATATTTTGGGTTAAATATTACGATTGAGCTTAACAACTACCGGTCAAATGGCAATATTTACTGAGAGACAGGGCGTTCAACTTAAAATATGTACTTATGTACCGATTTTCATAGCGATATATCAAAAACTGTGGAATTTAACATGAAAAACAAAAATAATATTTTAAGTTGAACTCCCTATATCTTAGTGAATATTGAGATTTGACCGGTAGTTGTTAAGCTCAATCGTAATATTTTGGCTCCAAAAATATGCAGTTGCCCATTACTATTGAAACACCCTGTCTAAGTCCAACTAAATCATACGAGTAGTAAAATTACTAATAATACGTTCTTACTTACCATTGTAGTTTTCTTCATATTTTGCCATAGTGTGTCTCTGGCATATGTCCAGTCTTTATCTGAAGGCATTAAACAAACGCTCTTTGCTAAATTTGTTAATTCTTTCCATTTCTCAACTTTGTCTGTTTTTTTCAATCTGTCGGAAAAGGCACCGAACAGAATTTCTTTAGTTTCTTTAACGTTTTGTAAAAAATGCATCTTTCTCTCAAATATTACTTGTCTGCCAGCCATAGCTACCAATATTATTTTACTTTAACTTCACCATAAACGCTGAACAAAACACGTTTAGACACGTTACAGTTACGACGACTCGCGTTGCCAACAAAAGCACGTAAATAACTGAATTGCCTAGTAGCAACGACATGTACAAGTGTAGAATATTTCACTAGTAGCTACAAGTGTACGAAATAATATTGTGTTACAGGAAATCGGAGTACTTGTAGGTTGGGTTATTACTAATAACTTGTAGACTTGTTACAATTGTAAGCATTGTGTTATAGGCCCCTGTGCTGGTCGTTTACTATGGCCATATCTTGAACATTTGGGCGATCTCCTGCAACTGAAGCGGTTATTGCACTGCAAGTTATTGATGGAAAAACACTCTCCTCCTTGGAATTCAAACTTTCACCAGAGATTACAGGAAAAAATGTAGAAATTTTGAACATTTTAGATGTTTCTGCTTCCAACTTTTGTTTCTTTCTTTTCTTTGCAGCGCCACTAGTTGTGCTTAAGTGGTCCATATTCATTATTCAACCTAAAATGAATGAAATTATTATTTAAAGAATATTATGAAAAAATCAGAAAACCAAAAAAATCCATCCCTAAATTTAAAGTTTTTGCAAAAAAATGCTTTCTCTCTTTAATTTTAAACTATTTTTATGTCAGTCAGATATGATTTTTAATAAGTATAGTAAGTATAGCTATAAAATATAATGGTAAATCATTAAATAGGAACATTCACTATCACCCGAGGAAATTTAATTTAATGAAAGAAAATTCACAGGGTTTTAATTATAAAAAACAATTTTTACTTACTAGATGCAATCGATACAGCCAATTCCAGCGACACATAAAGCAGCTCAGTCGACGTTGACAATCTGAACAACCAAGGATTATTTATCTACACTCACAATGGATAACCAATAAACACCCTACTAAATTATCAGACTACACAAATATAACGTTTTCACTTTTCAACTTTTGACGTTGCCTCAACCCACTACCCGAATGCCGGCCCGCGTCGCCCGCGGTCTTTTATATGCTTTTTTGTTTTATTCTCGAAGTGGGTCGAATTGTCTCGCTTTGACTGGAAGCGTTTCCGGGCGTCGCGAATTTTCATACGGCCCGCGCAGTGGTAGATAATGTCGAAAAGAACAGTCAATAAATATAATATAATTAATAAATTATTAAAATAATTAAATTAAAATACAATTAAGCAACAAATTGACCTGACCAACCTTGACACCAGGGCCCCCTTTACGTCAGGGCCCCCCAGCGGCCGCGGGGTTGGGCGGTATGGTAGCTACGCCACTGGAGCTTGGGTAGTTGCATACTATCTGAGTTCTTGCATTCGCTGGACGTGTCCGTACCAGCTTCTTTCTCACAGACGAATCTTCAGGACATTTCGACCTATCCTGGAGGTTTTATGTGAATTTCTTTAAACGCATTATGATCACCACTTTCCTTGGACTGCTGGCAACTTCCGGCTAGTGGGGAATCGAGGTGGGACCACCCATGACACAGACACATGCGTTGTCTTTGTCTAATCGGTACGCAAGTACCTGGCATCCCTGACATAGACAAACCGGGCGGAAAAGCAAGTAGGGTAGTTTTTAGTCAACTTAGGAATAAGGCTCGGGTCAGGCGACCTTCATCAAGTTTAACTTGATTAAATTACGTGAACGTCACTTAATCAAGTTTAACTTGATTAAATTACGCGAACGTCACTTGGTAGTTCGGAATTCAAGACTGTTTGCGCATTGCAGAACAAAAATTGCAAACATGATTAAACCCTGGCGGGATTTCGAATGCTTGCTTGGGTAGAAACTATGGGGAACAAAATTTATTACGAGAGTGTACGTCGATGCACGCGGTTCGTGAAGGCAAAAATTCGCACGGCAAATGCGAGGGAGTTTTTTTTATTGCCTTGATCTTGCTGGGCTGAGCGCCCCTTCTGAGAGTCGGAAACTGTGCTGAAAGTAGTATTTACACAGCTTCTTTCAAACGATTTGCAGCGGCGCGACGCGACTTGTCGTATGGAAAATCAAGAGGACGGCTAAGCTATACAGAATGTTAATATTAGTATGTGACCAAACTTCAGAGCAGCGTTGCCAGAACTACCGCTAAAGCGGTATTTCTACCGCTTTAGAGAGTCATCCACCGTTCTCCAGTTTTAGCTCTGTAAAATACAGCTTTTTCAGTTGTACGCAAATTTGCTAGTGCCATCTGTTGGTGCTAATGTTGAAAGAGCTTTTTTAACTAGAAAATTTCTAAAAGCTAATCAAAGAAACCCTTTAAGTACTGTTACTATAATGGGACTACTATCCAGCAAGTGGCTTATTAGAAATTATTGTTTTAACTGTAAGGGAAACAATTAATTATGACGGCTAATGACCAAAAATATTTACCAAAATTAAAATATGTTAATGTAATTAAATATATTTGGTTGTTACCAAATTTATTATGACTTTTTTTTAAATATAAAATATAAAAAATAATATTTGTGTTAAAAATCTTGTTCATGTTTGTTTAAAATAATATATTAAATTTTATTATAAGTGAAGTATTATTTTACAAATACACCCAAGCAAGAAATCGTTTAAGTTCTTGGCATACCTGAATTTTTTTAGTGTAGTTATTAAAAGTCTATTTTAATTAATTAAAAAATCCAATGTGCAGTGAATATTTACAGGCGCGGCCCGGCCCGCCCATAAGGTCGTTTGGTCAATGACCCACCTAAATTTATTTTCAGTGATCGACATAATAATTTATTTTTTAAAACCAAACTTTTCTTTCAAAAAAGTGCAAGTTGCATGCGAAAACTCCCCAAGAAAGAATCAAGCCAAGCCATCGTCGCAAGATATCCAAGCTTGCTCCAGGCATTTTAAATTGACCTCATAGGTTTATATGGACTATATAAATTCATTAAAACTAAGAAAGAAACAGACATACGCGCTTTAGGAAGTTAAAAAGAGACAAAATGTGTCGACGGCCCACCAATAATATCGCGCCACCCCCACTATTGAAATACACTCGAACCACCCCGTTAAATATCCTCTTTCAACACATTTGGATCGGACAAAGAAAACTAATTAATTAGGTACCTAATATGCGCATTGTATTTCCATTGTATATTGTATTATTAGCGACTAAACATAGGAATACGATCTCCCAACCGCGCCAATGTGTCATAGTCATCAAATATAACGTGCACACATTAGCAACGTGGTCCAGAGGTAGAGTCTCAACTAGTGGACCAAAAGGTCGTGGGTTCGAGGCTGTGCTAGGGTAGTTTTTTTTTTAATTTGGCAGCCTGCGCATGCGTAGACAAATATCGTATTACTATGTCTAGCCGCCAGTATTGTACTTATTAAAGAAAACGGAGTTTCGGCTAGCTTTCCTAATTTGATTTTACGAATAATCATAATTTTAGTACAAGGCGCGTCCTTTATTGAGGAGACGCAGACGTATCAAAACATGAAACCGCTAGCAATCTTAGACTAAAACACATAGAAAAGTAATACTAAAAATCATAAACATCTAGAGTAGCAATGTTCAATATACTACAGTACCTATTTTATAGGGTTGCCATCCGTCCGGATTTCCCCGGACATGTTCGGGTTTTAGGGACGTCCGGGCGGGTTTTGATAACTGGTCCGGATTTTCGCTAGGTTCGCTAATTGGTTAAATCTCAAAAATCTAGAGACACTTAAGTGGGAAACTGATATTATTCCCTTAGTTCCCTACCTTTTAAAAGAAGGAGCAGAAACTGAGGATTCACAACTTTTCAACCAATTGATGGCATTAAAAAATTATTTTGAAAATAATGAATTTGCAGTCGAAAATAATTCGTTCTCTCACAAGAAGTGGGTTAAATATTTTTGGTTCTGCAAATCCTCAGAAGCATATTCTGACTTAATCAAAATATGCCAGTTCTTTTAGGAGCTAACAGCACACAATGCAAATGTCGAAAGGATATTCTCTCAAATCGCTGCTCAATGGACCAAGGAATGAAATAGACTGCAACTTGGGACCATGACATATGAT
The DNA here is from genome assembly GCA_963971165.1 of Philopedon plagiatum. Lineage (NCBI taxonomy): Eukaryota > Metazoa > Arthropoda > Insecta > Coleoptera > Curculionidae > Philopedon > Philopedon plagiatum. The sequence goes on from OZ020193.1 coordinate 69,455,945, forward strand.
TTTTACAAATAGACCGTGGGATAGCGACTGTTTTAGGTTGCGATTTTTTTTGTCTGCCTTTTGGAGGACTGACAAGGGTAAGTTTGTTAATGAAGAAAAGTGAGGTTTGACCCCGGCCCGGGTGACGCCCAAATGAAAACTGAATTTTCATTTGTACAAAAACTGTGTTTTGGGACGATTTTATATTGTCTACCATGTGATTAAAAGAAAGTCATTACAAAATAATACATACAAAAAAAGGCAGACGGTTGGCAGACACTAGAAAAAAAGGGTGCATTTTTATTACAAGTGCACCGGACACTTTAACCCTTTGGGCCCTTGCTTACCGTCTGCCTTTTTTATGCAGTATGCAATGATTTTCTTTTAATACTCGACACGTCAGACCATCTAAAATCGTCGTCAAAAAGCATATAGTTTTCGTAGAAATGAACCTTACTTTTCTCAGTTAACAAACTTACCTTTTTTAGTCCTCCAAAAGACAGACAAAAAAATTCGCCAACTAAGACATGTCGTTATCCCACGGTTTAAAAGTTCAACCTAAAGTACACTTGTTTGGAATTTTATGATTTTTGTTACAGCCAGAGCAGTCAAAACTCTTAACAGAAGTCCACTCAAAGATTATATATTTGTTTTTGAGTTTTTTTTAGTTTGTGCAACAAATATATATGTATATATATATATATATATATATATATATATATATATATATATATATATATATATATATATATATATATATATATATTTGTTGCACAAACTAAAAAAAACTCAAAAACAAATATATAATCTTTGAGTGGACTTCTGTTAAGAGTTTTGACTGCTCTGGCTGTAACAAAAATCATAAAATTCCAAACAAGTGTACTTTAGGTTGAACTTTTAGACCGTGGGATAACGACATGTCTTAGTTGGCGAATTTTTTTGTCTGTCTTTTGGAGGACTAAAAAAGGTAAGTTTGTTAACTGAGAAAAGTAAGGTTCATTTCTACGAAAACTATATGCTTTTTGACGACGATTTTAGATGGTCTGACGTGTCGAGTATTAAAAGAAAATCATTGCATACTGCATAAAAAAGGCAGACGGTAAGCAAGGGCCCAAAGGGTTAAAGTGTCCGGTGCACTTGTAATAAAAATGCACCCTTTTTTTCTAGTGTCTGCCAACCGTCTGCCTTTTTTTGTATGTATTATTTTGTAATGACTTTCTTTTAATCACATGGTAGACAATATAAAATCGTCCCAAAACACAGTTTTTGTACAAATGAAAATTCAGTTTTCATTTGGGCGTCACCCGGGCCGGGGTCAAACCTCACTTTTCTTCATTAACAAACTTACCCTTGTCAGTCCTCCAAAAGGCAGACAAAAAAAATCGCAACCTAAAACAGTCGCTATCCCACGGTCTATTTGTAAAAATCATATGTCATGGTCCCAAGTTGCAGTCTATTTCATTCCTTGGTCCATTGAGCAGCGATTTGAGAGAATATCCTTTCGACATTTGCATTGTGTGCTGTTAGCTCCTAAAAGAACTGGCATATTTTGATTAAGTCAGAATATGCTTCTGAGGATTTGCAGAACCAAAAATATTTAACCCACTTCTTGTGAGAGAACGAATTATTTTCGACTGCAAATTCATTATTTTCAAAATAATTTTTTAATGCCATCAATTGGTTGAAAAGTTGTGAATCCTCAGTTTCTGCTCCTTCTTTTAAAAGGTAGGGAACTAAGGGAATAATATCAGTTTCCCACTTAAGTGTCTCTAGATTTTTGAGATTTAACCAATTAGCGAACCTAGCGAAAATCCGGACCAGTTATCAAAACCCGCCCGGACGTCCCTAAAACCCGAACATGTCCGGGGAAATCCGGACGGATGGCAACCCTATAAAATAGGTACTGTAGTATATTGAACATTGCTACTCTAGATGTTTATGATTTTTAGTATTACTTTTCTATGTGTTTTAGTCTAAGATTGCTAGCGGTTTCCCGTTTTGATACGTCTGCGTCTCCTCAATAAAGGACGCGCCTTGTACTAAAATTATGATTATTCGTAAAATCAAATTAGGAAAGCTAGCCGAAACTCCGTTTTCTTTAATAAGTACAATACTGGCGGCTAGACATAGTAATACGATATTTGTCTACGCATGCGCAGGCTGCCAAATTAAAAAAAAAACTACCCTAGCACAGCCTCGAACCCACGACCTTTTGGTCCACTAGTTGAGACTCTACCTCTGGACCACGTTGCTAATGTGTGCACGTTATATTTGATGACTATGACACATTGGCGCGGTTGGGAGATCGTATTCCTATGTTTAGTCGCTAATAATACAATATACAATGGAAATACAATGCGCATATTAGGTACCTAATTAATTAGTTTTCTTTGTCCGATCCAAATGTGTTGAAAGAGGATATTTAACGGGGTGGTTCGAGTGTATTTCAATAGTGGGGGTGGCGCGATATTATTGGTGGGCCGTCGACACATTTTGTCTCTTTTTAACTTCCTAAAGCGCGTATGTCTGTTTCTTTCTTAGTTTTAATGAATTTATATAGTCCATATAAACCTATGAGGTCAATTTAAAATGCCTGGAGCAAGCTTGGATATCTTGCGACGATGGCTTGGCTTGATTCTTTCTTGGGGAGTTTTCGCATGCAACTTGCACTTTTTTGAAAGAAAAGTTTGGTTTTAAAAAATAAATTATTATGTCGATCACTGAAAATAAATTTAGGTGGGTCATTGACCAAACGACCTTATGGGCGGGCCGGGCCGCGCCTGTAAATATTCACTGCACATTGGATTTTTTAATTAATTAAAATAGACTTTTAATAACTACACTAAAAAAATTCAGGTATGCCAAGAACTTAAACGATTTCTTGCTTGGGTGTATTTGTAAAATAATACTTCACTTATAATAAAATTTAATATATTATTTTAAACAAACATGAACAAGATTTTTAACACAAATATTATTTTTTATATTTTATATTTAAAAAAAAGTCATAATAAATTTGGTAACAACCAAATATATTTAATTACATTAACATATTTTAATTTTGGTAAATATTTTTGGTCATTAGCCGTCATAATTAATTGTTTCCCTTACAATTAAAACAATAATTTCTAATAAGCCACTTGCTGGATAGTAGTCCCATTATAGTAACAGTACTTAAAGGGTTTCTTTGATTAGCTTTTAGAAATTTTCTAGTTAAAAAAGCTCTTTCAACATTAGCACCAACAGATGGCACTAGCAAATTTGCGTACAACTGAAAAAGCTGTATTTTACAGAGCTAAAACTGGAGAACGGTGGATGACTCTCTAAAGCGGTAGAAATACCGCTTTAGCGGTAGTTCTGGCAACGCTGCTCTGAAGTTTGGTCACATACTAATATTAACATTCTGTATAGCTTAGCCGTCCTCTTGATTTTCCATACGACAAGTCGCGTCGCGCCGCTGCAAATCGTTTGAAAGAAGCTGTGTAAATACTACTTTCAGCACAGTTTCCGACTCTCAGAAGGGGCGCTCAGCCCAGCAAGATCAAGGCAATAAAAAAAACTCCCTCGCATTTGCCGTGCGAATTTTTGCCTTCACGAACCGCGTGCATCGACGTACACTCTCGTAATAAATTTTGTTCCCCATAGTTTCTACCCAAGCAAGCATTCGAAATCCCGCCAGGGTTTAATCATGTTTGCAATTTTTGTTCTGCAATGCGCAAACAGTCTTGAATTCCGAACTACCAAGTGACGTTCGCGTAATTTAATCAAGTTAAACTTGATTAAGTGACGTTCACGTAATTTAATCAAGTTAAACTTGATGAAGGTCGCCTGACCCGAGCCTTATTCCTAAGTTGACTAAAAACTACCCTACTTGCTTTTCCGCCCGGTTTGTCTATGTCAGGGATGCCAGGTACTTGCGTACCGATTAGACAAAGACAACGCATGTGTCTGTGTCATGGGTGGTCCCACCTCGATTCCCCACTAGCCGGAAGTTGCCAGCAGTCCAAGGAAAGTGGTGATCATAATGCGTTTAAAGAAATTCACATAAAACCTCCAGGATAGGTCGAAATGTCCTGAAGATTCGTCTGTGAGAAAGAAGCTGGTACGGACACGTCCAGCGAATGCAAGAACTCAGATAGTATGCAACTACCCAAGCTCCAGTGGCGTAGCTACCATACCGCCCAACCCCGCGGCCGCTGGGGGGCCCTGACGTAAAGGGGGCCCTGGTGTCAAGGTTGGTCAGGTCAATTTGTTGCTTAATTGTATTTTAATTTAATTATTTTAATAATTTATTAATTATATTATATTTATTGACTGTTCTTTTCGACATTATCTACCACTGCGCGGGCCGTATGAAAATTCGCGACGCCCGGAAACGCTTCCAGTCAAAGCGAGACAATTCGACCCACTTCGAGAATAAAACAAAAAAGCATATAAAAGACCGCGGGCGACGCGGGCCGGCATTCGGGTAGTGGGTTGAGGCAACGTCAAAAGTTGAAAAGTGGAAACGTTATATTTGTGTAGTCTGATAATTTAGTAGGGTGTTTATTGGTTATCCATTGTGAGTGTAGATAAATAATCCTTGGTTGTTCAGATTGTCAACGTCGACTGAGCTGCTTTATGTGTCGCTGGAATTGGCTGTATCGATTGCATCTAGTAAGTAAAAATTGTTTTTTATAATTAAAACCCTGTGAATTTTCTTTCATTAAATTAAATTTCCTCGGGTGATAGTGAATGTTCCTATTTAATGATTTACCATTATATTTTATAGCTATACTTACTATACTTATTAAAAATCATATCTGACTGACATAAAAATAGTTTAAAATTAAAGAGAGAAAGCATTTTTTTGCAAAAACTTTAAATTTAGGGATGGATTTTTTTGGTTTTCTGATTTTTTCATAATATTCTTTAAATAATAATTTCATTCTTTTTAGGTTATATATATATATATATATATATATATATATATATATATATATATATTTCATTTCATTCTTTTTAGGTTATATATATATATATATATATATATATATATATATATATATATATATATATATATATATATATATATAGGCAAGAACTGTGGAATTATATGGGAGCAGAAATGCTCATGCTACTGTAAGGCCTCTGATGAGTCGATGTGGTGTCTTTTAACAACTTAGACACCGAGGAAGACGAAACAGTAGTTCTCCAGATAATTCCAAACATACTTAACTATGTTCATAAATGAGAATGTCTCAGGTAGTGTGGAGATGTCGCGAGACTCCCACATCCAAGCTACCATGGGAGATCCGATAAGGATCCCTATGACATTTCTCAGAGAGCAATCTCAAGAACTTCTACCTTTCAAAACTTTCAGTTTGTCTTTTATAGGCAAGAACTGTGGAATTATATGGGAGCAGAAATGCTCATGCTACTGTAAGGCCTCTGATGAGTCGATGTGGTGTCTTTTAACAACACCGAGGAAGACGAAACAGTAGTTCTCCAGATAATTCCAAACATACTTAACTATATATATATATATATATATATATATATATATATATATATATATATATATATATATATATAAAGTATAGATTTTTTTATTACAAGTGATTTTTGAAATATCTTTGCCGTCCGGATTTTTATGTAGCCTTGTCCTGGTTTTTAAATTTTAGAGATGGCAACCCTATATTTTATAAAGTTGATGTGTGTACTGCTACATTCTTGGTGAAACTGGATTAACATTTTTACTTTTAAATGAAAGACAGAGTACTTGTTATAGTTTCACAAAATTTATTCAGTTGCCTGACACGTGTTTCGACCCTCTCGGGTCATTTTCAAAGACATAAATGTGTTAAAACGGAGCTACAAAATCGTTTAAGTAGGTAGTGGAATTTAAATGGTATCATAAATTATATTATTGACAAATGACCTTAATGTTTTTAATAGTGGGATTTTACAGAGTTGTTTGGTTAATGTTTATATTCTTAATTATGGTATTTTGGATATTTATCTAATTACACTGTTTATTATGGTGTATGCATTTGAAGGTATCTCTATTTGGTTATTGACTATGTTACATTTGTTTGATTTTGCTTTTTTGATAGCTAATGTTTCGAGTAAATTTAATTTTCTGCTTTTGTTTTGGATAAATAGTGGTTTTATTTTGTTTGATATTGTATGGTTATTTAATATGCAATGATCCGAAATTCCTGTTTTATATTGTTTTTTTTATTTATTTTTTTTTTATTTATTTTTTTTTATTGTGTTTTTTTTTTAAAACAAAATAAAACAAGAATTTCGGATCATTGCATATTAAATAACCATACAATATCAAACAAAATAAAACCACTATTTATCCAAAACAAAAGCAGAAAATTAAATTTACTCGAAACATTAGCTATCAAAAAAGCAAAATCAAACAAATGTAACATAGTCAATAACCAAATAGAGATACCTTCAAATGCATACACTAGTGATGTAAGGATACGTATCCAAAAATCCGTTGGATCCGAATATTAAAAGAATCCGGATTATCCGGAACCGGCTGAGAACTTGAATACGGATTCGGAATCAAAATAAATTCGCATCGGGTGGTTACTAATGCAAAGTGCAGAGAGAAAACGGAATCGGAATCGAGTGTAAGCGAACAACACGGTCTGCGATTTGGCATATTTGATATTGTGCTTTCTCTTTCTAATGACATTTCCTAAAAAAAGATGGCATAGTTATCGGGGTAACGGGTATCATATGAGATGAGACCCATTGGTTAAACTAGTCCCGCCTCACCCGAACCGAATTCAAACGAGAACGGCGCGACGCGGTGCCTTCTTATCCCTAAACTTCGACTTCGAATGGTATGATACCGATACCGCATCGACCTACCTAGCCGTGTATCCGGATAGAAAATGTTTTAGTCTGTTGCATGCATACGTATACATGATCTGTAACCGCTTTCGCGCGGGTCAAGAAATGGATTCGTATTCGGATAATGGATACGGATATTAGCTGATTCCGATTCCGTATGATTCGGATATCTAATGAATACGGATATTTACAACACTAGCATACACCATAATAAACAGTGTAATTAGATAAATATCCAAAATACCATAATTAAGAATATAAACATTAACCAAACAACTCTGTAAAATCCCACTATTAAAAACATTAAGGTCCTTTGTCAATAATATAATTTATGATACCATTTAAATTCCACTACCTACTTAAACGATTTTGTAGCTCCGTTTTAACACATTTATGTCTTTGAAAATGACCCGAGAGGGTCAAAACACGTGTCAGGCAACTGAATAAATTTTGTGAAACTATAACAAGTACTCTGTCTTTCATTTAAAAGTAAAAATCCTATATTTTATGATTTTGCAGTGTTTATTTGTAGGTAAATAATTTCTTGGCAAAACTAGGCACATTATTAAAAAACCTTCCTTAATTAAAAAAGTGCATTTTGCTTGTTGCATTGATATCATTAGTTGCCCACAGAATTTTTACCTACCTGTAAAAAACGAGATAAAATGATATGAATATAATATTAAGTTCACACTATCACACTAGACTTGCTACCAGAGGGAGCTGCGACAAAACCGTTTTCTTAATCTACCGTTTTCTACCGCTATTTTGGGCCAAGTGTTACCGCTTCTTGAAAATTTTATCTGGCAACACTGCTTCAGGGTATTACTCCTTACTTAATTTTAACACAAACAGTTCATATAAACACAGGTCCTAAAAGACTTTGTCTTTATTACACAGAGTGTTGTTTCCTAAATATCTAGAAGACGCAAATTAGTATCAAGTTGAAACTTTGTGACAATTTTTAATCCATAAAGAGGAGTGTTTTAGGCAAAAAACTGTTTCTCATTTTACCAGTGGCGTAAACAGTTAATTTTAAAAATATATATATATATATATATATATATATATATATATATATATATATATATATATATATATATATATATATATATATATATACAGTCAACTTCGGATATAACGACCCCCGCATATAACGAACCACCGGTTATTACGAACAAAAATTATGGTCCGGCCAAAACGCCATAAGAATGTATGTATTTTTTGTTCGTTTATAACGAACCCGGCTATAACGAACTATCGGCTATAGCGAACCCTATTTTGATTAGATTTTGCTTGTGGAAGTTCGGTTATAACGAACTGTCGAAATTTCACATACGTATCACTTCCATATTCGTAAAGTAACGGCCGAGAATTGCAACCATAGAGAAGCGACAAAGACAATACAAGATTTCACAGGGCATGTGCGACGATAATGTGGACTTCTGTCTATACCGCATCATTAGTGTGACGAAATATCTTTCTCCGTTCAATATTGTGGATACGTGTCTGCCCGAGGTCAGCAAAACTGGTTACCCTAAATATCAAAGGCACCGACACGTTTTGTCGCTTCTCTATGGTTGGTATTCTCGGATAACGGGTCGAGTAGCGACCTGTCAGGCGCCATTTCAATTTGTAGTTTAATTTCGGCAATAGGCGAGGGAATATTGTTCTAGCATGGAGCAGAGCGCGCCAAAATTCAGCAAGCGAAAAAGCAGAAAAAGTTGACATAATTACAAAACTGCAAAATGGGGTTGTAAATGCCTAAATCTGTAGGGACTATCAGTTACAAAAGTCAAAGACTATTAATATTCGTAAATTTTAATAATAATAATTTTGACAACAAGAGTGTTGATTGAGTCTGGTGATTACTTACAAATTAAAATTGAAAAACATGTACTAGAAAAAAGAAAAAATTTAAAATTACTGATTTTGTATACATTATACAAATATGTATGTTTAATAAGTACATAATTTAAAAATACTATTATGTATGGATTATAATAAACGACTCATAAAAAGTACCATACAGTACATAGTACATATTTGTTTTATTCTCTGCATTTCGGATATAACGAACGCCCTGCTATAACGAACTGTTTAAAGATCCCCTTGGTGGTTCGTTATATCCGAAGTTGACTGTATATATATATATATATATATATATATATATATATATATATATATATATATATATATATATATATATATATATATATATATATATATATATATATATATAAGTACGCCACTTTCTTTTCAATTTGAGAGGATTTATGATTTAGCAAATAAAACTATACAAACACCCAAAATCAACTCTTGAATTTTTTCGCTCAGATTAGCCGTTGTCGATAAAAACGAAAAAATGTTGAGTTATGCATCACATTATTTTATTGGTGCAATTTGTTGAAAATAATAAAAAAGTAAGAGAGCCATGGAAACAAAAACACTCCTTTAAACAAATTTGACAACTAGCGAGACTCCTCTTTATGCATTAAAAATTGTCACCAAGTTTCAACTTGATACTAATTTGCGTCTTCTAGTTATTTAGGAAAAACCTTTTAAGAAAAATTCAACACCCTGTATATTAAAATCTAAGTCGTTTAGGACCTACATAGGTTTATTATATGAACTTTTGGTCTTAAAATTGAGTAAGGCATATACTCTGGAAGTTTGTTTCTTATAATAATTTAGGGGAAATCGGTGATGTGCAGAACGGCTCTCCTGGATATTTTTTTACCGACTCGCAGTAAGCCATTTCATAGTAGAAGCCGGGAGGGACAGTTTCCACCCGTTCCACGTTCCAGGAACGTCCGGTAGGGGTTTTCTGAAACGTGACTGTGGTCCGAGAACACTAAAAGAAATGTTTCGGAATATTATCTTAATCTTCGGAAAAAAATGTGCGACAGTTTAGAGAAACATTGTCAGCTGTAAATATGAAACCCCGTGGTCATCCAAGGACTGCAACTGCTCCTGAGAATGTTAAGGCTGTGCGTGCCGCGATTATTCGCAATCCAAGTGGATCAATTAGGAAGTTTCCATTTTTTTCATTTTCTCTTAATAAATAGTCCTAAAAATGTAAAAAACATATGTATTTTTTGTTTTTAATTATCTGTAGAAATAAAAAAGTTATCGTCCTTCAAAGTCTGAGATGCTACGCTCACGTTGGCTGAGGCTCGATGAACGTCAATCGACACCACGCTGCCAACAGCGGAATAGGCGCCCGTTTAATCTTTAGTGTTATTCTTACCGGACAGGATACAATGCATGAAAGTAAACACGCGAAAGCAGCTAGCCCGGCGACCATGGGGCGACAGAGTTCTGTATTTTGACGTCACGGCCGATAAAAGCCGCGCGCGAAGTTATTAAATAAGAAATTGAATAAGTTCGTCAATTTTCAAGATATCGAGATAATTTTTTTTTGTTTGACAAGTTAAGTGAAAGAATGATCACGGAAAAAACTGTATAGTGAGCAGTATTAGAAATATAATATTTATTAAAATAAAATATCATTCGATAACTAACTATGGCAAATAAAATGATTTAGACCTAACCAAATAGAATTACTGTAAAACTCAGAAAAAGTCATAATTTACCAAAAATATACATGTTTGGTTTTTCATGCTCAGGTGTTAACGCACCTTAACAGTATACATATTTATTACTTTTTTAACATCTGTAGATTTTATTGTTTTTCAAGATAGAAGAATACCTTAAGGTTATATATTCCTCATTATCACCTATTATCGTATATAGTAAAGGATACCTGTATGGTAAGCAATCCGAAATAATCAAATCGATATCTGACAGTGTAAGAACTTTATAAGACATCCATTCCATAAGATCAATGTGGCACAAAACAAAATTTATTTTTAAAACTAAAATAGTTCAAGAAGCGAGACCTGTCGGGAGAGTAACTAAGAGTCGAAATCCAAATTGTCAAAACGCGATTCACTCGGCTGCCGCCAACAGTTCGGGATGGAATGACGCAGAAGAGAAGGAAATTGGGTTAAAGTTATGCCTGACATTATGGGTGCGTAAACAATATACCCTAGGGTAGTAAAATGTATAATATGAGATTATTTACTTCATAATACAGTAGTGTCAAAAGTAAAATTATTTTTTTAAGTACTTTAAACGATATTACTCTGATACTGTAAAATATCACTGAAAGCAAATGGATTATATGCTTTATAAAAAAATATTATAAAATGTTCCCTTTATTATATTTTACAGTTACAACTAATACCAAGTTTTTTTGATAATGTTTTTTATTATAATTTAGTTTAACATTTATTATATATCTCGTTTTCTTCTTTTATTAGAAAATTATAATTATCTACATATAATATATTAGGATGATAAATCGAATTAAAATTATCATACTAATTATTATAAAAGTTTTAGGATATGATATAAAAAGAGTTTTTTCCGCGATGTTGAAGTTACTCGATATTTCTGGCATAGGAAACTTCCTAATTCATAAAACATCACAAGCTTTGCAAGTGTACAAATCATCTGTATACACAGTTTTAAAGAGGGATTTCAAGTTTCATCCATACAATTTAAACCCAAATGCATAAACCGTCGTTATTTCGCTAAAACAATGATAGGCCATTTTTTTTACAAACGACCGAATTAACAAGATTCTGTTCGGTGACGAGGCGCACTTTCATCTTTCAGGCGCAGTTAATAAGCAAAATTGTTGCTGTTGGGCACCAGGCAGTCCAAGGCAAAAACACGAAAAGCCCCTACCTTAGCCCAGAGGTAACTGTGTGGTATGCGATGTCGGCCTCAGGTCCGTACTTTTTTAAGAACCGACGCGGCGTAACCCATACTGTAAGTAGTACCTCGGCTACAAAAATTTGGTTGCTTCAATCAGGATACATACAGCAGGATGGGGCCACCGCACATACAGCCCGAGCTTCTCTGGAAGTCGTTAAAGAATTATTTCCGGAAAAGGTCATTTCCCGCTTTGGAGGTCTAAACTGGGCGGCTAGGTCTCCCGACCTCACCCCACTGGACTGTTTTGTGGGGATACCTCAAAAGTTAAGTTTATGTTGATTGGCACTTTGCAAGGGTTAAAAGAAAAAATACGGGAAGAAATTAATGGAATACCACCTGAGATGTGTTTAGCAGTTTTTGACCACATGATGACGGCATTGCAAGTGTTTTGACCGAAATGAAAGGCACCTCGACAATATAATTTTTAAAACAAATTCGCATATATTCTGTGTATTTTTAATAAATTATTTTTAAAGCTTCAATATAGTTTTTAATTAACCTTCAAAAAGGAAAGTCCATTCCTGGACATATATATATATATATATATATATTAAATGTAAATGCGAAGATTTACTTCTTCGCTAGTGCAGCGAAAAGGCCGTGAATGAAAAATAAAAATAATGAGGACTATCTTTGATTCTGGTCTGGGTGACCTCCTGCTATCGATTTCTGGGCCCTTACCCATCAGCGGGCAGGCTTACACCCAGGGTGGCTGAAGAACAGACCACGATTTGACCAGAATCAAAGAGAGTCCTTATATCCAAAATGTTCGGAAAGGATGGGTAAGATGTAGTGGCTCGCGCCAACTAGTTCACCCAGTGTTGCTCCAAAAATGTTTGGCTGCTAACACAATAATACTCGAAAGTATGTCGAATGTCGATTTTCTCGACGTCGACGGTACAAATGCACCATTGTACAACAATAGTAGAAAAATGGAAGATTTCTTGGCCTATAGGTAATATAATAAATGTAAATGCGAAGATTTACTTCTTCGTTAGTGCAGCGAAAAGGCCGTGAATGAAAAATAAAAATAATGAGGACTATCTTTGATTCTGGTCTGGGTGACCTCCTGCTATCGATTTCTGGGCCCTTACCCATCAGCGGGCAGGCTTACACCCAGGGTGGCTGAAGAACAGACCACGATTTGACCAGAATCAAAGAGAGTCCTTATATCCAAAATGTTCGGAAAGGATGGGTAAGATGTAGTGGCTCGCGCCAACTAGTTCACCCAGTGTTGCTCCAAAAATGTTTGGCTGCTAACACAATAATACTCGAAAGTATGTCGAATGTCGATTTTCTCGACGTCGACGGTACAAATGCACCATTGTACAACAATAGTAGAAAAATGGAAGATTTCTTGGCCTATAGGTAATATAATAAATGTAAATGCGAAGATTTACTTCTTCGCTAGTGCAGCGAAAAGGCCGTGAATGAAAAATAAAAATAATGAGGACTATCTTTGATTCTGGTCTGGGTGACCTCCTGCTATCGATTTCTGGGCCCTTACCCATCAGCGGGCAGGCTTACACCCAGGGTGGCTGAAGAACAGACCACGATTTGACCAGAATCAAAGAGAGTCCTTATATCCAAAATGTTCGGAAAGGATGGGTAAGATGTAGTGGCTCGCGCCAACTAGTTCACCCAGTGTTGCTCCAAAAATGTTTGGCTGCTAACACAATAATACTCGAAAGTATGTCGAATGTCGATTTTCTCGACGTCGACGGTACAAATGCACCATTGTACAACAATAGTAGAAAAATGGAAGATTTCTTGGCCTATAGGTAATATAATAAATGTAAATGCGAAGATTTACTTCTTCGCTAGTGCAGCGAAAAGGCCGTGAATGAAAAATAAAAATAATGAGGACTATCTTTGATTCTGGTCTGGGTGACCTCCTGCTATCGATTTCTGGGCCCTTACCCATCAGCGGGCAGGCTTACACCCAGGGTGGCTGAAGAACAGACCACGATTTGACCAGAATCAAAGAGAGTCCTTATATCCAAAATGTTCGGAAAGGATGGGTAAGATGTAGACCAGAATCAAAGATAGTCCTCATTATTTTTATTTTTCATTCACGGCCTTTTCGCTGCACTAGCGAAGAAGTAAATCTTCGCATTTACATTTATTATATTACCTATAGGCCAAGAAATCTTCCATTTTTCTACTATTGTTGTACAATGGTGCATTTGTACCGTCGACGTCGAGAAAATCGACATTCGACATACTTTCGAGTATTATTGTGTTAGCAGCCAAACATTTTTGGAGCAACACTGGGTGAACTAGTTGGCGCGAGCCACTACATCTTACCCATCCTTTCCGAACATTTTGGATATAAGGACTCTCTTTGATTCTGGTCAAATCGTGGTCTGTTCTTCAGCCACCCTGGGTGTAAGCCTGCCCGCTGATGGGTAAGGGCCCAGAAATCGATAGCAGGAGGTCACCCAGACCAGAATCAAAGATAGTCCTCATTATTTTTATTTTTCATTCACGGCCTTTTCGCTGCACTAGCGAAGAAGTAAATCTTCGCATTTACATTTATTATATTACCTATAGGCCAAGAAATCTTCCATTTTTCTACTATTGTTGTACAATGGTGCATTTGTACCGTCGACGTCGAGAAAATCGACATTCGACATACTTTCGAGTATTATTGTGTTAGCAGCCAAACATTTTTGGAGCAACACTGGGTGAACTAGTTGGCGCGAGCCACTACATCTTACCCATCCTTTCCGAACATTTTGGATATAAGGACTCTCTTTGATTCTGGTCAAATCGTGGTCTGTTCTTCAGCCACCCTGGGTGTAAGCCTGCCCGCTGATGGGTAAGGGCCCAGAAATCGATAGCAGGAGGTCACCCAGACCACAATCAAAGATAGTCCTCATTATTTTTATTTTTCATTCACGGCCTTTTCGCTGCACTAGCGAAGAAGTAAATCTTCGCATTTACATTTATTATATTACCTATAGGCCAAGAAATCTTCCATTTTTCTATATATATATATATATATATATATATATATATATATATATATATATATATATATATATATATATATATATATATTACCCCTTATGGCGTAGTGGGTTCAGGCGTCGGACTTGTAAACCTTTCATCCAACAGGTCACAAGTTCGATCTCCACTCCAGGCACGGGCTTTTTGCATTAATAATAAAGTCAATAAAAATCCGGGGTACATTGTCCGACGGTAAATGGCAAAAGCCAGCGGACGGCAACTCTTGCCCCTTACCAACCCGCACTGAGGCAGCGTGGTACGCCTCACAACCCCAAAAATATTGGGAGGCTACACCATAATTAGACATGGTTGAAACAGCTGGTAATGATGATGATAATGTTATATATATATATATATATATATATATATATATATATATATATATATATATATATATATATATATATATATATATATATGTAGTGGTGGCCAGCTTATTAGAAACACTATTGGCAAATAAATCAGACACCAAATTATAAACCAAATCAGAGTGTACAATATTGGTACTCTGTAATATAAGTGTGGTTATAACACATGACCTTTAAAAAACCTAAATTGCCTTCTTTAAAAAAAACATTTTGATTTAGAAGGAAATCTCTTCGCCCTATACTATTTTGTAATGGATAACTAATTAGAGAAGAAAAATTTAACACTAAAATAATATAGCAAAAACTGGTAGAAAGAATATAACGTATTATTTAACAGTTTGCATGAAGGCTAATATTTTGTAGGATAACAATTGCTTACAATTACATCTCTACATCTTCTAGGCATAGACTCAACTAGATGTCTAATTCAGCTAAATTTTTTATTTTTTCTCTTTTTAATCCCCTCTTTAGGTCGCCCCAAAGGTTCTGTATCTGATTCAGATCGGGGCTACAAGAGGGCCAGTCAATCACGGTCACGGAATTTTCTTGAAACCATTTTTTAACTAAGCGGTTCGTGTGTTTAGGATCATTATCCTGCTAAACTTCCAAGTAATCGGCAAATTTTCTTCGGCGACAGGAAGCATATAGTTTTCCAGTATATTTTTCTTGATCCAAGATTCCCTCGATCTTGACTAGAGGACCACCTTCGCGCCAAGAAAAGCAACCCCATAGTTTCACGTTTCCCGCACTATGTTTCCCAGTGTAGTGTACCGTGGATCATTTTCCTTTCCTGTCGGACGCCTCACGAATACTCTACCATCTCTTCCAACTTGATTGACCTTAGTTTCGTCAGACCACAAAACTTTTTTCCAATCATTCACAGTCAAGTTCAAATGGTCCTTAGCGAATTTCAACCTATAGTTTGGCAAGTGAGCCTGTAACAGCCAAAAGAATTTAAAGAATGCGGGCAAAAGATTAAAATTCTTTTATGGCTAAGCTGCTGTGTTGTCAGATTTTTTAAATTACCATTACATTTACATTACAGTTGTTATATAAACTTTCTTTAGTGACTTGAACACATAGCATTATAATACTATTAACGGGAATTTACTATTAATATTATGGGCACATTATATGTATTTAATTGAAATAGGTATATTTAAGACGATTAATAAACAAAACTAAACTAATGCATTAAAACTATTATTTTTTGATATGCATAACTGGCAACGCAAGGCAGACCAGTCAAATATTCTTCCTTAATGAATCTATTTATTGCAAAAAAAATGATGGCTGACCAGAAATATACCGAGAGCGGGTGGCGATAGCAAGCGTCTTGGTTATTCTTCCATTGGCGCGGCGCGGCGCAATCATTGATCATGTATCAATTTATTTATGGAAAAACGCTAAAAAGTCAAAAGCCAGGAGTGATTGCCAATGGTTATAGGGTCTGTGATAAAAAGGCCATTTTCATTGTTCAAAGTTGTTAAATATTTAAGTAAATTTATAGTGAATATTTTCGTTATATTTATTTGTTACCTTTTATTCAGCTAAAAATAATAAGAACGCCCATTTACGGAGAATTTGTTAGGATATTCTGGTTATTTTTTGCGGCATTTCCCCCTTTCATCCCTGTCACAGACTCGCTTGCCAAACTATACGTAGCTGTTTTCTCTTCGTTAAAAGAGGTTTTTTCCATGACACCCTGCCAAACAATCCGGCCTCATCAAGGCGTCGCCTTATGGTTCGCGAAGAAACTTTTGGTTCTATATTATGTTCTTTATTTATTTATTTTGAGGTCATTAATGGATTTTTCTTGGCCATACGAACTATAACTTTGTCCGACTTTTGACTAGTTTTTCTTGGCCTTTTTTTTCGGTACATTCTCGTGGGTACCATGTCTTTCTGTGTGCTTTAGTGCATCGAACACAATTTTTTTTGAGCGGTTAAAGTGTTCTGATATTTTTTTGTAAGACCAACCTTGGCCTCAGAGTAGAAATCACTTTGCGGGTGGAAGGGTCGCAACTTTTTTGTCTACCCATCGCAGATATTTACAAAACAGTCTTAATGTGTGAGAGTCGAAAGTATGTAAATGACACAAGGTTTTCATCAATAAAAACAATTTAAACGACACTGAGATTTATCAAAGTGCTGTTACTGATTACGTGGCCAAAGCGATTATGACCTGCATGTTCTTGTCGCTTTACAGAATATCAACTTTTAGTGGGGGAACACTAACAAACATAAGCCATGTTGACCTTGAGGCGTCACTTCTAGAATTTTGTCGAATGGCTGGTCCGTTCCTTACAGGATTGATTTGTATTAAAAAATTAAAATTTTTATTTGGTGTTTCTAATTAGTTGGCCACCACTGCATTTCTTGGACTAAACTGAAAATGAGCAACGAAAGCCGGTCTGTACCCTTTATATGCCCTTTTGTTGGTTCTGGAGAATTCTAAAACATTTTAGAAGGATACAAAAAGTATTAAAAGAAGAATACTGTGGTAAATTCTAGGCTTTCTATCATAGGCGTTCCGTGCAAAAAATAACGGAATCGAATATTCTGCAAAGATTCAGACCTTCTTTCACAGGTTTAACATGTGAAAATTAACCAGGGTATTAAATTAGAAACTAATAAAATAAACCTAAAATCTCAAAACACAAGAACATACACTAAATCTAAAGTCTATAAACTTCTGTGAAGTTCCTAACAATATTTACAATTTTTTGTTTTCCTCTTTGTTATAGTGTGCTGACAGGTGGAATTAATCAAGAAAAACCAAGGTACAAATGCCATGTGTGGGATTGCCAGACAAATCAGAACCAAAACTTAAAAAGGTACCAGTTGAAGCACACGGACCCTCAAAAGAATGATTTCTTTAGATGCAATAAATGTGAATATCAAACAATTAGGAAAGACTATTTAAGGAACCACATCTTAAAGCACCACAAGCCACAAAAAGTAGGTTTGTTTGGATGTGACAAATGTGTATATCGAACACATTATAAGTCTCATTTAAAGAGACACTACTTAAAACATAGAACCCCCGAAGAAGTCGAATCATTTAGATGCAACAGATGTGAATATCGAACACCTTATAAGGGCAATTTAAAATCTCACTACCTGGAACATAAAACGCCCGAAGAAGTTGCATTATTTAGATGCGACAGATGTGAATATGAAACAATTAAAAAAGCTAATTTAAAGCACCACCTTTTAATACACCAAAACCCAAAAGAAGTCGGTTTGTTTGGATGTGACAAATGTGAATATCAAACACGTTATAAGTTTGATTTAAAGAGGCACTACTTGAAACATAAAACCCCCGAAGAAGTTAAATTATTCAGATGCGACAAATGCGATTTTCATACACGTTATCGGAGTTGTTTAAAAAACCACTGCCTAAAACATAAAAACCCTGAAGAAGTGGAATTATTTAGATGCAACCAATGTGAATATCGAACACGTTATAAAAGTAATTTAAATATTCACTACATAAAACATAAAAACCCCGAAGAAATTGAATTATTTAGATGCGACAGATGTGAATATCAAACAATTAAGAAAGCTAATTTAAACCGCCACATCTTAATACACGAGAACACTAAAGAAGCAGATTTGTTCGGATGTGACAAGTGTGAATATCGAACACGTTATAAGTCTAGTTTAAAGAAACACTACTTGAAACATAAAACCCCCGAAGAAGTTAAATTATTTATATGTGACAAATGTGAATATCAAACACGTTATAGGGCTTATTTCAAAAGCCACTACTTGAAACATAGAAACCCCGAAGAAGTCGAATTGTTTAAATGCGACAGATGTAAATATCAAACAATTAGGATAGGTTATTTAAAGCGCCACCTTTTAAAACACGAAAATTCAAAAGAAGTCGGTTTGCTTGGATGTGACCAATGTGAATATCGAACAGTTAGAAAAGATCATTTAAAGAACCACATCTTAACACATAAAAACCCAAAATAAATTGTATGTGACAAATGTGAATATCAAACAATATAAGTCATATTTAAAGAGACAATACAGGGTGGCCAGGAATGGATTTCCCTTTTAAAACTCAAATAACGCAACCGTGTGACGTAGCGGGGTCGGGTTAGCGGCGTTTGATAGTGAATGAATCTATGCGGATTATTGAGTAAAAATGGAGCGTTGCAGGCACAGAACAACAGGTTAGAAACGTTAAGAGCGTGCTAATTGGTCGCAACATCCGTGACGTTGATTTCAACGGTGGCGCCCTCCATGGTAAGTCCGAAAGTACTCATGGCAGAAGCGGGACGCGGTGGGAAACCACCATATAATCATTGGCCGGTTAAAGATCAATTAATGTTTTGACATTTATAACCTTGTATTTACATAATGTTAAAAAATATTTTATTTGGCTTTATAAAAGAATTTTCAGAGAAAATACGAAATTGTCAATAGCGGCTATTTGCTAAAACAGATATTTAAATACAACAAAGCGTAAAATACCAAAACATCAATTAACCTTTAAAAGCAATACAAAATGGTATTGTATTTAAAAGTAAAACGATAATGTCCCATTTTTACTAGTTTTTTTTACTAATTTCTTCATTTAGTCAATATAAATTTAATGAAATCTTCTCATAACATGGCCCCTGTGCATGGCTCACACGAGAATGTTAAAGCAAGGTAAAAGTCACAATCGGCTGAAGGTTCTAATCAGATGTCTTCGGTTCCGTTAACATCACGCTGGGCTTATGTGGAGGTCCAATTCCATCGAGCATTTAACATGAAACAAAAGGAAAATTTCGGCAGAGTCATCTTATAAACCAAGTACGTAATAGTTATTTATATCACACAAATCAGGTGCACTATTTAACTTTACTTATTAATTGAATGGTACATAAAAACACGTTAGTTAAGTTTCAGCTTTTTATTACGACTATTGATTTTGCAGTCAGTAAAATTTTTGTGCTTTCTATAGTGTCCAGTAGGGCAATCCAGAGTTAAAGCGTAAGTATTATAGGCGTTGCTTGAGCCAGACAGATGACTATGGCACAAACTGAAAAATAATGTTATTGAAAATGTGTCCTCAGGATTCGAACCTAGGACCTCTTCGAATGTGCTGAACCTTGGTGATGTTTGACAACCTAGACCGCACGGCTATCAAAGCCCATGTACAGACTTTCATCGACTAACCCATACGAAGGCTCTTGGAGACGCTACAATCAATAGCCAATCATTGATAGACATTTACAGGAGAATAACTAAAAACAGCAACATCGTAGATAAAAATTTTACAGGAGGTTCCACTTCTCGAGTTACTATAGGCGGTTTAAATATGTCTCTTTATTAAAAATCTAAAACTACCAACGGTTCATTGATCTCAAGGCTACAATGCAATACTGTTGTCCTAAGTAAGATGTTAAACATTAAACGAATTATTTCGACTAAGTTTTCTTGGTTCAAAAAGACGTGTGTTGAGTGGTTGAGAGGTTGAGCGGTTGAGTGGTTGAGCGGTTGAGTGGTTGAGCGGTTGGGTGGTTGAGCGGTTGAGTGGTTGAACGGTTGAGCGGTTGAGCGGTTGAGTGGTTGAGTGGTTGAGCGGTTGAGTGGTTGAGTGGTTGAGCGGTTGAGCGATTGAGTGGTTGAGCGGTTGAGTGGTTGAGCGGTTGAGTGGTTCAGTGGTTGAGCGGTTCAGTGGTTGAGCGGTTGAGTGGTTGAGCGGTTGGGTGGTTGAGCGGTTGAGCGGTTGAGTGGTTGAGCGGTTGAGCGGTTGAGTGGTTCAGTGGTTCAGTGGTTGAGCGGTTGAGTGGTTGAGCGGTTGGGTGGTTGAGTGGTTGAACGGTTGAGCGGTTGAGTGGTTCAGCGGTTGAGTGGTTGAGCTGTTGAGTGGTTGAGCGGTTGGGTGGTTGAGCGGTTGGGTGGTTGAGCGGTTGGGTGGTTGAGCGGTTGAGTGGTTGAGCGGTTGAGTGGTTGAGCGGTTGAGCGGTTGAGTGGTTGAGCGGTTGGGTGGTTGAGCGGTTGAGTGGTTGAGCGGTTGAGCGGTTGAGTGGTTGGGCGGTTGAGTGGTTGAGCGGTTGAGTGGTTGAGCGGTTGAGTGGTTGAGCGGTTGAACCGTTGAGCGGTTGAGTGGTTGAGCGGTTGAGCGGCTGAGCGGTTTCCTGAAACAGTCTGTTTATTAGTTGTTTCATAGCTGTTCAGCAGTTGTTTTCAGAAACAGGGTCTGTTTTTTAGCTGTTTTTTAGCTGTTTTTTAGCTGTTTATTAGCTGTTTTAGCTGTTTATTAGCTGTTTATTAGCTGTTTTAGCTGTTTATTAGCTGTTTTTTAGTTTTTTTTCCAGAGCAGGGTCTGTTTTTAGCTGTTTTTCCAGAACAGGGTCTGTTTATTAGCTGTTTTTTTTAGCTGTTTTTCCAGAACAGGGTCTGTTTTTCCAGAACGGGGTCTGTTTATTAGCTGTTTTTAGCTGTTTTTCCAGAACAGGGTCTGTTTATTAGCTGTTTTTAGCTGTTTTTCCAGAACAGGGTCTGTTTATTAGTTGTTTTCAGAAACAGGATATGTATATTTAGCTGTTAAGAGGTTGCGGATTGTTTCAGTTTCGAATAGTTTTGTACCATCGACAATAGAACATTTGTTCAGGGTTGCTTGGGTTTGTTTGGGTTTGCTCATTTTAATTTAATTTTACGACTTGCCATCTTATCGCTATGACGTATGCAGTACTAATGAGGTTGTTAACAGACGTTTCACTATTTATTAAACCTAACACCACCCTAACACTACCCTAACACAACCCTAACACTACCCTAACACTACCGGACAGCAACCGGACAGCAACCGGACAGTAACCGGACAGCAACCGGACAGCAACCGGACACTATCCGGACACTATCCGGACACTATCCGGACAGCAACGCGAACACCTCACAACAATAAGACAAACGTCACACTTACGTATAAAAAAACATCACACCGATGACAGACAACACAAAGGCAAACACCATGAGAAAAGCTCGAATCCTTTGGAAACAGAACCTGTTTTATTTATAGCCTGAGGCTGCGGATTGCTTAAGTTTCGAATAATTTTGTACCACAGGCAATAGAACATTTGTTGAGGTTAGGTTTGACTGTTTAAGGTAATGAAGCATATAAAGGACTGAGTTTAATTATTTATTACAAACATTTAGATACATTTCTATAGATAATTTTTCTAATAGTTTTAAGTTTATCTGAAGCGTTGGAAAAGTGTAGGTGTGTTGTGCTTTTTTTATATGTATTCGTTAATGTGTAAGTAGGAACAACAAGAGTTTTATAGTAGTAGTGTTGGTTGTTCCAAACAACCATAATTTAGATTGGAGAATCCCAGTAAGAACGATAAAGGCTTAAGTTCAATGTTCTAGAATTTTCTCGAAGATTCTAGTACTTTCGTTTTGAATTTCCCCGATTTACGGAACGTACCCCCAGCTTCTGAACGTACCTTGAAACTTTTTACATTTATCCTTTGTTTTGTGGTAAGTAAGAGAGAGAGAGAGAGAGAGAGAAAGACAGAACGAGAGAGAGAGAGAGAGCTAATTTAATGTTCTAGAATTTTCTCTAATATTTTAGCTCTATACGGATCTTAAACTTTTACTGCATACTAATCCTTGACTTCATATTAAAGGTAAGTTTTCCGAACGCACCCTATTTTCCGAACGCACCCTAAAATTTTGCTTTAGCAAACATAACCGAGGTTATAAATAGAGGTGTGTCAGAGCAGTCTAGTCATTTCGCATCAGCCTCTTGAAGTGTACGGACGTGTCTAGTTAAAAAATGGAAAAGTTCATTGTTATTAGGGACTCTATTCAAAAGGTGCGAAGATACAATGTTACAGGTCGTGCGGTGGAATTTAAGTTAAAGCCTGTGCCAGAAGGAACTGAACCAGTTGGCTGGGTGAGAGACGCTATACAGCAAGTTATTCATAAGGCCACGGAAGGACTTCAATCGACGGATTACGTTAGTTTTAGTTTTTGTTCAAAAGACTTTAGTCGTGGTGAAGGATGGATTAGCTTTAAACCTGCCAAAGAAGTAAATTACGAGGATGTTTGGGATGTTATTAGCAATGTTTACCAGTCCAACTCAACAGGACTTAATACAGACACTTTTTGTCTTAAAGTAACAACTGTTCGCTTACCGACAGGTCGGGGAAGAGGAAGTAAATATAACAGCTTTGAAGAGGAATGTGATATGCGACGAGGAATAATAAGTATTACGAATAAAGACAATTTATGCCTACCTCGCTCCTTGGTGGTTGCGATAGCCAACCTGGACAAAGACCCTGAATTTAACAAAGTAAGGAAAGATACGGGAAAAATACAGATTACAAGGACCAGAAAGTTATTAGAAGAAGCTGGTGTTGTAATTCCCGGGGAAGGGGCGGGTATTGTCGAGCTTCAACAATTTCAAGAACACCTCAGGGATTACAAAATTGTGGTATACAGTTACGGGACAAAGGGCCGAGATACCATTTTTGAAGGAACTACAGAAAGCAATAAAAGACTTAACTTGTTACATCATGATGGACATTTTAATGTAATTACTTCTACTACGGCTGCTTTTTGTTGCAATTATTACTGCGAAGAATGTCACTCGCCGTTTGATCACAAAGATAAGCACAGGTGCGGTAGAGTGTGTGCTGGTTGCCTTCAGTCTCCGAAATGTGCAATTCAAAAACTTAAAATTAAATGTACCAATTGTCGTCGGTACTTTAAAGGCCAAGCTTGTTACGAGAATCACTTACGAAATGGGTCTTGGGAGAAAAGCACAGTGTGTGCTGAAATTAGAAGTTGTGAGAATTGTTTTAAAACAGTGAGGGGTAAAAGACAACATGTATGTGGAGAAGTATTTTGTAAAATATGTAGAACATATGTACCTGAAAATCATCTATGTTTCATTCAAAGAGACACAGAAAAGCAGAAAACGAAAGATGTACTTTTCGTGTCTTACGACTTTGAGACCCGACAAGAAGAGATGTTGACTAATGGTTCGCTTCGTCACCAAGTAAACCTCTGTGTTTTTAAACAATGTTGTGACGTGTGCATCAATACTGACGGCAAAATATGCAGAAAATGTGGTGTTAGACTGCAAATACTTAAAACTTTTGATCCTGTTTTACTATTTACGCAACATTTGCTACAATTACGAAAAACCTTTAAAAATATTGTTGTAATAGCACACAACGCTTCGAGTCTTTGATCATCAATTTATTTTGAATTATCTACTCACAAACACCACTCTAACGCCAGAACTAATTATGAGACGAACCAAAATCATTATGATGTTGGTGGGAAATGTCAAATTTATAGACTCGCTAAATTATTTCCCAATGGCATTGTCGAAATTACCAAAGGCATTTGGTTTGGGTGATGACTTCAAAAAGGGATATTTTCCTCATTTATTCAACACAAAAGCAAACGAACATTACGTTGGTATCCTCCCTGCATTAGACTACTACTCTCCAGACACCATGAAGGAAGATGATCGAAAAAAGTTTTTACAGTGGTACGAGGAACACAAAAATGATCGATTCGAAATGCGAAAGGACTTGGTTGAATACTGTGTATCAGATGTAGAAATTCTAACACGGGCCTGTTTGAAATTTAGAGATCAACTGTTGTCAACCACTAATGTCTGTCCCTTTACAGAAGCCACAACAATTGCTTTCGCATGCAACAAAGTATTCCGCAGAAACTTTTTAAAACCCAACACCATTTGGATTATTCCTAAAAACGGATACAGGTGGAAAGATCAACAAAGTAAAATTGCAATAGAGTGGTTAATTTGGGAGGAAAAACAAAGACAAATCAATATTTTACATGCTGCTACAGGGAGAGAAATGGTTCTACATGGTGTAAAAGTTGATGGTTACTGCCTTGAAACCAATGAAATTTTCGAGTTTCAGGGCTGTTATTACCATGGATGCCCAAAATGTTATAAATTTGGAAGAGATGATCCTGTTTGTGGCGATCCTTCCACAACACTAAATTTAAGGTATGAATCATCTCAAGCAAAAAGTACAAAGTTAAAAGAAATGGGTTTTGTTGTTAATGAAATATGGGAGTGTGACTTTAGAAAGCAATTAAAAGATAATTTGGAAATTAAGGCCTACACCGAGACACATCCTCTTTTAACACTTTTGCCTTTAAACCCGAGAGATGCTTTCTATGGAGGTCGTACGGGTAATACTCATACTTATTACAAGGCTAAAGAAGCAGAAAAGATTAACTACTTGGATGTTTGTTCCCTGTACCCCTGGGTGTGTAAGTACGGAAAATTTCCAGTTGCACATCCTCAAGTCTTCGTAGGGGAGGAATGTCACAGTTTGGATTTGAACAACATTAGCGGCTTAATTAAATGTAAAATTTTACCTCCTCAAGATCTCTACCACCCAGTTCTCCCCGTTAAAATGAATAGTAAATTGATGTTTGTTCTTTGTCGAACCTGCGGTGAAAACATGATTACCAGCGAGTGCAACCATATTGATGAAGAAAGAAAGTTAGAGGGGACATGGGTTCTAGACGAGGTACTTAAAGCTGTTGCGAAAGGATACAATATAACCGAAATACAAGAAATATGGAAATATGACGTTCTGACATTTGATAAGGAGACTGGTGAAGATGGCTTGTTCACAGGAATGATGAACAAATTTATTAAAATAAAGCAGGAAGCATCCGGCTGGCCCAAAAGGTGTACAACCGAGGAAGAGAAAAACAAATATATTGAAGAATTCTTTGCAAGGGAAGATATCAAATTAGAATATTCTCAGATTCTTGAAAACCCTGGTCTAAGATCTCTAGCTAAACTTATTTTAAACTCTTTTTGGGGCAAATTTGGACAACGGGAAAATCAACCAAAGACAAAGATTGTAAATAAACCTGCTGAATTCTTTGCAATGCTAACAAATCCGTCAATTTATGTTAATTGTGGTCTCCCTGTCAACGACAGCACTCTAATTGTTGGATATGAACATAGAGAAGAATCCCTTGATCCGTTAGCTACTGTTAATGTGGTTATTGCTGCTTTCGTTACTGCCCAAGCTCGCCTGAAACTTTATTCGTTTCTCGAACAATTAGAAGACAGATTCCTTTATTACGATACTGACTCCGTTATTTACGTTACCAAACCTGGTGCGACTGATTTAACTACTGGACAATCCATTGGTGATCTAACCGATGAATTAGAAGTGTATGGTGATGACAGCTACATTACAGAGTTTGTTTCTGGAGGCCCCAAAAATTATTCTTATAAAGTACATGCTACCAAGACTAATTCTGATGTGATGGTTTGTAAAGTTAAGGGAATATCCTTAAATTACGAGGCATCGCAGTTAATAAATTTCGACACTATTAAGGATATGGTTCTTACAGAGTCGGGACCAATATCGATCATCTCAAAAGATATTCGAAGAACCAAAGACCACTCTGTAACAACTTGCACTGGGACGAAACTCTACAGACCAAACTCCACAAAAAGAAAGTTTCTAGTTGATGGGAACTCTGAATCGTTTGGCTACAAGAAACAGAAAACCTGTTAATTAGAATGTATATTATAATATTTGTACAACATTTGTAATTAATAAATAGTTAATAAATATTGTTGTCATTTATTTTAACTTTTTTTTTAGCAGTCGAACAGTAGTTGACAACTTTGTTGTGAGCTATTATTTATGTATCTTTAAATCGCGAAGTCTCAAATCGGTTCTAATTTAAAACTACTGGATAAAGTCTAAAGCAACAACACGTTCTATGTTTATTGGTAAAGAAAAACAAGTTTTAAGTAGAAGTCTATTAAGGGTGTAAGCCTATCACCTCTATCTTGATTCGTGGCTGTCAGATGTACACAGTTCTTAAAACATTGTTCAAGTTTACTACAAGAGTAGTAACACTGATCTTACATACACTTTGCAGTGATACTAAATTAGTTGTAGCATTGTTGCCATATTTAGAAAATTCTTAAAACTATGGTTAAGAAGGGTATTTTTACTGCAATGTCGCCCGGTCAGAGCTAATAATACTTAGCAACATCTAGATATGTTTTAATTCTGTCATTCAAACCCCAGAAATTTGTCGAAGTGGCACGAAGTTCAAAATCCTAAACGGTCTAAATATTACTCTAAGAAATGCACAAGCCTCTAATTTGTTCGTACTGCAGCTTTAATTTACCTTACAACATTAGAAATATTTTACTATTGTCTTGAGGTTTTAAACTTAACACATTTGTCTTTGAGTTGTTCCAACAGTATCTCTTTTTCTTTCTGTCTCGGTGACGTTCTTAGTTTAAAAGTATTGATAGGGTATGGCTACATTTTTTTTAGGTTAAGTAACGACTAAATATAGCACTTAAAAGTATTTATTAATTAACAGCCTTCATTAGGATGTGTGAATATTAAAGTTCCTCTGTGTAAAATTTCTATATTAATTTTCGAGCTCAGCGTTTTTTAGCTGATTTTAGTTGTTTTAGCCGTTTTAGATGTTTTAACTGTTTTTAGCTGTTTTCGCTGATTTTAGCTGTTCTAGCTGTTTTCGCTGATTTTAGCTGTTTTTAGCTGTTTTCGCTGTTTTTACTGCCTGTTGGAATTTGATTTATTTTTTAATACATGTAACTTAAATATTTCATTTCTACGTCACTGAGATCTTCCGTACGGGTCTACAATCAACTTTGACATCACAGAGGCATTCTACAGACTCTAGCCTACTTTTTCATCCTACACTCAATGAGAGACAACCTGGGATAGGCTCAGCAGCACTCAGCAACACTGTATTTTTACATATATGTAACTGAAATATTTAATTTCTACGCCACTGAGAGCTTCCGTACGGGTCTACAATCAACTTTGACATTACAGGGGTATTCTACAGACTCTAGCCTACTTTTTCACCCTACACTCATTGAGAGACAACCTCGGATAGACTCAGCAACACTGTATTTTTTAATACATGTAACTGAAATATTTCATTTCTACGTCACTGAGATCTTCCGTACGGGTCTACAATCAACTTTGGCATTACGTGGACATTCAACAGGCTCTAGCTCATGCTTTTCACCTACACTCATTGAGTGACAACCTCAGATTAACTCAGTAGCCTTCATTTTTCAATACATGTTACAGTAATATTTAATTTCTACGCCACTGAGATCTTCCGTAGTAGGTATGTTGTTTATATATTTTAGGTAAATAATAAAATAGTTTCTTTATAGTTAACACCCACACGTGCTCAGCGTGACGTAACAAGTCGTTTCGAGAAAAAAAAACGAAAAAGGTTAAATACTAAACATTAAAAATGATAAAAAACTGACATAGGGCACGTGCTCGGGAGCGTTGATAGAAGGCGTTTAAAAAAAGAAAGGCGTTGATCGGCCCTTTGGTTCCGGAGAAAATAATAGTATTATGCTACTACATACATATAAAGCGTAGTGCGCATGATCAGAGTTCCCTCTCACTAACGCTCGCTGGTCAATTTTCGAACTAACCAAAGGTTGGGTCGAAAGCCACCCGATCACCACCATTATCTACGGTAAGCTAGTTAGCGAACCCTTGATGGAACTGAAGAACCAACTACAGATTCGACGTCTACAAATGCTCCTCTTCCATTTGCCACCACCCGATCACCACCGTTATCTACGGTAAGCTAGTTAGCGAACCCTTGATGAAACTGAAGAACCAACTACAGATTCGACGTCTACAAATGCTCCTCTTCCATTTGCCACCACCCGATCACCACCATTATCTACGGTAAGCTAGTTAGCGAACCCTTGGTGAAACTGAAGAACCAACTTCACAGTCAGCGTATACTATTGCTCCTCTTTCATTTGACACCACCCACTTGCCGCCATTATCTACGGTAAG
The DNA here is from genome assembly GCA_963971165.1 of Philopedon plagiatum. Lineage (NCBI taxonomy): Eukaryota > Metazoa > Arthropoda > Insecta > Coleoptera > Curculionidae > Philopedon > Philopedon plagiatum. The sequence goes on from OZ020193.1 coordinate 69,484,803, forward strand.
CTAGTTAGCGTAGTAGTGATAGTAGAGGAGTTCGCCCCACACCACACTGTCTGCGCATTCCAATTCCCGGTACCGAGAGTTGGGTTTGCTCTGATTTACTCGGTATCGGGTTGGGGTTGCTCTGGTTTACCCGGTACCGGCTGGGTTTGCTCTGGTTTACTCGGTACCGGCGCTTGGGTTTGCGTATGCGATTTACACACAGTGTGGATGCAGAACTCCTCTACTATCACTACTACGCTAACTAGCTTACCGTAGATAATGGCGGCAAGTGGGTGGTGTCAAATGAAAGAGGAGCAATAGTATACGCTGACTGTGAAGTTGGTTCTTCAGTTTCACCAAGGGTTCGCTAACTAGCTTACCGTAGATAATGGTGGTGATCGGGTGGTGGCAAATGGAAGAGGAGCATTTGTAGACGTCGAATCTGTAGTTGGTTCTTCAGTTTCATCAAGGGTTCGCTAACTAGCTTACCGTAGATAACGGTGGTGATCGGGTGGTGGCAAATGGAAGAGGAGCATTTGTAGACGTCGAATCTGTAGTTGGTTCTTCAGTTCCATCAAGGGTTCGCTAACTAGCTTACCGTAGATAATGGTGGTGATCGGGTGGCTTTCGGCCCAACCTTTGGTTAGTTCGAAAATTGACCAGCGAGCGTTAGTGAGAGGGAACTCTGATCATGCGCACTACGCTTTACATGTATGTAGTAGCATAATACTATTATTTTCTCCGGAACCAAAGGGCCGATCAACGCCTTTCTTTTTTTAAACGCCTTCTATCAACGCTCCCGAGCACGTGCCCTATGTCAGTTTTTTATCATTTTTAATGTTTAGTATTTAACCGTTTTCGTTTTTTTTTCTCGAAACGACTTGTTACGTCACGCTGAGCACGTGTGGGTGTTAACTATAAAGAAACTATTTTATTATTTACCTAAAATATATAAACAACATACCTACTACGGAAGATCTCAGTGGCGTAGAAATTAAATATTACTGTAACATGTATTGAAAAATGAAGGCTACTGAGTTAATCTGAGGTTGTCACTCAATGAGTGTAGGTGAAAAGCATGAGCTAGAGCCTGTTGAATGTCCACGTAATGCCAAAGTTGATTGTAGACCCGTACGGAAGATCTCAGTGACGTAGAAATGAAATATTTCAGTTACATGTATTAAAAAATACAGTGTTGCTGAGTCTATCCGAGGTTGTCTCTCAATGAGTGTAGGGTGAAAAAGTAGGCTAGAGTCTGTAGAATACCCCTGTAATGTCAAAGTTGATTGTAGACCCGTACGGAAGCTCTCAGTGGCGTAGAAATTAAATATTTCAGTTACATATATGTAAAAATACAGTGTTGCTGAGTGCTGCTGAGCCTATCCCAGGTTGTCTCTCATTGAGTGTAGGATGAAAAAGTAGGCTAGAGTCTGTAGAATGCCTCTGTGATGTCAAAGTTGATTGTAGACCCGTACGGAAGATCTCAGTGACGTAGAAATGAAATATTTAAGTTACATGTATTAAAAAATAAATCAAATTCCAACAGGCAGTAAAAACAGCGAAAACAGCTAAAAACAGCTAAAATCAGCGAAAACAGCTAGAACAGCTAAAATCAGCGAAAACAGCTAAAAACAGTTAAAACATCTAAAACGGCTAAAACAACTAAAATCAGCTAAAAAACGCTGAGCTCGAAAATTAATATAGAAATTTTACACAGAGGAACTTTAATATTCACACATCCTAATGAAGGCTGTTAATTAATAAATACTTTTAAGTGCTATATTTAGTCGTTACTTAACCTAAAAAAAATGTAGCCATACCCTATCAATACTTTTAAACTAAGAACGTCACCGAGACAGAAAGAAAAAGAGATACTGTTGGAACAACTCAAAGACAAATGTGTTAAGTTTAAAACCTCAAGACAATAGTAAAATATTTCTAATGTTGTAAGGTAAATTAAAGCTGCAGTACGAACAAATTAGAGGCTTGTGCATTTCTTAGAGTAATATTTAGACCGTTTAGGATTTTGAACTTCGTGCCACTTCGACAAATTTCTGGGGTTTGAATGACAGAATTAAAACATATCTAGATGTTGCTAAGTATTATTAGCTCTGACCGGGCGACATTGCAGTAAAAATACCCTTCTTAACCATAGTTTTAAGAATTTTCTAAATATGGCAACAATGCTACAACTAATTTAGTATCACTGCAAAGTGTATGTAAGATCAGTGTTACTACTCTTGTAGTAAACTTGAACAATGTTTTAAGAACTGTGTACATCTGACAGCCACGAATCAAGATAGAGGTGATAGGCTTACACCCTTAATAGACTTCTACTTAAAACTTGTTTTTCTTTACCAATAAACATAGAACGTGTTGTTGCTTTAGACTTTATCCAGTAGTTTTAAATTAGAACCGATTTGAGACTTCGCGATTTAAAGATACATAAATAATAGCTCACAACAAAGTTGTCAACTACTGTTCGACTGCTAAAAAAAAAGTTAAAATAAATGACAACAATATTTATTAACTATTTATTAATTACAAATGTTGTACAAATATTATAATATACATTCTAATTAACAGGTTTTCTGTTTCTTGTAGCCAAACGATTCAGAGTTCCCATCAACTAGAAACTTTCTTTTTGTGGAGTTTGGTCTGTAGAGTTTCGTCCCAGTGCAAGTTGTTACAGAGTGGTCTTTGGTTCTTCGAATATCTTTTGAGATGATCGATATTGGTCCCGACTCTGTAAGAACCATATCCTTAATAGTGTCGAAATTTATTAACTGCGATGCCTCGTAATTTAAGGATATTCCCTTAACTTTACAAACCATCACATCAGAATTAGTCTTGGTAGCATGTACTTTATAAGAATAATTTTTGGGGCCTCCAGAAACAAACTCTGTAATGTAGCTGTCATCACCATACACTTCTAATTCATCGGTTAGATCACCAATGGATTGTCCAGTAGTTAAATCAGTCGCACCAGGTTTGGTAACGTAAATAACGGAGTCAGTATCGTAATAAAGGAATCTGTCTTCTAATTGTTCGAGAAACGAATAAAGTTTCAGGCGAGCTTGGGCAGTAACGAAAGCAGCAATAACCACATTAACAGTAGCTAACGGATCAAGGGATTCTTCTCTATGTTCATATCCAACAATTAGAGTGCTGTCGTTGACAGGGAGAACACAATTAACATAAATTGACGGATTTGTTAGCATTCCAAAGAATTCAGCAGGTTTATTTACAATCTTTGTCTTTGGTTGATTTTCCCGTTGTCCAAATTTGCCCCAAAAAGAGTTTAAAATAAGTTTAGCTAGAGATCTTAGACCAGGGTTTTCAAGAATCTGAGAATATTCTAATTTGATATCTTCCCTTGCAAAGAATTCTTCAATATATTTGTTTTTCTCTTCCTCGGTTGTACACCTTTTGGGCCAGCCGGATGCTTCCTGCTTTATTTTAATAAATTTGTTCATCATTCCTGTGAACAAGCCATCTTCACCAGTCTCCTTATTAAATGTCAGAACATCATATTTCCATATTTCTTGTATTTCGGTTATATTGTATCCTTTCGCAACAGCTTTAAGTACCTCGTCTAGAACCCATGTCCCCTCTAACTTTCTTTCTTCATCAATATGGTTGCACTCGCTGGTAATCATGTTTTCACCGCAGGTTCGACAAAGAACAAACATCAATTTACTATTCATTTTAACGGGGAGAACTGGGTGGTAGAGATCTTGAGGAGGTAAAATTTTACATTTAATTAAGCCGCTAATGTTGTTCAAATCCAAACTGTGACATTCCTCCCCTACGAAGACTTGAGGATGTGCAACTGGAAATTTTCCGTACTTACACACCCAGGGGTACAGGGAACAAACATCCAAGTAGTTAATCTTTTCTGCTTCTTTAGCCTTGTAATAAGTATGAGTATTACCCGTACGACCTCCATAGAAAGCATCTCTCGGGTTTAAAGGCAAAAGTGTTAAAAGAGGATGTGTCTCGGTGTAGGCCTTAATTTCCAAATTATCTTTTAATTGCTTTCTAAAGTCACACTCCCATATTTCATTAACAACAAAACCCATTTCTTTTAACTTTGTACTTTTTGCTTGAGATGATTCATACCTTAAATTTAGTGTTGTGGAAGGATCGCCACAAACAGGATCATCTCTTCCAAATTTATAACATTTTGGGCATCCATGGTAATAACAGCCCTGAAACTCGAAAATTTCATTGGTTTCAAGGCAGTAACCATCAACTTTTACACCATGTAGAACCATTTCTCTCCCTGTAGCAGCATGTAAAATATTGATTTGTCTTTGTTTTTCCTCCCAAATTAACCACTCTATTGCAATTTTACTTTGTTGATCTTTCCACCTGTATCCGTTTTTAGGAATAATCCCAATGGTGTTGGGTTTTAAAAAGTTTCTGCGGAATACTTTGTTTCATGCGGAAGCAATTGTTGTGGCTTCTGTAAAGGGACAGACATTAGTGGTTGACAACAGTTGATCTCTAAATTTCAAACAGGCCCGTGTTAGAATTTCTACATCTGATACACAGTATTCAACCAAGTCCTTTCGCATTTCGAATCGATCATTTTTGTGTTCCTCGTACCACTGTAAAAACTTTTTTCGATCATCTTCCTTCATGGTGTCTGGAGAGTAGTAGTCTAATGCAGGGAGGATACCAACGTAATGTTCGTTTGCTTTTGTGTTGAATAAATGAGGAAAATATCCCTTTTTGAAGTCATCACCCAAACCAAATGCCTTTGGTAATTTCGACAATGCCATTGGGAAATAATTTAGCGAGTCTATAAATTTGACATTTCCCACCAACATCATAATGATTTTGGTTCCTCTCATAATTAGTTCTGGCGTTAGAGTGGTGTTTGTGAGTAGATAATTCAAAATAAATTGATGATCAAAGACTCGAAGCGTTGTGTGCTATTACAACAATATTTTTAAAGGTTTTTCGTAATTGTAGCAAATGTTGCGTAAATAGTAAAACAGGATCAAAAGTTTTAAGTATTTGCAGTCTAACACCACATTTTCTGCATATTTTGCCGTCAGTATTGATGCACACGTCACAACATTGTTTAAAAACACAGAGGTTTACTTGGTGACGAAGCGAACCATTAGTCAACATCTCTTCTTGTCGGGTCTCAAAGTCGTAAAACACGAAAAGTACATCTTTCGTTTTCTGCTTTTCTGTGTCTCTTTGAATGAAACATAGATGATTTTCAGGTACATATGTTCTACATATTTTACAAAATACTTCTCCACATACATGTTGTCTTTTACCCCTCACTGTTTTAAAACAATTCTCACAACTTCTAATTTCAGCACACACTGTGCTTTTCTCCCAAGACCCATTTCGTAAGTGATTCTCGTAACAAGCTTGGCCTTTAAAGTACCGACGACAATTGGTACATGAAATTTTAAGTTTTTGAATTGCACATTTCGGAGACTGAAGGCAACCAGCACACACTCTACCGCACCTGTGCTTATCTTTGTGATCAAACGGCGAGTGACATTCTTCGCAGTAATAATTGCAACAAAAAGCAGCCGTAGTAGAAGTAATTACATTAAAATGTCCATCATGATGTAACAAGTTAAGTCTTTTATTGCTTTCTGTAGTTCCTTCAAAAATGGTATCTCGGCCCTTTGTCCCGTAACTGTATACCACAATTTTGTAATCCCTGAGGTGTTCTTGAAATTGTTGAAGCTCGACAATACCCGCCCCTTCCCCGGGAATTACAACACCAGCTTCTTCTAATAACTTTCTGGTCCTTGTAATCTGTATTTTTCCCGTATCTTTCCTTACTTTGTTAAATTCAGGGTCTTTGTCCAGGTTGGCTATCGCAACCACCAAGGAGCGAGGTAGGCATAAATTGTCTTTATTCGTAATACTTATTATTCCTCGTCGCATATCACATTCCTCTTCAAAGCTGTTATATTTACTTCCTCTTCCCCGACCTGTCGGTAAGCGAACAGTTGTTACTTTAAGACAAAAAGTGTCTGTATTAAGTCCTGTTGAGTTGGACTGGTAAACATTGCTAATAACATCCCAAACATCCTCGTAATTTACTTCTTTGGCAGGTTTAAAGCGAATCCATCCTTCACCACGACTAAAGTCTTTTGAACAAAAACTAAAACTAACGTAATCCGTCGATTGAAGTCCTTCCGTGGCCTTATGAATAACTTGCTGTATAGCGTCTCTCACCCAGCCAACTGGTTCAGTTCCTTCTGGCACAGGCTTTAACTTAAATTCCACCGCACGACCTGTAACATTGTATCTTCGCACCTTTTGAATAGAGTCCCTAATAACAATGAACTTTTCCATTTTTTAACTAGACACGTCCGTACACTTCAAGAGGCTGATGCGAAATGACTAGACTGCTCTGACACACCTCTATTTATAACCTCGGTTATGTTTGCTAAAGCAAAATTTTAGGGTGCGTTCGGAAAATAGGGTGCGTTCGGAAAACTTACCTTTAATATGAAGTCAAGGATTAGTATGCAGTAAAAGTTTAAGATCCGTATAGAGCTAAAATATTAGAGAAAATTCTAGAACATTAAATTAGCTCTCTCTCTCTCTCGTTCTGTCTTTCTCTCTCTCTCTCTCTCTCTCTCTCTCTTACTTACCACAAAACAAAGGATAAATGTAAAAAGTTTCAAGGTACGTTCAGAAGCTGGGGGTACGTTCCGTAAATCGGGGAAATTCAAAACGAAAGTACTAGAATCTTCGAGAAAATTCTAGAACATTGAACTTAAGCCTTTATCGTTCTTACTGGGATTCTCCAATCTAAATTATGGTTGTTTGGAACAACCAACACTACTACTATAAAACTCTTGTTGTTCCTACTTACATATTAACGAATACATATAAAAAAAGCACAACACACCTACACTTTTCCAACGCTTCAGATAAACTTAAAACTATTAGAAAAATTATCTATAGAAATGTATCTAAATGTTTGTAATAAATAATTAAACTCAGTCCTTTATATGCTTCATTACCTTAAACAGTCAAACCTAACCTCAACAAATGTTCTATTGCCTGTGGTACAAAATTATTCGAAACTTAAGCAATCCGCAGCCTCAGGCTATAAATAAAACAGGTTCTGTTTCCAAAGGATTCGAGCTTTTCTCATGGTGTTTGCCTTTGTGTTGTCTGTCATCGGTGTGATGTTTTTTTATACGTAAGTGTGACGTTTGTCTTATTGTTGTGAGGTGTTCGCGTTGCTGTCCGGATAGTGTCCGGATAGTGTCCGGTTGCTGTCCGGTTGCTGTCCGGTTACTGTCCGGTTGCTGTCCGGTTACTGTCCGGTTGCTGTCCGGTTGCTGTCCGGTAGTGTTAGGGTAGTGTTAGGGTTGTGTTAGGGTAGTGTTAGGGTGGTGTTAGGTTTAATAAATAGTGAAACGTCTGTTAACAACCTCATTAGTACTGCATACGTCATAGCGATAAGATGGCAAGTCGTAAAATTAAATTAAAATGAGCAAACCCAAACAAACCCAAGCAACCCTGAACAAATGTTCTATTGTCGATGGTACAAAACTATTCGAAACTGAAACAATCCGCAACCTCTTAACAGCTAAATATACATATCCTGTTTCTGAAAACAACTAATAAACAGACCCTGTTCTGGAAAAACAGCTAAAAACAGCTAATAAACAGACCCTGTTCTGGAAAAACAGCTAAAAACAGCTAATAAACAGACCCCGTTCTGGAAAAACAGACCCTGTTCTGGAAAAACAGCTAAAAAAACAGCTAATAAACAGACCCTGTTCTGGAAAAACAGCTAAAAACAGACCCTGCTCTGGAAAAAAAACTAAAAAACAGCTAATAAACAGCTAAAACAGCTAATAAACAGCTAATAAACAGCTAAAACAGCTAATAAACAGCTAAAAAACAGCTAAAAAACAGACCCTGTTTCTGAAAACAACTGCTGAACAGCTATGAAACAACTAATAAACAGACTGTTTCAGGAAACCGCTCAACCGCTCAACCACTCAACCGCTCAACGGTTCAACCGCTCAACCGCTCAACCGCTCAACCACTCAACCGCTCAACCACTCAACCGCCCAACCACTCAACCGCTCAACCACTCAACCGCTCAACCGCTCAACCGCTCAACCACCCAACCGCTCAACCGCTCAACCACTCAACCGCTCAACCACTCAACCGCTCAACCACTCAACCACTCAACCGTTCAACCACTCAACCGCTCAACCACCCAACCGCTCAACCACCCAACCGCTCAACCGCTCAACCACCCAACCGCTCAACCACTCAACAGCTCAACCACTCAACCGCTCAACCACTGAACCACTCAACCGCTCAACCGCTCAACCGCTCAACCGTTCAACCACTCAACCGCCCAACCGCTCAACCACTCAACCGCTCAACCACTGAACCACTCAACCGCTCAACCGCTCAACCACTCAACCACTCAACCGCTCAACCACTCAACCGCTCAACCGCTCAACCGCTCAACCACTCAACCGCCCAACCGCTCAACCGCTCAACCACTCAACCGCTCAACCGCTCAACCACTCAACCGCTCAACCGTTCAACCACTCAACCACTCAACCGCTCAACCACCCAACCGCTCAACCACCCAACCGCTCAACCGCTCAACCACCCAACCGCTCAACCACTCAACAGCTCAACCGCTCAACCACTGAACCACTCAACCGCTCAACCGCTCAACCACTCAACCGCTCAACCGTTCAACCACTCAACCGCTCAACCACCCAACCGCTCAACCACTCAACCGCTCAACCACTGAACCACTCAACCGCTCAACCGCTGAACCACTCAACCGCTCAACCACTCAACCGCTCAACCGTTCAACCGCTCAACCGCTCAACCACTCAACCGCTCAACCACTCAACCGCTCAACCACTCAACCGCCCAACCGCTCAACCGCTCAACCACTCAACCGCTCAACCGCTCAACCACTCAACCACTCAACCGCTCAACCACTCAACCGCTCAACCACTCAACCGCTCAACCGTTCAACCACTCAACCGCTCAACCACCCAACCGCTCAACCACTCAACCGCTCAACCACTCAACCACTCAACCGCTCAACCACTCAACCGCTCAACCTCTCAACCACTCAACACACGTCTTTTTGAACCAAGAAAACTTAGTCGAAATAATTCGTTTAATGTTTAACATCTTACTTAGGACAACAGTATTGCATTGTAGCCTTGAGATCAATGAACCGTTGGTAGTTTTAGATTTTTAATAAAGAGATATTTAAACCGCCTATAGTAACTCGAGAAGTGGAACCTCCTGTAAAATTTTTATCTACGATGTTGCTGTTTTTAGTTATTCTCCTGTAAATGTCTATCAATGATTGGCTATTGATTGTAGCGTCTCCAAGAGCCTTCGTATGGGTTAGTCGATGAAAGTCTGTACATGGGCTTTGATAGCCGTGCGGTCTAGGTTGTCAAACATCACCAAGGTTCAGCACATTCGAAGAGGTCCTAGGTTCGAATCCTGAGGACACATTTTCAATAACATTATTTTTCAGTTTGTGCCATAGTCATCTGTCTGGCTCAAGTAACGCCTATACTACTAGCGTACTCGTCAAGACGTATACGTTTATTTCCTAACTTAACGTACGGATGCTACATACAAACGTATGTATACCAATTGACAAATTGTGTTATAGTCTGGCAAGTGAACATTTTCTTGTGCAATGCATCAGTTGATATACGTAACTGTTATTATTTGTAACATTGTATGCTTAAGAGCGGTAAAATGTCAGCCTGTTAAACTTAAAACCAAAAGGCCGCAATCTTGCTTCAACCAATCACGTGAGCGATGTAAAAAGCATCCAAATAACCTCCTGAATATGCCCGATCTTCACTTTGGAAATAAACTTATACGGCTAAACGAGTACCCGTTAACCCTGGATGGGCCTCCAGAAGTTATAGGTTTATCATTGTTTTTTTTTTCTTAAATATTTGTAAAGACTTAAGCGGGCATTAAATTTTACTACATCATTAACAATATTGTGCTCGTCACAAAAAACACATTTTTGAAAATCATTACTGTAAATTTCGAATAACTTGTCCTCCATACCAACAGAGTGTGCGTATTTGTGAAGATAGCAGTTGCTCAGAAAGGCTTTTAATTCCCGAAAAAGTTTCCTCAGAAAATATCACTTTTTGCTGCAGTAATAATGCTCATTTTGTACCTAACATTTTAACAGAGACCAGGGGAAAGCTTCTCTTTTGAGTCGAGTAGGATCATCGGCATTATTAAAATCTGATAATGAAAACTGGTCTCTACATGCACGGAAAAAGGCGCAGTTTTTAGAACTTATTTGGCAAGCTGTTTTTCAAGCTTCTAATGTGACAAGGGTTTTGGGAAAATAAAAACACTTCGTTTTTATAATTCTTTGGAACATTAGTGTAACAGGAATTCTTACATGATGGATATTTACATACATGAGGGGCTACCAGAGCCGAACGACCCCATTTAATACAATACAATACATGAGTCCTTAATTCTGCCAAAGGAAGAAGCTGCTATGACTCCAGCCATGTTAGACAAAATACAGTGACAATATGATGCAGTGTATCGAGGGTGGCAAACTACAAAATAAATTTGTCCGACAAGCAGAAAAAATATAAAACTATAAATCACCATGAATGTTCTGGAATTACAATAATCTAAATAGTTATACCTAGCACGAAATATGTTTTATTAAGAAAATGATACTAACCTAACCACAATATCTGATTTGTCTATTTACATCTACAATAAAAAAAATTTGATTAAAATTATTCTTTACACAAAGACCACAAAACAGAAATGGACAAATTTGCTATTGCCAATTTTCATCATTTTTTATTCTACGAAACTATGTTCACTTAAATCATATAATAAATAAATAAATTATTAATATTAGTCCACTCTTTCGAATATATTGGTATTGGAAATACATTAGGGCGTGTAAGTGTTATTTTTGAATGCCAAAGTATATTTTGCTGATCAAAACTGATCAAGCCTTTTATATAACTGCACTTAAAAATGACAAGAACGAAGAAACTGTATATTTTAGAACAAACTACTCATACAATTTAAAATTTAAAATACCTGGAAAAATGTTTCTTTACTAAAGTATAAAAGGAAACAGAATACCATGTTTCAATCCTTGTATTGACAATGGGCTATATTTTTTTTTAATACAAAAGAACACTTACCTGGAAAAGTAATAAAGCCCTAATTTACTTTTCTAAACCGATGATGAATTGTTAAAATAATTTTCATCTTTTCACGAAATTAAATTAAAATGGCTGACGGGCAAGACAAAAGGCGAGACAACCGAGAATAAAATAACCTGACTGGTCTAATTTTGACGTATCTGTTGTCGGTCGAATGGAAGCAGCGCAGCGCCTCTATGGCCAGTTCGTTAAATAAATGTGACAAGTGGCAGTTGCGATAATCCGTTTTTAAAATTTCAGGGCCCTGGTTGTAGGTGTGCAACGCGCATTCATTATTGAGGCATACTTCAAGAGTAACGATTCTTAGACAGTTCTCGTTTTATCTGGGACACAGTTGCAAGACAAAGATTTTGTGCTTACTTCAATATAAGATGTGTGGAGGACGCCTCAAGTAAAAATTGGGTGCAATCGTGGGTGCGGAGGTTTTATGAAATAAGCTTTTCACAATTCTTAGTAAAATTTAATAAGTGAAAAAATTCTCATACAATGTAATCTTTTAACAAATAAGCCTAAGCCAAAAGAGTTCTGAAAATGATTAAGAAAATATAGTTTTCAGACAAAAAAAGGCGATAGACGTGTCGTTTAGCAGTGGAAAAGTTTGCACATCATGTCGAGGAGCCCAGCGATTGGCTGGAAAAGATCGTATAATTCTGATTTAGAGGAATTACCGGCGGCTATTTAAAATAGACACGCTTTTAGCGGGAAACAGGCAGTTAGGTGGCGGCAGAGGGCGAGACCACATCGAAAATATTCAAGCAGTATTTCGGCGGCAGAGACCGCGACATCAAGCAGGACCTCACAGCAAGCAGTAACTTGGTGGCAGCGAGCGCGGTCACCCGGAATAAGTAGTACTACAACAACGGAGGCCACGATTACAAGAATCCATAAGACTTCAAGATAAGCAAGAAGACTTCTACCATAAGCAGTCCGAAGCTGAAGCAGTTAGTGCAATTTCAAGCATGTCGCGCGTACCCGAGACTTTCGCGTTTCTTCTTCAAACATTTTGAGCCCGTTTTTCTTTATCATCTCTAGAGGGTGTTAATAAAGTATATGGCCAAACTTATTATTCCTTACTCAATTTTTAGACAAAAAGTTCATATAAGCGTAGATCCTAAACGACTTTGTTTTCAATACACATAATTTTTTCTACAAAGGTTTTTTCTAAATATGTAGAAGACTCAAATTAGTATCAAGTTGAAACTTGGTATCAATTTTTAATGCATAAAGAGGAGTCTTTTAAGCAAAAAACTATTTCTCATTTTACTAGTGGCGTAAACAGGGCTAACGCATGAGGTTTGATTAAAAAATATATATGTATATATAAGTACTCCATCACTTTTTTCCAATCAGATAGGATTTATGATTTAGCAAATAAAACTACACAAAAATGATCATTTGAATTTTTTCGCTGAGATTAGCCGTTTTCAATAAAAACGAAAAATGGAAAGTTATGCATAACATTATTTATTAGTGTAATTTGTTGAAAATAACAAAAAAGTAAGAGAGCCATGGAAACAAAAACACTTCTTTAAACAAATTTTACAACTGGCAAGACTCCGCTTTACGCATTAAAAATTGCCACTAATTTGTTTCAACTTGATACTAATTTAAGTCTTCTAGTTCTTTAGGAAAACCCTTTTTAAAAAATCACACAACACCCTGTGTAAACAAAGTCGTTTAGGACCTATGTTTATATGAACTCTCTGTCTTAAACTTGAGTAAGGAATAATGCCCTGAAGTTTGGCCACATACTTTATTAACACCCTGTATATAAATTTGAATTTCAGTCTTGATTTGGTTTGAGCAATCTTTTTCGGTGAAATAAAATACCTGGGAATCCTTCACGGGCTGTCGATCCCTCAGGGTACTGGTCACGTGCACAGCCAGCCTCGACTTTGTACGTGTTGAATGAAGAAATGAGGAAGGAAGAAGTTATGAAAGCGCATAGAGTATAGAGTGCACCAGGCCAAATTCTCGCAAAATCGACCGCGCGCGCACTATGCTATATTTACACGAACCATTTCTAGCACTTTTTGACCCCCCCGTCTTCGAGGCTAGTTGCGTTACAGGACTGTATTTTTTCTGGGGTGTTAAGGTTACCAAAAAGAAACAGTATTCCAAATATCACTCGTCTAGGAGGAATACTTTTCAAGGTACGAGTGTCCAAAAATCACAATTTCGGGCACTCACTGACTCACTGACATAGATCATCATAAATCTAGGGTACTTCGATTCGATGCGAGCTAGAGCTTTGAAATTTGGAATATAAATAGTGTTTAAGGTGATAATTACGAGAAAAATCAATAAAAATTTAACATGGCGGAAAATCCAACATGGCGGATTCTGACACGAAATAGGTAGCGACTTCTGTTTTAGAAAGTAAGATGTGTACGTAGTGTAGTGGTTATCGCATCCGCCTAACACGCCGAAGGTCCCCGGATGGATCCCAGGCAGAAACAGATTTTTTTTAAATTTCTGATTTACTTTCAAATAGGTACCTCTATTTTATGATAACCACAACAAACAGAAATACCATGAACGAATGCAACCTTATCGACAATAAGCCATTATGAAAATGTTTTGCTTGGAAAAAATACTGTTCATGTGTATACACATACTAATAAATAAGTATCATTTGGTATGTGAACAAAAAGTTATGAAATCCCACCAAAAACATTCATGTAAAAAACAGGCAAAGTCCTCATCAGGACTGTATATTTTGTTATCTGAAAAAAGTAACTGAAATGTAAAAATTAAGTCAAGTTCCTTGCCTAAACGTTATCGTTATTAGCAGTGTTTTGATCAGCAAAGAAAAATATTGTGTGAATTGATAAATTTACAGACCCAACTTGGCCAGTTTTCAAGGGTCTCAATATTGCTCAGTTCCTTAATGAAAACTTGCCAAGTTTGGTCTGTAAATTTATCAATTACATAACACAATATTTTTCTGTGCTTAGCAAAACACTGCTAATAACGATAACGTGTAGGCAAGGAACTTGACATAGTTTTTACATTTCAGTTATTTTTCTCAGATACCAAACCCCACTGTCCCGACGAGAACTTGGCCTGTTTTTTCTACATATATGTTTTTGGTGGGATAAATAATTACTACCCAACCGGAGCTAGGTTAACTTCCCACTGCGCTCGTAAAAGCCGCCAACCAGATGTTGGATGGAAATTAGTACGGGATAGTAGCCGAGATAGCCATAGTTCGTCCCTAAAACCAGAGCAGCACTGTCCTTGCCTTGAACTGAAGTCAGTGTTCCGGCTGCGGTAGTGTTAGAAAATTCTCAACTTAAATAAATAATTTTCATCGCTAAAATTAAAATTCCGACTGAACGACAATCAGTCACTATACGGTAGGCCCCTTTTCAGGCGTCGCGTCGTCCTATTCCAGGAAGCGGTTTTTTTACGCGATATGTTTGTCCCTTCCTCCACAAAGGACATTAATGGCTTCACCCAAAATAATCCCTTGGTCGGCCCATGACGGGATGGGCTTTACCCAAAAAGAGTCTGTAAAACTCCTAAAAAATTCCGATTTCGCGCGATTGAAAACTACCTGAAATCAGAACATAAATAGTAGATTGAAACAGGGTTCTAAGCTCAATTCATTTTCTGTGGTTTTATCGCTTGGATCGCGGAATTAATGGATCGGGGAAAACGTCTTAAACCTAGTTTGGCTTGATAGAATCGACTCCAGTTTTCGACAAAATTTTCCAGATTTCATCTTAATGATAAAGCCTAAAGAATGACGTCCGTCGCCAAGGGTCCCGTCTCGGCGACCGTCTTATGCAGGAGATATTTTAAATAAATGTATTTAAAGTATCTCGGCTAAAGGGCCTTAAGTCTTAACCGCTACTTAATTAATGACTTTTTTTCTAAAGTATTATTTGCAGGTATAACCAAGCTGTAAAATAATAACGGCTTTCATTATAAGTATATAAGCTAAAACCGTGAAACTGTAAATAAGTAGGTTACAGTGAATTGAGTTAAAGACGTGACGGGTAATGGCTTAACAGTCAGACGCGGTCGCGCCATTATTGTTAATTTTGTGGCTTGGAACGTGGAAATTTAAGTTAATGGAAAAGGTGGAACCTACTTTCCCGGTCGACAACTTTTTCTAAGTTTGAATTAGTTTAAATGATGCTTAAGTACGATGTCCGGCGCTAAGGGTACCGTCCCAGCGACCATCTTAAGCCGGGGTTCCTATTGTTTCGAATAAATTGACTATTCCGAATCATCTCGATTGTGACTAAAACCGATATTGAGTTTAATCGCAACTTAATAAAGGTCCTTTCTAGGTTTGTAGATGCTTTAATCCAAGCTCTACAATACAAACCGATTCTCTTCTAAATAAAACCCTGCATTTTCTATATGTTTATAGGTTATTTAAGTTTAGATTTAGGCGTGACTAGTCGCGGCTCGGCAGCCAGAGACGCGAACGTTGAAACCTTAAACAAATCCGTGACGGAGGATGCCCTTTAACAAATCAGACAATACATTTTTACTCGGGCGACTCTGTTCTTGCTGATTTACCAAATCTAGCGTGGAAAGTACACAGATCGTGCTGCGCGTCTAGGGAATGGACGTTTCCTCTGGAATTAGCATAGTGGACATTTAGTCGAGCAGCTCTGCTTTTGCTAATTTATAAATCTAGTGATACGCGAAAAGCACATCAGGGCTAGTGTGCTACGCGGCTAGTGAAAGGACGCTCGTAGGGTGAGGAAGGTAGTAATAAGTGAAGACCGCTTAGATAGTGTTACGTGGCTAGGAAAAGGACCTATATAAAATATCTTAAAATAGGGAAGTACTTAAACGGTCGCGGCCGTTCTGCGTACGGTCGCAATGTAAATAGTCTCTAGGATTAAAACCATAGACAAAATATATTTAGACCATCACAACGTATTCGCGACACCAGCTGAATCCGTCCAATGTATGGGCAAAAAAGTGCGTTTGTACGCATATGGCGACAGTCAGGGTTTTAAACGACGGTTCTCTCGAGGCATGCGCACTCGGGACGTCTCGCAAAAGTGGTTGTTGAACTTAATGACGTAACTCGGCGATCAGAACCGGGCCGAAAAAATCTCAGTCATTTTTATGTTATGGTATTTTTGGTTGGGGTGGCGAATATAGCGAACCTCTGAAGCTTGTTATTTCGATACAAAAATAGTCTTTACAAAATGTTAAAGACATTTCATATGTTTCGCCAATTGTATCCAACTTTTAAATATAAGCTCTGTTCGTAGAGGAATCACAAGCCGTTCAGCGCCCATCAAATTTTAGTTATTTGGTAACGTGACAGTTTGCGGACTGGTTTCCAGTAATTTCATTGGCTCTGACTGGTTTGAAACTGTTCTGCGAACAGGGCTATTAGGAATTATTCCGTAGTCTATTTCTTACAATTAGTGCATAAATACAAATAGTTTAATTCCAAATTTAAATTATATCAATATGTGAAAGAATAGTAGGTAAAAAATATAATTTATCTTAAATGCACTCCGGTGTTGAAGTGAATACACACACGGAGAAGTAGAAATATTTGCCAGTGACGTATATTGAGTGTGGTCAAGGTGTCAGAAACGCACTGATGGGGTGTGTGTGTATTAGGGGCATTGTATAAGGGGTAAGATGGTGTAAGAAGGTCATATATAGTGTCAATGCCTCCTTCCCCTATATTGCATAAGGGTGAGTGAGTGTCCAAAAGGCATATTTGCGCTTTCGCCAAAGGGGCACTAAAAATACTAGTAGATTAGGGTAGAGGAGAGTATTTTAAAAGGGATGGCGAAAGAAAAAAGCGCTTTCGCCAAAGGATCGCTAAGATATCAGTGGATTAGAAGGGTGTGTCCAAAAGGCATATTTGCGCTTTCGTCAAAGGGGCACTAAAAATACTAGTGGATTAGGGTAGAGGGGAGTATTTTAAAAGGGATGGCGAAAGAAAAAGCGCTTTCGCCGAAGGATCGCTAAGATATCAGTGGATTAGATTGACATGGGGCCGTAAGTAAGTAGCGCTTTCACCAAAGTGTCAAGTGCGCACACTGTAAATAGGTGTAAAAATATTTACATCTTACCATAGAACTTCGTTTGTTCAATAATAATTATACAGGATGGGATGCCAATCCAATAAAATATACACACAGTTTTGGTAATTTTTTTATTTACTATTTTACTTCTTAAAACAGTTGCATATTTTATTTCTATTGTTTAGAATACTATGTTTATATTTTATTTCAACTTTCAATTTTGTAAATGTAACGTTTAAAAAATTAAGAGGGGGTACATTAAAGAGACGCACTGTATATGTATAAACTGAGCTATTTTCGAGGAATTATCGAGAGTTTTGTATAGCAAGAAAACTCAGATTTAAGCCAACAAACTATACAATTTTTGTTAAAATCTCACTAATGGTTACATTTTTATCATTAATAAAAAGAATAATTACAAGTAATATATTTAGCATTTATTACTCGATAAAAGATTCACGTCATGTGAAATAAATTTTGAAGTACGGTCCTGTCTATCACAAGGCAAACGTTCGACAAGGCGCAAGCCCGCAGAAGACCGTCTGTGTTTACGGATTCAGCTTGGTAAATTTGCCACATTCGCAAATGACATTATTTCTCTATTATATATTTTCTCTATGATTAAAACCCTTAGATCATAGTTACTGTAAAATAAGTTGTAACCCGTACAGGTGACTTTTGTATATAGGTATCGGTAAGGAAATTCGCGGAACTAAACCAACAATACTAGACTTTATTAATAAATAAATTCAAACCAAACCAATCACTTTTTTGAGAACGGACGTGCATGGCATAGCCCATACTGTAAATAGTGATCGTTATTGTGCGGTTCTTCTGGATTTTTTGGTATCTCAGCTTCAAGAATTTGATGGCTTCAATCAGGATACATGATTTCAGCAGGATGGAGCCACCGGACATACAGCCCGAGCGTATGAAGTCGTTAGAGAATTACTCCCGGAAATGTCAACTCCCGCTTTGGAGATCTAAACTGACTGGATAGGTCTTCCGACCTCATGTCACTGGGCTTTTTTATGGGGATACCTCAAAAGTAAAAGTTGTTGATGTTGATAAAGGATAGACTATCACTTTTCTAGAGTTAAACCAAAAAATACGAAATAAATTAATGGAATACCATATATATATTATATATATATATATATATATATATATATATATATATATATATATATATATATATATATAGTAGAATAGTAGAAAAATGGAAGATTTCTTGGCCTATAGGTAATACAATAAATGTAAATGCGAAGATTTACTTCTTCGCTAGTGCAGCGAAAAGGCCGTGAATGAAAAATAAAAATAATGAGGACTATCTTTGATTCTGGTCTGGGTGACCTCCTGCTATCGATTTCTGGGCCCTTACCCATCAGCGGGCAGGCTTACACCCAGGGTGGCTGAAGAACAGACCACGATTTGACCAGAATCAAAGATAGTCCTTATATCCAAAATGTTCGGAAAGGATGGGTAAGATGTAGTGGCTCGCGCCAACTAGTTCACCCAGTGTTGCTCCAAAAATGTTTGGCTGCTAACACAATAATACTCGAAAGTATGTCGAATGTCGATTTTCTCGACGTCGACGGTACAAATGCACCATTGTACAACAATAGTAGAAAAATGGAAGATTTCTTGGCCTATAGGTAATACAATAAATGTAAATGCGAAGATTTACTTCTTCGCTAGTGCAGCGAAAAGGCCGTGAATGAAAAATAAAAATAATGAGGACTATCTTTGATTCTGGTCTGGGTGACCTCCTGCTATCGATTTCTGGGCCCTTACCCATCAGCGGGCAGGCTTACACCCAGGGTGGCTGAAGAACAGACCACGATTTGACCAGAATCAAAGATAGTCCTTATATCCAAAATGTTCGGAAAGGATGGGTAAGATGTAGTGGCTCGCGCCAACTAGTTCACCCAGTGTTGCTCCAAAAATGTTTGGCTGCTAACACAATAATACTCGAAAGTATGTCGAATGTCGATTTTCTCGACGTCGACGGTACAAATGCACCATTGTACAACAATAGCAGAAAAATGGAAGATTTCTTGGCCTATAGGTAATACAATAAATGTAAATGCGAAGATTTACTTCTTCGCTAGTGCAGCGAAAAGGCCGTGAATGAAAAATAAAAATAATGAGGACTATCTTTGATTCTGGTCAAGTCGTGGTCAGTTCTTCAGCCACCCTGGGTGTAAGCCTGCCCGCTGATGGGTAAGGGCCCAGAAATCGATAGCAGGAGGTCACCCAGACCAGAATCAAAGATAGTCCTCATTATTTTTATTTTTCATTCACGGCCTTTTCGCTGCACTAGCGAAGAAGTAAATCTTCGCATTTACATTTATTGTATTACCTATAGGCCAAGAAATCTTCCATTTTTCTACTATTGTTGTACAATGGTGCATTTGTACCGTCGACGTCGAGAAAATCGACATTCAACATACTTTCGAGTATTATTGTGTTAGCAGCCAAACATTTTTGGAGCAACACTGGGTGAACTAGTTGGCGCGAGCCACTACATCTTACCCATCCTTTCCGAACATTTTGGATATAAGGACTATCTTTGATTCTGGTCAAATCGTGGTCTGTTCTTCAGCCACCCTGGGTGTAAGCCTGCCCGCTGATGGGTAAGGGCCCAGAAATCGATAGCAGGAGGTCACCCAGACCAGAATCAAAGATAGTCCTCATTATTTTTATTTTTCATTCACGGCCTTTTCGCTGCACTAGCGAAGAAGTAAATCTTCGCTTTTACATTTATTGTATTACCTATAGGCCAAGAAATCTTCCATTTTTCTACTATTGTTGTACAATGGTGCATTTGTACCGTCGACGTCGAGAAAATCGACATTCGACATACTTTCGAGTATTATTGTGTTAGCAGCCAAACATTTTTGGAGCAACACTGGGTGAACTAGTTGGCGCGAGCCACTACATCTTACCCATCCTTTCCGAACATTTTGGATATAAGGACTATCTTTGATTCTGGTCAAATCGTGGTCTGTTCTTCAGCCACCCTGGGTGTAAGCCTGCCCGCTGATGGGTAAGGGCCCAGAAATCGATAGCAGGAGGTCACCCAGACCAGAATCAAAGATAGTCCTCATTATTTTTATTTTTCATTCACGGCCTTTTCGCTGCACTAGCGAAGAAGTAAATCTTCGCATTTACATTTATTGTATTACCTATAGGCCAAGAAATCTTCCATTTTTCTACTATTGTTGTACAATGGTGCATTTGTACCGTCGACGTCGAGAAAATCGACATTCGACATACTTTCGAGTATTATTGTGTTAGCAGCCAAACATTTTTGGAGCAACACTGGGTGAACTAGTTGGCGCGAGCCACTACATCTTACCCATCCTTTCCGAACATTTTGGATATAAGGACTATCTTTGATTCTGGTCAAATCGTGGTCTGTTCTTCAGCCACCCTGGGTGTAAGCCTGCCCGCTGATGGGTAAGGGCCCAGAAATCGATAGCAGGAGGTCAACCAGACCAGAATCAAAGATAGTCCTCATTATTTTTATTTTTCATTCACGGCCTTTTCGCTGCACTAGCGAAGAAGTAAATCTTCGCATTTACATTTATTGTATTACCTATAGGCCAAGAAATCTTCCATTTTTCTACTATTGTTGTACAATGGTGCATTTGTACCGTCGACGTCGAGAAAATCGACATTCGACATACTTTCGAGTATTATTGTGTTAGCAGCCAAACATTTTTGGAGCAACACTGGGTGAACTAGTTGGCGCGAGCCACTACATCTTACCCATCCTTTCCGAACATTTTGGATATAAGGACTATCTTTGATTCTGGTCAAATCGTGGTCTGTTCTTCAGCCACCCTGGGTGTAAGCCTGCCCGCTGATGGGTAAGGGCCCAGAAATCGATAGCAGGAGGTCACCCAGACCAGAATCAAAGATAGTCCTCATTATTTTTATTTTTCATTCACGGCCTTTTCGCTGCACTAGCGAAGAAGTAAATCTTCGCATTTACATTTATTGTATTACCTATAGGCCAAGAAATCTTCCATTTTTCTACTATTGTTGTACAATGGTGCATTTGTACCGTCGACGTCGAGAAAATCGACATTCGACATACTTTCGAGTATTATTGTGTTAGCAGCCAAACATTTTTGGAGCAACACTGGGTGAACTAGTTGGCGCGAGCCACTACATCTTACCCATCCTTTCCGAACATTTTGGATATAAGGACTATCTTTGATTCTGGTCAAATCATGGTCTGTTCTTCAGCCACCCTGGGTGTAAGCCTGCCCGCTGATGGGTAAGGGCCCAGAAATCGATAGCAGGAGGTCACCCAGACCAGAATCAAAGATAGTCCTCATTATTTTTATTTTTCATTCACGGCCTTTTCGCTGCACTAGCGAAGAAGTAAATCTTCGCATTTACATTTATTGTATTACCTATAGGCCAAGAAATCTTCCATTTTTCTACTATTGTTGTACAATGGTGCATTTGTACCGTCGACGTCGAGAAAATCGACATTCGACATACTTTCGAGTATTATTGTGTTAGCAGCCAAACATTTTTGGAGCAACACTGGGTGAACTAGTTGGCGCGAGCCACTACATCTTACCCATCCTTTCCGAACATTTTGGATATAAGGACTATCTTTGATTCTGGTCAAATCGTGGTCTGTTCTTCAGCCACCCTGGGTGTAAGCCTGCCCGCTGATGGGTAAGGGCCCAGAAATCGATAGCAGGAGGTCACCCAGACCAGAATCAAAGATAGTCCTCATTATTTTTATTTTTCATTCACGGCCTTTTCGCTGCACTAGCGAAGAAGTAAATCTTCGCATTTACATTTATTGTATTACCTATAGGCCAAGAAATCTTCCATTTTTCTACTATTGTTGTACAATGGTGCATTTGTACCGTCGACGTCGAGAAAATCGACATTCGACATACTTTCGAGTATTATTGTGTTAGCAGCCAAACATTTTTGGAGCAACACTGGGTGAACTAGTTGGCGCGAGCCACTACATCTTACCCATCCTTTCCGAACATTTTGGATATAAGGACTATCTTTGATTCTGGTCAAATCGTGGTCTGTTCTTCAGCCACCCTGGGTGTAAGCCTGCCCGCTGATGGGTAAGGGCCCAGAAATCGATAGCAGGAGGTCACCCAGACCAGAATCAAAGATAGTCCTCATTATTTTTATTTTTCATTCACGGCCTTTTCGCTGCACTAGCGAAGAAGTAAATCTTCGCATTTACATTTATTGTATTACCTATAGGCCAAGAAATCTTCCATTTTTCTACTATTGTTGTACAATGGTGCATTTGTACCGTCGACGTCGAGAAAATCGACATTCGACATACTTTCGAGTATTATTGTGTTAGCAGCCAAACATTTTTGGAGCAACACTGGGTGAACTAGTTGGCGCGAGCCACTACATCTTACCCATCCTTTCCGAACATTTTGGATATAAGGACTATCTTTGATTCTGGTCAAATCGTGGTCTGTTCTTCAGCCACCCTGGGTGTAAGCCTGCCCGCTGATGGGTAAGGGCCCAGAAATCGATAGCAGGAGGTCACCCAGACCAGAATCAAAGATAGTCCTCATTATTTTTATTTTTCATTCACGGCCTTTTCGCTGCACTAGCGAAGAAGTAAATCTTCGCATTTACATTTATTGTATATATATATATATATATATATATATATATATATATATATATATATATATATATATATATATATATATATATATATATGGAAAAATAATGGCTATGCGGAGTGAAAGACAGTAAGTTATGTTTTTGCATGAAAGTACGAGGAGTCCAAGATCTAATGGACAACCCCGGGCTGGCAGACAGTAAGCTTTCACCCTTGTTGGGGATCATCAGACAGACGTAGCCTTTAGGCAGCTTCCCCAATAGCCACTCCGCCTATTCAAGTCTATCGTTTTGAACAACGACGGTACCGAACACACGAGAGCCCCATCTATAGGAAACCTCTTCGTTACAAGAACAGATCTCACTCGAGTAAAGCTGCTACTGAAATATAGGTCCCTAGTAGAAAAAACACTACGGGAGCATGACACCCGGTACCGGAATCGATTTTTGAGCATCACCCCAGGTCTCCACAGTTTTATGGATTACACTAGGGATGGCACACACGATCCCACCGGGAAGCCGTGCAATCCCGCCTATAAAGCCAAGCACAATAGAAAATATGAAAAGGTTTCAACGTCCGTCGCAGTAATAAACTAAAAGGAAAAAGAATGGCTATGCGGACTGAAAGACAGTAAGTTATGTTTTTGCATCAAAGTACGGGGAGTCCAAGATCTAATGGACAACCCCGGGCTAGTAGACAGTTAGCTTTCACCCTTGTTGGGGATCCTCAGATTGACGTAGCCCTTAGGCAGCTTCCCCAATAGCCACTCCACCTATTCAAGTCTATCGTTTTGAACGACGGTACCGAACACACGACAGCGCCATCTATAGGAAACCAGTTCAATGCAAGAACAGATCTCACTCGAGTAAAGCTGCTACTGAAACATAGGTAGCTAGTAGAAAAAACTACGGGAGCATGACTATATATATATATATATATATATATATATATATATATATATATATATATATATATATATATATATATATATATATATATATATATATATATATATATATATATATATATATATATATATATATATATATATATATATATATATATATAATGTAAATGCGAAGATTTACTTCTTCGCTAGTGCAGCGAAAAGGCCGTGAATGAAAAATAAAAATAATGAGGACTATCTTTGATTCTGGTCTGGGTGACCTCCTGCTATCGATTTCTGGGCCCTTACCCATCAGCGGGCAGGCTTACACCCAGGGTGGCTGAAGAACAGACCACGATTTGACCAGAATCAAAGAGAGTCCTTATATCCAAAATGATCGGAAAGGATGGGTAAGATGTAGTGGCTCGCGCCAACTAGTTCACCCAGTGTTGCTCCAAAAATGTTTGGCTGCTAACACAATAATACTCGAAAGTATGTCGAATGTCGATTTTCTCGACGTCGACGGTACAAATGCACCATTGTACAACAATAGTAGAAAAATGGAAGATTTCTTGGCCTATAGGTAATATAATAAATGTAATTGCGAAGATTTACTTCTTCGCTAGTGCAGCGAAAAGGCCGTGAATGAAAAATAAAAATAATGAGGACTATCTTTGATTCTGGTCTGGGTGACCTCCTGCTATCGATTTCTGGGCCCTTACCCATCAGCGGGCAGGCTTACACCCAGGGTGGCTGAAGAACAGACCACGATTTGACCAGAATCAAAGAGAGTCCTTATATCCAAAATGATCGGAAAGGATGGGTAAGATGTAGTGGCTCGCGCCAACTAGTTCACCCAGTGTTGCTCCAAAAATGTTTGGCTGCTAACACAATAATACTCGAAAGTATGTCGAATGTCGATTTTCTCGACGTCGACGGTACAAATGCACCATTGTAGAAAAATGGAAGATTTCTTGGCCTATAGGTAATATAATAAATGTAAATGCGAAGATTTACTTCTTCGCTAGTGCAGCGAAAAGGCCGTGAATGAAAAATAAAAATAATGAGGACTATCTTTGATTCTGGTCTGGGTGACCTCCTGCTATCGATTTCTGGGCCCTTACCCATCAGCGGGCAGGCTTACACCCAGGGTGGCTTCATTCACGGCCTTTTCGCTGCACTAGCGAAGAAGTAAATCTTCGCATTTACATTTATTATATTACCTATAGGCCAAGAAATCTTCCATTTTTCTACTATATATATATATATATATATATATATATATATATATATATATATATATATATATATATATATATATATATATATACTTAAGTGAAATATATGCATATTTACTTCATCTGGACAAAGAATCTAGTCATAATAATATTACTCCTAATAACATAACATAATTAAATTCCTCTCATTGTTCTTATTAAATAAATAATCATAATTTCATCATGACAATTACAAATTTAAATTAGTACCAACGAAGTGTAGTTTTGAAATAAATTAAAGTCACGTTGCAGTAACTTAACCACTTCTTACTTTGTGACACACGCCAATGGCGTTGAACCTAACTTTTAATACAGTGACAAGTGACATCCTTCAGATGTACTTGTCTTGTCATTGCAGTAAATTGCTTTGAATATTTTAAATATTTTCAGCGATGATCATCTGTTTTAATTAATGATGTTTTATGTAATTTTAAAGTGTAAAGTGATACCATTTTAACAATCTACTTAAGTTACCACATAGTTTTTTAATCAATAAGTTTTTGACGATGTTAGTTTTATTTATCTCATACCCAAGCTCATGATTATGTACATCCACGAATTACATTCTCACCAAAGATGTAAGTTAACTCTTAAAGTTACCAACTTTTGTTACCTGACATAATCATAATTTTTGTAGTCTCCCTGAAGATGGAAATAAACATTTCCGAAAGCTTGGAAAACCTTTAAAGAGTACTCTTTAATTTTGCTGCATTCCCCAATATTACCTAGTTTATCTCCTGACTAGTCAGCAACGACTACCTCTCTCATATTATATCACAGAAATGGGGTTCTACCAGATGATCTTGGCTACCCATGGCAATGAGGCAGTGAGACAATTGAAACTTTGGTCAAAAACTAAAATGAAATTAGCTAAAGAATATAACAGAAGATGTTTCCTACTCCAATGCAGAAAACTGGGATTAAGACCACAACACATCTCAGCATGAACCAGACCAGTCGAGGAATTACTTCAGCGGCAGGATATTCATTCGAATATAGATCACACGCATAGGTTAGGAAATAAATTAATTAATTTGGAAATATCTAACAATGAAATTATCATTAAGAAACTTGAAAATTCTCTTCTAACACTAAAGGGTAACATAATTAGGTTAACTAACGAAGCAATTTATACCAATTTCTCTAGTAGACAACAAAGGTCTTATAATAAACTTTTCCATTCTCTGAAAACAAGTAATATCAACAAATTAAATCATTTAAAGAATAATTCTCTATATAATAATCTTAAAACCAATCCTAATTGGATAAAAAATCTCACTAACGAACAAATACCTAATGACATATTGCAGTTTTTATCACTGGGACCTAAGTTCTGTCTCGAACCACATGTTGGTAGAGATATTTCAATAATTAACATTCTAGCTGATGTTGATTACATTATTTCACAAATTAACAGTCCTTCAGACAAAAATATCTTGACAGCTCAAGTAACCAACATCATCACTAATCATATTCATAAAAATTCTCACAATGGTTCCATACTATATAAATTATATATCAAATCTAGGAAATTTCTCAAAGAAAATCCTAATATCATTTTGACTAACTCTGACAAGGGCTCTGTTAGTGTCATCATGTACAAGGATCATTACCTTCAACTTTCTAATGAATTAATCAACAATAATACCTCTTATGTTGAACTACCTAGAGATCCTACAATGTCCGTACAGAGGTCTTGTAATGAACTGGTCAAACAACTAAAAACTACTAACCAAATAGATGATCCTACAAAAAAACATCTAACTAACTACAAAAGTGTGGCTCCTAAGTTCTATGCTCTGCCAAAGATTCACAAACCTACTCTATCTGTAAGACCCATTGTGGCCTCCATTGGAGCTCCCACAGAAATGGTAGCTTCCTTTATTACTAATATCTTAACTAAAGCATACGACTATAATAATCAATATTACATCAAAGACTCATTTGAAGTTTCTCAACTTTTCAATAATTCAATTTTACCGAATAATTATGTAATCGCAAGCTTGGATGTAGTGTCACTTTTCAGCAATGTATATCTGGACACCTGTCTTAGATCAATAGACAAGAACTGGGACAGGATCAGTGTACATACAAACATTTCCAAAGACTCATTCCTGGAAATCATAACTCTGCTTTTCAATAACACATATTTTGCTTTTAACAATAAATTTTATAAACAAACCTTTGGCACACCCATGGGTGCATCTATTTCTCCAATCTTGGATAATTATGTTATGGATGACCTACTGGACACAGTCATTCCTGTCCTCTCTTTCAAACCTCATTTCATCAAAAATATGTAGATGACATAATCCTGGCCCTTCCTGAAGATGGTGTCACAGAGATAATAGATACTATCAACAGTTATGACCCATACATCCAATTTACCATCGAAACAGAAGATAATAACAATTCTGTACCGTTCCTGGATAAGAGATTTATTCGTAATCCAGACAACACAATTAAAATCGATTGGTATTGTAAACCATGCAGTTCAGGGCAGATTCATTAACTATCTGTCCTATCACAAACACTCCATGAAAACGAACTTGGTCAAACAAATGAAAAATAGAATTCTAAAAATCTCAGACACATCTTTCCATAACAAAAACCTTAAAATCTTATACCAACTCTTCATACACAATTCATACCCCCCAACTCTCCTCAGGAATATCTTGTCAGTACGTCTACAACTATCACCAACAATCAATTGATGCAACCACAAGATAATAACAACATTATCCCACAACCTGTTGGAACTGATAATATTCCAGTTGCACCACAGGAAAATGCATCAATCTCTCTACTATTTTTACCTGCTTTACCATACATTAAAGACATAACACCCAAGCTTGTCAACATTTTTACTAAATCATACAATAACATAAAACTTGCTGTAAAATCAGTCCTTACAATCAAGTCAGTACATTCTAATCTCAAAGATAAAGTACCAGTGCTTTCACAGTCTGATGTTGTATACAGCATCCCTTGTATCTCTTGTAATAAAACATACATTGGCCAAACTACCAGGCTACTGAAAGATAGAATTACTTCACACA